>JAWRVZ010000037.1:1954166-2647500 GCA_037043235.1 Rhodeus uyekii | reverse complement strand
TCTCCCTAATACACAAAACACTCACAATGACTTCACACACGACTGAAAATGATCGTCTCAGGCTCCAAAACGGCACATTTCTCTGATTGCAAACGGAGAATGCGTTTTAAAGTCAAAAGTCGAGAAGAAAAACTTTCAAAATCAAACAAAGAGTAAAAAGAAAAGAAAAAAACATCACCTAAAAAAGCACCTGAAACATCTACGAGTCTCATTCTATCACAACATACAGACATACAGGCGTTTATTGCATATATGACGCTGAAATACTTCTTTTTCTAAAGAGTGTGACAGAAATAAAATGCATTCAGTATGTAGATCCCAGCCGTGGTCCTGTCTGTCTAAAGTGTAAACGTCTGCGCGCTCGAGTGCTTTGTGGAGCAAATGAACAGAAATTCAATTAAGTTGGCTTATTGTAATTGCAACTTTCATCAAACATCATTATCTGAAACATAATGATGTTTTATGCCGCAAAAACGGCATAACTAGGACACCACATCGCCTCCAGTTCCTCTATATTCTTTCATAAAACCCTATCAAAATCTTCTACATATATAGCAACTCATTTCAATAAGGTCATTATTACCTAATGATTCCCGACAGAAAATCACAAAAAGAAAAATAGACGCAGACATGGATCGTGAAGTAGAAACAAACAAAACATTCTAAAACAAACACTTTTGATTGTTTTGATAAGTGGAGTACATGAGCTCAGAAATCAGAATGTGTGTGTGTGTGTGTGTGTGTGTACTTTATCCGGCAGCAGATGATTGATCGTAAAGTACATGATGTACAACTCGCTTTGTTTTGAGGACGCAGAACAATCGGTGCCGACGTGGAAACAAACGCCGTCAAACACGTCAGGCCTCATTCATGAAACACAAGAACAAATTCATTTCTGTGTAAATTGCTGCTAAACCATTCCTTCGGAAATTAAATGGGGAGTTTCTTCAGAAACTATATCAATCAAATATAATAATTGTGTGTGAATTGTACTGTTGAATTATATATATATGAAATTTATAAAATGTATATCTATATATATTAGCATGTTAGAAGTTAGGGTTTGATACATGCATAGCCTAACTTACTTACGCATGTACGTGTGTGCATGTGTGTGTGTGTGTGTGTGTGGTCTAAATTAAACCCTATATTATGTTACATCCTGACAAAGATGCCAATATCAAAATTCCTATTTTTTCCCCATAAGGAAAATAGCTTGTAAACAATACTAAATTATGTTTTTTTTTGAAAATGTAAAGGGGTTAAAGGATAGAATATCCAGCTTATGCAGGAGAGAGAGAGAGAGAGAGTGTGTGTGTGTGTGCGATGTGTTGGTTTAGGTTTGGGGGATAGAAAATACAGTTTGTACAGTAAAAAAATACTGATGCCTATGGAGAATATGTGTGAGTATGTGTATATGTTATTTGAACTGTACATTTTTCTGAATCAAGTACCACCTCATCTCAAAATATATATTTGGTATTTATTATTGAGCTCATTACAATAAATGAATGAGAATGTGAAGTGTGTTTATTTTCCTAAGAACCACAAGATGAAGTGACTTATGAGATTTATGAGAGAAATTCATTCCGCTCGTTCCATGAATGAAGCCCACCGCCGTTCTCTCACACTTTCACACACACTTCAGAGCTGCATGCAGTTCACGTTTTCCCACTTGCCTTACTTACTCACAGCCTAAATCTGCATTCGATTGTAACTCTGATCACCAGATAAAGAGGAAGAAAAAGAAAAGCAAGACTTGGAAGATAATCATGCTTTGAAAATATTCAGTCTCTGCTCTAAGTTTAACAAAGCAACACAAACAGAGAGAAAGAGAGAATCCATGTGTATGTAAATGTGAGAGACGTGTCTGGATGTGTGTCCGTAGGGGCTCGCAGGTTAAAGACCACCATTACTGTGTGTTCAGGGGCGAGAAAGATGAGCTGGTTACCTTGTGATCGTCTCCTGTTTCTACCATGATCTCGAATAAAATCGAAGTGTTCCATCCAATAACAAGCGGCCATTTGTTTTTCATAAAGGCCCCATTGTTCTCTTCTCCAAATAGTTTGCAATGAACAAAGTAGCACATTCCCCCAATTCGTCCACTTTAATTACCCTATAAGAGTCTTGTATAAAGCCATTGAATGGACTGTAGTGTTGATTAAAGCTCATGACTGGGTGTGGAGTACTGTTTGTCTCTCGGTCACTCCCGTCAGCTCTGACCGGGGACCCACCAGCACGTGCTCTGGGTGGATCGGGGGGTGAGAGGTCAAGATGCACAGTCTGCTTTACATCATAGAAGGATACAGCAGCGACAGAATCTCTGGCGGCTCCCGCCCACCGACGGAGGCGGAGTCACGGGTGCAAAGTAGGCGTGAACTTTAATGTTGGGCAAGTGAGTCTAAAGAGGAAGATGGAAAAAAATAAACTAAGTATATAAAAAAGGAAGATCACAAACACATTAGAAAACTTCTACTTCACCATACTGATTAGTCACAAAAACACAATAGTACAAATAAACACGAACACAAGCAAAGTTTACACCAATACATATCAGAATACATCAATGCGATTTGAGATGATCAGCACAAGTTGAAGTGTTGAGCGCCCTCTTGTGTTCAATCCAAAATATCTGGGGATTTGTTTTCTTTTAAATATCTATTTCCTACATCTAATATACACTGTCATAAAAAAGATTGGGGACAATACATATTTTTTAGTAAAAAAATAAGACTTTTATACAGTAAGGACACATTAAATTGACCAAAAGTGACAGTAAGATACATTTGCAATGTTCTAAAAAATATTTCCATTTCAAATCAATTCAATTCTGTTCTTTTAAAAATTATTAAAATAATCTAGACAAACAATTTATCACTGTTTCCACAACATTTACCAGTAACCATTTTTAAGTTGTCTTTTACTATTAAATTTACGCAGTTTGCAAGCAATCATAAGCATTTCTTTTTAAAATAATAAATACTTTCATTCACTAAGGATGAGTTAAATTGATCTCAAGTGACATTTCTAACAAAATAATTCTATTTCAAATAAATGCTGTTCTATTCGACTCGAAAAAATCATGGTCTCCACAAAAATATTAAGCAGCAAAATTGTTGAATGATCAGAAGAAATGCATTAAACCATCATATTAGAATCTATTTCCTACATCTAATATACACTGTCATTAAAAAGATTGGGGACAATACATATTTTTTTGTAAGAAAATAAGACTTATACAGCAAGGACGCATTAAATTGACCAAAAGTGACAGTAAGACACAATTGCAATGTTGAAAAATATATCCATTTCAAATAAATGCTGTTCTTTTAAACTTTTTATATAAATTATCTAGAAAAACTATTTATCGCTGTTTCCACAACATTAACCGTTTAACATTTACAATAATATGTTGTTTTTTACTATTAAAGCAATTTGAAGCATTAAGCAATCATAAGCTTTCATTCACTAAGGATGAGTAAAATTGATCTCAAGTGACATTTATAACAAAAAAAATATTATATTTCAAATAAATGCTGTTCTATTCAACTCAGAATCGTGAAAAATCATGGTCTCCTCAAAAATATTAAGAAGCAAAATTGTTGAATGATCAGAAGAAATGTTTGTTGAGCATTAAACCATAATATTAGAATGATTTCTGAAGAATCGTGCGGCACTGAAGACTGGAGTAATGATGCTGAAAAAACAGCTTTTCCATCACAGAAATAAATTATATTTTAAAATGTATTAAACTAGAAACCAGTTGTTTTAAAGTGAAACAATACTACACAATATTGCTGTTTTTACTTGTATTTTTTAAAGTAACAAATGCAGCTGTTATGAGCATAAGAGACTTCTTATGAACCAAAACCACAGTAAATGGAACCTAATTTCATATTTTGCATCACATCATCAATGAAAAATCAATTTAGAGCAACTACATATATATATATATAAAGTTGCATTTTTAATACCCATAAGATAAGAAACGGTTTACCTCTCTGTGCATAAGCAAGAAAAGGGCTTACCCTCAAGCGTTTGATGCCGGCGCGGGTGATCTGTTGACAGTCGTACAGCTCAATGCGGTCCAGGCTGTGACAGGTTTTCAGATGCTCTAATGAAGCATCTGTAATGAGCGGGCAGTTGTCGAGCTCGATCACCTCCAGTCGGTCATGAGCACAGGGTCCGCTGCCCAGCTGCCTGATGCCATCATCAGTAATCAGCTCACAGTGGGACAAACTCTAAAATATGAATGAGAACAAGAGGGATTTCTGATTGAAATGCATAAACAAGCCCATAACCCCTAAAGAATTGCTGCAGAAATAATTAGTATTAATTACCGTATTTTCCCACATATAACCCGCAGGTTATACCAGATTTTACAAACCCCGCAGGGGGGCGCGGGTTATATAAAGGTGCGGGCTATATCACACATTTTTTTACACGTAATAATATTTAAATATATTTGTTACGTCCCTAAGGATGTAAGTTTTTTTTTTGTTGCTGTATTTTCTTTCTGTTTTTCTTTCTTGTGAGGGTTGTTGTCTCTGGCGCTTGTACTATCACTCACAGCTGGCGCTGATAGGCTGTCTGACCTGTCAATCATGCAAGAAGACGTGATTGGCTGTGCTGCCATGAGGATGGGCTCTTCTCATCTCATCTTATCCAATTATCAACATCTGAACTGACTGTACTGATACTGTACTGAGCCTGAACAGTTATCGATAATTTCCGTAATGCGAGCAACATTCGAAATTCGAAATGTGAACACAAAAAAGTTAATACATTTATGGGTGCGGGTTATATGAGGGTGCGGGTTATGCCAGCGATTTTTTTACACAGCCCCCCAAAAACCCGCGGGCTATATGACGGTGCGGATTATCTGCGTCTGCGGGTTATATGCGGGAAAATACGGTACATATTCTGATTAATTGCAATTAATCACATAAACCCTTTGAATGAAAATAAGATATTGTAACATTATTGTGGCTGGTTTTTAAAATATACATTTTAATTCATTACCACACCAAACTAACACATTAAATTGACACCACTAAAATACAAATTTATGTTTTTTTATTGAACATTTTGTTTTATAACACTTACCAGAACCTGGAGTCGAGGGCAGTGTATAGATAGCTGGATGAGTGTTCCATCTGTAATCTATAGAGAAAGAGTTAACATTATAGGCTTTTATATATATATATTATTCACTGATAATCAACAACACTGGAAATAACATTAGGAACTACATTCTATTTAATTTCAGATAAGATTAATAATTGCAATCACTCAGTCAATGTCTATAATACAAAGGATAATAAACACACAAAAAACTCTTATTCAAAAGAAGTACCTATTCAAGAAAGTATGTGATTTTGGACACTTTGAACAGGAGTGTTTAAATGACTCCACTCCCTAAGATTATTACTGTTATAAACATCAGCGTCGCCTGAAAGGTAAATCGGGGGGTATTGTATTACTCAGAGGCCTAGTTTCAAGTCTAATTCTTGAATTCTTGATGGTATTTTATGTAACATTATCTATTGGAGTTAGACAACACGTCAGGAGCCCCTCATTGTCGTAATCATATTAGATCAAATATTGTCACATGAAAAATCGATGTTGACATCTCAGATCATTATCTATAGCTTCGTATACTCTATTTAGACAAGGCTTCTGAACAAACTTGGTTATAAATATAGTCAAACTAACACTTCTACTACTAAAAATTGCTTTATAAATAATCCTACTGATCAGTTTATACTCTGACATACCAGACAGCTTAGAAGAACATTACGTAAAAAAAGAGAGAGTAGCCCGAAAGATGGAGAACAGCTGGAAGGAAACCAAACTAGTGGTAGTCCACATTTTGTGGAAGGAAAGTGTTATTGCATATAGAAAGCCCTTAAAAACTGATAGATCTGTTTACTTTTCGACTCTCTTAAAAGAGAACAAACACAACCCTAGGTATTTATTTGATAATGTGGCTAAATTAACGAAAAACTTCAGACATTTCCAAACAGCACAGCAGTAATGACTTTCTGAATGTCTTTACTTGCAAAATTGATTCTATTAGAGAGAAAATTATAATCACGCAACCATCTTCTACACTATCGTATCAGATGTCATGCAATAGATCCCCTGAGGAACAATTCCAGGAACAATTCCTGTAGTCTTTGCTAAATTATCAACAGAATTGCCTAAATCCCATGTATGCCAGACCCAATACTGACTAGTTAAGTTAGTTTTCCCTGTTACGATGATGATACTCAAAATTTCTTATCGCCCTGACGAAACACACCAATAAATTTTTTTAAAGAACTAAAAATTCAACAAAAAAAATAAAAAAATGGGATGACTAGTAATTTCCAACTACTTAACACTGAAATAAAAAAAGATACTAATTATTGGACCAAAACCTCTGCACGTAATATAGAATACTGTCTGGCGCTTGTTGGCTGCTCTGTCAAGTCTCCGTCGTGGATGAACCTGAGGCTGAACCTGGGTGTGCTCTTCGATATATATCTATCATTTGAAAGCCACATTTCTAGCATCTGTAAACCTGTAATTATCCATCTTAAAATATATCTAAATTATATAATATGCTCTAAATGACAAATGCAGAAAAGTTAGTTCATGTGCTCATGATCTCAAGGCTAAATTATTGTAATGCTCTCCTGGGTGGTTGCCATGAATGCACTAAATGGTTTAGCTCCTCTGTACTTTAGTGAGCTCCTAACACATTATAGTCCTGGCCAGTTGACAGTACCTAGAATATCAAAATCAACTGCAGGCAGTAGATCCTTTTCCTATTTAGCAAGTAAACTCTGAAATAGTGTTCCTAGCCCTGTTCGGGAAGCAGACATGCTCTGTCAGACTAAAAACACATGTCTTTAACCTGGCATTCACGTAACACATGATCAATTTCTATAATTCAAATTAGTTAAAAAATTGTTTGGCTGCATAAATTAGGTCAACTGGAACTGGAACACTTCCTATAACACCCAATGTACTCGTTACATCGTAAGAAAAACTGCATCTATGCTCGTATTAGTCTGTCTGTCTAATCCTTATCCCGAGGTTACCGTAGTCAGCCGGATCCGGTCCATATCCAGATCAGATGGTGGACCTGCACCTAGACACGACCAAAACGCAGCCCTGAATGTCAGTAGAGACCGCGTCTACTAGACAATCCCCTGTGAAGGCCTCATCGACATGACAGCCATCGGCACAGATCCTCAGCAAAGACCACAAGAACCAGACTGGTCCTTCACACAGACCCTATGGCCAGGTTCGGCTCCGTGATGAATCCGATCTTCAAGCAAAAGGAACTGCATGAATATTTAAATGCTACCGATCCTGATCTCTGACTTGTGATGCAGCCAGATTCATAATTACACCATGTTCGTTGGCTAGAGGAGAACTGCCCCCCCCCTCCATTCTGTCTCCTGACGGAGTTTGGGTTCCATGCCACTGTCACCTCTGACTTGCTTAGTTGGGGACACTTAATATTCAACAATATTACTGATCTGATTGTACAGACGCTGTTGTATGAGAACTGAACTGAGCTGGAAAGAAGACAATCTTACTGCTTTAGGGAAGAAATTAACTAATTTCATAACTGATAATCTGTACAACGGAACTCAATCAACACTAAATTGACTTCAGATGAACAATAGACAAAATGCATAATTTTCTCTTTGAAACCATAAAGCGCTATATAAATAAAGAGGTATCCGACTTGATACAAACAGCAATGATGGGGGTTTGTTCAGCTCGAGCTTGAGTCCTCATGCTTTGGAAGTGCATGCAAGTGAATTTGCTCTCGCATGCGCAAACTCTTCCAAACACTTTAGCACAAACTCTTCCAGGCCTCAGCTACAACTACACTGTTTGAGGGCAGGCTGAAGCAGATGTCATTCTCAGGCAGCCAATGAAGACCATAAGGGTGGCATTATGCAAATGTGTTACAAACCTACGTAGATTCAAGAAGGAAGACAGACTGGAATTACGACATTAACTCATGCACTCTGTTCTTTTGAATCAAAGTCTTTTGAATCTTTGAATTTTATGAGTAACCACATACATTTTACAGCAAAAGTGACTGATCACTTCAATGGACAAAAAAAAGTTGTTCAATGAAACTTTCTTAATGAAGAATTAATAACATTTAAAGGGGACCCAATTTGCCATATCAGTCTGAACGTCTGATCATACGGTGATGAGCAAACACATCTGAAGAATGCACACCGAAAGCTGGCACGTCCTGTGAGTATTGAACTAAGTTCTCTTTCAAGTGCTTAAACGGTCAAAAAATAAGTACGTTTATGTAAAAAAACACACAAGGTTCACATAAACACAGTCGGTTATGTCTGTGAACATAAACACAAAGTAACAAAATGTGCCTGCTTATATTAGATCTGTGTATTAAAGTGAAAGCATTGTGATATACAGCACTGATATACATGCTGTTATTATGAATCAAACAATAAAAGTACAACCGAAAATCACTCACAGCTCTTAATTCAATAACTTTAGCGTTTATAAGAATATATTTCTTGAACGCTGCTGTTAAATGCACTGGAGAAGAGATAAACATGAGACATTCAGGCATTTTTCAGGGTTTATGCTAATAGGCTAGAGTCTGTCAGCAGACATGGGCGGGGCTTGTGCAATGTGATGTCACATTGCATAGAAACTGCAATTGGCTTATTCTGAGACACCGCTTATGATTTATGGGGATTAAAATAGTGAGTGGAATTTTACCATTATATGGTGGTTGCATACAAACGTATGTGGTTTAACACCATGTAAAAGTGAATTTTGCATAATAAGTCCCCTTTAAATACCGTATGCTGCAATAACCTATCATATTGTTTCATGCCAAACCATTCTGACTCACCTGTACACACTCTTCTAAATCCATCTTTTCTAGTTCATGACAATTCTGTAAAATAAGAGGACATTATTTGTGTCATTATAAGCTCTGAAGGTTCAGCACAGACGGAGGATTGTGTTTACTCACCCGTGCTAGTGAGGTGAAGCCTACATCTGTAAGCTGAGAGCAGCGAGCCACCTCTAGTATTCTACAGAGACAAAGAGATCAATGGTTCAAAGTTCAAAAGATGATCAAAATTGAGTAATGGGTGTTTGCATGCAAAGGCATCAGCGGATCAGTGTGTGTGTGTGTTACGTACCTGAGACGGGGGCAGTTTTGGCCCAAGGCATTGAGAATAGCATCTGTGATGTTTGCACAGCCAGACACACACAAAGACTGCAGCCGATGGCACCCGCGACAGATGGTTATAAGACCTTCATCTGTGATCTGCTGCTCGATTCACACACAGAGACATACCTAGATGAGGAACCCATCCGCTGGACATAGTCACACCCATCCATATGAGAGAATGTGAATGTGTGTGTCTTACTGAACACGTCTGCAAATTGAGTGTGACCAGCTCTGGACAATGGGCTCCAATATGCTTAAGGGCTTCGTCTTCCAACTATAAAGAGAGAAAATATAAAACAGACACAGTTAATGTACTACTAAATGATTGGCCAGATTTAAAGAGACAGTACTTCTGTCATCATTCACTCACCCTCATGTTTCAAACCCATATATTTTTACATAGAACACAAAATAAGGATATTCAGAGACAACAATTACCATAAAAGTCATCATATATCTTTAAATGACTTTAAATATATATATATTTATTTATTTATTTCAAGTCTTCTAAAGATATATGACAACATATGTATTATTTTTATCTTTTGTCCGTATCAGATTGTTGAAAAAGCAGGTTTCAATGTGGATAACCATGGTTACACTTTGTTTACACCTGGCATTAAAATGCATTATTTGTTTTACTTTTTGCTTTACCTCTTTACTGTTTGCTTAACTTGTGCATCAAACAAAGCAATAAGTTTGGATCGGGACTACAGTGTTTATTCATATTTTGAAGCTATCATTTTTATATTTTCAAGTAGTCCATTTTATACATCGTTTTCTCAGTTTTACTAGTTTAAAAAAATAAAATATTCCTACATGGCTTTAATTTTTATTTTAAGGTTTAATTTTAGTAATTTTAGTACTTCTGATTAAATTCAAGTTTTTTTATTGTAAGTTTAATGAGATTTTATTTTATATTTTCAGTTCATTTAAAAAAAAAAAAAATTATATACAGCCTTAATTATTATTATTTTATTTCCAGTATTAGTTTTAGCCATTTTAGTATTTCACCTTGAACTTATTTTCAGTTCGGTTTCATTTCATTAACATGAACTAACAACGAACAATTCTTCTACAGCACTTTCAGTTTGTGTTTCAGTTCATGTTAATTTCACCATTTACTATCTCGTCATCCGCATCATTTGCGAAGCGTTATTAAAATCAGACGATTTATTGTTTAACATTAGTTAATGCACTTTGAATTAACATAAACAACAAACAATTATGTTTTTACATAAACATAAAAAAGATGAATGAACGATAGATCATTTTGCGTTATCCATGTTGCATGAATTAACGTTAACAAAATAGACCTTATTGTAAAGTATTACAGTTATACAGTGGTACCTCGAGTTAATCCGTTCCGATGCGGCCTTCGTATAATGAGTTTTTCGTATCTTGGAACACATTTTTCATGTAAAATGGCTAATCCGTTCCAAGCCCTCCAAAAACACCCCATTAAATTTCATAATAAAGCTAAATTGACCTATAAACAATGAAATAACGTAAAATGTCGAAGCTTACCTTTCGAGTGAGGCTATCTCCGAAAGTGGCGGCAGAGGAGGAGGACAAACGGCAGATAACGTACGTACGTACACTTAACTTTACGAAAACACATTAAAAAATTTAAGTTTCGGGTGCGGAGTGGATGAGCTAAAGCACGCCAGCACGTACGTATAGAAGATGCATGATGGGAGGGATGCTGTCCAATTAGAGAGAAGGATCTCATGGCTTGGCTAGCATCAGGAACCAATGGGAGAGCAGGAGGATGGTGGCGAGTCTACTATAACTAAGATGGCGGCGTGAGTTTCAAAATTGTTATGGGGCGAATCTCTGACTTTCAGAAACCTTTCGTATCTTGAAAACGTTTCGTATGTAGAGCAGTAAAAATTTTCGTCTTTGCTTTCGTAACTTGGATTTTTCGTAAGTTGAGCCTTTCGTATCTTGAGGTACTACTGTATTTTATTTCATCTTTATTTCACAGCAAAAGGAGAAGAACAGCGGAGAGGGCTGAAAGAGGATGTGAAAGACCAGAGTCACCTGTGTGCAGCCCTTGAGGAACAGGCCTTTGAGTCCTGGACAACATCTCACAAGCGCTTGTATGCCGTCTTTGGTCACCTGATCACACCACGAGATGTTCAACTGCTCTAGCAAAGGACAGCCCTCGCTAGATTGACACAGAGAGAGTCATTTAGCCCTAGAGAAGCATTCTGCATAACCAAGTATGTGCATTTGCGACCTCTGACCTCAGAGCTTTGAGGGACAGGTTTGTGATTGAGGTGCAGGAGGCAAGATCCAAGTGCTTCAGTTTGGGACAAAATTTACTCAAGCTGTTACAAGTACTGCGAAAAAAAAGCCATAGGTTCAACAGAGGTGAAAAAACACCATCTCTCTCACACACACACACACACACACACACGTTCACTCACCTGTCAGTGATCTTGGTGCAGCCATTGAGGCTGAGCAGCTCAATATTTCTGCAGTTCTGGGCAAACGTTCTACAAGAGACATAGTAGATTTCAACGTGATTAAACATTAAACAATGCATGAATTTGCCTTCAAGTCACAATAAGTTCTTAAAGCTGAAATCTACTTTCTTGACAGGTCTTAAAAAGTCAGCATGAAATGACATGAACGTCTTTTCTTCCTTATTGTGACGCATGTTTTCTTGAATGAGTAACCAGATACATGTAGGGCGGGACTTGATTTTGTCCACGGGGTTTTGATTGGATGGTTGTGGTTTGCTATTTGTGTATTTCTCGTGACAGGTTGCCTCGCCCTCATGCCAATAAACTAGTCATAACAGAAGAAAAGTCACTGAAAGTTATTTTATTTTTATTTTTTTATAGTTAAATTATTTTTTTTATTAAAGATTACAAATGAATTGAAAAAAGAATAATGATGTGCATGGATAAATCATTAATAATAAATACAGTGATACCCTGAGATACGAGCGTCCTGACATACGAGTCTTTGAGCAAATTTTTGCTTTGAAATACGAGTAAAGATTTGAGATAGGAGCAGCTTACAGATTCCAACGCTAGGTGTTCCGAGCTCACTTGTTCACTTCACGTGTTCGTTGACGTCCATACGCATCTCTTCCGCAAGTCTTCCTGTGGTGTGTTATATTTTATACATGTCTATCGGGCTATCGATACACAACACGGGAAGAAAAACTACTCTTCCGTATTGCGTTTGCCATTTCTATGTTACCTACGTAATTTACGTAATCCCTCTCTCCTCCATACATGCCGTTATTTCTTATGGGAAAAAATGATTTGAGTTACGAGCTTGGTCCTGGAACGGATTATGCTCGTATCTCAAGGTATTACTGTACTGCGATATTCCATCAAAAATAAGAAATCTCCATTTTGATTTCATGGTGAGTTTTAGGCTTATTCACATAAAGAGCAAAATGACAAAGTGAAGCTCTTTTTTGCTCTAAAGCTACTGACAAAATGTATGCATGCAAGCAAAGACGATGAATAACACGTACTTCAATTCAAACATGCTGTTTTTTTATGTAGCTAAACCTGAACAGGTTGGTCTTTAGAGCGCTGTAGAGTTGACAAAGACAGGTGGGATTCCTCACACAACCCCTTTTCTATTTCAATGATAACTGTTAGCTAGAAGAGATATTTCATCATTCACAGCAACTTTAAAATACAACCCAACAATCTCCCAGAGAGTGCATGAACTGATCAAAATGTATATGCTACTGTTCAAAAGTTTGGGGTTTGTACAATTTTATTAAGTGTTTGAAAGAAGTCTCTTTTGGAGAGAAGGCTGGAATAGAGCTGCACGATTCTGGAGAAATTGAGAATCACGATTTTTTGGTTTAAAATATGGATAATGTTTCTGATTTGACAGCTAAACAAAATAACATGCAACTTACTAGAGGTTTTGACAAAATGTTAATTACTGCAGTCTGTTTAAAACATATTTGAATGAATGATTCATTCATGAATCTTTGACTTTCTTTGATTTACATTAATGACGTGTTTATTAGGCTGCTGTCACTGTAAGACTTGCTTGCTATGAAGTGGATCTAACATTCATCCCATTTTCTCAACACTCTTTATGTTCAACCTAAACCTGACCTTTGTTGATACTCAACAAAACAGGCATTTGGCATAATTTTGTGTTTTGTCCATTCAAGCGAGGTCTGAAACAGCTTTCTGTGTGTGTGAGTTGTGTGTCTCACACAGACAGGAGATTGACAGACCCTCTTTCCTACCTGAGAGCACTATCTCCGACTCCGAGACATCCTCTAAGACTCAACTTCCTTAGGAAGCCTCCACACCGCTTTGAGATGTTCTCCACCACACGGCCCTGTACATGAAGATATTTTTAATCTGTTTGCCACCTTTATATAAAAAAATATCTGAAATTCCTTGTTTTTTAATAGTTAAAAGAAAATGTTGACTTAAACTGTCTACTGACCTCAATGTCTCTCTGGAAGTCAAAGAGGTCAATGCGCTGCCAGTTACTGCCATCCAGGGCTAAAAGATTCCATGACTGAGAAAATGAGAGCAAGTGCGAATCAGAAACTCAATAATCCAATATCGACACATATACACAAGATAATATTACTCTAGAAGAGTTCCTTCCTGCACATACATACAGACAAAATTATACAGCAGTGTCCAATAGTAACATCCGAGGGAGATTTTTGTTTTTAATGACTCGACAAGTTCGATTAAATTAAAATATGAGGGAAATATTTCATATTTCTTAACGTATTTTAAATATTACGGAAGTATTTATCTGAGAAAATTATTTGACAAAAAGGCCAAACTACTACAGCTTCAAGTTTTATTTTACTATGCATAAAAATAAATGTAAAAAATGCATACAGAAACAAAAAGCAAACACTGGCTAAAACAACATAATCCATCGTTAATATTTTGTCTCGTGTTTTTGCACGCGTTCATATTTTCTTTCTATGAGAGCCTGGACAAAAATTATTTCCATAGAATTTAGCATATTTCATTGCTTTATCACAAATAAAACAACTGACAACAAGCACAACAATGCAGTACGCTTACAAAATCTTTAACATATTTTAAATAATAGAATAAAGGGTGAAGATGACAATTTTTCAAGGCTGGAAAACACTTTTGGCCACTACTTTATATCGTGGCCAAGAATTAAGAATTAATTCCCTCGTTTTAGTAAGTCATGATCACATTGCACTAATTTATTCTCTCATTTTCATTTAACTAAAGGAATGCACATCATTACAATATAGCAGTTATTTAGTAAAACAAGGGAACAAATTAATAAAATGAGGGATGGATGGATGGATAGATGATACATCTCTGTCACCATTGAAATTGCAAGCAACATATAATACAAAAAAAATTGTTTTTGGAGGGGAAAAGAACAAATGTAAAAAATAAAATAATAAATAGACACTTAATGTGCCACAAGACACCAGGTCTAATCTATAAACTTACTCTTGAAACCTGTGCGCAGCGGCAAAGTGTGACTACATCCAGAAATGAGAAGATTCTGTGAGGGAAAAAAAAATCAAAACCATTAGCAAACATCGTTAACGAATAGTCATGATTGAGTGTGTCATTATGTCTATGCTATAAAAACAGCAAAGATTAGGAAAGAAGATGAAGACAGAGGTGATTAATACTATTAAAAAGAAGAGAGGAACTGAATGGGCTTCACACCAACCGTAACAGCAGTTCCTTTGGCAACTTCTTGTTGATAACAGCCTCATCATTATTGGAGAACATCTGAGAGAGAGAGAGAGAGAGAGAGAGAGAGAGAGAGAGAGACATTCATTTATAAACAAAAAAACTTGTGCGTTTAAAGGTCAAATGCATTTACTGTGTCTTAAAGCAAATCACAAACTTTTAACAATAAAACAAGATGACAATAATTCTGTTTTAACCACAGAATGACTGTCAGTGCGTTTTGTTGAGGCTTGGGTTTTATATCCAAGTACTTCAAATTAAGGTTTACATTTCATGTACATAAAAAGATCTGTGATACAACAGAAGGAAATATGACTGCATCTAACTATTTTAGAGAAAAAAATATTTGTTATACAAATGCCATTTAAGAACAACAGTGCCAGTGTTATTGAAGTATCATTTATTTACAATTATGGTATTTATTCATATTTTTATTTAGTTTAGGTCATTTATTTATTTTTTGAAACACTTTATAGCAAGAGTCTATTCTGTTACCATTAGTTCATTCATTAGTAGACATAAAAAACACTTCTAAAGCATTAATGAATCTTAGTTACATTTTAGCTTTAACATTTACTAACACATTATTAAAATCAAAAGTTGTATCTGTTAACATTATTTAATATCCCTGAGGGAACATGAACTAACAATGAACATTTGGATTTTTCTGAACTATTAATATGTATTGCTCATTTTTTATTAATGACTGCAAATGCATTAAATAATGAGACCTTATTGACAAGGGTTACCAGCATTATTATATTAAACTGTGTATATATATATATACATGTTTTATGTATCAGTTGTTTTTATTAATCATAACGAAAAGGAATACATTTCAGTTTTAGATCCCTTAATCGTCCACTACTATATTCAGTTAGTATTTCATCAATTACAATGACTGAAAGTGTCTTTTAAAATCTGTCAGACTTTTATTACTATCATTATTGTAACAATCTCTTACAGAGTTAGTTTGCGCTTCCTCAATCGGACACAATGTTTTCACACATTCTCTTTTCTAGCTCATGGTAACACACACAGCAGGAAGAACATCCAAGACCAGAGCCCGTTTATCGAGACGTAAGAAAAAGGTCAGTACCGTTAACACAAAATAATTTTCAATATTGATTTTTCAGAGGTTTCACAAACTTTTTTCATATTGCAACTATACAGCATGTGTGTCTGTAAACTCAACAGATAACGTCCTGGCAGAAAATCACCAGTAACTTTTTTATTTATTTACTCTATCACTTCATTGGTAGTAGTGCAGAATCTATTTAACATTGAAACAAATTAAATGATTCTGCAAAAGCAAAAATTAAATCCCAAGTTCTGCTTTTTTCATCTGAGATCTTGCCCTGTAGGCTTGACTTTGTGTCAAACACACTACATTAAATTAACACCAGAGGTCTAATCTTGGTTTCATCAAACCACAAAACCTTTTTTCCAAGTGGTAACAAGAGACACAGATTGTCTTGCTGAATAATTCAAATCAGACCGGATGTTCCTTTTTTTTTTTTAAGAAGTGACGTACTTACATCCAAGAATAGTGAAGCTCACATGGATTATTCTGCGTGCATTGGACAGTCCTTTGTTGTTGTTTTTAAAAGCAACTCACAAAAAACACATTTCTTTTTGCACCCCTGCCTTAAATTAGATCCCAGCAGTTTGGGATCAAATTGATTCACAACTGACAAAGAAAACAATCCAATCCCATTAAAATCACCTCAGTTAATCAGAGGTGATAGTACAAATGGAAGTCAAAGTTTTAGTTAGTCAAACACGACACGAGGACGAGTAAATTATGCCAGAGGTTTCATTTTTTTAGGTGAACTTTGTCTTTCAAGCACAGACTCAGCTGAGAATGACAAACAATATGTTGGATTGCTTACAGCTATTCTTTATTATGAACTCTCAGTTGTGTTGTTCCTCTTTCTTCTCACCCATCCATTCTCTATGGGGTGACTTTTCCATTTGTTTGTTTGTTTAAGGATGAGCCATGTGACGCCTGAGTGCAGACGCTTTCAAACCAGGAATGACTGATCACTTGTTTCCAGCTCATCAGAAAAACTGTATCGCCACAAGACCAGTTCCCTTTAATATCTAAATGTCTCCTGTAATTGTTTTTACATGCGTGAATCTTACAAACACAATAAATTTGTATCAAAATAATTCTTAAAAGTATTATATATTTAGTTTATTATTGTATTGTCTAAGAATATTATCTCATTAGGCTTATATACACACACACACATTTATATTTATATATATATATATATATATAAAATAATGGAGAAAAATATATATAAATAAATACAAATTAACAGAAAAAAACAGATTGACTAATTTTGTCTTTCATTGGTTCTCTCTTGTTCATATATATATATATATATATATATATATGACAAATACAAAATAACAGAAAAAAACATAGATTAATTATTTTTATTTCTTTGGTTATGTCTTGTTTTTGCATGTCTTCATAATTTCTTTCTATTGACAGACTGGTTGCACAATCTGCCATGTTTTGCTCTCTTTATCAAGTCAAACAATTGACTTTGCATTTGCACAATCTACGCAACACGCTTATACCTTTAACACGCTCATTTTTTATAAAATTTGATGAGATGGATGGATGCATGACACATCTTGTTCTCTCATCTGTCATATTAGGCAGCTTCTCATGACAAAGAATTGACTTCCTGGTTTACTTATAATGGAACAGTTTCTTGCTCTCTGATTGGCCGGCTATACATTTTGTTGACACACAAACAACCCCATTTCCAGATTAACATTTAGGTCAACACTGACCCGAGTAACCAGGTTACAACTGAAAAATTCCTGGCAACCTACAGCACACAATTTACATACGGTCAGTGTGGCAGAGTAATAAAATTGTAATATGGCTGTGCTCTTTTTACCGTTGTAATAACCAAATGCAACTAAATACGTGTTGTGTATGTAAAGGCAACGAGGCAAAACCACATCCATAAACAAAATCAGTCCACCAGCTGACACTATATCCCTGCTTTCTGACAATATTGTTACAATCAGGCAGCCAATAATACGAGCTGTCAGTTATTTGAAGGATAACTCTCATGCCACTGCCTCCAAAACAATGTCCAGATAATCGCTCTGATCCTAAAAAAAGAAACAGGCCTAAGCTGGCAACAATGCATTGCTTCTTAAAAACTGATTGCCTTTGCCATAGAGCTACTGAGATTAGGCTTTGTACCTTTACAAAAATGTACCACAGTTGTCCATTTAAATGCCACGGTTACTGTAGTAAAGCCATGATAAGGGTGTTTCAGGACATTATAAGAAGCTGTCAGAATGCATGGCGTTTTATGGCATTTACAGCATGAATTATTGCATCACAAAGGAATAAATGGGTGATTCTCACGAAAATGTGGTTTTAAAAATGTCAAACATGAAAATTTAAAAAATGCTAGAATTAATAAAAAATTATTTCAGATATTTGAACCAAAGTCTGAATTATGTGTGCACATTATTTTAAAATATTAACTTACAGTTTAAGACATTTTTGAAAATAATTTCCAAAACAAGTCCTAAAAACTCTCATTACCGCAACAGTCTGAAAACAATGTTGTTAGAAAAGCTAATACATTTTAACGTTTTTAAAATTGGATTATTAAGAATCATGCAGAGTAATTAGAAATTCTGAAATAATGTTTATTTTTTAATTAACAAGATTTTTATCTTGAAAGCTTTTTCTCATTACCGCAACACGTTCCACAATTTACAACCTATTTTTTTAGAATATTTCAATGAAACCTGACCAATTTTTTAAATGATGTGACAAATCTGAAGGAACATAATGTGTAGAGTCTGCACAAGTGTTGAAAAGTAATCTACAATTTTTCTTTTAATTAAATTAACATTTATAGAACTGTTTCGGTAATGATACATAGGTTTTGGAAATGAGGTTGATTATCTTGGTAATGATAATAAGTATCTAAGGTTTTGTTAAAATCATAAAATTTATTTATAAGGTTTATTTTATCCTTCACATTACCTTTGCTATAAGAAGACAAAAGTAAATGTTACAGAGACACTTGGTGCATTGTCACTTTCACATCAGCCATGTTTCATTTTACATGTACATTTCTGCATTTGGCAGACGCTTTTATCCAAAATGACTTGCATTGCATTCAAGAAACGCATTGACATTCTCATCAGTTCTTGCTTCCCCTTGGAATCGAACCCATGATCTTGGCGTTGCAAGTGTCACACTCAACTGTTTGGGCAAAAATGGCATACAAAAGGTGATTTGCATGTAATATAACACTGTGGATCTTTGAAGGTTCTTGACCGTTTAAAGTAATTGTGGTGAAGTGGATACAGTCATAAATTTTAGTTTGAGTAGGGTAGAGCAACGTTGTTTGTGGTATTACATAAATTAATCTTTAGTAACAGCCCTACAATGTGTCACTTTGAGAGTCAGATCTGTAAAAGCAACAGTAGCCATAAACCCAAGATAAAAGCATAAACATCAATACATGTGTCTCAACATCACGGCTGTGTTTCAAAACGACTGACTGAGCTCCCTATCTAGACAACATCACAGGAACATGCAGTCTAGATGATCAGCTCACTAAGTTTTGAAACACACCCCATGTAAACACAGTTATAACTTGTTTATACACGGCTAATCTCGCGTCTTCGAGGGGAACAACAAACTAAATGTTTGCGTAACTGTTTTCTGCGGTGACGTGTTGGGATATACGATGGGTTTTAACGCGTAAAGGCCCGTGTATATATCTAGCTTTTGTTTTGGCCGGCTGTTCCCCCTCTCCCTCCTTCCACCCCCCACTTCAGCCTGTGGGCCTACCAGCATTATCCGTGTCCTATAATCTCACCTAACCAGTTTAATTCACAAAAACCATCGAAGCCTCGACCTCAACCTACTGTTGCTGTGCGTGAAAAAGCGAGAAATATCACCGCAGCTTCAGTCGCACGCCAAGCGTTGAACAATGGTTGTGTTTATAACATTCGACATAACACAGGAAAACACATAGAGCGACTTAAAAGAAAGCAGAGTAACGATGGATTTGACGCTGCCTTTGGTCAACACGCATAAATGAATGTGTTTTATAGACTGACAAGTGATTAGAAGAGCTGAACTCATATGATTGCGGAAGCTCGGCCTCTTCTCCCACAACAACACTTATAATCCCCCATCGTTTAGGAGTAAAACCGCAAGATTGTTTACACCGACGTGTCAATTTGGGAAATAAACAGTGGCTACTCGCCTCAAAGCGACTCCGAGAGACGCCGTTCACCTCCTTGCCCATCCCGAGCACCGGAAAGTCGGTAAACCGGAGAGGAAAAGCGCGTCCGGTTGTTAGAAGGACGCAGATGTGTCGGTGCCGCGGGTTTCCGTCGAGCTCATGCCGTGTTTTCACTTCATTTCGTCGCGTTTGTGTACGGCGAAGATGCAGAAGAGCCCCAGTGGTTGAAGCACGAGCGAATCAAGCTTATCTGCTGTTGTTGCGGATCACCCCTCCCGTTTCCACGTCTCTAACCTGCCCAACTCTCGCTCACAAGTGTTGCACTGCATTCATAAGAACACATATTTGATACGTTAAAGCTGCGTGTGATGATGCGGTTAAAGTGTTTAATTGTGGACAATCCTCATGGGCTTAAAAGTCAAACATAACTACTTTATGATATAATATTACCAGTTTTTTAGTTGACATATAACCAAACTGCTAATATTATCTAATGTGTAAAAATACGCGAGACACATTTCATAATAATTCTATGTATTTTTTATGTTCTACAGAGAAAGTTTGTTTGTTTTTTGGCGTTCTGTGCAAATTAATACTTTTTTAATGCGGATCAAACCACTTGAAAAAAGGTGTCGTTGTGTGGAAAGTGTACAGACTTTAAATCGTTTGTTTTCATGTTATTGTTGCGCTCGTTTCCGGGTTTGGTGCGTCAGCGGCCTCAGCCAATAGAAACGCGAAGCTGCTCTGCGTCATTTGACGTAATCGTGGTGGTAACACGAGGCAGCGTTTTCCCAAACAAATACAAACCAAAATCTTTCACGTTTTATAAACAACTTTAAAATGTATGTAAATCTTTTGGAACAAACTTAAAAACAAAAAGATAAAAACATTTCATGATTTTCTGCAAAAAATAGTATATTTTTGTTAATGTTGTATTTTATTTATTTTATTTCCTGGCAGCTAATCTTTGTGTGATAATGTGAATATGGAATACCCTCTTGTTCTGGTGGCATTTAATAAAAATTATTAAAAAACAGTTTTCCCAAACAAATGAAACAGAATTTAGTAACCCAGTTTATGTATATAACCTTGAGGAAATACACATTTTGAATATACTGCATATTTGTTATGAATATAATTATACTTAGAAGTATCTCTTTCCTGCTCTTTACAATTTTCCCCAATGCAATATCTTTACAGTCAGTACATGTACTAACCGTCCTAAAGTATATCTATAATACTTTGTTGAAACACAAATCATTGAGAAATACTGCAAATAGAGACTTTAAAGTACTACACGTTTTGTTAGAGCAAGAGTTGCTGCACTTTTAACAATCTGAAGTTCTTTCATGCCATCATTACAAACCTTTTGACTATTAGATGTTCACATTTTAAGATTTAACCTCTTCAGATTACAACCCAGCATCATCATTGTTAAACACACACACACACAGTAAATTCAAACTGCATGAGAAATTCACACACTCTGGGTTTTAATGTTTAAAGTTTATAAGATTTAACATAGACATAATGATTTTTATGCATATTCTTTCCGATAACTCTAAACATTCCCATCACAGAAAACTTTCTGTATTTTTATCCTTTTAAAACAACAACAGCAACAACATAATTTAGTAGAATTTAAGCTATAGGAATAAAAAATGACCACACAAGGTCAAAGATTGCTTTAGCTTTGCAACGCCAAGGTCATGGGTTCGATCCCCAGGGAAAGTGAGAACTGATTAGAATACCAATGTGTAACTTTAATGAAACGTAAGCTGCTTTGGATAAAAGTGTCTGCCAAATGCGTAAATGTAAAGATGTCTGGTATTGCCATTTGTAAACACACATACAATTACTCACTCTCTCAAAAACACACAAACACACACTCTCTCTCTCTCTTTCTCTCTCTCATACACACATGCTCACTCATTCTTTTGTATATATAAAAACACACACACACACACACTCACTCACATACATATAATTATTTACAAACAATATGTGTAATATATGTGTAATAGGAAATGTATATGTAGTATGTTTAACAAATTATGTGTAATTTTGCGTTATAAACGTAACAGGCCTTTAAAAGACTTGTAAAGACATTTCTCATAACCAGGACAAGCTTTGTTGGAGACGAGGACGCGCTCTCTGACGTCATCCATGCGCGACGTTAACGTGAAAAAAAACGAGCTTTTGGAAATTATACGGATATCTACAGAAAAATAATCAACTATAATTCAACTACAAAACCGCAACTGCGAGCTTGGCGTACAGTCGCCGTTGATGAAAGCTTACGAAGGTGAAACTATACTGAACTTCATTTATTTGTTACACAAGGCAAATATAACCGTAGTTGTTGCAAAATTACATTTATTAAACAACATAATTATGTAAATAACGTAGTTCTTTACAAGATCAGTCGGTTGTTGTGATTTGAAAATGTAATATACTGTTGTCATTTATCTGTATTCATACGTGGCGAAGATTGGCATAAACAGTAAAAGGCTTTTTGTTTATGGTTGATTCGGAAATTATTTAACTGGTTTGTTTAAAAAAATATGTTTCAGATCCTTGTTTACGAAGGCAGAGTCTGTAACTTTTTACGTGCTACAATAAAATAATAGTGTCGGTAATCCATTGCTATTTTGTCTTCGATATTATTATTAAAATTACTAAATAAAATTATTCTAACATAGTGAATTGAATACAATTATATATAATAAACGTTTTAAAATAAGGAATCTTAAGGTGAGCAAAGTCCAGCTCAAGCGGCGCGCGAGTGAAGGCGGGACACAGTGGGCTCTTTTCATTGGCTGTCGCCTAGTTACCATGATGATTGACAGACGTCTTGTTCAACAGAAGCACTTTAAACGGGCGATTTTATAATAATAATAAAAAACTTCAACGTTTCCTGTATTTACCTATTAAAGTACATTGCATAGCTGAGAATATGCACAATTAATACACAATACATTGTGTTTTAAACGCTACAGCTTATGGTATTTCCTCTTCCGTGGGATGAGCTTAAACCGCGCATGCGCAGAAGAGGCTGCGCATAATTTTGGCTGTAATGGATGAAGTGAATTCTCTCTGAATTACGGGCCGTGGAGGGTTTTATATCCACGAACATCGCCCAGTTTCAAGGTCTGGTCTTTTCCCAGAGCCGCTCAAGTGAACTGGAATCAATTTTAACACATAAATATGTGATCATTTGCGATGAATATGAAACTACAGAGAGTTTACACTGAACATTAAAGCGAATATGTGAACAAGAAGCAAGCGGGTCAAGTTTTATTTTCAGTTATGTGGGACATTATCCCAACACAGCGAGCTTTACCGCTTCAAAGCTCACAAACCGTGTGCAAGGAGAGCTAAACATCTGTTTAGGCTTTGATATCGAACCGGGATAAACTATCTAGAACAAGGACGTCCTGTGTTTTTCTTCTTTCTTTTTGTCTTTTCGAGGGACGCTAGCTGAGCTAAAGCTAGCCGGAGACGCGCGCGCGCGCAATGCGCTGGAAACAACCAGTGATGCCATCGTGAAAAACGCCGCGTTTTTAAAACAAAAAAAGCGTTTTTTGTTACTGTGTTTGGATTTAAACTCTTTGGATTGGATGTGTTTGGACGCCACGGGACCGGGGATGAGTTGTGGATAACCTGTGCGCATTCAATCGCGTGCGCATCTTTGTGTTTTGCTTCGCTCCGACTCTTTCGTCTGGCAAGATTTCACACTTTTACCGAATACTGAGCGATTTCTGTTGTTCATGTGCTGTCTTGACCTCACAGGTCCGCGTCTCCGGAGGACAGAGGTATGCCTGGATCAGACCGCCTGCATGGGACCAAGAGGAAGGCGGACTCGCTGTATCAGCAGCTGCAATTGCAGGCGAGCGCCGGGGACGAGCAGCCCGTGCACGCGGGGCCCGGTCGGCATCCCAGCAAGACCTCGAGCTCGTCCGCTGCTTCCAAGCACAAACGAAACAAGTCCAAACACGAGGCCGAAACCGGCTCGGTGTGCGGTTCCGCCGCGCCTCCAGCAGTGGGCGCCATCAAGCCTCTGGTGGAGTACGACGACATCAGCTCCGACTCGGACACTTTCCTGGATTCCCCCGCCACCGGGAAGCAGGACGGGAGCGGAGACGCCGAGCGCCTAGAGCTGTCGGACTACGGAGAGGCGGGGGTTGCCAAAGAGAACCGGGCTCACAAACACAAGCGCTCCCGCAAGAAGTCCAAAGACCCGAACCGGGTCAGGGAGTCCGCGGAGAGGGTAGATAGCGGGAAGAAAAGCAGTAAGGACCGGGACAGAGCGAGCAAAGAGGGCCGGAAGAAGGTCAAGGAGAAGCCCGGCTCGGGGGCGTGCCTTGCGTCCACATCCAGACGCTCGGTTGAGTCCGGGAGTAAGCGGTCCGGAGACTGTCTCTCCTCAGCGGCGCTGCAGTCCGCGGTCAGTCTCGGGAGCAGCGCGTCCTCCGCCTCCTCCTCCATCAGCAAGGAAAGCGGCCGTTCATCAAAGTCCCGCAAAGACAAGCGGAGGAGTGAGGAGTATGAGGAGGACCGCAGCCATCGGAAAGCCACCAAGAGCCACAAGTCGAGCCCTAAAGGAAAGGGCCAGTCCCGGAGGAGCGGAGCTGACAGCCCTTCCACTGCGGAGCACGATAACAGCTACTCCTCCAGGCGGAGGGCCGCGAGCCCGAGCCCGTACAGGGAGCCGCCCCGGCGGAGCCGACAGCGGTCCGAGAGCCCCTATGGACGGAGGAGGTCTTCGAGCGCGGAGAAGGATGGAAGTCCGTATGTGAGCAGAAAACACTCACCTGGAAGTCCCTACGGCAACCGACGCTCGTCCAGCACCAGTCCCGTGTCCAGGTGAGTGGCCTCACGCTAAACCGCTGTCTAATTCACAGGTCGTGGGGATCCAGACGGTTTTGGACACTGAGTCAAAAAAAGTATATATAGGATTTACTGGATTTCATGCATGTGCTAAAATGACTTTGTAATGCAAATGTAACCTCGGTGTCCAAGTTATAATAATATTTTCACATCATGCTGTCTAAAACAACAGGTTGACAGGTAAGTTACTTGAAATGCATTGCGCCACAGTTGTATTTATTTGTTTAGTTTTTCTATTAAGATAAATTGATTTATATTGATAGCATGATGTGCAAGTCTGGTTTCTGTTTAAAAACAGGTCTTTATATGAAAACTCCTTACTGTCAACTTGTGGTTTTATGTGGTGGGAAATATGGGCTTTTCAAAGTGTAAATAAGAGAAAAGGCGTTTTGACGTACATATGATTGTCCTCATATGAACCGCTCAAGCTAGTTTAGATACTTAAACAATTAGTTGATTCTTAGTTTTTCTGGTACTGAATTACATTTTCTGAGTTAGAATTAGGTTACTGTATTATTTATAGTTTTTATTATGGTGGCTTATGTCAGCCTCATTCAGGTGAGCAACACTCGTCTGCGGTTAAAATGGTGAGTTTATATAAAGCATATTTTTCAAAGGACAACATTGTAGCGCCTTTTAATATGACCATAAGGGACCGCATATTTCAGCAACTAAAATCTGTTGTTGTGCGTGGAGTTTATTTGTTCAAAAAGCTTTCCCTTTAGCTCAAACAGTAGAGCGTGGTGCTTGCAACACCAAGGTCATGGGTTCGATCCCCAGGGAAAGCAAGAACTGATTGGAATGTCAATGTGTTTCTTGAATGCAATATTTTGGACAAAAGCGTCTGTCAAATGCAGAAATGTAAAAACAGAATTGATTACTGGTGAATTTGAAAAACTCTTTTCTCTTAACGGCTTGTCAATCAATATTAAATCCAACAGATTTCTCTCTGATGACATGCAGGACTAATTAGCTTAAAAACAAAACTACTATCAGACTCAAGTTAAAAAGAGACCTGAAGTGAACTTAAACATCAACATGGTGTAAATGTTAATCAAGGGGCTTTGTTTAATATCCGTGCAGAAAATATGTATGAATTATGAAAGACAATATAGTTTAACTTATGTTAAACGTCCTATATACTCAGAAATAATATAAAAACATCAAAATATTGTCAATAAATACTACCAATAATGGGCTTTTATTAACAGGAAGTGCTTTGGAAAACGGCACCTTTCAGCCCGTCGCCATCATGCAACCATGAAACATCAAACATATAGTAGTAGTTCTTTACAAGTTTCTGCGTTCCATGTGCTATTTTTTCCATTGTTTTTATGTTTTTGTGGATGTTTCTGCTGTTGCTCTCGTGTCTTGCGTCTTTCGCAGAAACAGCCCTGTGAATCCCGCTCGCTCAGTGCAACGGCGGTTTTCGAGGAGATGGTGAAGAGTCTTTTCAATTGTGACAAATTCCCGTTCGTTTCTTATGTTTGACTCCATGTTTAAATATGACCGCAAATTTAGTTTAGAAAGCCAAGTGGTCGTCAGGCATTTGTATAATAATTTGGCTAATAGACATTTGATTATTCTATCAAACTCGTTATTCTTATTACCCTCGTTCCTTCGGTTCTCTGTCGCTCAAGAGTCTCACGCTGGCTAATCCACGTGGATCTCACGGTCACAAACTTTTTGTGGGTTACCGCAGGTTTGCGGTAACAAACGATGCAACGCGATCTACTAAAAAGTGAATAATTTCAGAGTAAAACAGAATAAAATCAAATGAAACAATTTATCAATAGTCAGGTAAATGTATCGTGCCAATTACATAATCGAATTTAAAGATAATCGATACAAGCATTGAATGCTCGTAAATAGTGTAAAAGATGAATACCTGGACTTTGTAAAATGCATAATATTGAGTGTCTAGGAGGAACTCCATATTAGGGGCTGATGTTGGTTATAATGTGCCTCGAAGCATTCAGAAATCAGAGCGTCTCTGGGACTCTGAACATTATGAAATCCTCCGGCCGCCAAAAGAGAGAGCCATGAGCATCCTGAACTCTTTCTTTAAATACTTCAGACCAGGACAGAAACCTCTTTCAAATGTAAACATGAGTTAACCGTGAACCTTTTGGTTATTGAGAACAGACAAACCCTTCCCAATAAGCAAGACATTTCTAAACTCTTTAACATTTGGTTTGCTTATTATGGGAATAAGACTTTTGTACCAGTCGCACTTAGACATTTCAAATGATACCAAACATGTATAACGTTGTATGATACACTCTTAATGTTGCATACATCGTCCTTTAAAAACGCGCCGCTCGAGTTAAAAAGTTACACAATAGCGGTGGATCAGGTGTGTCGTTGTGGTCGGGTCGTTTTCTTCTCTTAACAGTGTTATTATTGCTGTATTGTCGCTATGTCCAATTGTAATATTTGCTAATTTAAAAGTAAATAATGTTTGCTAATGTAATGTTTGCTAATTTAATGTAATGTTCTTGATTTAAAAATAATAAAATCATGGCAAAATTCTAGTTAATCTGAAAAATCTACTTTTTTAATTACTAGGGATGCACCGAAACTGGAAATTCAGGACGCACTTGGCCGAAAACTGAAAGTAATCAATTAATAATCGAACCTATTTATTAACACTCAAACACTCAACTTTTGTAGCAATTTTAATAACAGAATTGTTTTTATTACATTCTGTTGGTGAAATCTAAATATTTAAATGACGACAGACATTTTTCTTTTCTTTTCATGACCGATTTATTCAAACATACAGTAAATGAAGACCGTGTTAACAGGTTCAATAAAATATATTGCATATGTAATAGTGCGTATATTTAGCTCTTCTCTGGAGTTATTTTACATTTATGCATTTGTCAGACGCTTTTATCCAAAGCGACTTGCATTGCATTCAAGAAACATTTTAATTAGTTCTTGCTTTCTCTGGGAATCGAACCCATGACCTTGGCGTTGCGAGCTACAGGAAAGCTAATGCAATTAGTGGGCACTTTATCTAGCTAATTAATGAGTTAATGGGCATTTTGAGGTAAATGTAACTTTGTGTCTATCCTTTTATTGACATCTTTCCCCTGTTGAAAGCGATTACATGAAACGGGTTTCATTTCTGTAAGTTATAATGTCTTCTAAAATCTTTCAATATACTTTCTGGTGTTCATCCATGTTTATTCCATCCCGCAGCTAATAAAGATGATCGTTTCACGTGCACTTGATCCGACAAAGCAAACATTTGTTCACGCATCAAAAGAAAATCACATGGACTAAAAGATATTAAATTGAAGAAACCAGATAATTTGAAGAATGAATATTGTCAGTCCAGAGTTTGTGTCCACACAGCTGACGTTTAACTGTTGTTGGTTATCCTTGTCGTGTGCATGAAATAGACGCTGAACAGTCAAAATGTGAGCGTAAACCACTGATTTCGCCCCTGCAAAGCCATTTTGCCATCCCCCTTTTGCCGGACATTGTCTCTAGAGCCTTTGGAAAAAGATCTGTTGCTGGCCATGCTTTAAAATAAACAAATTTACATGTTTGCATTTATTGTCTGTCTTCACGAAGTGCGAGCTCGCATGATTTTAAACCATTCCTCTTGTTTCTCCTCCCCAGGCCTTCTCTGCGTTCCCGGAGTCGCTCTCCTCACTACTCCTCCTCCTCCCGCCGCTCCTCTTCCCACTCTCGCACTAAGAAACATTCGTTATATTCGGGAGGGGCCGGCGGAGGCTCTTCGCACAGCGGCCACCCAGGCAGCCGCTCCCCTTCGTCTTCACGTTTGCCGATCACATCGAGCCTCGGCGCCGAGCTGACGCGAAGAAAGAAAGAGCGTCAGGCCGCCGCCGCCAAGAACTCGCCCTCCCTCCGCCCGAACACGTCCAATGTGGCAAACGCACCGGTAAAAAACACTGAGCCGCCTCTAGAGACGGCCCCGCCCCCTGAGCCTCAAAGACCGCCCTCCCCACCTCCGAACACTGTTACAACGGAGGAGCCCGCTGTGGTTCCTCCACCACCTCTCCCCTCATCCTGTCCTCCTCCGCTGCCTCTCTCGTCTCCTCCGCCTCTCCCGGCGAACTCTCCTCCTCCTCTTCCTCTTTCATCCCCTCCGCCTCTTCCTTTAAACAGCCCTCCGCCAGCTCCTCCTCCCTCAGCGCCTGTGACGTCTGCTTCTTCTCAAACGAAAAGTCCCTCACAGAAATCTACACAAAGTCCCGCACACGTGATGAAGACTTCCACACTTCCTCCTCTTCCCCTGCCGCCGGTTCTTCTGGGAGACTGCAGGGACAGGTGAGTCCTGCAAATGCACACACATCGCAAACATTGCTCAATCCAGCTGGTGAAGTTTGTCATTAAACTGGACTTTGTCATTTGGGTTAATTAGATTTACTCCTGAAAACTTTTAAAATGTTCATGAAATTCACCCCATCTAGATGCATGTTGTTGATCTTATTGTATGAATTATCCGCTCATGCTTAATTTGTTTTGACCTTGTAATTTTGAATCAAAATATCATTTTTCATTTAACTCTTGTAACAATGTTTAACTATTTAACGCTATCATTTTTTAACATTATAACTCTTCCAATGAAATGACAGACTTCTGACAGATGTATGCTGGACTTCTCCAATCATTTGGTCGAGGGGAGGGTGATATAATAAAAATCTTTTTCACACTAATTATATACATATCCGGTTGGTAAATGTCAAATAAAAAAAACAATGAAATCTTCTCGTTATGAATTCAATATAACTTTTGTATCTTTAACAAGAATATTTTTTTGTTTATATGACATATTTAAATGTGTTTTCCTGTGGAAGTGAAATTCTTCATGCCTTAATATCTGGAATGTGACTACACACTTGCGTCATTTAGTATTGCGTATTCATAAATGTGTAAATTTGCCCTATTTTTACTCAATCATAGCTGTTCAGACTAACTGATCCACTCTTGACCATTTTAAATGCTTTAATTCAGCCATGTATGTTTGAACAAGAAACCGATTCAAGAGTGAACCGTATGTCGATGTATCAGAATGAGAATTTTTTTATCATTCTGTACAACATTGGACGCATAGTTTAGCCAAAGGCTAATTGTATCATTACCGCTATGTTGTCAGATAATTTTGTGTTACTAATGTTCTAATGTTCTCCGAGTCAGAAAGCTGCCTTCCTTCAATCAGCACACTTTGAAAATCATTGGAGAAACCCCCGTCCCGTACATTGAGTGGATTGCTTACATGATTGTGTCGATGGGAAAGAGGGCCGTTTCAAACCACGTTGTTGACTCTTTGATACACTGAAGTTTTAAGGAAAAATACTCAGCAATAGGGGTGGACAGACTTTTTTTCGATATAGTTGTTTTGTTTTTTGTTATTAAGAATAAGAACAAAGTAAATTACAAACAAAAGGACAATATAACATAAATAAAATGCTACATATAGTCTTCACTGAATTAATCAAATGTAAACGTATTCTAATTAGATCTACCAATGTTATTCAGTCAAGAGCAGCAAGTTATTTTCTCTTTTGTTTGACTGGTCAAATCATGTTTATTAGGCTGTTGTCACTTTAAGACCAAATGCACAAATCCATTGTGTATACACCTCCGGTTTACTCCCAATAGCATTTGAAAGAGGTGCTGAGCAGTGAGCCGTGCATTGAGTTCTTTTGCACAGTTGATTGCACTTATTAACAAACACTTCTGCCACACATGGGTATCTAAATCATATTGGGCTCAATTAATGGAGTATTACTTTTCTTTTTTCCCCATTCTGAGATACCACTGCTTTGGCTCTCAGGACCCAGTATATATATTTTACAAAGTGTTACTGCTGACCAGATGAAATTGGTTCCAATAAAAGTATTTTCTGAACCTCAGTTGGATCAGAGATGCAGAGATCGAACCACTTGGAATTTTAATTGAATATACAGATGCACACCCGGTTTTTGCCCAACTGTTTACATTCATTTAAAGACGTAGCTGACATAAACGATTGTATTTCACACAACGGGCTTTTTGACATACCGTATTTTCCCGCAGATAATCCGCACCCTCATATAGCCCGCGAGTTTTGTTAAAAAAATCGTTGGCATAACCCACTCCCATAGATTTATGAACTTTTTTTGTGTAAGTTCACATTTCGAATGTTGCTCGCATGACGTTAATTATCATAACTGTTCAAGCTCGGTACACAGTGCTTGTGCGCGAAATTCATACAATAATTAAACAAACACAAGTCAGAATCAGAAGAAAAAGAAAGAGCAGTCTCTCCCGCTGTGCAGCAGCACGTCTCTTAAGAAGCGATTCTACAGGTGTTGATCATCTGATGAGATGAGAAGAGCCCGCCCTCATGCAGCACAGCCAATCACGTCTTCTTGCATGATTGACAGGTCAGACAGCCAATCAGCGCCAGCTGTCAGAGTGACAGTACAAGCGCCAGAGACAACAACCCTCGCAAGAAAGAAAATACAGCACAAAAAAAACTTACGTCCTTGGAGACGTAACAAATATATTGAAATATATAACCCGCACCCCCCCCCTTCGGGGTTGGTAAAATCTGCTATAACCCAAGGGTTATATGCGGGAAAATGCGGTAATTGTGTGTGTATTTGGCCATTTAAGCTGTGAGAATTGCGTTTGGGATTGCATGCTGTCTGAAGGTCCTTCCACATGGAGCATGACGTGATAAATTTAAGCGAACTGCAGACAAACTGAGCTTTTACATTGAAAGCAAAACAATTGATGGCCCTCAGCTAATTCATGCTTGCATGATGGGTGGTGCTGACAGAGAGTACACTTTTCCTCAAGCATGCTTCTCAAAGTTCCCATTTGGCTTTATCCTTGTTCGCTGGGCAAACATGCATTATCTGTTGTGGACGACACTTGACGGGAAACAAAAATATTGCACTTTCGTGCTGCGATTCATCGCCCGGTGTGAATAGCTCCATAGGGATTTATTTCTATTTAACAGCGTCTTTCGCGCAGATTAAACTGAAAGTTTGAAAGTTGGGGGCAGCAGGTTTCTGTGTAAATCAGTCAGTGTCTGTACACATTGAGATCTTTAATCATGGCTTATTGTGTTTAATGGGGCCCTATTATGCTTTTGTACTTTTTTTATTTGAGCATAAAAAAGATCTGCAATGTCACAAAGCTCAAAGTCCACTCCAAACAGAGATACTTTATTTAACAGAGTTCGCTTTCCAAAAACTACAACAAATGACTCGTTAGGACTATCCTTTCCCAAAACTTATTTGTTAGACCATCTGACCAGCTGACAAACTTAGAGTGGTTAGTTTATTTAAAACTGTTCCTGAACGCTATAACCCCATCGTTTATCTGTGTGCTGCACATTTTACGGAGAACAGCTTCCAGAACCTAAGAGAGTACAATGCAGGCTATGCTCTAAAGCTTCTCCTGAAACTGAGTTTGTCAGGACAATCTGTTATTTGTGGATCACAACTTGTAAGTATGTCTTATTATTTGTGGTTCCAGTCAAAAGTTTTGTTTGTCTTTGTTACAAAGGGCAAAGCTGTTTGCTAGCCAACATTAGTGTTGATCTAGTATGTAATACAGCTTTTGTAAACGCATTTGTTTTTATTTGTTACAGTTTATATTACCATAGTTTTCTGACAAATAGCATGATTAAATGGTTAATAACACCATATGTAAAATCTGTAAGTAAATTACCCCACAGAAGAAAAAAAACCTTCCCCTCAATCTGTGCTCGCAAAGTCCGTGCGTGAAATCAGTTCTGGACAAATCTCTTGTTTGTTTAACATTGTCTGAATCAGGTTTGAAATTGATGTATATTTTCATCCTTAATATTTAGGGGTTATAGTAAGTGATGTGACATTTCCACATGCTAAGCAAGACCAGTCACAACATGCTGGGCAAGCTCACCAATCACAGCATATTTTGTATTTCGGAAGGAGGAGCTTCATCGAAACAGTAACTACACGGCACGAGCGAGACTGGAGAGGGAGGTGCTGTAATGATGTTAAATATGTGAAAAATATTGGTTTTTGAACAATCAAGCATGAAAGCATATTGTAGTACAGTAATCCCTCGCCACTTCGTGGTTCAAGTTTCGCGGCCTCAGTGCATCGTGAATTTTTCTGAAATATTAATTTAAAAATAAAAAAATACCGCCATATTGGTAACCATATTGCGGAAAGTGTTTCCCAGGATGCCAGACAAAGAGAGAAACTCTTTATAATTTAAAAGATTTAATTAAAATATATTTAAAGTATATATATATATTTTAAACTTTCTGGTACCTACACGGAAATTTCTAGGGGGGCCAGTCCTACTTCACAGATTTTCATCTATCGCGGGGGTTCTGGTTCACATTAACCGCAATAAACGAGGGATCACTGTACACCCCAAAAACATAATCAAAGCTTCGTAAAAGGGCATAAAATGACCCCAATCACTCTTTTTGATGATATGCATGTCCTGCTTTTTATCTGCTATGATATGATATATACACAATATATATTATCATACCGCCCAGCCCAAAATATAGCCTGCTTAAACCCGCTTCTTGTTAGAAAGCTTAAACTAAAAAAAATTTTTTTAAAGTTGACTGTTACTTAAATAAGTTTAGATTGAATCATTAAAATAAAAAAAATAAAAAAATCAATTAAAAGCTAAAATGTAAATAAAATAAAGTAAAATTAATAGTAATATAAAAATGACAAATTTTATATCACAGTTATTAAAAAATGAAAATAATTGTATGCATATAAAAAAAATCACTTGATTCTTCTCTTTGAGCTGACCTGAAAGAAGAGTTTGTCATGGGTTGTAACATTGGTTATAAAACTGTACTGGTTGCACATCTTATGAAACTCTGAATGCAGTAATGCAGAAAATCAAGCTTCGCTTGTGCGTCTCGCAGAACAGTGTTAGGATTGTCATTAAACTTTCTTTTTCTATACGTTTCATTTAAACTGTGTTTGTGCTACCTTTAAAGCTCAGGTGCAAATGCAACTTTTATACACTCCCAAAATAAGTATTTGTACACTTTAACTGCAGTAAACTTGATTGTTGTACATGTATCATATGTGCTTGGCCATTTATATGTTGTTGCCAGATGCACATGTTATTTTCTGCCGGTGTCGGTTTACACTGAATGCAGATAGTTTTGTTGACGAAGGCTGTTGTCGCCAAACACACCCACCGTTGCGCAGACCATTCACTGTTAGCAATCGGAGCTTATTCTGTTCAGACGTGGTGAATATAATGTAGCAGAATTTTCCCTTTGTGAACAAGGTGCTAGTTATTGATGTTTACATTTGTGCAAACAGTCAATTATTATTTGTTTATTATTTTTATAATTAGTATCTATCATTTGGGGTGGGCGATATGGCCAAGCATACTATCGCTATATATATTTTTCCATATCAAACTATATTATTATTTGTGACTATATTCATTTACCATTAATTCTGAAGGAAATGCTTTTCACATGTTTGTTAGACCTTTTTTAATTAATTAAATTAACTTTTTAATTTAGGACCCCAGGAAATCCATTTTATTTTTAGAATTCAGTTTTATGATTTAATACAAATATATATGAACTTTGACACTTAAATCAACCTTTTTAAAGTGTAATCAAATTAAAATGTTACGATTAATTTCCAACAAAAAATTTATGTATTTTGAAAAAAGATGCTGTACAAGAATGGAAAAATATCTTGGTTGTATGATATTCTTTAAGTATATTTTAGTATACATTAGTGATACATTTGTCATAATTTCTGGAAGTTTGTTTCAGTGTGTATTTGTAGTTTTTTTTTCAAATGAAACGGTGAAAAGCTTGTGAAATGTCCCTTAGAGCAGCTCTGGCGGCAGACGTTCGTGTATCGGAGGAAACTGTGCTGTGACTGGCTGATGTTGAGTTTATTTCTGCTGTTAGATTAATCCGTATCGAATTAAAAAGCTCTGAGCTTTCTCGATATGATATTGTTTATCGATCAGCTTTAGCAATCATTATACACACTGCCAGTATTCAGTATTTCCCTGCCAAAACCTTGCATGGTGGAATGTGTAACTAAATTACATTCATTTATTCTGTTTCTATTGAACAAGATTTTGTGATGTGAGCAGTGCTAATCCATGCAGAATCTGGCATCTAGATTTGTTCAAATCCCTAGCACTTGTATGAGTTACAAATATGATTATATAGATCCAATGGAAGATCAAATTATGTCAAAAGTTGTGGCAAAATATGTCGTTATTGAATTTTACAGAAATATTTAAATATCCATTCAGATCCAGTAGATTGACTTTCTTTTATGGCACTTTATTGCTACAGTGTTATTCCGCATCTATTAATTTATGTGTCAAAAAGAGCGTTTTTGGCCCTTTTAATTTAAATATTTTGAGGTCTTTTGAATATAATCTAAATATATTGGAATTGTTTCCCCCATAGAAATGAATGTTAACTGTTTGGGGTGGGCGATATGAACAAAGTCTTGATTGGTGATATTTTTACTTTAAGGTATTTTCATCGAATTTTGATACCATTTAAAATGTCATAATTCTGCCCACCAATTTCAATATGATAGAAAACTAATACTAGCCTATAACTATGGTAACTGGGATTTGTTGCCCCATTTTAAGGTTTAGGATTTTTGGTGCTGATTCACTGGATTCAATATTGGCCTATATGATCACTAATAAATAATATAATGTACTATTCTTAACAATGTATTTTAAATATGAAAAAATTAGGTAATGAGAAAAGATCAGGAATTGACAACTCTGTATTGGCAAGCAACATATTCCATTCCCTCTCTTAGAGGTTATCAGGAACGGCTTAGAGCTCAACAAGTCTCAAATTATTGTGAAATAAATATAATAAAAATAAATAAGCAGAACAGTCTTTATCAACAAAAAGTAGTCAAATATAAAACTACTGGATACATTAAATGTAGATTAATCCTACTAAATGAGCAGTGAGTGATGTTCTCTGTCATTGGTAGTTTGAGTAACATTAATGAAACAGACAGCAGCAGTAATGTTAAGCTGCACCGATCCAATATACTGATACTCGTGTAACCTTTTCCCCACTGTCTATGTTTAGAACCGATAGTGTTCAAGCTGCTTGGGGAAACACTATCGCTTTCACAACTTAATGCAGTTTTAATAATTCTTTTACTGTTGAACACGTCATGCCTAGAAAAATTGTCTTGTGAGTTTTGTCATCGGATCGGCTCTTCTGCACATTTACATTTTTACATTTGGCAGACGCTTTTATCCAAATTCAAGATACACATTGACATTCGAATCAGTTCTTGCTTTCCCTGGGAATCGAACCCATGACCTTGACGTTGCAAGCGCCACACTCTACTGATTGAGCTACAGGAGCACAATCAATCGGAACAGACAAATGTTGCTTTTGTTGCTTTTGGCTGGCGTTTCATTTGTTCTTTTTTCTTTGTTGTTCTTTCAGTCCAAAGAAGAGCAGTCTTTCCCATAGGTCATCACGAAAGGACAGGGAGAAGGAGAAAGAAAAGGAAAAAGAAGTCAGGACACGCCTTCTCAGTGAGTTGCCCCTCCCTCCGATGCTTTCTGGAGTGGATCCGTCCCCTCCGCAGTCCCCTGCTCGAGTTTCCCCACCGCTTCTGCAGCCAACCTTCAAGAAGAGACCAAAGTAAGTGCACTGTGTTCATCTTTCATTCAGGGCATTTTTTTTTTTTTTTGGGGTATTCTTTCAGTTATTTGAAATGGAAAATGAAAAACTTCCTGGTTAAACATTAAAGCACATGTGATAAACGGTGCAAATATTTTCTATATTTTGTTGAATATTGACAAATTTATCCACAAATAATGCTTTTTTTTTCATTCAAAAACTGAGGTGGTCAAGCTCAGATCAGTGAGGCCTACGATCCATCAGTTCCAAAAGGAAATATAAAACCTAATTGAAAGAAAACAAGTTGACTAAAGGTTTGAATCCAGTACAGTAATACCTTGAGATATGAGCATAATCTGTACCAGGACAGAGCTTGTAACTTGAATTGCTCGTATCTCAAATCATTTTCCCCATAAGAAATAACAGAAAAAAATGTAGCCGTTCCGGCATTCTAAGGAACTCCCTTATTAGTGCTAATAACAGTGTAAAACACGTTTTTAATTGCTATAGACACAAACACACACAAAAAATTATAGTATATAAGGATTCCTGTGATATAAAACAAAATGTGGTTTTAATTGTGACTTCTTACCTTCGAGACAGATGATACAATGGCGGCATGTGCAGAGGAGGAGGAGGGATAACGTAGATAATGCAAACACAATACGGAAGTGTAGTGTTTCTTCCCGTGTTGTGTATTGGATCGCCTCAGAACCTCATATTTATTATTATTGAACACACATAACTCGTGCTGCTCCCAGCTTAATACTCCTGAATCACTCGTCGCCCCCGGTAACCTCACAACCAAGCTGCCTCTAGTGGAGATCATATGCAGTTACCCCATAAATGAGGCGCTTGAGCTGCTCTGAGTGCTCGACTACCCAGCGTCAACATCTGTAAACATGCTCATATATCAAATATTTGCTCGTATCTCAAAGCTAAAATTTGCTCCAGGGTTTGCTCGTAGCTCCTAACACTCGTATGTCGGGACGCTCGCTTCTCAAGGTATTGCTGTATTTTGGGGATAATATATTTGATGATTATAGCATAACAATTAATTTAAAACTCCAGGCATGTTTGACAGCGAACACGGGTGTTAGTGTTTTCAACACCGCACAAGGATTAATGCAACTTGCTGAATAAAGATTGTCTTCCAAAAAAATCTTACTGACCCCCAACTTTTGAATCGTAATGTATGTGGTTGAAAAGAACCCTATAAAATAAAACTGTAGTCATGGATGCTTGAATTCTTCATTAGGATTTAGTAAATAGCAGAATTAGAGAGAGATTTTTCTCAAGTGTCTGTCAAATGTGTGCAGGATTTGCTGTCCGCGATATGGAGAAAGGAAACAGACTCAAACTGACTGGGGAAAGCGCTGTGTGGATAAGTTTGACATCATCGGCATCATTGGAGAAGGAACCTACGGTCAGGTGTACAAGGCAAAAGACAAAGACACAGGTGTGGTGTTTATCGGCACTCACTAGCTGTAAAAGCAGAAGTATTTACTCTTATGTAGTGCAGCTCTGCTCATCTTTGCCATGGCGAAAGCTTAACACTGCGGGACGTCTTTTAAACAACTCACTTTCTGTTGCGGTGCTTGAGAAGAGAAGATGTGCTTGACTGCCTGCTGTTATGTTTTGGTTTCCAAAGGAGAGCTGGTGGCATTGAAGAAGGTGCGATTAGATAATGAAAAGGAGGGTTTTCCCATCACTGCCATCAGAGAGATCAAGATCCTGAGACAACTCAACCACCGCAGCGTCGTCAACATGAAAGAGATCGTCACCGATAAACAAGATGCCCTTGACTTCAAGAAGGACAAAGGTCTGTTTACATGCATTTGCATGTTTACACATTCATGCATGTTTAAGGCTTTCATTTTTAGGGACGAGTTTCGTAATAAGCCATTCTCCTCTTAAAATTTGTGACACTAGCCTCTTGTTTCACAGACAACGCTTAAGTTAGTCCAAGACTAAAATGCACGTGTGAGCGGTTTTAACTGAAAATTAAGCCTTGTCGGTGAAACCTGTCCCCTGTTTCCCTGAAACATCTTCATTTTCTGCCTGCACATTTCACTGTCTCAGCCTTTAACCTGTTTACGGTTGTGCGTTAGGTGCGTTTTACCTGGTGTTTGAGTATATGGACCATGACCTGATGGGGCTGCTGGAATCCGGACTGGTGTCCTTCTCCCACGAGCATGTGCAGAGTTTCATGCGTCAGCTGATGGAGGGATTGGATTATTGCCACAAGAAGAACTTTCTGCATCGAGACATCAAGTGTTCCAATATCCTGCTGAACAACAGGTACATGAAGACGCTCTGTGTCATCAGTGTTGTGTCGGGATTCACAGCTGCTCTGTTCAGATACGCTACTGCTCAAAAGTTTGGGGTCAGTATGTTTAAAAAAAAAAAATGCTTTTGTTTAGTCAGGATCCATTAACTTGATCAAAAGTGACAGTGGCAACATATGAATCTTGAAATAATGTATCATGGTTTCCACAGAAATATTAAGCTGTTTTCAACATTAATATTAAGAAACATTTCTTCAGCAGAAAATGTTAGAATGTTTTGTGAAGGATCATGTGACACTGAAGAAATCACAGGAATAAATCACACTTTAAAATATTACAAATTTTAAGTTAAAATAGTTTATTCATTTTGATCAAATTAATCCGTTGATAAGGATGAGATAATTATTTAAATACAGTAATCCCTCGGCTATCGTGGGTGTTAGGTTTCAGGCACCCCCGCGATACCCGAAAAAAACACGAAGTAGCCTATATATAGAAATCTACGGTATATTTTCTTTCCTACTTTTTTTTTTTATCTTAAATTTAAGCTTTTGTAAACCCTCCCAACAGTCTTATATAAACCCTTTATACACTCTTAACCATTTTTATAACAAAAAATTACTTTTACCTGTTTTTCGTAAAAGATGAGGTAAAATGTGCGGCACAGCCAAGAGCTCTTCTGAAAGCGCTTCGTAAAGTGCTGCAATATTGTCGTCCAATGTCGTAACTTCCATTTCCACTGTAGCAGTACCAGTTGTGTAAGGATGTTCTTATACACCCGCATGGCACCATTGATTGCATTTCGGAACTGCAACGAACGAATCATCTTATCAATAGAAGACGTATCTGCCCTCAGAAACCCGCGATATTAAGAGGAGTCCGCGATGTAGTTTTACATATATTTATAAATCCGCGATGTACCGAGGGCGCGATAGGTGAACCACGATATGGCGAGGGATTACTGTACAGTAACATGTTTGATATAACTTTTGCAATATTTTTTTATAAATCAGTAATGTTACGTACTAGCATTTAAGAAACACTCACATTAAAATGATCAAATGTGACCCTGACCGAATATTTGTTTAAAAAATACAAATGTTATAAATATTGCACAAGTTTTAGGAGTTTTGGAAATTGGAATCAATTCATCTTGCATATTTGTATCCATTTTTATTTTATTTATTTTTCAGTGGTCAGATCAAGCTTGCAGATTTTGGTTTGGCTCGTCTCTATAACTCTGAGGAAAGGTAAGTTAGGGATTTCTTTCATCTCTTAATGGTAAAGTTTCATGTGCTTTCAAAAACAGTCGACATGTAATTGATTTGTTGTTGAATAATCCTAACCTTATGCTGGTTTCCAGTCGGCCGTACACTAATAAGGTGATCACTCTGTGGTACCGCCCCCCCGAACTGCTGCTGGGGGAGGAGAGATACTCCCCTGCTATTGATGTCTGGAGTTGCGGGTAAGACGTCCGTCTGTTTTCCATCTCACTGCTTTTATGCAACAACTGCTGTGGATGTAATGTCGTTTTGTTGTGTATTTTTTAAGGTGTATTTTGGGAGAACTCTTCACTAAGAAACCCATTTTCCAGGCCAACCAAGAGCTTCTACAGCTCGAGCTGATCAGGTACGCTGCTCACCATCTCTGAGTGTGTGTGTGTGTGTGTAGTGGAAATGCTGTTACACTCCAGTGTTGTCTCTGTTTTGGCCAGTCGTTTGTGTGGAAGTCCGTGTCCTGCTGCTTGGCCAGACGTAATCAAGCTGCCGTACTTTAATACCATGAGACCCAAGAAACAGTACAGACGACGCTTACGAGAGGAATTTAGCTTGTAAGTTCATCCTGATTCCTAAAACACTTCCATTATTCTTAGTCACTTTATGCATGACCAAAAATAAGGTAAAAAGGGTTAAGTTGCAATATACATTTTATTGTTACCATTTATTTTTCTATGTAAATACATTTTCTAAATATGATTTATTCGTGTTATGCAAAGCTGAATTTTCAGTATCATTACTCCGGTTTTCAGCGTCACATGATCAAACTGTAATACTTTTTTTTTCATGATGAACTGAAACTGAAATAGTAAATGCATTTGTGTTACTAAATTTTTTATTTTGATCAATTTAATTCATCTTTGCTAAATAAATAAAAAAGATCTTATTGACCCCAAACTTTTGAATGGTTTTTGTGTGTATTTTTAAAAAGCGATTTGATTGTGAATGATTTTGCCGAATGTATTTATCTTTTTTTCACAGTACTTTATAATCCAAATATCTCTTTGCAGTCTCCCCACCTCTGCTCTTGAGCTGCTGGACCACATGTTGACGCTGGACCCCTCGAGACGCTGCACGGCCGAACAGGCCCTGGCCAGCCATTTTCTGTGTGATGTGGAGCCCAACAAGATGCCGCCACCAGAGTCAGTGCACGCAGAAGTGCACATCTTGTCATTTAAACCTTATTTTGATATTTTAAAGTGATAGCTCACCCAAAAAAATTAAATTCTGTCATTATTTACTCTGAAACTTTTGTGCTCAACACAAAAGAATATATTTAAAAGAACGTTTGAAACCAAATAGTGAGAGCGGCACCATTGATTTCCATAGTATTAATTTCCGTTCTGTGGAAGTCAGTGGTGCTCCATAACATTCTTCAAAATATCTTCCTTTGTGTTTAGTGCTACAAAGAAACTCGCTCAGGTTTGGAACAACTTAAGGGTGACATTTTTTTATATTTGGGTGAATTATCACTTTAACGACACTACATTTGTGGAATGAGTAGTACGTTGACACACTCCACCAAAAGAGCTGAGATTTTTATTTGAATCCTGCTGCAAGTAAATGTTCTTAGGTTATGTGATATGATGAATCAGTGTAATAACGACTGGCTGTTTGCATGAGAGTTTGTGCTTTCACATTTGTAACAGTGTTTTCTTTCTTTTAGTTTGCCTCATTGGCAAGACTGTCATGAGCTGTGGAGCAAGAAGCGGCGGAGACAGAGGCAGAGCGGAGTGTCTGAGGATTTCTCTGTTGCCAAAGCTTCCCGAAAGGAACCCGCAGGAGCTTCAGCAGCGGAGAACAGCCGGCCGCCGCCGAGCCCACCCCCGCCGCCCCCCTCATCCGCCCATCCTGCTCCGGCAAACATCACAGCCAGTGAGCTGGAAGGTGGGCCATGAGTTGACAGGAACCTGTGGGTTCTCTTCTCCTAAATGTTGCAGGCAGGTAGTTAAAGGAGATAAACTTCTCAGGTAGGTAGAGTGACAGAGCGACCTGGTTTAATCTTCAATCAGCACTCTATCGGACCTGGACCAGGAGGGAAAACCACTGTCATATTTTAAACTGATAGGATGAATAATGAAGTGCTGATACAGTTTACAGATTGTCAGTCAGGATTTCTTGAACCAGAATATTTGATAGAATAAGAGTTTACACCCTCTTACTAACACTTTACCTTTAAGATTAAGTAAATGGCCTGGCAATCCCTCACCTTTGATAGAAGGGATGATTGCTTACACGTCACAGCTTAATTGTTGACAGAAATGTCCTGCTTTCCGTGGTTTCACTGTTGTACGCTAGGGGGCGCTATGACTTCTTTTGAAAGAGTACTGAATCTCTTTATCAAAATACAGGTGAAAAGTACGCTTGAAACAATCCTTCTGAATCCGATCTGGATGTAGATGTAACAAAAACTTGATTTTCTCCGCTTTTTGCTCAATGTTGCTTTTTTTGATGAAACGCCTGCATTCAAATGTTCATACAAGCAATGCATTAAAATTATTAAATAGTTATTTTGCATTTTCAGATATTCATAGAACAAAATATTCTGGGGGTCATGAAAATTGGCAAAAATACCAGCAACCGGTGATCAACTTTAGCACGCGCGCTCAAACAGCAATGCACAACATTAATGACTACTGGAACATGACATTGTAAAGAGAACATTATTGTAATAAAACACTGTGAATTCTTTAGGTTTAGCTGTTTCGAGTTGTTATGGGAAGAGAGCGTCTACAGCAGGAGTTACTCATTCTGACTATGTAAATTAGTTCAAGTTCACTTATGCATGTGTCTTTGTGGAGATATAAGTTGTAATATTAATATCTGATTAATCTCATAACTCGTTGAGTTCTGATCAGGTTCAGTGTGCGATCAAACAGCAATGCAAAACATTAATAACTTGGATTGTGGCTGTAATATACGTTACATTATAGCTGTACACTATTGTAATAACATATTGTGGATTCTTTGGGTTTAGTTGCTGTTTCAGTGTATTGTTACGGGAAGAGCTCACCCATAACAGGAGTTTTGTGCAAATATAATTTGTAATATGTTTAGTTTGTATAAAAATCTGAGTTAATCTTCCATCAAAGTGCTTCAGTTTACGTATATTAATAATTAGTGCTTTTATTTTTCTCATTATTTTCATCAATAATATGGCTTGATTAGCATATTTTCCTTATTTTATTTATCCTTTGCACATGCATTTTGTTTCTTTATATGTAGCCAAAGTCATTTAGTGCAATGACCTATTTGCTTCATTTTGGTAACCCTTTACAATAAGGTTTCATTTGTTAATGCATCAACTAACAGAGAGCAATAACATTTGTTAGTGTAAAATATTTGTCCGTGTTAGTTCACAGCGCATTCATTAAACAGATATAAACAGATATAAGTTTAGATCTTAAAAATGTTGAGATTAACATTAAAATTAATGTTCATTCATTGTTGGTTCATGCTAACAAAATGAAACCTTAATGTAAAGTGTTATCTGTTTTATTGTCCATAGGGGTGTGAAACTAATTTGAAAAGATAAGGAATCTTACTGGTTCAAAAGTTTCTACTGTTTTGTATGTGTTTGATTTATTTTGAAGTGTTTGGGACATCAGCCAAAGTTTTTTTGGTGTAACTCTTTCTCTCCAGCTTCCTCATTGCTTAAACTGCGCAGGCCACGTTGCTGAATGCTGCAATATGTAAATGGCAAGGCAAAGCACATCTTGTTTTCCATAAACGGCAATCAAATGTAACTGTCTCTATGCACAGGTTTGGGAGCCGCAGCGGAGCAGTTGAACCAGACTGAGCTGGCGGTGCTGCTGAACCTCCTCCAGGGTCAAACAGACAATCTAACCATCCCGCAGATGGCGGAGTATCTCCGCAGCACCTCCACCGAAGCCTCCACGTCAGTGCCCTCCGGCACGCCCGCCGCCCCCTCCACCCCTGAACCGGACGCCGCGCAGCAGCTCGAACTGCTTAGCCAGCTCTCCACCCTAATCCAGTCCTCGAGTGTCCCGCAGCCATCAGAAGTCCCGCAGGAAGACCAGACCGGCCTGCTCGCGCTCCTGTTAGAGCAGCTGATAAAGGCCCCGGCGCCGGGGGCGGAGCGGGCAGACGAAAGCAACGGAGTCCGGTCGGACGAGGGCGCGGCGGCGCGAGGCGGCTCCGCTTCTGTCATGGGCGCCGATCGCGAGGGCAAGTGTTAGTTAAGTTTATGGGGGCGGGGCCTGAGTACTCGAATGCTGTGATTGGCCACAGCTTAAAAGACGTGGCGTGGAACGTCTCGATAGCGTGCCGGTTATGTGGGACCCACCCGCATCAAAGAAACGCTACGCTTTTCTTGCAGAGATGTCTTCTTTTTTGTTGTTGTTGTTTTTCTTCTTTAAATCTTACAAAGAGGGAAACGTTTAATTAGTTGGAAGACTGCAAGCTAACGAATAGAGAATTAAATTGTCATGTTTTTTTTGAAAATCCAGATGTTTATTTTCTGTTTTACAGTCTTGCAGTATTTAGTTTTATTTTCATAGGAAGAAAATCCCCAGAGCACCGTCTGCGTGTCTTTCATTCACACTGCGTCGGTGCCCAGCGGACTTTTTGTGTGCGGAAATATGCTCTTCATCCATTGGCACACACTCATGGTCCTTGAGAGGTGGTTACGGTTTTTGCGTTCAATTGTCACACTTTTAAATCCAGATTAAACAGTCCTGAAATAAAAAGCCATTTTGGACACATCTCTACTTATGTGTGTCTGTTCTAGTGCACTCAGAAAACAACACTTAACCGGAGCAAGCCAAATAACATTTTCATCCGCTGACTTGCACGCATCATCATGCCTCATGCAGAATTGGTTCAGCACAGTGAGTCTTAAAGGCCTGTCAAGAACTGTGTCGACTAATACGCCTGTCGTATTTCACCCTAAGATTAAACATGTATATTTTGCATAAAGAAAATACTGTTCTTAAGACCATGAAGGTTTTTTTTGCATTGTGACACGTTCATGACAATGAAAAGCATTTCCCTTTGATTTCACTCACTGTAATAGAAACAAATCTCATTACCATAATAAAATACATTAAAATGATGTATTTATACCTTCAAATCAATATTGATTAATCACATTTAACGGGTTTCTTTGTGTATGTATATATTTATGTATAATTATGATCTATCTGTATTTATACACAAACATTCAGACATGCACATTATGTAAACAAACTTAAGTTAGATGTGATTTAATCGATTTGATGTGTGTGTGTGTGTGTATATATATATATATATATATCTTGTATATACTAATACTAGAACAAATTATGTGTAATTTATTATATATATAATTACACATAATTTGTTCTAGTATTAGTTAATACACCACGGATAGCGTTTGTTTGACTTAAACATAAAATTGTTCATTTATAAAAACATTTTCATTGTGTTTTACAGAATATCACCATTAAGAAAATTGGAAATGACAAAAACAAAAGTGAAACGGTCTCGAGGCGTTGCGGTAATGAGAGGCAGAAAAATTTAAATATATTATCAATGTAATATATAATATATTTTAATTTATGATCTCATATATATAAATTGATCTCATCACATGCAAAAAATAATTTAAAAGTAGTATTTTTTTCATGCAAATCTTTATTATTTGGGTGAAATATGAAGCGAACATTCTTGGCACATTTTCTAAATGACCTTAGTTCTCACCTAAGAGACGTGTTGCTTTTGCTGGTGTAATCCGGCTTAAAGAAGTCTAATTACGATCGGCTGACCTTATCCTGACAAATGAATCCCTCCAGCTCACGCTTTTGTCTTCACTCTCAGTTCCTCATTGGTCGTTTTCTTTCCTCTATCACATGGTCTTTGGGTTTTCATCTGTGAATACACAGGTATACACTGTAATAAAAGCCTTATTGTGAGATGAGTGTCAAATAAATTATAGCTATACTGCATATTTTGTTCTCACCCTTATCAATCTTGTTTTGTTTTATGGAGAAAGAGTATTGTTTTTTTTGTTTTTTTTATTTCAGTTTTTGTTTCTAGTTTTGCAAATTGTTGCATTTGATGAGTCTCCTATTGTAGTTAATGTTTTGCATGTGAACTTAATGCCCACGGGTCCAGAGGGAACACATGTCGGACATAGTTCGTAGTATAACATTAGTCAGATTAAAACTTAGACAAACTACAAATTAAAATTCACAATCAGTTTTAATAATTTAAATACTTTTACAGTGTAAAAATGCATTTTGCATAAACTATTTCCGTGACCATATGCGTCTAGAGAATCTAATGTCACGCATTTAGTTTTAAACTCGACCGTAGACATCGATTTCAGGAGGCTGGGATTCGGGTAATTCGATGTCGTATTGGAGCACTGAGGACTTCAGTTTATGAATAAAGTTTGCTGAAATTAACAACACCAGGCAGACTTACATGTGGTGTTTTTGTATTTGAATTAGGATGACACTGACATTTGTTTTTAACCGTAATATTTTATACTTTTTGAAAAGCATCATAAATATATAGTGATGGCCACTTTCGATTTACAGCCTAGATGTTTAAAACCCAAAAAATCATCACCTTACAGTCAGTCAGTTGTAAATACTTAGGGATAATTGCCCAAAAATGAAATGATCACTTGCTCACCCTCAAGTTGTTCTAAACCTGTAAGAGTTTCATTTTGGTAATCAAACAGATGAAAGTGTCCATTGACTTCCATAGTAGGAAAAAAACTACCATGGAAGTCAATGGACACTTTCAACTGTCTGATTCCTGACGTTCTTCAAAATATCTCCTTTTGTGTTCAACAGAAGAAAGAAACTTGCAGGTTTGGAACAGCTCGAGGGTGAGTAAAGATGACAGAATTTCAATTTAAAGATGAACTGTCCCTTTAATTCAAAAGAAAACTGAATTGTATGTAATGACGCTCCTAAATGGCAAAATCGAAGTAAAAGAAAATCTAAAACCTTTGCGATTTGAACCTTTTTTTGTTAGATCGGATCTTATTTTACATTTTAAATGCATGGATTATAATGAGATTATTAATACTATAGCGGTTTAATAACCACAGTATTGAATTTTTACATTTTGTGAATGAGATGTGTAGATGTCCCATAAACAAATCCACAACGAAAAACCCCAAAATATATTCAATCTGACCATTCAAGCACCAGACAGCGCCGTTCCACCATTCCTGTGAATGTACCATTATCATCATCATCATTAGAGAGATTTTAAATATTTTTGTATTATTATTTGGCAAATTATCCAACATTTGTGGTGTATTTTCTTTAAAAATCATCTTCAATGACTGCAACCAGTTCCTGTAGGTCAATAAGTGTATTTAAAAGCATTGTGGAGGAGGTTTATCGATTATACCCAATCTCAAGCACAAATTAGTTTCAGGATGACTTCTCTATTAGCTTTGAGTCCGTTGGAGGTCAGCTGGAGGTCATTGGACTCTTTTCTGATGCAAATTATGAATGCCTTACTGACTAATAGAAGCAAATTACATCCATTTATTAACCGATTTATACATAAACTGGAGACGCAGACATCAATCTCCCTGTAAACATGAATTAGGTTTCACTTTGCAACAAATTACATAAATCTAACTAGAATAGTAGTAACTATAACTATGAGATAGCAAACTATTTAGGAGTACCATTTGACCGTCATAGCACAGACAGATTACAATGCTAATTTTACTCCTTTTTTTAACAAATTTTGCTCTTTTTTTTTAATAACATTTTAAAATTATTTGATAAAAAGGTTTGTCTGTATAGTCTTAAGTTTGACCATAAAGTTAAAATTAAATATTTTCAACAAAACTTTCTAATGTTAAACATTTTTTACAGAATTATCAAATAAAAAAGAGAAAAAAAAGCATATTTTTGGTTATAAATGAAGAATAATTTGATGTGTGTATTTAATACTGCTGCTGAATTGCAATTCTAAGATTGTAAGCTTTTTTTTAATTTTAAGATTTTTCAATATGCATTTTATCTGTTTTAAATTGGCAAAAACATTCAAAATATGCAAAGAGTGAATATTTATGGTGTTTACACTTCTTCATAACCTCTGCAATCTATTCTTCCTTGTTAGTTGCTTGTCCACTCTCCTTTTGAGGAGACCACAGGTTCCCAATGGGATTAAGTGCTGGGGAGTTTCATGGCCACAGATCAAAAATTTAATTCTAATGATCTCCGAGCCACTTCATTATTACTCTTGCCTTGTGACATTGTGCTCCATCATGCTGAAAAATGCACGGATCATCACCAAATCGCTCCTGGGTCGTTGGTAGAAGTTTCTCTTGAGGAAGTTGTGAGACCCCTCTTTATTCATGGCAGTGTTTCGGGGAAGATTGTGAGAGATGAAAAACATCCCCACACATGAACGCCACCCTTCACTGCTGGCATGACACAGAACTCGCCCTTTCTTCTCCGGACAATCGATTTTACAGATTTACAGAAGTGGGCTTCATCAGAGAAGATACCTTTGCATCGGTCTTCTCTGCCCAATCCTTGTACTTGCTGCAGAATTTCAGTCTGTCCTTGATGGTTTTCTGGGAGAGAAGTGGCTTCTTCCTTTCCCTTCCTGACACCAGGCTGTTGTCCAAATTCTTGGCCTCATTGTGTGTGCAGATGCTCTCATACAATCCTGCTGCCAACATTGAGCAGTTCTACACTGGCGTCAGCACAATTCCACAGTCTTGCTCTCCTTGAAGTTTTTGATCCAGTAAATTACACTTTAGGTACGATTTCTTTGTATGCGAGGCCATTTTGATGCAGTGTGATGATCACTGCACATCTTTCTTTGGAAGCAACCATTGTTAACGCAAGAACACAATGATAGGAAGCGCGTCTTTCCTCCTTTTATAGCAATCAGCCTGCTCTTATAATAGAGTGAATTCACCGGAGTAGTACTTGTTCACACTTTCCCATGTGCTGATGATGTGATTAGTGAAGTGATGTTAGTTTTTCCTGTAGCTCAATCGGTAGAGCATTGGTGGTGCTTGCAACGCCAAGGTCATGGGTTCGATCCCAGGGAAAGCAAGAACTGATTTAATGTATTTCTTGAATGCAATGTGAGTCGCTTTGGATAAAAGCGTCTGCCAAATGCAGAAATGTAAATGTAATTGGGACAAAAACAAAACCGTGAAATTTAGGCTTTTGTAATAGTGAATCTTTTTTGGCCAATGAAGCTTTTTGTAATGATTTAAAATAAGGACTGTCAAAGTTCATGTTAACACATTTTCTCTCTCTCTCTAATCTATTAGCATAGTAATTTGCTGTTATAGTGGTCAAAATAATATATATATATATTATTGTATACTATATATAGAGAGAAAGAGCGTGTGTGTTTTTACACAAAGGGATAGTTTGTCCAAAAATGAAAAATCTGTCGTTAATTTCTCACGCTCATGTCGTTCCAAACCTGTAAGACGTTTATTCATCTTCAGAATACAAATGATCTTTTTAATGAAATCTGAGAGCTTTCGGTCTCTCCATTAACAACCACACAACTGATATTTAGACGCTTCACAGATTCATAAAGGGTGAACTGGTTACGCTGCAGGTTTGGGCTTCCATAAGAACCAATGAGGTTCATTGTGCGGTTCCACTCAAAATTGTCAAAAATTGTCTGTAAAAGTGAGTGTAAAGAGTATTTAATAGAGGGCACAAGTCAGATCCACAGCAGGTTTTAAAGTGACAGCAGCCTAATAAACCCACTGCTGGCTGTGTCAACGTTAATCAAAGAACGAAACAGAAAATCACTCACTGCTTTTAACTGAATCACTTTTGTTGCTTAAATAAAAATTTAATTTATCATTTATGCAGTGAAGTGTTTAACTACTCAATTTCTGTATATAACTTTGTTGTTTCTATAATTTGGAGGTTTAATGTGAAATTTATATATTTTTATATTACAATATAAAAATATAGAATTTTAGGTATGATTAATCGCAGTTAATAAAAAATTAGCAATTTTTTTTTTTTGCATCTGAACACTGATCCACGTGAATTTTCACTGCCAATACTTTTGGCCACATTAGTTCATCTTTAGTTGTTTATCACTTTGTATGATTTCAACAATACTGGAATATTTCAAGTTCAGTGTATTTAACACTCTTGTGTTGTTCAATCAAAAGTTCTACTCAGTAATAGTAATTAGTGTACAAATATTATTTGTCTATTGCTATATATTGTGCGTCTGTGCTTGAAATTCTTTGAATTCATTGATTGACCGCAATGGTGTCTTGTGTCTGACTTTTCACCCGTATAGATGCTGCAAAAAACGCTCACGGTGTTGCTTCGGACGTAGCGGCGACCCTTCTCCAGCTCATCTCCCAGCAGGCCTCGGACAGCAGACGTCCCCCTGCAGACCTGCGTCCCTCCTCTCCCCTGAGCGCCACCCCGCCACCAGCTTCCTCCTACACCTCCTCGCCCGCCGCTGCTGCAGAAACTCAGTTCACCCAGGACCAAGACCTGCGGTACACCCTGGGAGGAGCTGCCGGCCCCTCCTGAACCATTGCTCTGAACTTTATCTTTTGGTTGTTGTCATTTTTTTACTTAATGTGCTTTACCTGTTAAACTTCCGTTTGCCACTCATTAATGTATTTCTTCCGTTAAAGGAAAAAGTGAATGTTAAAGGAATTATTCTTGAATGCGAATGGATGATGTTCATCCCTCCCAGCGATGTACAGCATTATTTGGGGGCCGTCTTTTCCCGCGTCTCCGACTGGAACAGTCTGTGAGTTTTAGCTGTGTGTGATTTCCTTTAGGGCTGCGTAAGTGTGTTTAAATCAAGCTGCTTTCCCTGAAAGACGTTTCTTCCTTTAGTGCTGATATGAAGCAAGGGACTTAATCCAGCTTGTGCTTCTTCAGTAAAAAGGCAGGAGTCATTTGCAGGACTTGAGTGAGGCCTTTGTTTTCAAATATTCATATAAGCTTGTGCAAAAGACGTGTTTTTATTTAGACTTTTGGTGGGGGGAACGCGCGTCCTTATCCAGATGTTGTTGTCAAGACCACACGGTTGAGCAAAGTTCATTTAATCTTCAGAAAGACACTGAATTAAATTTTCGCAACAGATTCGCCCTTTTGATTTGACACGCCAAATGTACATGTTGTAAAATGATAATAAATGAAAAATGTGGCTGAGTAAAATGTGCCTGCTACATTTTATGTAAATGAGTTATGAATATATGAATGCCAGTTTTGTCCTTCACATTCATATGCATGAATTGAACACTTGCACTATTATATTACGTATCATTTCTGAAGTGCTCATGCAAAACGTGCTGCCATAAGCACAGCGAAAAGTAAAATGAAGGTAAGTGTTAAGATTTTGTAGTTTAAGTAAATCTAACGGCTATAAAGGTCAATACAAATACTTGAATCAAGGTTAGAAATCAATCTAATGTGTTTACTGTTGAGTATTTTAGAATAAAGTAACATTTTTTTCTTTGACCTAATGCACTGATGCTTTTACAACAAAGTAAAACCATTTGTATTGTTTCAAAGCTAAATCTAAGTACTTTGTTTTAATGAAAAAGGTTATTTTCCTGTTCTTTCAGGCTGTTTCCCATGGATGCCAAATGGAGATTTAGGACACTGGCATTGAGTGCATGGCTCAAATCTGGTCGAGGGGATTTGGGAAGGTCGAGACGTGCACTTGTCAGATTTCATCTGTGAGCTAATGCTGCATAAATATGTGAGTGAGAAAATTTGAGTGTTAAACCATCTGCAGGATGCGGCATTTTTAAAAAACAAGCTCAGTCTGAGTGACGCACAGCTGCTGACATGCTCATTAGATGCAGAATATTTGGCTTCGCTCCCAGTGGAATTCAGATTTTAAAAGAAAAGAAATGAGGTACATGTGTAGTTTTGCTTTTTTACTTATTTTAGTGCAAAGCTTTAAAATTTATTTAAATGTACGTCAATTGTCCAAGTTTTCGAAAGAAGTCTCTTATGCCCACAAGACTGCATTTTATTCTTGTTTAATTTATTCCTGTGAATTTTCAGCATCGTTACTCCAGTCTTCAGTGTCACATGATCCTTCAGAAATCATTCTAATATGATGATTTGCTGCTCAAAAAACATTTCTTTCTTATCAAAGTCGAAAACTACTGCTTTATATTTTTGTGGGAAACATGATACATTTTTTCAGGATTCTTTGATGAATTGAAAAATCAAATGGAAATATTTGACATGTTCCTTTTCTTTTTTTACCTAATCGGAGTGGTATGAAACTTGGTAAAGGTACTGCTATGTGAATCATGGACATGATTTGAAAAGGATAAAGGGTCACACTTGCACTCCTCATGGTCAAAAACGGCTGCATTTGAAATGAATTTAATCTAGTGGAAACATTTGGAACTGCGGCCAAAGTTTTTGAGACGTCAACCTCAAATTTGGAACACAGCTTGTTTTCTTTCCTTTGTTTTTCTCACAGTTTTAAGGTAAAAGGTAAAATGTGTTTTGGACAATATATATATATATATATTTATTTATTTATTTATTTTATTTTTTTTTTTCATACAAAAGTTGAAATAGTTGCTTTTTTTTGTGTCGTCTTTATTAAAAAAAGAGAGACCAAACTTGCTCCAGAGCTTTCAGGATTTATGACAATGTAAGCTGGAAATTACATTTTCAGGAATGTGCTTAAAAAGCTAAATAGAACTGCTCCATAAATATAATCCAGTATTATAAAATCCCCTAAAAATACAAAATATTAAATAAAAGATATTATCAAAATTAAATGTAGTACATTAATTTCATTGAAATAAAAATAACAACATAATACATGCATGCCGAGTCCACATGTTTGAACAGTAGTTTATTATTTATGATAAAGTAACATTGATTGTCAAGCGTTTACCTAAATGTATAACTATGGTCACTTTTGGGAGTAACGCATTACAAGTAACTTGAGTTGCGTAATCAGATTACTTTTTTCAAGTAATGCATTACTTTTAAATTTACAACAAAATATCAAATAAGTAACGCAAGTTGCTTGACTGACGTGTCTCCTGTCCTCAAGTTGAGACAAGTCAGGAGTCGTGTGGAAATGTGGTGATTATTGTAGTTTTAGGCTAAATGTGAGCATCTCACTCGCACAAAAACAATTCAGTTTTCATCAAAATAAATAAAATCATTGAAATGCTAAATCAGAATATTACACAAACCCCCATTAAATATGTTAAATAAAACAATATTGTATGCATTTAGTCTCCCTTTGTTGACCAATGCACTCACTGCTGACCTTTGTTTCAGTTTAACCATAAGCAAAAATGACTTTAGATGTTTTTGTTTTTATTGGTGAAGTAAGTGTTGAACTTTCTTCTCCTGTGATCCAGAACGGCAGCGGCAGAAAAGTTTGTTTGAGCTCGACTGATTTCCTTCAGCCTTGTTATTTAAATATTGGTGAAAACGTGCTTTACGTTTGCCCCCAAAATATAACATTTTGTAATAAAAAAAAAACAATCTAACAAACCCAGTCCAGAAAGTAACACAATTATTTACTTTTTAAGGGAGTAACGCAATATTGCAATGTAGTGGTATGTATAGTATCATTTCTTTTATAATTTTTTGTAAATTCCAAGAATCCTGTGACAGTACTGTGGTTTTGGTCAATGTTTTCTCTGCGTGAGTGTTACAGTTCTCCTGCTCGTCTCTCCTGATGTTCTGAAGGACTGTGATCGTATTAAACAGCTTCAAAAGGTAAACAGAAATACCTTAATCTGGAATATGTAAATTCTATATTTAAAAAAACAAATCTGAATGATCTGTTTGTTACGAATGCTTTTTATTTTTTGCTGTAAACTCAACCAAATCCATTTGATGCTCTTGTTAATGTTTAAGTGTTTATCTAATGGATGGACGCGCTTCATATCCAGTTCCTGACATGATGAAGCCCTGGCTGAAATGTTGTAGCCGTGACCGGGTTTCACTCATAGCCTTTGCTCTCAGAAAGAGAGATTTGAAGAGGGTCTAAACTTGTGATGATTTAAGTCATTTTTAAAGTTGCTATTTTTGGTGCGCTGGGTAAATTTCAGCTCTCAAATGAACAGTTATGCTGAGATAAACCAGAAGAGCAGGCAGTGAGCAGAAAAGAAATTGTAAAAGGTACTAAAAGCTCATTTGAAGAGTGGAAAATGTGGAAAGTTGCAGATTTATCTGATCGTGTCTGAGCACAAAATAAGGTTGGGTTTTTTTGTCAGGTAAAATGTTATTTGCTGTATAAATGTTTTATTATTTATTCCGTCTGTAGTTGTACTCTAAAGTGAGCCATGTTTTTATCCACTAGGTGTCGCTAGTCAGTGTTCTGTGTGGTGTAACGGTTTTCCTTCTGCTGGAGGGTTTGTATAATTTTTGGACATATGACTTACAAAGGGTTGTTTTACAATTATTATTTTAAAAAGGAATATTTTAGGGACAAGCTAAGACTAGTCTTACAAGTTAGTCATATTCTTAAAGTCAGTTACATAAAAATGTAGATTTGATCCCTTGAGGGTTAAAGTAAGACTGATTTTCAGCATCAAATTTTACTTTTTATTAAGACTGGCAAGCTGCTTGGTTGTACTAGTTGTTAAGATGCAGTCACACCTGGTGACAAACGAACCACAGATCAAAAAAAATGTACAGTATGCAAGAGTATATACAAACAAGAGTTTTTTGGTAGACTTCAGCAATTTCAAAGAAACATTGGCTCTCAAAACTGTCCTGTAACTAGAGCTAACATTACAAAAACAACAACATATATCTGGATTCTGTGAAACAACGAATGTTCCACTCGGGTCTCTCTGGCGCTGGAAAGCTCATCTAATATTAACATGGATCGTAAAGCTCTTGCCTGATCATAACTCTTCTTTTCCCAGTGATATTGCTCTGAGCTTTTCTCTTTTGTAATGTCTCTCATCCATCTCTCTTTCTACATTTTCTTCAAATCTCCCTCTTGCTCGCTCTCTCTTCTCCATTATGAGTGGACACGCCCCTATTGCTGATTGGCTCTCTTCTGCATTATGACTGTACACACCCCCTATTGCTGATTGGCTCTGTCTCTTCTCCATTATGAGTGGACACGCCCCCTATTGCTGATTGGCTCTCTCTCTTCTGCATTATGACTGGACACACCCCCTATTGCTGATTGGCTCTGTCTCTTCTCCATTATGAGTGGACACACCCCCTATTGCTGATTGGCTCTGTCTCTTCTCCATTATGAGTGGACACGCCCCCTATTGCTGATTGGCTCTCTTCGCTATTATGAGTGGACACGCCCCCTACTGCTGATTGGCTCACTCTCTCCTTCTCCATTATGAGTGGACACGCCCCCTACAGCTGATTGGCTCACTCTTTCACTATTATGAGTGGACACGCCCCCTACTGCTGATTGGCTCTCTCTCTTTTCACCATTATGAGTGGACACGCCCCCTACCGCTGATTGGCTCTCTCTCTCTTCTCCATTATGAGTGGACACGCCCCCTACTGCTGATTGGCTCTCTCTCTTTTCACCATTATGAGTGGACACGCCCCCTACCGCTGATTGGCTCTCTCTCTTTTCACCATTATGAGTGGACACGCCCCCTACCGCTGATTGGCTATGTGTATTGTGCTACTCGGTCCAGTCCACTTTCAACAGTCTTTCTTAGAAATCTCTTAAAGTGAGGTGTTGCTTCAGATTCTTGATGCCCTGATATTTTAGTGCACTTTATAGACTTATAGTATATATTTATATTTTAAGTTTTCGTTTTTGCTAGCTTTTGTTTGTATTTTTATTTCAGTCTTATTCATTTTACTAAAAGCTTATTGATTTTAGTTTTTTTTTTTAAGCTTAAGATTTCCATTTAATATTTATATTTTAGTTAATAACACTGAATGTCCCCTGATATTTGACTTCAAACTGCTAGTTATTTGTCATTCAATGTTTTATTTTGTAACATTAATTTTTCAATATTTGAAAGCCATTATTTATAATCTCAACCGTTATTTATACATACCCCACTTTAAAAAAAAAATCTAATTTGCATCAAATTGGATACAAACTATCAAACCAAGTTATCTTGAAGAAAAAAAGTCAAAGCGATTTGAAATGGCATGAGGGTATAAGGGTGGTTTGCCTGAAAGTTTCTAAATGCAAATTTGGTCCTGTTGTTACAACAAGAAGCCAGCATGAGGATGAGTGAGGGGTGATCTGGCTTATACATGATACATTGCAAAGTTCAGAGTTAATGAATCCTGCTGTAAGCAAAGCATTTTCATTTCAATGCATTTGTTAATTGCTGCATGGCAATTCTGTGCTCCTGTACGTGGTTTTACTGCAGCCATATGGAAAATATGTTCCACTTATAAGACAATGTCAACATAGTTTCAACATATTTCAAGTTTCACATGTAATTTGAAATTGCTACTCAATTCCAGTACTTCGAATACATGCCATCTACAACCTTTAACCTAAGTGATTTACACAACACTTACAGTAAAGCAATCACGTGTTTTAAAGAATAAAACTCATTAATAAGTCTTCATAAGTCAATAAGTCTTCATAATAAGTCTCTGTGTGCATGTTGTAGCACAAACAACTGTAAAGCGTGTTCTATGAGCTCAATGTGTTACGCACAATTAAATTTAAAACTACAAACAGGATTATTGCAATTTGGGCGTTTAACTATTAAACTCATTGCCGAGGATGTTAACCCACTAGCAAGTGACGTTAATAGCTGGAGGCCTTGCATGAACAATGCAGAGTTTTACTTGTAGGTGCAGATTGCTGATCTTTGCCCTTAGAAAGTCTTATTCTTCTTAAAATACGGTTGAGGTCGACCCCTACGCAGTGACCTGCGATTTCTCTCCCGTAAGGCCCACTTTCTGACAGGAACTGTAAAACCTGCTTTATCCCCTTAATAACTGAAGTAGGGTCACTTTCTCGAGCAGTGGCCTCTGAACAAAGCATTCCAGATTCATTCGAGCAAGTTTCCTCCTTCACTCCCATCGCTGTTGAGCTTTTTGGGAGACATGGACTTTTGAGCTTATCCTTGAGATCTTCAATGGTCTCCTTGTGTTGTTTTACACTTCTAGTCAGGGCTCACTGCTCAGCTAGTCAATTATCTAGCCGTGATTGAAGATCTTGACTTCTTTTGTTTTCCTCTGCATTTTCAGAATGCACTTCTTTACATTCAGCTTTCTTGAAAATAGATGTCGTGTCTTATCACGTAGCCGTGCACAACTTATCAAGTTTAAAGAAAATGTATGAGACATTGATTGTTCCCAGCATATATTTAGACGGTTACCTGAAAGAGAGGAAGAAAAGAGGCCCTAGAGGAAACTAAGAGCTGACAAAGCAGAGAATGTGAAGACAAAAATGTGAGACATTCAAAATGACCAATCAGACTTCCCCCAGTGTGACAATTCGTAGACCCCCGATGTCCACACACGTCCTACAGGCCTTGATCACTATCAACTCCTCTTTGTCTTTAGGAATTCCCAATGATCCTTGTGGTAAGAAAGATGGCGTCGAACAGTAAAGTACCTTTTTCAACCCTCAAGGGTGAGTAAATAATGTCAGGATTTTCATTTTTAGTTGAAATTAAAAGCTTCAAAAGAGTATCACTCCTGATTAAATTTGACATCAACACAGCTATTTAGATGTGTAAAAGTGAAGTATGCATTGAAATTGTTTGCTAACATGAATTATTGCCCTCTCTCTATATTTCCTTCGCTCTCTATTAATCTCCTGTTCACAAATAGAGCCCAAAAGAGGCTCAGCCAGCTGGATGAGATTATCTTTTTTTTCTGATTAGAAATCAACGTCAGCACCCCCCTAAAACACGTAAGTGTACCATCCTCTCTCTGAGCTCCGCCTCTCTCTCCCTCCCCACGGCTGATATAAGGACGCTCGCACAGACTCCAAACACTCTGAGAGGGAGAAAACCAGAGGTCACACTGATAAGAGAAAGCAAAAAAGAGGCCACCGGCATACCCGAGAGAGAGAGACAGATCAGAGAGGACAACTATCAGAGTCAAGGAGAGAGGAGACGTCCCCACAAGCACTGAAGAAAGCTGTCTGGAGGACGCCACGTGTGTGTGTGTGTGTGTGTGTTTGCATATGTATGTTGAGACAGGCATAGGTAGATTCCAGGGATATTTGTGAGACTGACAGAGGACGAAAGCAGATCATGGATCCCTCGAGTCCCTCAGAGGGCCCCGTGGAACCCAAAGAAAGAAGGAAAATCCAGTTTGCTGTCCAAACAACAGAACCGACCCAGCTGGACCCTCGGCAGGTTGAGATGGTACGACTTGCGCACACACACACACACACACTCACAAAGATGCTGAGTTGTAGCAAAGACCCTTCTGAGCTGCTTTATTCTGCTGAAGCTGTTTAAAGTGGTAGTTTGTGCGATGAAAATGATTTTTTACTTTGGAAAATTATTATTGATTCTCTTGAATCTGTCAACTTGTCTGGGTCATTTTTCAAGCCAAAATCAGATGGAAAAATAAGAAATGACATTTTACTTTTTTTTTATTTACTGTATATATTGTTTTGTTTTTTAAACATTGTAATGTGAAAGGAATTATTAATTATAATTTTAAATAGATTTAATTTTTCAATGCTATTTATTTATACCATTTAAAAATGTAAGTATTATATAATACATTTTTAAAACTAAATGCTCTTGTTTTTACTTATCAGTTTAAATTTTAGTGTTATTCTGCTTATTTATGCCATTTAAATAAAACTAAAAAATTCTAATGCAAAAAATTGTACACCGTATATAATATAAATATATTTTTAAAATTAATAAGTTTAATAAAGTTTTATAAATAACTTTAAAAATATATTGAAATAAATCTTTTAAACGGATTATTTAGATTTCAATGATGTACTTGTTGTCCCATTTAAATAATGTACAAAAATTCAAACATTATATAATAAATACAGATTTTTTTAAACTAAATTAAAATTGTTAAAGTAATGAGAATAATGGATGTGTAACTATATTAATTTACTTATTTTAATGAAAAAAAAAATGAGATTAACAGAAATGACCAAAAAAAAATTATATATATATATATATATATATATATATATATATATATATATATATATATATATATATATATATATATATTCTGAAGGAAATGTGCTTTTCCTTAAAATAATGTTAATGGTCCAAAAAAAGGCTTAATTTTATTTCTGTAAAATATAATTTTTCAATTTTTCTTTGAATTTCGTGGTCAAGTGTGGCCTGCAGGCATGTTTGCCCTACACACACACTGAGCACACTCATAAAATGTGGCGTTTTAAGGCTATAAACCTGTCCTGGAAATGGTAAACGGTGTGTGACCTGGACTGGGGTGAGTGGATATTCTGGATACCAGGAGTGCTTTTATTGCCTCTGCATGCAGTGTGTAAAATGCACTGTGCTTGTGTGCATGTTTCTTAGTCCAATATTGATTTTATCCTTCGGTTGCATTGCACATACGTTTCTAAGATAAGGAGGTGAAACAACGACTGTGAATGTCTTTCTGTTTTGTTGAGAGTGCCGATGCAAGACTGTGTGTGTGTGTGTGTGTGTGTGTGTGTGTGTGTGTGTGTGTGTGTGTGTGTGTGTGTGTTGTCCTGGACCAGTTCCCCGTCCTGTTGGTGTTGTAATTTTAGTCTTAACAAAGTGGGTCGTGGAGCTGTTCTGTACTGCAGAGATAGGCCAGCGATTCTTCCTCAGGAGACACGAGTTAAAAAAGGTGAGAGGAAGAGAAATGCTGAGGCTTCTGCTCTCCATAGCCGTTCACAAACATTTATGAACATCTTTACAATGGTAAAGGCATCATATGTACAAAAATGAACCTCAGATTCACTCCAAAATGAAAAACAAAACCCCATAAAAGCAGTAAAAATGACATGTGCGATATTCCAAGTATTCTTCAGCACAGCAGACAAGAAGTTGCCATTAAAGTCATATGAAGTCTAAATGATTTCTTTATGAACTGGGCTGTTCGTATGATGACAGAATTTACTTTTCTTTATTTCCTCTCGGTCTCTTCTCATGATGAAAGGAAGCCGTTGCTCAAAATGCCCCTATTATGCTATTTGAGAGGTTCCTAACTTTGTTTTAAATGTCTCCTATAATAAGTTTACACGCATGCAAGGTCAAAAATCACTATTTTTCTAACTTTATCTCACTGTCTGAAATGGCGTGTGATTGGACTACCGTTTAGTTGTGGCTGGTCTATCAATCTCAGTTCCAGATCTTCCACAAACGGTAATGACGACAGCCATTATACCGTATCTGTTAAAGCGTGAGTCCTCATCCTCTGGAAGTGCATACAGAGAGGATTTGCTTTCGCATCACGGAAAACAATGTCATCTCGACACGAAAACATGAAGCTCTTCCAGTCTCGGCTACAAACTACAGGGTTAAAGTAGACGTGAGGACCGTAGGCTGGTATTATCGTGCAGGAAGAGACTGGAATTACTGACCGCTCAGAATTGATTCTTTCTTTTAATGGACAAGGACTATTTATTGTGCACTTTGCAGACCTTTTACATTCTTATACAGCAGTTACACGACATGAAAGGCGATTATCAAACAAGCAAACAGAGGCACTTTAACTGGACAAGCATGTGCTGTGCGTGTCGGTGTCAGATTGAATGGATGGGTAGCGTTTGGTTCTAGCCTTGGCAGGGTATAGATCCATCTGAGCATTTTGTCTTCTCGTTTTTAATCATGTTTTGTAGCGAGTGGAAATTGCCCAGCAGCGTCTGTGGAACAGCTTGAGCTGAATGAGGTTTTTTACTCTGGCCGTCTTCTGACTGAATTTTCTGGAAGTGTTTCAAAATGTTGCATGCAGATAAGTAGTTAATCAGATGCTCTCTATATTTTTTCTTTTTTGAACAAATGTGATTCCAAGTCAATCAAATGTGACGGTAAAGACATTGTTGCAGAACTTTTCTATTGCAAGTAAATGCTTTACTTTTAAAGAATCTGTGGGAAATAAATGAGCGTATGATTTCTGAAGGATCACGTGACGCTGAAGACTGAAAATGCAGATTTGCATCACAGGAATAAATTACATTTTAATGTGAATTAACATGAAAAACAGTCTTTTTAATTTGTATTTTGCTCCCCAAATAATTATAGCATGTTTTTAAAAGACGAATAATTTTACTTCCATGGCAGATGAAACCAAATTTCTTTTTGGACAACCATCTTACATGATCCATATCTCATATCTGCATTTACACTGTACTCTTGGCAACACAACCCAGTGTAGACGTACTGACCTGGAGTTGAAAAGGAAGTAAAAACGGCACAATTTTCAATGGAAACAGACAAAATTATAACACAAGCTTTTGATTTCCACTCCGTCTTTAAAGGTCAGTAAAACATTCATCCTCCATTGCTCCACTGAAAAGATGTGATCGCGGTTGGTGTCGCTTTTTCAACGACACACAACTTGCATCGATGGGAATATCCGATCTGATTCATATGAATTTATTTCCACGAATGAATGAGGCCTTTATCCAAAAACTGTGCTTTTTTCCTGCTTACAGTCCGTGGGTCACATGAGGAAAACATCTGAATTGGGTCATTTGAAGCGTGTAATGTAAATGCGGCCTATGTGGACGGCACAAATGACTTGGGCGGGGGTGCGTGCCACTTCTTAACTTCGTATGTATTAACAGAAATCAGGGTTGCTTCTTCACCGTCCTAGTTTTTATAATTGCCTTCGAACCTTCAGCTACTTTTGTAATAAGGACCTCTAAAGAGCAGAGATCGTTGAAGACATCAGCATGTGCTCTAGTGGCCTGCTTCAGTACTGCGTTACATTTACCTTCATCTTTACCGAGATGCACATTAGATGAAGTAGACCTGATGCTGATCCAAACTATGGCCTCTATACACCGCAGTTCAGTTTAACTTTAGACATCCCAAAGGGGATAAAACGCCCAGGGATCTTCATCAGCCTAGATCTGAATTTCATTATGAGGCTGAAATTGAGTCTCTGTTAGATGAAAATATAACATTTGGATAAATGGAAAAATTGACACCTGGTTTAGAGTAACATTAGGGTAAAAATGGATATTGTATCGTAGTTTACTTCTAATTCAATGATGCCATGAGGACCGCTACTGTTTTTTACCATATATACTGTGACAACATGCCCCGCTATTGGATTAAACGTGTATGCTGTATTTTTTCTGGTCAATAAAGGTAAAATTGTGCCATTGTAGTCAAGACAATGGGTTAGGGGCTATTTAGAAACTGACTTTCAGAAACCGTGTGATAACTGTTAACATTCATAAAGGAGTTTAATCATGTAATCTGTGCAAAAATACACATAATACCACTATGTACATCACGCAATAAAAATAGGCAAGATTAAGTAAAGAAGACAAACAGTTGGTGTAACAGGCAAAACATGAAGAGTGAAGCCTGTAAGTGATTTACATAAGAGCGGTTTCGCCCTAAAAGGGATAAAAACATAAAAAATAGAAATTCATATGATTACCATAAAACAACCATCAGAAAATTAACGTACAGTATTGCTATTTTTCATCTTATTAGGACACAAATAATACAATTCATGAATTTTTTTAAGAACATCGCTGGTTTAGAGTTTTATATCAAAAAATAATATTATAATAATATATTATATATATATATATAATTATATATTATTTATTTAATATAATATTATAATATATTATTATTTTATATATATATATATATATATATATATATATATATATAATTAATATATATTATAAATTATTTAGTTAATATTATAAATAATATTTATTTAGGGAATAAATTCATTGGAAAAAATATTGCTTCTTTGGCAATGCGTTACAACACTTTAGTCACATTTTTTAAACATTTATTCTTAAATTACCTTAAAGTAAACATACTTTGTCAAACAATAAGTGTAATGTCTATTTATTAATTTATAAGACTACTGTATCATATTCAATACATATATTTCTAGGGCTTATAAAGGATCAACACGACCAAAACTTTGCTGAAAACCCTGTTGTACACAATCCACTTCATGCCTTCTGCCCTCTGATTGTTGCTTCATACTTCATTAATTATTTATTGCTGTAAAATCGTTAATGATTTTTATAAAGTGAATGTAAGATGACAATTTATTGGACTGAAGAAACTTGGGTTTACTTGATTATTCATGCACAATTAACATGTAATATCAAAATGACACAACAGGCTTTTGAGAAACATTTTTTTGTCCATATCTCAATTATCACTGAATTGCAAAGATTTGCTTTTAGCTCTATGTGTATGTATGTGTGTGTGTGTCTTTATTTTTAATATCACTACTATATATAAATGTAATATTGTTAACAAAACGATTAATGACTAAATGATTGAATGTCATTTTTCATTCAAGAGTATAAAGTATACACTGAATTTCTAAAACAAGCCACAAAGTCTATAGATTTCTGTCTGTTTTTTAGGCACAGTCTGCAGTCAGATACTGCTGATCACAGTCAGATACTGCTCTAGGCAACGTCAGAATTGCTAACAAACTAACCTTTTTTTTTTTGGACACACCTTCCACAAAGTTCAACTTTTGTTTCGTTAGTCCACAGAGTATTTTCCCAAAGGTTTTGGGGTTCATCAAGATGGCAAAAATGAGACGAACCGTAATGTTCTTGCTCAGCAGTGGTTTTCGTCTTGGATCTGTGCCATGAACACTGACCTTAACTGAGGCGAGTGAGGCCTGCAGTTCCTGGATGCACAGGGAAACACAGAACAAGTTTCATTTAAAAAATGCATTTTGTGTTTACTTGTTATCTTTGACTAATATTTAAATCCGTTTGATGATCTGAAACATTTCAAGTGTGACAAACATGCAGAACAAAAATCAGGAACTTTTTCACACAGTGTGTGTAATATACATACATAATACATGCATACATCTGTGATGATTTAGCGACTAGATTGCTGTCAGAGCTGTCAGGCATTAATTACATTGTGAATAGTTTTTCTCTCTGGAGATGAGTATATTTCATGACCTAATTATGTGAACATAAGGGACACTTTGGGATTTATTGATCGCTGGCTCTTTACCTATGACCTGGCATCAACAGAGACACTAGACTAGCTTATAAATCTAAAGGACACTGAGGTTTAAAGGACACTGAGGTATTGATCAAGGATGTTCACAGTTCACAGAATCTGAATGTGGCATCTTGAGTTTCACAATCATTTTTAGACAGTTGCACGCGTCCAGATGCATTTACATTTTTGTCATTTATCGTGTTGGTCTGTCTGATCTCTGTGAGGACAAACCTTTGGCCTCAGGTCGCTCCAAGGGGATTGTCCCTATATTAAGTGAATGCAAGAGAAAACAGCTTGTTCCCACAAAATACACAAGACTTGTAGATATTTTGTAGATAAGTTTTATTTAATAATAGAGTGGATGTTGATTTTATTTGATTTGATTATCAACTGAATGCAGATTAAAATTTTAGATTGTATAATAAATATATTATCTTAATTTATAATAGAAATAAGATTTTAATGTAGTTTTGACGATGTATATTTTCTTCATTTATAGTAGAATTGATGAAGAATTGACGTACCGGTAGATTTTATTATAGATTGTATAATAGAAAGGATGTAGGTTTTAGTGTAGCTTTCCATATGTATAATTTATATAATTTTATTTTAGAATAATTATCTATTATTATATATGTATTTTATATAATATTTTATTATAGAATTATTTTTTCTTTACATGATGTTTATTTGTATAGGAGGTTTTATATCATAACCACAAATGTCATAATTTATAATATCAGCATAACAATATGAGTGAAAAGTTGACATGAAAAAAAAACTTTGAATTTTAAAAAATATGAATTTAATCTTACGGTAGTTTTAGTATTCGGTGTCATCAGCACTGGAGTACAAAAGGGTTCGAGAATGATTTGACCTAAAAAATACTTTTTTTTTTTTCTTCCAGTAACCTTCAGTTACTTCCGGATTTAAAGGTTATTTTAATGTTTCCAGCATGGTCTCAGACCATAAATACAGTTTAAATCTAAAAGGGCACATAATATGTTACATAAGCCATTGCGGCCGCTTGTATTATAAAGAGGTGATGACAGCGTCAGAGATTGAGATTATGTAATTTGAGCAGCACAAACCTGTCATTGAGCCTCACAATGGTCAAGCTACGCTGCAGAGCCGCTGACTGGAAATCTGCTGGCGTTCCGGATAAAATGGCCTTCTGGGACGTGGGTGTAAAAAAACTGCGTAAAAAGTTGCAAGACTCTGGATTTTACAGTTAATCTGCTATCTACACACACACAGACTCATTGACGTCGCAAGGTGACCTTTGCTGCGTTGCGTGTTTGTGGGTAAACAGAAATGAACAAGGACTGTGATTTTTATACTTGCTGTTACACATCAGATTCACGGCTGAATACATGATGAAATGTGCTTTGTAGAGACACGTTCAGGTTCATTTAGCAGACCCCTACAAAAACATACTATGGTACAGTTGTGATACCTTGCTATATATATAGTTCATGCCATGATAATCAGTTATTAGCATGTTTTGTTGGTGAAGAACTAAAGGGGAACTTTATGGGAGGAATTTAATTAAACCTGCTGCCTGGTGTTATGCTTTATATTGGCAGTAAATTGAGCCACACATTGTATGACATCAACATTTTAAATCTATTTTTGTTTAAATAAATGCATGGCTTAAGTTGCTGCGATAGTAGCATGTTATTGCTTGATTTTAGTTTCTTAAAGTCTGCCTAAAAACCATGAGCGTTTCTAGTCTGCAATGCAAAAAATGTTGGAACTGTCTGTGCAAAACCTGTTAAACACAAATATTTAACAGAACCCGAGGGACTCGTAATATGATAACAGCAAAACTCCCTGTTTGTGTAGAAAACGCCACTTACTTGCCACTATCACAACCGTTTTGATACAAATGTAGTGTCCGCTCCTCTTTTAAAGAGTTAGCAAAAACAGGAACGCTTTGAAGTGCTTCAGTTCTTTAATGTGTACTAAGATATGGCTGATTTTGTCCTCTTGGGTATTTCTGGTCTTTTCTCTTGTATAGTTATGTCTTGTGACTTAAATTCCCCAAAAGACACCAAAACAACTGTTGGTTTTACAGACAAAACATCAACTGTCAACCATCAAACTGCCAGACAAAACATCAGGAGTTCAAACAATGATATAGATGTTTGTTTTGAATGGTTGCCACTGTGTTACTATGGTTTTTAGAATGTTGCTATGTGGTCGCTAAGGCGATGCTTGCTGACCTTATTCTGCTAGTAGTTGTGTTTTTCTAAGGACACGTGAAAACAGATGTTGTTTTACAAAAAACTAAATCATGAAAATCTAGTTTTCTAGCCTTCAAATAAAACTTTGGCAAATCCACTGATTACTTCTCCAAAGTGCTAGTTTTATTAAACCGAGATCTTACTACCTAAATATTACCTTGTCTCCAGGTGAACTGCTACCTTGAATTTGTGTAAAGTCACCTGACCTGATTAGAGTTTAGCTTGTAATTTGCAATAGACAGTCAATGAACCGACAGACTGCAGCCGAGTCATCTGAGGCTCAGACTACGAGAACTATTGAATAGTGCAGCAGGGACACATGCCGGTTTTGTTATGAGAGCATAATACCGACACAGCAAATTAGGTCAAACGTTAATGCACATCCACCAATGAAAAGAACGGATATGGAAAAGTCTGCAAATTGCACAACTTGTTTTTCACTGTGAGATGGGATCTGTTATGTTGGTTAGTAATCGTATTGGGGAAAGTTACTTTGTAAAAAAAAGTTTCTTGGATAAGTTTTATGAAAAGTAATACATTATGTTACTTTTCCTCATCTAAGCTGGGTTTGCTTGTTTTTTATAACAAAATAGCTCTGTTTTTGGCTAATTTAAAGGATATTTCAGAGATCATCATGCTGAAGGAAATGCAAATTCACACCTGTATTGTAGAGGATGGGATGCCGATGAAAAGGGTGAGGGGTGGAAATATAAAATGTGTTTTTCATCAAAGTTAGTTGTAGCAAGTAACACAAAAGACATTTGATTAGTGTTTCTGTTCCCATCTATACAGTGCCACACCTTATTAAACAAACTTTAATTTTGCCAAGGCCGTCAAGCTTCACACTTCAGAGGAAGATTTGTCATGAAACACTTTTGTCTGGAGCACCGTGAACTCGCTTCAGTGCTGCTGAAGAACATGCAGGTGGTCTTTTGAAAAGTTCAAATGGACTGCAATTCTTTCTTGTCCTTTATTTTGGAGTACTTGTTGGCTTTACTCTTATACAGAGTTTTTCATTATGCAGACTCATACATGTAGTGTAAAATAAGCCTGTAGAAGTTTAGATGTTCACACACTGTTAAAAATTAATGACGCAAATTGCATGTGAAGCGGGATAAAACGTTTTGAGCTTGTCCATTTTCAACCACTCCCATATGTAATCTAAAATGCTTTTGACTGGATTGCTTTCATTGTGTAAATGCTAATGTAGTTGAATGCGTTCGAACAACCACAGAAGACCACCTCTACTCTCCGCCTACTGACCTAATGCGTAAACATTATGGGAAACACGCTAGCTAGACAAAAGCTTTACCTTATTTTCCTGCATATATCCCGCTGGTTATACCAGATTTTACAAACCCACAGGGGGGTGCGGGTTATATAAGGGTGTGGGCTATATCACAAATTTTTTACACGTAATCATATTTCTATATATTTGTTACGTCCCTAAGGGCGTAAGGTTTTTTTGTGGTATTTTATTTCTGTTTTTCTTTCTTGCGAGGGTTGTTGTCTCTGGCGCTTGTACTATCACTCTGACAGCTGGCGCTGATAGGCTGTCTGACCTGTCAATCATGCAAGAAGACCTGATTGGCTGTGCTGCATGAGGGCGGGCTCTTCTCATCTCATCCGATGATCAACACCTGTAGAAACGCTTCTTAAGGGACGAGAGCGGGAGAGACTGCTTTCTTTTTGTTATGATTATGACTTGTTTGTTTTCTTATTGTTTGAATTTCGCACACAAGCACTGTGTACCGAGCTGAACAGTTATGGATAATTGACGTCATGCGAGCAACATTCGAAATGTGAACTTACACAATAAAGTTCATAAATCTGTGGGTGCGGGTTATATAAAGGTGCGGGTTATGCCAGCACTTTTTCACAAGCCCCCAAAACCCGCGGGCTATATGAGGGTGCAGATTATCTGCGTCTGCGGGTTATATGCGGGAAAATGTGGTAAACTGTCTGAGACACAAATTTGGTTTGAAGACCAAGCATAATGTTCTCTCACCATTCTTGATCTCGGTGTGGTGTTGCGGCTATCAGAGCAGAAACAAAAGTTTTTCCCCATTTGTTTTTCCATTGTCTCAATCTAAATTATGATTAGATCGAAAGATCTGAAAAACACTTTTACCCAAAGAAATCGGGACATAAGTGGTTGAAAGTGAGCAAAAGAGATTTAAACATCAGTGCCAGAATGTGCGGACATCCACAAACCCTCCAGATGACAAAAGTTACATCCCATGTACGGCCGAAGGATACTTTGGTTTCGCTCCAACCTTGATCAAACTCACCCAGTAAATTTCTAGTAATCCTGAAGGATTTGATTAGTTCAGGTCGGAGCTAAGCTTCTCTCGTTCGGAAGGACGCACCCTTCGGAGGACACATTTGTCGATTGGATCCATCATTTCAGAAAAGTAACCATTATAAAATTGTTATTTCTTGTGAAGTGTGATTAAATGACTTTAGGCTTTGGAATGTAATGGTTACTTTACTGGCATTAGGCATGGTCAATGACGTACGCGACCTCCAGAGGACATGACCTTGAAGGAAAGAGCTTCTGAAGGAAAGTGCACCTTAAGGGCCAGAGTTGAACCCCTGGGTTAAAGGAAGCCCTTGTGTAATCCTTTAAAGCTTTTGTTCTCCTTTTTGGACTGCTTTGTGATGGTAACATAAGCTTCTCTCCTGTTGGTGAGCTATTGCTTATCATTTAAGTTAGGAATTGGAAGGTTTCAGTCAAGATTTTGCCATGATGTGGGTTACCTGGCACAGTTCCTAGAAACCTAGATTAGTCGAGGAACAGTTCTTTTCTTGAGATCGTTAGTCAGTCAATTCTCGGTGTATTTGTGTTGCACTGCAGAGTCGCTTTTTCCATTTGTGTCCTGCAGTATTTGGCAGAATTGTATGATTGTTCTTTGTTCAGGGAGTGTTTGGTAGAGGAAATGTAAAGGTTTTGAGTGGAGGGAAGCAGCAGATGCAGTTTTTGGCCAAGATGTCACGCATGCAATGACACACATTCAAAATGTCCTCATTAAAGTTTACATCTAGAACAGGGTTTCCCAAATGGGGATAATGCAGGGGGTTTGTGATTGTGATGGAAATGAATTACAAATTAATGCAAATAAAATACAATAATGTAGCATCCTAAAAAAAGGTTCATTTAATTGTAACAATTAGGCAAATAGCACACAAAATCTAGTTAAAATGAATTGAAGTTGTGAAATTATAATGTAGCAGGGAGGCTGGCTCTGTTATCATTTTTAATGACACGTACTAATCACTAACTAGTGATTTTGTTTTCATTTCTTTTTTCTTTAACTATTTTCTGCTGCTTGTCTTTTAGATTCGCCGACGAAGACCCACACCTGCCACACTGTTCAAAGTAGCAGACCAAACATCTCCCGAGGATGATATCTCCTCCCATCAGGTACCACAGCGCCACCTCAGTTCTGGAGGTTAAACTGCTTTCATATATTCAATGAAAAACACTGAATATAGCTTTGTAGTACGCATAATAAATAAAAAGTTTATAAATAAATAAAAAGTTATGCTAAGTGAAGATATTGTGATGCTAATGTAGTAATACAATAGTATCTCCACTGAACATTATAAATCATATCATAGTTTATGCTTTAATAAGAAACAAAATAATTGTTCAGGAGAGATGTTCCTGCTGTTTTTATGCATTCACAATAAAAAAGTAAATGTTCCTACTCAGCCTAATAATAATTAACAACAATTGAATTTATTTATATTAATAGTTACATTAATTATATAAAAAAATTATACAGTGATTATTTTGCCTATTCTTCAACCTATGTACTGTAATAATAAACCATTTCAGTATTTGATTTTTCATTTTAAAGTTATTTTGTTTTCTTTTGTGTGATAAAACATCGTGTAGGGTTGCCATTTGAGAACCACGGATATACATATATTTAATGTGTTCTTATAAATGTTGATACTATGATTTCCTGACATTGAAACTTTATTCAGTGGGTTGTAGGAGAAAATGGTGTCCTCAAGCCAAAACGAATCAACCCAAATATCTACCAGCCACCATCATTAAAAGGTAGTTTTGTCTGTGTTGTGTCATCTGTGCGTACTGTATTGTGTATACTCTATTGGTATGTGTGTGTATGTGTATATATATATATATATATATATTGTTTTCAAAGACTTTCCTGCACTGTTCTGACCCTGGGTTTAAAAACTCTCCCAGGCTGCAAGTCTGTTTTTCCCATTTTACCGTGTGTGTGTGTGTGTGTGTAAGATTAGAGATGGTGACAGCTGTGATGGGTGTGAGTCTGTGCTGCTCTGGATCATCCTGGATTACAGCAGATAGCATACAGCTGCAAACACACACACAGTTTTAGAGGACAGACGTCCATCAGAAACATTCGCCATCAGATCAGCGCACTACAAAGATTGTGACCCACTGAGGACAATCTCGATTACTAGATTATGTCAACATAACTGCTGCTGTTTTCGACTTTGGAATAAAATAACTGCGTATTTTGCCTAAATTCAGTTGTCCGTTAGCGATATGAGCAAAACTCCTTTGTGTCTAATATTGCTATTAATATTAGTTCACTTTATATGAAACATTTCAATAGTTTTGAAGCGTAACAAATGTAAACATCCTGCAAAAAGAGTTTGTTCTACTAATAATATATTAAAATAAAGGGAAGTGAAGATAGTTACGCATTACTGTAATATTGCCTCTGAATGTGCATTTTGTCTGTTTTGTGACTCGTCTGTTTGCAGAAAGACAGGCAGGTGGGTCATTCCTGTCCATACATGTCCTGTCAGTGCAGCATAAATAAAACCTGTTCCAGTCGGAATAGTGCAAAAGTCTTGTTAAAATAATAAACAGCCCCTTTCCTCTTTACCTGTGTGTGTGTGTTTGTGTGTCCCTGTGTTTTCACCTTGTGGTATGATGATCCCTGATTTGTGTGTATCCCCTGTGTGTGTGTGTGTTTGTGGCCGTGTGTTTGTAGCCGTGCAGCAGATGGCTGAGGCTCAAATGCAGAAATTAGGTGTGTATCCTCATGTAGAGGAGGAGGGGGAGGAGCCTATTCAGAGAGGGAGGGAGGAGCTATCCTCGTCCTGCACACCTGGTAATCTCATATCGCATCACTCTACATGTGCATGTGGTCTGTACTGAGATCATTATCATCAGGAACAGACATTTGAGATCAATTTCTTTTTTCAAATCACATCAGGCAATAGCACTATTACTATCAGTGTTGGGGGGTAAACGCAAGTTACATATTCAGGTTACTTTTTTTCAAGCAACTAGTGATAAAACGCATTACTTTTAAATTTACAACAAAATAACAAAGTTACTTTTTGTATTGGCTGACAGCTTTTCTGTCCCCATGTCGAAAGAAATCAGGAGTGAGTTGAGGAGGCGTTGTGCGCTGTGTAAACATGGTTATTATAGTTCAAGACTAAGAGTAGCCTATGTTTACACGACAAGAATGTGCTAATAACAGACAACAACGCCGTCAAAACGATCCCCGTTCACATAGATCGGACAAAATTACTAAAAAGGCTGTATTACGAATGCCAGGCCAGTAGTCGTAGTGTTACTTTATCAAGAAAACACGTGATACGCATGCTTGTGACGTCTTCGTTTTCACAAATTCACGTTTTTGATGTTTACATGGAGACCTTGCACTTTGTTGTCGTGTAAATGAACGGCCAAAACACATAAAAAAGGTTTTGTGTAAACATGCCCTAAATGTCAGCGCGCGTTTACTCCTCTCACTTGCACAAACACATTTAGTTCGTCTCAAAATGAATAAAAACAGTGACTCTGAATATGCAAACCTGCAATAATTAAATGTTGTATTACACAAATAAACTTTATGTATTTAATCTCACTTCATGAAACTTTGTCTTTACTGCTGATCTTTAATCATCCAATTATTTTCCATCCAATACTTTTTTCTATTCTTTTTTTTTTATCTCTGAAGAGTCTTTCACTTTCTTCAGCATCACAGTGAAGGTTTGTTTGATCTGCGCCTCTACTGTACAGGCGCGAGCATTTCTTTCATATTTACTTCTCTTTTGGTGTGAAAGGTCCTGTACATTTTGCCAAAAATACAACTGTTTTTGTTATCAAAAAACAGCTTGATGCATTACTTTCCATAAAAGATTAAGTAATGCAGTTAGTTACTTATTTAGAGAGTAAAAGAGTATTTTGAAAGTAACTTTCCCCAACACTGATTCCTATATACTTATTATTATTAATAATATAAATATTATCGTTAACAGGAAAAATGTATGTGTGTGCATGTATATGTTTCCTAAAAAAATCTAGTTTCAGTTTCAAACATAGTCGCATTTGCATGTCTCTCCTCTAGCATTCAACCAGATGATTAGCCAGTCAGAGATGAGATTATCTCTTTGTTTTTTTTACTTTACTTAAAAAAAAAATCCTACTTTTTAAGATTCACAGGAGCAAAGGAGCATGGCAGAACAACAGCCGGGTGTGAGGAAGACAGGAGCCACAGCACCTACTGATGAAGAGGAAGAGGAGGAGGAGGAGGAGGAGGAAGAAGAGGAGAGGGAAGTCGTAGAAGCAGTGGACAATATGGCAGTGGAGGATAGCAGAAATGTGGACTGAAAGAGCAATTGAGGAACTTTAGAGATTTTTTTCATAATGCAGAATTTTATTTTGAAATCAGAATTATTGTTTATTGATTGTCAGTGATTCCATCGTTTGATAACAGCTTTCTGTTTGTATTTTAAGAGCAAAGGAGACTGAAAAACTGAAATTTTGGAGATCTCTTCACCCTAACATTACCATATGGTCAAATCAATCAGCGGTCACATTTAAATGCATTTCAGACATTCAAACAAACAGATAAAGTACACACGTTAATTCTATGAGCAGTGTGGTATGAATGTGTCGGTGTTCAGTTCGTATGTCATGTTTATGTGTTTCAGTTGCAGTGTTTTGCGATTGGTTCATTTTTGAGGACCTACACTGCCATCCAGTGTACAGACAATTGTTATACTGAATCCCATCAAATCATCAGCCAACAATAATCCTAGAGCACATGGAAAGGCTCACTAAGTATTTAGCAGCAGTATTGTTTTTGCGTTATTTGTTAAACCACTACCAAGATCCTTTGCGTATACAGCAAATTTAGCAGCAACAAAACAGCCGAAAACGAGTTGGCTTCATCTCAGTAAGTGAATGAATCATGGCTGACTGTGAGTAATGCATTCCTACAGTGTTGTCTTTGTGGTTCATTAGTGGTTTGTCAATGACTTTGTGATCAAAGCTGCTATAAACAACATATTTTGCGTGCTGAATATAATTAGCATCTCGTGACTCATGACTGTATTTGGTTGCAAATAACAAAAAATCCAAATTCAGTGCCTCGGGGCTCATGTGCATCAGAAATATCAGAAACATATGCAAATCATTTTGTTTACTGTAGATTACAACTTGCATTAAAATTAGGCTGGGTAACTTATAACTTAGTTTTTCTTAAGTCTCTTCCTTATCAAAGTCTTTTAAGGGAAAATCGGTGAACTATTTTTAAAAATGTTTTAAAATGAACCAACAGCCGTGTATTGCTTTTTTAAGATATTATACTGCTTTATATTGACTGTAATCATATTTGTATGCATATATAGCGTCTCCTCCAAATCTCATGCAGGTACATGTTGTTGATTTTGATTAACGTAGTGAATCTGAGAAAATGTACCAATGCGTTCATTGGAACTATTGAAATGATTTAGGTTAAAGTCTCTGTATCAATAAATATATTTGCACTGAATTAGTTTTAAAGAATCTTTTCTTTTTCATATTTTGCATGGGTAGTTTTGGTATAAATTTAGTCACTGCTGTAAGCTGATGGAGGCACAACAGTTCTTCACAGGTTTCATATCCTGATGCTTTCAAAGTGTGTTCTGAAACTAAGCTGGTCTGGATTACCATAAGAGCAGGGGTTTCATTTATAAATCGTGCGTACGCACAAAACAGGGCTGGAAACGTACGTACGCCAGTTCCCACGCAAAGGTTGTGATCTATAAAAACAACTTGACGGGAGAATGTGCGCACATTTAAGCAAACTTTGACCCGTGAAATCTGCGGGTTATCTGTGATTTATAAAGGGAACGTTGCTTACACGTTTGCGTACGCACCGTTTTATAAATCAGAATTTTTTGGGGTTTTGGGGGCACGTAAACTTTTAGTTGTGATCCTACACAGTTTTATAAATGAGACCCCAGGTCCGTATTTTAGAGGAACATTTCTCAAATTCTGCCTTAACTCTCACCGCTCTAGAAAGAACCAGAATTTGGAAACTTCCCTATGTTTTCCACGGAAGATCCCGGTGTTTGTCATTGTGGGGCTCTACAGGCGATGCACTTCATGTGATGATGGGACCTGTGTTTTATGGTGTGTGTGTGGAGGAATTAAAACCCAGAGTGTTCTGACACTGCAACTAATGGTGGGAAACTGTAAAACTAGGTCAGACCAATAACGTATTTCACACAAAAAAATGTACGTGCTCAGAAACGCCTCGTGTTGTTGTGGTGGGAAATGAGGTCAATCCATTCAGCAGAAACCATAAACGAGAGAACTGAAACTGAAAGTACCAATCTGAACTTACACCCAATAAAATGTCTTATCGTTTATTGAAGTGTGTGTGTCTGTGTGTAATAAACCGCCTATATTATATATATTAAAAAAACTAACATTTAAAAGGAAAACGTAAATACAAAATGCTGCATCTCCGACCACCTCCGTCTCCCCGCGTCATTCACGAGCACGAGCGAGCCGGTCAGCTGGAGGATGTGACGTCGCCTCGCTTCCGGTTGTTATCGCGGAAGAGCCGCGCGCTGATAATGAGAGTGATGCGCTGATTTCGGTGAGTTTCGGCTTCACGGCTGAATTTTGATCAACAGCGGTTTTGGTGCTTTTAAATAACATATAAACAACTTTTTTAAATCTCGCCGAGTTGCTTCAGATGTCAGTAATGTTTACGTTTAGAGCGACACGCTTGTTTACGCTCCTTTATACGAACATACTCATGAATATGAATTACGTCTTTCTGAAATAGCGAGTATTTATTAGAGAATGGTTGTTTATCGAGGGCTTATTTTACAATTAAATCTGTTTTAAAGCTCATATGACACATAGAGAGCAACAGCATTCATGTTGACACAATGCAGAATCAATAACTGCATGATTTTATGAGGCTTATGCTTCCCAAATATGTGTTATCTGGCCTGTTTATGGCTTATGATTACATTTATGTATTCATTAATTCAGGCAAAAAGGGAAGAAGTTACTATCTTGTATCAGAAAGTTAAAAGATCTCTGTTTAATCAGCTCACCTGCTGCCATAATGTCTATTTCATAAGTTTGGCAGAGATATATAATTATTTTTAGAGCCAAACTAACATTTTCACTGACAATTTGGGGTTAAAACTGTTTAACACGACATTTGATAGATTGCAGAAGGAAGGATTGATAAGCATAGATGTATTACATTTACAGTTGAAATATTTAATCGGATAACTTGTCCCTTGTTAAACTTTAAGCCATGATTTTGGAGCAGTTTGTGTGTAATGACGTGTGACTCTTCATCCGGTCCAGGAGATGCGCTCCGTCTGCGTGTAGGTATGCGGAGCGGCGTGGACAACGGCGAGTTGGAGAGGAGTCTTCCAGCCATTGCTTCCCTAAACGCCTCGTATTCCCAGGCTTCCCTCTCCCTTCCCTCCCCGTACTACGCCACGCTTCCCCCGGGAGAGAGGAAAGCCTTCTCAGACGTGCGCCGAACCTTCTGCCTCTTTGTTACGTTTGACCTCCTCTTCATCACTCTGCTCTGGATCATTGAATTAAATGTAAGCTTTTATTTTAGTTTCCAAATTGTCGTCTTGTTCTCTGTCCTGGAGTTTGTACTTCCTTTTTTTACTTTGTCACTTGTAATTTAGGTTCATATTTACGGTTGATTGTACGTCCCTGTTTCACTTCCTCTGATAAAAGTGGAGCAACATTTGCATATTATTTTGAACTGTAGTTATTTTATAATTAAATACAGATATACAGATATGTATTAATTTATATGAAATTTATGAAAATGTTTATTGGCATTTTATGGAATAAAAAAAATAAATAAATAATAATTATATATATATATATATATATATATATATATATATATATATATATATATTTTATATATATAATATATAAAAATATATTTTAAATATATATAAAAGTATATAAATAGTTTTTACTCATTTGACATGTATCTTTGTTATATGACATAAAATAGTACATTTCTGTGCATTTGAAATGTTTGTTTTATTTGAACATGGTAATCTTGATCTGTCCGTGTCTCTCAGATCAGTAAGAGTATATGGAGCAGTCTTGACATCGAGGTCGTTCACTACAACTTCAAGTCATCTTTCTTTGATATATTTGTAAGTGTCAAAAAGAAATGCTTTGTTACTTAGTGAACCATAATAACATAACAAATCACTGTTGATTTGATATATCTTCCTCTTTCATGCTATTCAGTTCAGTCTAAAATCAACACCCAAACACGTAACTGTATAAAATGTGTTAAAAATGGAAATAAGCTGACTTCTGTGTGTTTAATAATACTTTTTTTATCGGGTAGGTGTAGACAGGGCTTTATTGTCCCAATAAGGTGTCATCCATTTAATAAATATAATAATTTACACTCTGTTATTATTTTTTTACTCTGTTATTCATTTACTTTACAACACTGAGGTGCAAATAGTAGCTATCGGCCACTATATGTCGCGTAACAATTATTCACACTTACTGCAAAGAATATACTGCTATTGTTATATAGTGTAAATAACATCTGGTGCAAATAGTCACTGTCTTTTTTCATAATGCATTAGTCTGTTTATTTAAAGCTTGTAGAGCATGAGGTGTGAGAGACGGATATTCACGGATAGTCTCTAGTGTCACTTTCTTTAGCATGTGACCAATAGATTTTAAAAAGTGCTCGTTGCCTACAGCTTGAACAAGTGAGTTTTGGGGGGAATTTGGGGGGGGGGAGGCCTGTTTATGCATTGAAGCATCCTAGAAACATGTCAAAACTCTTCGTTATGAATCTCTCTTTTCCCCCTTTTGCTTGTTCCCGCTCAGCTTTTAGCTGTGTTTAGGTTTCTGTGTTTGCAGCTTGGTTATGCAGCATTTCGATTGAGACACTGGTGGGTCATTGCGGTAAGAAAGACCAACCTCGTCCTATAAACATCTTAATACTTGCATTTTTTATTTAATATATATACACACACACACAGGCATTTTAGACTTTAATGGTTTAGAGATGATCCTTGTCTTTTTGTCCTTTCCCTGATGTCAGATCACTACTCTGGTTACCAGCGCCTTCCTCATCACCAAAGTCATCATATCAGACGTAAGATGGTTAATGTTTTATCTCTCTAACCATCAATCTATTTCAATGCTTAAAAAATGATATGACTAAAGTCTTGTTTGTTATCCGGATCTCTGGATTCTTTATATGTGTGAGAATAGAAATAGGAGTAGGAGTTCATGTGGTCTCTTGTTTTCTCAGTTGTTCAGTCAGAATGCGTTTGGCTATGTTCTTCCCATCACCTCGTTTGTGGTGGCGTGGCTGGAAACCTGGTTCCTGGATTTCAAAGTGCTGACACAGGAAGCAGAGGATGAGAGAGGTGAGAGAGTGTTTTTCAGGGAATTGACACAAATCAGTAAAAAACTTTGGTCATAAAAGCCCTTTAAGCAGAAATATTGCATGTTTGTTATGTTTAAATAGCCGACGGTTGGCTGGTTATTTCCTACATTTCTTTTATTTCAGGGAAAACCCCATGAAGGCTTCATCATTTGTTGTTTCATGACTATTTTCCACTTTCTCTAAAGGTGTTTGAAGTCTAAGCTGCATCATTTTATGATGAAATTAGTAAAAACATGAGAGATGCGTAATAACACTTCTGTAAATGTCGATCAGCATATGTTAATGAGCTCATGGTGATTTCTCCGCGAGCAGATTTGGCTTATTAGTTGTGGAAGGACCAGGGAAAATGTGCCGTGTGAGAATTGTAGTGCCTACAGAGTGCATGGCCTTGCAGAAGAGGAAGAACAACCCTTTTTTCTGTGATATGTCATTTTATTAGTCATGTGCTCAAGTAAATAGAAATAGTCTCATTTCTTCTCGATTGGGAACGGGGGAACATGCTTCTGCGTTCTTCTGTTGCTGATGTTTGGGAAAGCCGTTGTAGGAAGAGCAGTGCATTGATGATGTGATCTGCTGGTCTCCTGCAGTGTATTTGGCAGCAGTGAATGCGGCGTGTGAGCCTGCTCCTCTGATCTCTCCCAGAGCCGTGTCCGACGGACAGTTTTACTCTCCTCCAGAGTCACTGGCAGGTAACGCCATTCGCTTTCACTCGGTGTCCGTTTTTGCTTTATTTCCTACCTAATGTTTGTGTTCGTCCTGTAGGTTCTGAGGAAGATCTTGATGAAGAGGGTCTTGGCAGGAGAGCAGTAACGGAACAAGTATATATCTAATTGTTTTCTTTCTTTTTATGGTTTGCATGGAAGAAATATCTGAAAATGACCACGTTGCTGTATTTCTAAAAGAAATAAGAACCACGTATGTCATAAAAAGCATTTCCTCAAAGCATTACAGTGATCGCTCATTTATCGCGGTTAATGTGGACCAGAACCCCCCGCGATAGAGGAAAATCCACAAAGTTGGATTGGCCCCCCTAGGAATCTCCGTATATGTGTGTGTAGGTACAAGAATGTTCAAAATATGTATATTTACACTTTATATTTTAATTAAATCTATTTGATTATAAAACCTTAACATTATACATTAACCCTCCAAGGGTAAATGCGAGAAACCCTCCAATTTATTTATTTTAAACTTAAGAAAGGGTATAAAAATGAGTCAAAAACAAACCAGTTTCACACGGAGTGGGAGGTGGACTTTTCTTTCACTATCGTTTTCAAAGTGCGTTTGCCTTCATCTGCCAGTCTGTCATCGCTATACAGAAGAAAGGAAATGTGGAGTGGCATTTTCAGACGGTTTATGAAAACTACGACACTGACTAATCTCTGAAAAGCGAACTGAGAAGAAGAAGGGTGAAGGAACTAAAGTCTCAGTTGTCCATTACAGCACTCATTTTATGCAGAGTTGTGTTGTGCATTATGGGTTCATGTAGTTAAACCGCTACACCAACATATATTGATCATTCTGTGTTCACTTGTTTTTAGGACAAGGAGTTTGTGCGACAGGGACGGGAGGCCATGGCAGTGGTGGAGCAGATACTGACACAAGAGGAAAACTGGAAGTTTGAGAAGACTAATGTATGTACATGTCCATGCCGGCAGTATTTATTTGGCTTTGTGGTTTGGTTTAATATGAAACCTTTTCATTCTCAGGAGGTGGGAGATGCAGTATATACACTTGAAATCCCATTCCATGGGAAGACGTTTATTTTAAAGGTATGATCCCTCTGTTTTCTGAGCCTTCTTACACAGTTTTTCTACATTAGAAGTATCAGAATCAGTTGCTCGCCTGTGTTTCCCGTGTTTCAGGCGTTCCTGCAGTGTTCTGCAGAGCTGGTGTATCAGGAGGTCATTTTGCAGCCGGAGAAGATGGTGCAGTGGAACCGAACCGTGTCTGTTTGTCAGGTACACATACACTCACAGACGCCTCTGTTAAAGACACACGAAACGCATGCGGGTGTGAGGCATGGGGTAATGGTGAAAAAAAAAAAGGTGCACTTGAAAATGTACAAAAACAAACAGTTGTACCATTCAATAATGAGGAGTTGGTAAGTCTTTTTTTTATGGTTTTACAAATACAGTGTAATTTAACAGATTAATATTGCGAGTAATATTCAAACAGGTACATTGTTAAATATTACAACTCAAAATAACCGTTTTTTTATTTTAATAAATTAAAAAAATTATTTCTGAGATGCAATCTGCTCAAGAAACATTTATTATTATTATGTTGAAAACTGCTTGCTAATATTATAGTGGAAAACTTTTTTTTTTGTATTCTTTGAATCTTTCATAACATTATAAATGTCTGTACTGTCCGTTCTGATTAATTTAATGCATTCTTGCTAAATAAAAGTATTCATTTCTTTAAAAACAAAAAAAATCTTTGTGAGCCCGAATGATTTAATCTCATGTGTTGTTCAATCAAATGATGATTTGTTAGTTACTGGAAGTCATTGCATAATGGAGGATTAAATGGATATTTAAAATAGGTATTCAGAGATGTGATCTGGCACATAATGCAAACGCTTCGACAGCGTGATATTTATGTGGATTTTTACTCTCCCTGCTAAATATAAAGACAAAATAAAAGAAGCTAAAAAAATACAAACATTCATGTTGAATGGATTTGAGATTACAATTAACATTGTGTCGGTTCCCTCCTCTGATCTGCCCATAGATTTTACAGAGAGTGGATGACAACACAATGGTTTCATATGATGTATCCGCAGGAGCTGCTGGAGGTGTCGTGTCTCCCAGGTGAGAGAACATTTATGCATTTTTGCTTCTCAGTGTGTCAGATTGAAGCTTACCTGTTTAATAAATGGTGTGTATATATATATATATATATATATATATATATAGTAATACAGTAGTACCTCAAGATACGAAAGGCTCAACTTATGAAAAATCCAAGTTACGAAAACAAAGATGAAAAATTTTACTGCTCTACATACGAAAAGTTTTCAAGATACGAAAGGTTTCTGAAAGTCTGAGATTCGCCCCATAACAATTTTGAAACTCACGCCGCCATCTTAGTTATAGTAGACTCGCCACCATCCTCCTGCTCTCCCATTGGTTCCTGATGCTAGCCAAGCCATGAGATCCTTCTCTCTAATTGGACAGCATCCCTCCCATCATGCATCTTCTATACGTACGTGCTGGCGTGCTTTAGCTCATCCACTCGGCACCCGAAACTTTACATTTTTTTATGTGTTTTCGTAAAGTTAAGTGTACGTACGTACGTACGTTATCTGCCGTTTGTCCTCATCCTCTGCCGCCACTTTCGGAGATAGCCTCACTCGAAAGGTAAGCTTCGACATTTAACGTTAATTCATTGTTTATAGGTCAATTTAGCTTTATTATGAAATTTAATGGGGTGTTTTTGGAGGGCTTGGAACGGATTAGCCATTTTACATGTAAAATGTGTTCCAAGATACGAAAAACTCATTATACGAAGGCCGCCTCGGAACGGATTAATTTCGTATCTCGAGGTACCACTGTATATATGAAGTCTGCAGTATCTATACTGCAATGTAGAGTTTCAATTTAGAACGTTTAAAAAACACTACATTTGAAAACATCAACTATTCGAAAGATTTAAAAAGTGTCTCTTTCCTTCAGGGACTTTGTGAATGTTCGTCGGGTGGAGCGCAGGCGAGACTGCTACGTTTCTGCAGGGATGGCGACCAGTTACATCACCAAACCCCCTCAGAGCCGCTACGTCCGGTCGGTCACGTTCTTAGCCAATTAAAATGCAGAACATATTCAAGCTGTAAACTAAACTCTCTCTCTCTCTCTCTCTCTCAGAGGGGAAAATGGTCCTGGTGGATTTGTGGTGTTGAAATCCAACAGTAATCCTTCAGTTTGCACCTTTATCTGGGTTCTCAATACAGACCTTAAGGTAAGAGCTTCAGGTACAATTTGTACATTTAAGCCATTTAGATGTAGTGGTTTTAATTATGTGTTTGGAAATGCAAGCATCTGTATACAGTGAGTACGGAAAGTATTCAGACCCCCGTACATTTTTCACTCTTTGTTATATTGCAGCCAGTTTCTAAAATCATTTGTTTTCCTCATTAATACACACACAGCACCCCATATTGACAGAAAAACACAGAATTGTTGGTATTTTTGCAGATTTATTAAAAAAGAAAAACTGAAATATCACATGGTCCTAAGTATTCAGACCCTTTGCTGTGACACTCATATATTTAACTCAGGTGCTGTCCATTTCTTCTGATCCTCATTGAGAGGTTCTACACCTTCATTTGAGTCCAGCTGTGTTTGATTACACTGATTGGACTTGATTAGGAAAGCCACACACCTGTCTATATAAGACCTTACAGCTCACAGTGCATGGCAGAGCAAATGAGAATCATGAGGTCAAACTTATCTTTGTGCAACTTATCCTGCACCATTTGTCACAGACATGAATTATGATCCAAATCATGCAACTGTTGTGCATTATAACATTTTGAAGCAGTCAGATTTATCACAGCTGTTTTTTTATTATTAGTTGACCCAAAAATGACAATTATCCTCTCAACCCATCCAAGGTGTTATGTGGCTTTATTCTTTCAGCCAAACACAATCCGATTTATAAAAAAAAAATCCTGACTCTTCCAAGCTTTTTAATGGGAGATTTTGAAGCTTAGAATGTGTTTTTGTAAGAAAAGTACCCATATTTATAATGTTATAAACTATAATCACTGGCTTTCTGGTAAAAGCCGTACACAAGTCCGGTTCCGGCGTAACAGTGACCTCTGACCCGACGCATGACGTAGAGATGAATGCGGAAGCACAGAGGATGGAGCAAAACAAGACAACTGTCACAAATTAGAGTCTAAAACGAGAAATCTCAGAGGAGTCGTTCGTCATGGGTCAACTCAAGACTCGTGTTACTGGAAGCCAGTGATTTTATACATTATAAGGATTCTATTAAAAATGCTTTGCTTTCAGAAGGTCTTTATTAACCACCTGGAGCCGTATGGATTCATTTTATATACTTTATCATCATCATATACACCTAGGATGGCTTGAGGGTGAATAAATAACGATCAATGTTTTTTCTTCACGCAGGGTCGCCTTCCACGTTACCTCATCCACCAGTCACTGGCCGCCACCATGTTTGAGTTCATGTCTCATCTCAGGCAGCGTATAAATGAAGTCTACGTCTCCTACCGGTGATCTCCGGCTTTAACTCTGTATCCAGCCACGGTTTACATTGTGGTAACTTCAGATCACACTGCGCCATATTCGTTCTCCTGTTCTCTACGGTTGTCACGAGGAGATACAGCATTACATTTGACTGGCGGAAGGTTGTTACAGGCTGTCTGAAAGCTGAGTTAGATGTGCTACTGCAGGTCAGAGTTCACACTGTCAAGAGCTGGAAACATGCACAGGAAGTTATCAGAGAGCAGCTTGTGGTGTGTAAGCGGTTATTCAGCTGTGCCTAAAACCACTGTTGTCCCTCTGTTGAAACACAACTGAAGGCTAGGACGGTTTCTATACAATATTCTGAGCCAAATTCACTGCGGTTTCTAATTCTGCTTTTACCCGTGCCTTAATCGTTCATGCACACACATTCATACTAACATTAATCATTGTTTGAAGTCTTATGACAAACATTGATCGATTTTTAAAAGTCTGTAGTGTTCTGCCATGCATATGATCATTTTCTCTAATAACGCATACGGTTAAGACTTTGATTATGCAGTTATTTCTTAATAACAATTTTGTAGCAAACATTTGTGCTTGGTTTTATTCTATAAAATCAATCTGAGATGAATATATAATGAGCTTTTTATTGAAATGTGCATTTATTTCTCTTATTTCTGTATTAGCTTTTAGTTTTTCAGCTTTTTATTGGTTATAAATTCATGTTTACCAGATTTAAACGGGGCATTGCATTTTATAAACGTATGAAACAGGAAACTAAGGCACAGTCCCCGGTCTTTGATCACTATTGCCACTATTAATAGAAACGTCGCTAGTGAGCGTGACCTTCATGTTCTTGTTTTGCAGCCATGTTGGTTTGTATTTGTGTGCCTTTGTTACATTTTCCCTGAAATCACATGTTCAGGAGTGCTTATGTTATTTCGATTTATTTTGTGTGTGTAGGTCTTCTTGGCCTCGATTGACTGTAAACACATTTCATTGTACAGAGCCTTTTGCAGTTCACTTGAATTCATTTGTGATTCAGGATCTGCATGAATGTTATTTTTATACTGATTTACAGTAATATGAAGCTCTACAGATTTTTTTTTCCTTCTAATTCAGAAATCAAAATTTCTGCCGAATTCAAGAATTCAATATTTAATAAAACTAACAAACAGTTTATACATGTGTTATTTGTTTCAGATTTGTAGTTAATAAAACCTCAAAATTGTATGAATGTTTAACACTTTCAAAAGTCGGAATGCCATTGAATTGGATGATACAGAGCTTGTTACAAATAAGTCGTTCATCGTATGGAGAGATAAATAAATATAAGATCAATTATGGCTTACAGTGCACAACACATTTTGTCTGTTGTGAACTACCGGTATATATCTGCTGTTTAAAACCTAAAAATAAAAATTGTCCAAATAGTTTTTTAGGCTGGTGTAGAATTATATTTATTCATTTAATGCACACTTTTATCCAAGAAAACAAAGTTAATCATTGTAAATAGGCTACAAATTATAGCTATAACTTTGTAGTAATTCTATTTTCTCCTCTTTAAAAACACCCTGCCATAATCACATGGATATTTATTTGTATGAAGTCTTTTCAGTTAACAGCCTGTGGCAGATCAAGTCGTGCCGTCCCCCATGTGATGGGACACAGCCTATGAGCCTCTCACATGAGTATCACACATCAAACACTTCTCTATTTCCCTCTTTCTCTCTTATAAATGCAGAGCTTTGGGATTTAGTTTATTCGTGTGATCCTTGTACACATTTATAGAATTGTTTCACTTGGAATTTGACAAAAATACACATTTGAGAAGAACTTGCCACACTGATTAAAGCAAAAAGATGAAATTAGGGATGGGAAGTGTTTGTTAATCCTCAAGGACTGTAAAATTAAATTAGGCGTCTTGAATATGCATAGAGAAATGCTTGTGTCTGTAGTTCAGGTTTTTTGTGACTACAAAAAACCTGAACTATATATATATATATATAATATTGCATTAACACTATGCTTTCAGTACATGCAGAATGCTTTCAGTACACTCACCTAAAGGATTATTAGGAACACCTGTTCAATTTCTCATTAATGCAATTATCTAATCAACCAATCACATGGCAGTTGCTTCAGTGCATTTAGGGGTTGGTCCAGGTCAAGACAATCTCCTGAACTCCAAACTGAATATCAGAATGGGAAAGAAAGGTGAATTTTGAGTGTGGCATGGTTTGTTGGTGCCAGACGGGCCGGTCTGAGTATTTCACAATCTGCTCAGTTACTGGGATTTTCACGCACAACCATTTCTAGGATTTACAAAGAATGGTGTAAAAAGGGAAAAACATCCAGTATGCAGCAGTCCTGTGGGAGAAAATGCCTTGTTGATGCTGGAGGTCAGAGGAGAATGGACCGACTGATTCAAGCTGATAGAAGAGCAACTTTGACTGAAATAACCACTCGTTACAACTGAGGTATGCAGCAAAGCATTTGTGAAGCCACAACACGCACAACCTTGAGGCGGATGGGCTACAACAGCAGAAGACCCCACCGGGTACCACTCATCTCCACTACAAATAGGAAAAAGAGGCTATAATTGGCATAAGCTCACCAAAATTGGGCAGTTGAAGACTGGAAAAATGTTGCCTGGTCTGATGAGTCTCGATTTCTGTTGAGACATTCAGATGGTCGAGTCAGAATTTGGCGTAAACAGAAAAAGAACATGGATCCATCATGCCTTGTTACCACTGTGCAGGCTGGTGCTGGTGGTGTAATGGCGTGGGGGATGTTTTCTTGGCACACTTTAGGTCCCTTTGCCAATTGGGCATCGTTTAAATGCCACGGCCTGAGCATTGTTTCTGACCGTGTCCATCCCTTTATGAGCACCATGTACCCATCCTCTGATGCTGCTTCCAGCAGGATAATGCACCATGTGACAAAGCTCAAATCATTTTAAATTGGTTTCTTGAACATGACAATGACAACTCAACCCAATAGAGCATCTTTGGGATGTGGTGGAACGGGAGCTTCGTGTCCTGGATGTGCATCCCACAAATCTCCATCAACTGCAAGATGCTCCTATCAATATGGCCAACATTTTTAAAGAATGCTTTCAGCACCTTGTTGAATCAATGCCACTTAGAATTAAGGCAGTTCTGAAAGCAAAAAGGGGGTCAAACACAGTATTAGTTTGCTGTCCCTAATAATCCTTTAGGTGTGTGTGTGTGTGTGTGTGTGTGTGTGTGTGTGTGTGTGTGTGTGTGTGTACACACACACACGTATATATATACATAAATACGTTGTTTTTTTTTTCAATTCACAGTGCTAATACTACAAAAAATTTGATGAAAAAAATCCAAGTTAAAGCACTTAATTAAAAAGCTAAAACTGAAAAATAAATTAAACCAAATTGTAATTGCAAAATAATGTTTTTTAACTAATAAAAATGGCAAAAGCACCTCAAATTACTTAATGAAAAGTGGAATAAAAGCATCTTTCAAAGTAGTAATTAGTTCATAAAGTAATACCGACCTGCTATTATGTGCTTCTGGTATTTACTGGTTTGATTATTTTGCCAGAAAGCACATGAGTTTTCCCTTAAAATGTGAGCCGGGGTTTTAGGATTACTGGTTTTCATCATAATATGGAGCAACTGTGTTATGTAATCGCTATTTGTCCTTCCAACCTGCTTCATTTTTACTTAAACAGTTTTAAAATCTTATGAAGTGCTGGATATGCGATCAAAACTGACGTGTTGAAAGCGTTCCCAGAGGTAAAAGTACACTTGTGTTTCGGGGCTGTAGGACGAGTGGCTTTATTTGTGATGGCCTCGGGTAACACGGCTCAGACTCATGACTAAACTGTGATGCTATTCATTCTGGAGAGACGCTGAAATGCTGTAGTTGCTCTCTGGGGCCCAAAAGATGCTTCGATTCTGAATAAGAGAAAAACGGCGTTTAGACTCGAATGGATGGATTCAGCCTTTTGCCAGCAGTTTCTTGGGTGGGTTACATCAAAACAATAATCTGAATATTTTCTTCTGAAATCACTCGACAAATGGTACTCTGAGGGACGAGGTTCACCCTGAAGAACCCGGAGAACCACAAATGACGCCGGCAGCTTGAAAGGCAAAAACACTTATGTATTTATGTTCATCTTCTTCAGAAATCTCACCTTTATTCTCTTGGGGGGAAACGCTGTTTTATACTCATCTCTGGAACGTGAAGGTTTTCTTTCCCCGTCTTCTGGTGTTGTATTTTGAGGATGGGTGCCGCCTTCAAGAAGTTCTGTGTGCGATTCTGCTGTTGCTGCTGCTGTGAGGACGACGATGAGGAAGAAAAGACACCTTTACTTAGGTATGCGTGGGGTTGGTTTGTTTTTAAATCATGATATACAAGTTTGATATACTGATAGACAAGTTTAGACAAGCTTTATGTCAAAAAAATTTTTTTTTACTATTTACTACTACTACAATTCTTATTTTTGAACAGAAATATCTTTGCAAATGACTGGTTCAAACTGCAAACGTGTACCAGTTTTCTCATTAACACTAGAACAGCTAATGCTACTAACTCTTCAACTTTATAACATGTGGAAATAGGTTTACTGTCAAATGTTCTTCTGCTTTTCCTCTGTTCTGACCAACAGTTGCCTGACAGAATGAAGAACCCGAATTTATTACTAAATATAAAACAATACCAAGCTCATAAAAACAAATATTCCCACTAAAATGTCTTCATGTGGTGAAGGCATTTGTTCATTTTGTGTGTGTGTGTGTGTGTGTTAGTCACGACACATTAGAGTATTTCGACCGCGAGGCGAAACGAAGGCGAGACCAGGAGACGAACCTGTGGAGTGAACCAGGAGACCCTTCCCACTCCGAGAGAGACGACGACCGGACGCTGTACAACCTGCTGCAGACACGGGCCCAAACCCAGCGAGGCTCCCATGTATGGTTTGCAAAGTTCATCTGCATTTAAATACGAGGCGCGAGTAACGCTGCGTTCACGCCATGCCGTAATTACCGTCGATAAAATGCTCTCGCGGTACTTTAAAGTCATACTGTGATCGGCGCGGCGCCGCTTCAAGTCGAACACACCCGAAACACTTACATTCCTTTATTTAGCAGATGCGTTTATCCAAGCGACATCTGAGAAATACAGAAAGAGGCCGAAGTAAACAGTCAGCTTAGTCAGCAGCCATATCATTAGGGACCAACCAAATTCACGGGTAAAAATTTGCAATTTCATGGAAGGTTTTTAAAAAAACATTCGATTTCACGGAGAATTCACGGGTACAATTTTTAGGCACCAATCACAGCAATCAGTCCATCTGCTGTCACACCCGCTGTTTTGTATTCTAAAATAACACTTTTCGACTGTTCACCTGAATTAAAAAACAAAAAGGAAACAAAATACAACTACAACGCACGTAGCCACACACTCCGCAATGCCACGTGACATTAATGAAATAGTTTACAGTTTTTCGTGGCCAACACTTGGCCGACCAACGTGGTTGCTGACATATTCTATCGCTGCGGTGCATTGACGCTTGTGTACTGGCTGACGCTTCTCTCCGCGTCAACGCTGTTCGTTGGTGCAGAAAGGTAGCATAATGCAGCCGGCTCAGCAGAGGAAACCGACTGCTGTGCGAACGCCAGAATGCTGTTATACTCGTATCCGGCGGAACTTCTTTTGCTGCTGTTTTGTAGGCTGCAATCTCGGCTAAGACGCTACGATCATCTGCTCCTGGTATACTCTTTATCAGTAAAAATATTTATCTTCAATAAAAATTTCACTATTTCACGCTTGTTGGGTGTTTTCACGGAAAGTGGCCGATTTCACGGAAAATGTCACGGCCGTGAAATCGTGAATTTGGTTGGTCCCTACATATCACCCTGTAGCCTAACACTGGTTGCCCACTGAAGCTAAGCAGGGTTGAGCCTGGTTAGTACCTGGATGGGATACCTCCTGGAAAAAACTAGGTTGCTACTGGAAGAGGTGTTAGGAGGCCAGCAGGGGGTGCTCACCCTGCGGTCTGTGTGGGTCCTAATGCCCCAGTATAGTGACGGGGACACTGTACTGCAACAAGCACCGTCTTTCGGATGAGACGTTAAACCGCGGTCCTGACTCTCTGTGGTCATTAAAGATCCCATTGATCCCAAATCCCAAATTTGCCCATTGGCCTTGGTCCATCATGGCCTCCCCCCCCCCCCCCCCCATACTAATTGGCTTCATTGCTCTGTCTCCTCTCCACCAATAAGCTGGTATGTGGTGAGCGTTCTGGCGCAATATGGCTGCCGTCGCATCATCCAGGTGGATGCTGCACATTGGTGGTGGATGAGGAGATTCCCCCCCTACTATGTGAAGTGCTTTGAGCTCTGGAAAAGCGCTATATAAATGTAACATTTCTTCTTCTTCTTCTAAACAGGAAGTGCGCACAATACGTTTCAGACAGTAGTATAAATTAGAAAAGGGAGTTTTTTAAATATAATGCGTGTTATCTTTTGAATATTGGCAGACTATTGAATATTAAAGGGGTAGTTTGGCCAAAAATGAAAATTATGTCTTTTTCATTTTGCGGACGCTTTTATCCAAAGCAATTTACATTGCATTAAAGAAACACATTGTCATTCTAATCCAGTGTTTCCCAACCCTGTTCCTGGAGGCACACCAACAGTACACATTTTGCATGTGTCCCTAATCTATCCCATATATTTCTGGTCTTGGGAGTCTCTTCTAACAAGCTGATGAGTTGAATCAGGTGTGTTTAATTAGGAAGAGTTGGAAAACCTGTAGTGTTGGTGTGCCTCCAGGAACAGGGTTGGGAAACACTGTCATTTCTTGCTTTCCCTGGGAATTGAACCATGACTTTGGCGTTGCAAGCGCCACACTCTACTGTTTGAGCTATAGGAAAGACATTAATTAAACCAAATGTTCTTCCAAACCCCTAAGATTTTCTTTCATCTTTGGAGAAACACAAATGAAGGTATTTTTGATTAAATCTGAGAGAAAACAATTCAAACATTGATCTGCGAACATAAACAGAAATTCAACTGAACCTGCATAATACACAAAAATGAACCTCATTGGTTCGCGCACATCAAGCGAACATATTTATGAGTTATGAGACATGTTGTAATTACAAGTTTTACAGAATCGTTACGGTAATTACAAAATGGCGTGAGCTCACTTTAAACACAGATGTAATAGTCTGCATATGCATATGCATATTTCTCAGAAATGAATCGCCACATGCTTTAATTACACATAATTATCAACACCTGTAGAGTGACTTCTGAAATAACTGTATAGTGTATATAACTGTAAAAAATTCAGCCAGGGAAAATGTAAGGAATAAAGAGATAGAAATAAAATTGCAGTTCCATTATTGGAATTTCATATGTGCATATGAAAATATTTTTTAAATTATTTACTAATACAGCATGGTTGGCTACATTAGGATGTAAAAAAAGAAAGAAATTTTAAACATTCATTAATTGTCACATTTGGCCAATTTTAGAAGCATCAAGGTGTTTTTTTAAAAATTGCAATATTTTCTTCTATCCCAAATATTTATTGTCGTTCTTGAGTGTTGATGGTTGAGTTGTGTCCTGTAGGGTTACCGGCGTTTGAGCGTCGACATCGAGGCCATGAGAGACATGAGAAGAGAGGTGCGAGATAAATGGAAGATGATCTTAGAGAATCTGGGTAAGAGATTGTGTGGGGAATATGCTTTGCTATCGGGCCAGTGTGTCACTGAGATGTTTGGTTTATTCTCTCAGGGTTCATGGCCGAAGCCGAGTCTCTGTTGACTGTATCTGCCAGCGCCTCATACGACCGCATGAGAAACGCAGCGAGCGCCCGCTCACTTCTACAGACCCTCCACACCGAAACATCCATATTCTACAGCAAAGAGCCTCCACCCGAGAGATACCTCTTCATCCTGGTGAGCATGTCCCTGAAACTCACTTCAATCCATCAACAATCTACAACAGTCTGAAGCAGAAGTAAACAGTGCTGCATGTAAGTGCACACTTATCAATCAGTGCAGTTTATTTCTATTTCAAGGCAGGTGCTTCAGACATAAATTAAGGTGGATATAATTCTAAAATGTTTAATGTCATTGAATTTGAAGTAAAACTATAAAACAATATGCAGTATAAATATTAGAAAAAGATTTTAAATGACGTTATATTTTGAAACAAACTCCACAACTTTCAGAAAGCATAAAAACAACAACTAGAGAGGATAAAGTTCGTCGAGACAAACTTTAGAAGTTGGCTGAGAACGTTGCACCAGAAAATGTAATTTTGCATGTTGGTAGCACAATTTAACATTAACTACGAAGTTGTTACATAATCAGAAATTAACAGGTTGCTACGGTGTTCTGGGTGGTTGCTATGGTGTTGCTAGGCAGTTGCTAGGGTAACCGGGTGGTTGCTACGGTGTTCTGGGTGGTTGCTAAGTTGTTGCTAGGTGGTTGCTAGGGTAACCCGGGGTGGTTGCTAGGGTATTTTGGGTGGTTGCTAGGTTATTCTGGGTGGTTGCTATGCGGTTGCTAAGGTGTTGCTAGGGTATCCTGGGTGGTTGATGAACAAACATTTTTTTATTTCACCTTTAGCAAGTAAAAAAGCAGAAGTTAGCATCTTTCAGTGGCACTGGATTTTAAAATATCACTGGTAATTATTCGAAGGTACGAGTAATGATCGTTGCTATTTTATAGAGCGTTTTATCTTAAAAAGGGGCTTAAATTGTCATTATTAATAAATAAATTACCCTTCCACTAAAGGTTCTGACATTTGCCAACTACTGATTTAAATATTTTATTCTTAAAAATTAGTTAAAAGTAATTTGAAGGGAAACACTTTTCAATAAGGTCCCATTAGTTGATATTAGTTAATGCATTATTCAATGAGCAGCGCATTTGTTATTATCCATATTTCATTGTTAGTTCATTTCAGCTCAGGCACATTAATATGAACAGATACAACTTTAGATATTTATGAAGTAATAGTAAATCTTATTAATATTCATATATACTTTTCATATATATTCACGATTTGCTCAGGACCGGCTCATTTATCTAGATGCTGCTGAAGACTTTGTGGCCAAGGCTCGTCGCTTCTACCCTCCTAGAGATGATGATGATGAAGACGACAACCCCCTTGGAATAAATCTGCCTCTGTTGCTGTCCCGTATGAATCAGAACATCTCTGGGGGAGAGGATGAGGATGAAGATGATGATGATGATGGGGGCCAGACCGAGTACTGACACGGAGATGATTTCATAATTGATTAGAGGGTTTTTGGAGGTACCATATCAAGAATATGTGATTCGTTAATTCTCTTGAATCTGAACAGACAAAAGTACAAAGAAAAGATTTCCATGTTTTCACTCACCAACTTAATGGAATGAGTATAACTTTTGTGTAAATACTGTGTAAACTAAATTTGATTTTATGAAAAGATTCAAGGAATCCAGAGAAATCTCCGTACATATAGTGCAAGGCGTGTGAAATCATCATGCTACACTGTTAAACACAGTCACATGAACTCGGGAGTTGTTTGGAAAACTGTTGTCACTTAAAGTCTGACTCTGCATCAAGAAATGCCATTTGAATCTGTTAAGCAAGAAGAAAATAATATATCAGTTGCCAGCGAGTTCTCAGATGATCCAAAACACGTCAGCCCACGTTATAATTTGTTTTGAGGAAAAATGGACATTGAGTTCTCAGTCCCAACGACAAAAGATGCTATGGAGACTTTAATCAGCGACAGGTACAAAAGCAAGCATCTCTCATAATGGCTGGCAGCAATGTCACCTGTAGGCCAAGACTGGTTGCCCACTGAAGCTAAGCAGGGCTGCGGCTGGTTATTTTCCTGGATGGGAGACTCACTAGGTTGCTGCTGGAAGTGGTGTTAGGAGGCCAGCAGGGGGTGCTCACCCTGCGGCCTGTCTGGGTCCTAATGCCCCAGTATAGTGACGGGGACACTGTACTGCAACAAACACCGTCCTTCGGATGAGACGTTAAACTGAGGTCCCGGTCATTAAAAATCTCAGGATGTCTTTCGCAAGAGTAGGGGTGTAACCCCGGTATCCTGGCCAAATTGGTCCATCATTACTTCCTAACCATCCCCTTTCTCTGATTGGCTTCATCACTCTGTCTCCTCTCCACCAATAAGCTGGTGTGTGGTGAGCGTTCTGGCGCAATATGGCTGCCGTCCTAGTGGCGGTTGAGGAGATTCCCCCCCGTCCATGTAAAGCGCTTTGAGTGTCTATGATAAAGCGCTATATAAATGGGTTCAATTCCCAGGGAAAGTAAGAACTGATTCAATGTGTTCCTTGAATGCAATCCAAGTCTCCCTTGGAATGTAAGTGTACCGTTGACATGGTGTATGGGATTGTAGACATTTAATGACATCATCCCTGGGAAGTCCATGGTTATTAGGGCAATGCCAGGCTTCATTCTGCACACGCTACAACTGAGTGGTTTCAAAGACTCTCTGCAAGAGCAGTCCAGATCCGTCTCCTACTAAAAATGTACGGCCCGTCATGAAAAGACGACTCTGACAACGCCGACCACGGACTGTTGAGCAGCTGCCTTGTGAATTTGCGTTCTCATTTCCAATTAAAAGGTGATGTGGCACAGAAGTAAACATCCCTCTCCAAACCTTTTTTGCAGTATGTTTCAGCCAGCAAAGTTAAAATCTGTGTATAGAGAATACAATTACATTGACCAATGAAAATATTGGGAATCTTTTCTTTGTATTTTTGTTAGTTAAAGGTCAAAGAAAATTAACGAATCAGATTCTAGATTTTATTGCATTTCACAAAACTTTTCTAGAAATGGCGTTGTGAATGGATTTGGATTGATATCGGCTCGGGAATGTAAGGTTAAACCATTAGATGAATGCTTTTGTGAGAAAGTGGAGAATCACAATAGCTGAAAAACTCATCTTGTGTAACTATGAATTAAGACCAGTAGGAGATTCAGGATTACTGAGGCATGTTTATATTGTAAGTGTATGATGGTGAAGAGAATTTGAATAAACAGAAAATAAACTTTTGCTTTTAAAATGTCTGTTCTTTCCATCGAATGTCCAACAAATCATATGCAACACTTAATGTAGCAAACGGAAATGCAGTGATTGAACAAACTATCGGCACTGTTGCTTTAGAGGTTGGCACACAAGATCTACAAAATAATTCAAAAGAAACTGTGACCTTTTTATTGAACATTTTTATTGAGGTCCCAAAAACCATCATCAACAATATTATGTAAACAATATTAATTAGGAAAATAATAAAAAAAAACAACAGCTCAAATATCCACAGCCCCCAGGGTTGAGCGGACAGTACGAGGTTGTGGATTCAAGCTAAGACGAGATATCATGTGCAATCAGGAATGTAGACATGGTGTGCGGCGCTCTGAGGACTGGAGTCTGCTGACGGCTACTGCTGGACCTGCCGAGATCACAGAAACCAGAGATGAACCACACGACTGAAGGAAAGACTGCAGCTCTGAGAGGCACATTCAAAGTGCTTAAAACACTGACAATAAGTGCAGAAAAAATAAATTGCGTTCACATTATCGTGTAGATGCGGCACACGGATAAATGTAGACATTGCACAATACACGTCGATGGGGGAAAGACTACCTGCTGTGGTTTAACGGTAGATAAGAGGCATCACCTCACGCTTTACTTTGAAAACAACATGTCAAGTTTGTTTTACCATGGTCAGTTCAGAAAGTGAATGACTTCTTGGAAAACCTTAGTGATGACTCTTAACAACTAGACTTAATATGTAACAGTGTACAGCTAACTGAATAATGAGTAATAACAGCCTTGTATGGATCTACACTGGATTTACCTTCTTTATTTAAACAACCGTTCTAATAATGTATTAGACAGGACTTATAAAACAGGTCGTAACTAATGAAGACAGAAAATGCTCAGGCTAGGACATTCTCTACGCCATCAAAATAAAAGTCACAACAAGAGTTCCTGCTGGCGGTTAGAAAGCAAACAGTAAAATGGCCCAAGAAGAACATTTCGCTCTCAAGAAACCAGTCTGGTGGCAAGTTCCTACAACTATCCAGAGAGAAAGGGGCAAAATTGATAAATTCATAAAAAATAAATGTACATTTTTATTTTTTAAATGGAACACTTAAATCACACATTCCCTGAATTTTTTAGCAGCACATATACATATTATAATGCCTTGAGATACAAACAAGCCTTCAAGAAAATGTTTGCTTTGAGATACGAGTAAATATTTGAGATACGAGCAGCTTACAGACGCTGACGCTAGTGTTCAGCACTCGGAGCAGCACAAGCGCCTCATTTATGGGGTAATTGCATATGATCTCCACTAGAGGCAGCTTGGTTTTACAGCGGGGGCGACGAGTGATTCAAGAGTATTAAGCTGGCAGCAGCACGAGTTTTGTGTGATCAATAATAATAATAAATATGAGGTTCTAAAGGCTATCCAATAAACAACACGGGAAGAAACAATACACTTCCGTTATCTACGTGATCCCTCCCTCCTCCTCCGCACATGCCGCCATTAGCCGCTACTGTCTCGAAGATAAGAACTCATAATTATATATATATATATATATATATATATATACACACACAGCGAAAAGTAAACATCTGAATCTAATATACAATCATACAGCTTCAAAATCCTACTGTACACCATCAATATATATATATGAATGAATCACACCAGTACAGATACCTGCTGAGACTGTGTGTCTGGTCCTCTGCTGGCCAAACGGCTGAGAATGTTTCTTTCAGACATCTGCAGCCTCACGGCAACAGGCGGTATCCTGGCGATGGTTGCCGGGAGACGGGTGACATCTGCTTTCATGTCACTTAGCAACTCCTCCAGCTGTTTTAGTACTGTCAGAAACAAATACAAAAAGATAGTGTCGTGTTCTGTAACGCATCACGCGCTAGAATTTAAGATTAAAATAACGGCTCATATGAAGTACCTTTATGTAGGACGGCGTTGGCAGGTTTGTTTCCGGACATGGATTCCTTGCTCAGGTGCTGGTGGGATTCGGCCAGACACTCCACTTCACTGAAGCGTGTGTTGAGAGCCATGGAGGGGTGAGAGGGGTCTTCAGTCATGTTCAGATACGCAGCTCTGCGCAGCTGTTCTTCAATCACCAGAGCTTGCTCAAGCAACTACAGGAGACGTCAAAAAACTGTTACCAAGGCTACGTTCACAAATCCGATTATTTCGGGAATCAGACTTAAAATTGACTGTCCACATCGGTTTAGATGCGATTTGTGTGTCCATGCTGTTCTTTCGTTTTCCAGAACGTCTGTATTGGTTGACGTTGCGTTAGTAGGTAAACATCAACAACAACCGCAACATAGAGGGTAGTTCTTATTTTCAACGTGACGTGTAGCCATCTTTCGTAGGAAACATCCCCGTTATATTGTCATCTTCTGATCACCCAGAACTTCGCAACATAATCTTGTTTCTGCGATGACTTTCAGCAATGCAAAACTTAAACTCAGACGTTGTTAAACTCACATAAACCAAGAATAATACGAACAGAGCAGTCAGTCTGAAATGGATTTAGTGTAGCCGTTTACACTTGTTAATTCTAATCAAATATGCACTAAAGTCGAATTTGTTCGCACTATGTCAGAATTACTGTACTTACGAGATTCTGACTTGTAAAACATGATGTGAACGCTGAATCTCTCATATATCTTAACTTGTATGCAACGACAACAACAAAAAATTATTCTTTTCACAATACCTTGAATCTCCTAGCCAAAAACTTGTTCTTGATCTCCAGGAAGTTTCCTCGGTTGATCTCTCCCTTGAAGGGTTCGTTAAGAATGGCGAATCTGACGTCGTTCTGAATATCTTGCCAACGAGCATAACCGTGTCTGTGACCGTGAATTAAGGTAGATTTCATATCCAGCGGCTCATTGAACACACGTAAAACACACAGACACTGAAAGCAGCCTTTTCTAAAGGATACTGAATGATGCCAGCAAGTAGCCAGTAGTCATGGCGACGATGCCAGATCTCATTGGTCTTCTTGGTGACGGTAGCGGCTCGCTCCTCATTCTGCCACAGGGAGTGTAATTCTGCGAGACAAAGACAATTTAGTACAACTGCACAACATTAGGATATTTTAGTAAAAACTTCAAACTATAAGATCAATTTATTTCAGTATAAAAAAAAACAAAACAGTTCTTGTGCGTCAAGAAACTATGAAGAAAATATATTGATAGAAATCACCATTACATTTTTTTGAACTGTATATTTGTCACAATTTATATTTTCCAAAGATATATTATGCATTTTTTAAATCATATACAGTATATAATTAGAGTATGAATATTAATAGGTAATAATGAAAATAAAATGTTAAACATTTTCTATAGCAGCTTTCAATATTGTGAAGTACAAATTATGCAAATTATATATAATACATTAATAGTAAATAAGTTAAAAATGAATTAAAATGACTTAAAATGGAGTTAGACTAAATTATATCTAAAATAAATCATTAAATAAAGAGTTACTTTAAGAAAAAAAAGTGCTAGTCACAACAGAAAACCCAAAACGAAGGGGAAAAATAATGACTTGATGCATTACCACAAAGCAAACTGAAGTCTGAAGTATTTTTTAGGTCATAACAGCTTATGGCTTAAAATAGTACAAAACCTGAGAATTGCTGAAATAAACACTCTTAACAGGAGATCTCACCGGTAAACCCTCCATCTGCAATGTTGAACATGAACCGTGTTTTGGCTTTCTTCCTCTCTTCAGCTCCTGCTGCCGCTGCGGTGTCTTTGGCACTTTCTCCGTTCTGCAGTTTTCCTGCTTCCTCCGTCTTTCCAGATTCCTTCTCGTCCTTCTGACCTGGAACCAAAACAAACAACACGAGTTAGTTAAGTGGGAGGATGAGAGCCAGAAGCTACACAATCATGCCAGACAGACCTTTCTTCTCATCTGTAACAGGGGTAGTGTCCATCTTCTCAGGTTCATCATCCTTCTTTTCTCCTGAAAGGACATATGTACAAAAATTAGCCATTATCTTTGGAAAAATAGATTTTTGATCTGGTTCAACCTTGAAATTCCACTTTTTTACAGTTTAGTGACTATAAATGGCACTTTTGGTCACCTTTGGCATCTGAAGTATCCTTCTCCGCTTCAGATCCTTTGGGCTTGGCGTCTTCGGTCTTCTCATCAGCGTCTCCAGACTTCCCTTTCTCCTCTTCTTTCTCAACTTGATTTCCATCAACCTTATCTGCCTCTGAAGACGATTCTGACATCTTGTCCTTCTCCTCTTTGTCTTTTCCTTTCTCTTCAGAAGCAGAGGAACCTTCATCATCTTCATCCGGAATGGCAATAACCTTTTGATGAAGAAATAAAATCACCTCATTAATAACCAAAACTCATCTAAACTCGCATGGTTAAAACACTGAAAAATAAGCCGAGATCCAGATGGATACTCACTTCGTTGTCTTTACTTTCACTGGTTTCCTTCTCACCGTCTCCATTTTTCGCCTTTTCTTTATCAGCGTCTTTTCCACCATCTTCTGCTTTGGAAACACCATCTGTACGACAAATACATAAAAAGGTTTAATATTTGGCGTGCGATATTAGCAGCAATAACTCACAAAAAGGGTAGGAAGGAGAGTTTTTAATTGCATGTCAGCAGCTGAGGCTAGAACTGACAAGAAATGTCGTACGTTTTCTACCAGCTTCCCCAAAAGACGCATCTATACAATAGGGATAAAACCAAACAATAGAAAACAGAAAAATACAATAAATTAAAAGATGTTTTACAGATGATAAAAACTAAAAACTCTCAGGAAGGATATTTTTGAAAAAGTCCTCAAAAAACAAAAACAAAAGTAGGGCGGGACTTAATTGGTTGTAGTTTGCTATTGGTTGATCTCTTGTGAGTGACAGGTTGCCCCGCCCTCATTCCAGTAAACATGTCAACAGAAGTTGATTGCAAGATTGTCGTTGCAAGCGAGGGGGAAGTTATTGATTATGAAGCCAGTTGAATTATAAAAAAAATTTTTTTTAAATGTGTTCACGGATAAATTATTCATAATAAACTGCAATATTCCATAAAAATATTTTTTTTTGTAAATTTTTAGTTCTTGGTGGCTCTAAGAGATAAAGACCATGCGCAAAGTTCCAACTTCATATTGGTCTAGTTGTGAGTCTAGAATGTCCTAAACACCCGGTGGACACCACTAGGGGAATAAATGTCTGCTGAATATTTTAGGATGGATTTCTCACACATGTACCTGGAGCAGGAGTGTTGGGCTGAGTGTCCGCTGGAGTGCCAGTAGAGGGTGTTTTGCTGGGGGAGTCGGGTTGGCTGGACGTGGTTTTATTCTCGTTCAACTCCATCATCCAGGGCATGGACCACTGACCGTTTACATGCTCAAACTCTTGCACCTGAAAACACAAATTATCCCAATGCCCACAATTAGACAACTGCAAAAATTCCAAGATGCATGAAAGTAAAATCCACTTTTATCATATAAACCGTTAGTAGTTGCATCTAAACTACTATACCGCATGATTCGTTTACCTTCTTTCGGATTAACGACATCACACCAATACGAGTAAGGACGTGTTGCCGTGACAGACCCTCCCGAGGAACGCCATCGGCAAAGCTTTCAGCACCATCCGCACCAGGCTCACACAAGTGCCGCATAAAGAGAGAGACGTAAGCCCTGAGATAAAGCACAAACCGGTTTATGAATATTTATTTGGGATTTTATGGGGAGCCTTTCGTTTAAATGTTTTTCAAAGAAACCAAAGGTGACGTTTATAACTTAAACCTACGTATTCATAGTTCTCTCCAACCGTACATTTAAAATTAGTAATTTAGCAAATTAATAAATATACACACATACACATACATATACATACACTTTATTTATAAGTCTGAGATTGGTACATTTTTCTAAATGTTTTTTGAAAGTCTCTTATGCTCAACAAGGCTGCATTTATTTGATTAAAAACAGTAATATTGTGAAATATTATAATTTAAAATAACTGCATTCTCCTTTAACATATAATTGATTATTGTGAAGTAAAGCAGAATTTTTCAATCTTCAAAGCATTATTTCAACCTTCAGTGTCATATGAAATTGAGTTTCATATGACAGTGTCAAATTTACACGATTGTTTTTTAATGCTCAATCGGCCCCAATACCGATCCTTGAGATTAAGAACGCATTTCCCGTGACTTTTGATCAATTTATAATTATTAATAAAAGTATTAATTTCTTTAAATCAATCTAAGTGTGTATCCAGTGTCTATTCATAACCTAAACATAATTTAAGGAAAGAAACTCCTAATAATTTAAAAAGAAAGAAAAAGAATATTCACATAGTTTTCCGTCTGATAAATATTCGCAATACCTGGTAGCAAATAAAAGTTTATCCCTTAACTTAAACTCTTGTATGGTTTGTAACTAATATAAATAAAATTTAAAACAATCTTTTTTTAAATTTGCTATAAAATATTTGTAACTCAGTTGTTAATTTAAACTTAAAACCACAAAATGAGATAATACTTACTTGAACTCTTTCTCTGATTTTCCACGCAAGTCTCTGACCAGCCACTGGGTTGTGAAGGCGTCCTGAGGCGGCATCCCATAACGCATCACTGCGTTCAAGAAGGCCTTCCTCTGACGAGCATTGAAACCCAACACCTGCAAATCAGAATAGTATTTTAGTAGGTACAACTCAAAATACATGCGTTTGAGAAAGCAAACTTTCATCCTAACGCACCTCAATGTTGCCGCTCACTCTGGCCAGCAGGGGGGGCAGGGGTTTGTCTCTGTCGTTTCTGAGGCCTTTCCTGTTGGGTCGCCGTGAATTGGCTGCAAATGGATTGCAAAATTAGAAAAAGGGTGTAAACATCTCCAAATTCCTCTTTCATTTTTGTCATGCTCATCTCACCTTCTGTTCGCTCATCAAAGTCCTCATCGCCTTCCTCCGAAGCAACGGAATAATCTGATTGGCCATCGGATTGATCATCCTGCCAGTCTGTAATAAAGCAAGAAAAGATTATCAAGATATAAACTTAAAATAGCATTTTCAATTACTTACAATTGTTCGGTAAGCTTGAACAAAATGCCTTTGATGCTTTGATTTTGAAGAGTTGTAGTTGTTTTTCCTTACGTGTCTTACCTCGGTCCTCCTGAGACCCGTCATTATAGTTGACCTGTTTGCGGATTCGTTTTCCCTTCCCCAGATTACGAGCCAAATCCTCCTGCTGCTGCTCGTAATGGTGTCGGAGCAGCTTCTCCCAGTAATCTGGATCCACACTTTCCTCCTGCTTAATGATCTCCCTCTGAACTTCCTCTTCCTGAGGGAGGAGACCAGTGAATAACAGCAAAATATGGCAAAAGGGAGATACATAAACGTATTGTTGAAGATATATATTGAAGACAGTTAGTCAGTATGGGACATGACTAAACCACAGCTTGATGCGTCACATCACTTGTGCCTTTGACACATCAAGCTGCTCCGTTATGACTATTCTGGTGAAGTGATGGATGTGAAAAATTATTACTGAATAATAAGTTATTGTAATATTACTACTAAACTAGTATAATATTACGATCTTTAAAATAAAGTATTAATACTGTAATATGTAAATGGAGTATTTAAGAGAAAAATGTACAGTATAACTAAAATAACATTAATATTTAAGGCCATTTTCAAACATTATTATTTCACTGTATAACAGCATTTAAAATATAAATATTTTATATATTTTTTTTATGTTTTATATTATTTATAAATAATTAGTAATTTATTATTCCGAAACAAAAGGTATTACTAACGCAGTACCCGTACTATTGTAATATTATTATTGTATTTCCTTACCTTTAAACAAGGTATTAATATTGTTAAAAAAAAAATAATAATTATATATATATATATATATAATTTTACCGTATTAGCTTAGTTTAGTAAAATTACAAAACTAATATTTATGGCCTTTTTCAAATGTTAAGCCAAGATATATTACTACTGTAACACTTCACTGTATAATAAAATATAGATTTTAAAATATAATATGACTTAATGTTCTCTTTTCATTACAAGTTTGCAAAGATTAATATTAATAATAATACATTTAATAAATATATTAAATAATAATTTAGAATTAATATTTCACTGTATAACAGCATTTAAAATATAACAATTATTACTAAATAAAAGGTATTACTAACGCAATACCTTACTATTGTATTTCCTTACCTTTAAACAAGGTGTTAAAATTGTAATAAATTTTTTTTTTTTTTTTGCAGTATTAAGATAATTTTGTAAAGTTACCAAACTAATATTTATGGTCATTTTTAAATGTTAAACAAATACATATTACTAGTGTAACACTTCACTGTATAATAAAATATAGATTTTAAAATACAATAATAATAAGACTTAATTTTCTCTTTTCATTAAAGGTTTGCAGAGTTTGGCTGCCGGATCATACATGATGTTCCTAAATGCACATTTCTAAAGACATCCCGATTTTGGCTTTATTCTGATTAATTGCGCATCCCCACAGGCTCTTTATCGGCACTCACTGCTTCCTCCTCGTCCTTGACCACATACTGAGCCACTTTGAAGGAGCTGAGATACTCGTTCATGCTCTGGATCTCCGTGTCGTCGGTGGCGTCCTGGTTCCGATCCAGCAGCCGATCGATGGCTTTGTCATCATAGTGAATCACGCTGCTATCGTCATCTTTGTTCTCTCCTTGACAGACAAACACAACCAGTTCCTTGAGCGAGAAGCTATACAGGTATAAAGTAAACAAGTTTGAAATTCCAGTCAGTCGCACCTTCTCCCTCGTCCTTGAAGAGCTCCTCTGTACCAAATTTGAGGATGTCATCCAGCTCCTGTTTGGACATCGAACCGGTCTTTGAGCCCAAACCAGGACGCACAACCAAGTGAGTCAACATCATCTTTTTCTTGGCAACCTTGGGATTAAACACGAAACGAGCAATCAGTTTACATTCAAAATACATGCTTGCCAAAAACCAAAAAAGATGGGGTATACCTGAGTAATTCTTTCCTCTACAGAGGCTTTGGTCACAAAGCGGTAGATCATCACTTTCTTGTTTTGACCAATCCTGTGAGCTCTGCTAAAGGCCTAGAAAGAGAAAGAGAAAATGAGGACAACAAACCCAACACACACACTTGAGTTTCTGAAGATTATCTAAAGCCAAACACCAGATAGAGTCTCACCTGAATGTCATTGTGAGGGTTCCAGTCCGAGTCGTAGATGATGACGGTGTCTGCGGTCGCCAGGTTGATCCCCAGACCACCGGCTCTGGTCGACAGCAGGAAAGCAAACTGAGGAGCACCAGGAGCTAGAGCGAAAAGACGCTTGTGAATTCATTTCAGAAATGGCGCTTATACAGAACAAATATATGGACGACATTAATCACACATCCGGACTTACCGTTGAAGCGGTCAATGGCTTCCTGTCTCATGCCTCCTGTGATGCTTCCGTCAATACGCTCATATCTGTAGCCCTCGTTCTCCAGGAAGTCTTCCAGCAGGTCCAACATTTTGGTCATCTACAGAAGAAGGACAAAACATCTCAAACTCCTGCGGTTCATCATAAGTGGGGTTTTTGTGTCATTTTACAATTTTGTTTAAACATTTACACAGTTCAAAGGTTGGGTCGGTAAGAGCGTTTTTATAAAAGGTCTCTTATAGTCACCAAGGAAGACTTTATTGGATCAAAAATACAGTAAACACGTAATATTGTGAAAAATCGTTACAATTTAAATTGATCCATTTTGATTTGTAACTCATTCCTGTGATGCAAAGCTGCACACAATCCTTCAGAAATCATGTTGTAGCTCAAAACAAATGTTCTTATTATCAGGTTTTTTTTAAACGGCTGCGCTACTTAATATTTTTGTAGAAACAGTGCTACATTTTTCAGGATTGTTTGATGAATAGGGTTCAAAAGAACAAGCTTTTTATTCAAAATAGAAATCTTTTGTGTAAATGTAAAAACAGGGAGAAAATGAAAAAAGTCTGATGATTTTTTGGGGGGAGGAGAGGTGAATAAATAGTTTTGCCTCATTTCGACTTGTAAATCAATAAATGCGTGTTGACCTGTGAGAAGATGAGCACTCGGTGTCCGCCGTCCTTGAGTTTCCGCATCATCTTCTGCAGTAGCAGCAGTTTGCCAGCAGCTTTAGTTAGGGCACTGCCCTCGTACATCCCATTGGGCATCCTGGCAGCTTCCTGTTTCACACAGCCAATCAGAGAGTAGCGTCTTACAGATCATGCTATCGGTCTGTTATTAAAGGTACAGAAGAGGAAAAAGAGGAGCGTACCATAGCAGCAACAGGGAAGAGATACGGATGATTACAGCACTTCTTGAGGTCCATGACGACGTTCAGCAGAGAAACCTGGTTTCCTCCACCGCGAGTGTTTAGAGCCTCAAAATTGCGGGTCAGGATGAACTTGTAATATTTCCTGGATTAACACATTAGATTTAAAAAGCTGTCTCTATCCATCATGTAACTTGTTCTCAGTCCACAGCTCATCCCATACTCACTTCTGCATGGGGCTGAGCTCGACTCGGACGATGAGCTCTGTTTTGGAAGGCATGTGCTTGAACACATCAGCTTTGAGTCTCCTGAGCATGTGCGGTCCCAGCATGTCGTGAAGCTTTTTGATCTGGTCCTCCTTGGCGATATCGGCAAACTCCTCCAAGAAACCCTCGAGATTACTGCAGAGTGAGAGACAAAGGGAGTCATTTGTGTCTGCAGACTCCCAGGAGGACACCAGAGGGGGCTAAAAGCGTTTGTTTAAAAATACACTTTTTTTATAAAGCAATATGCAGATTTTGATGTCTTCTTTATACTGCAACAACATTCATCAATAGTTTGAGTGTTTCAATGCAGAGGTTTTTCATTTTCACTTTTATTTTTCCCACTGGTAGGCCTTCACGATTCACCGAAATTAATACTGCTTAGTACGAATGAAATCGCAACGGTGAAGTGAAGAGCATCTCATTTTGTAGATCTTCACTAGAAAATGCTGCTCCATGTCCGAAAGCACCGCGAGTTTCAGAGTTTCTTATGCATTTGAAAAAGCACTGATTTTTATAAAAACTAATATTTTATAATAAATCCTTTGACATTTGAATGATTTACGGTCATATTAATATTGTAGTTAAAAAAAAATATATTTTTAAATATTGTAGTTATCTGTAAAAAAAAATATTTTCTTAAATTTGAAAATGTTATTATTGTAATAGTAATATTTCTTATTTTGTTAAATATTTTTACTTAGCAATAACAAAATTATTAATCATATTAATATACAAGCACAAAATGTTGGGCCAAATTTTGCAGGCCTACAGACGAGATAGATAGATGGATAGATGGATAGATAGATAGATAGATCAGCAATTAATTATGAGGTATATTAATTTATTTATTCATTTAGAATACGTCTTTCTATTATTACACGTCAGAACACAAATAAAAAAATAACTAAATTAAATAAATTCTTATATATACATAAAAATACACACACAAGCTTCTTTAATATCTCTTGGTTTGAAATGAATCAGAAAAAGAAAAAAGAAAAAACGTTGACAAAAATACCTGAATCTCTCTGGCGTGAGGAAGTTGAGCAGATGGAAAAGCTCTTCTAAGTTGTTCTGCAGTGGAGTTCCAGTCAACAACAACTTGTGCTGCAGTGGGTAATTGTTCAGCACCCTGAAAAACTGCACAACAAACACATAGCACAACATTAAAACATCAAACCGTCATACAAATTTATGATAAATTAGGCATTTAAACCATGTTGGTCTCACCTTTGACTGGTTATTCTTCAGTCTGTGGGCCTCGTCAACTACCAAACAAGCCCAGTCGATGGAGCCCAGAACCGCCGTGTCAATAGTGATCAACTCATAGGAGGTCAACAGTACGTGGAACTTTATAGAGGCTTCTTTCTGCACAGTCACAAGGGAAATAATCACTGATAAATACAGATTCAAGACTCTTTAATAGAAAGCAGAGTTCTCCATCTCACTAACCTTCATCTTAGAGGGTTTCTTGCCACCACGGATGGCGTTGTTCTCAAAGGAGAACTCGTTTTCTCTGATGACAACTCTGCTGTCCTTGTCCCCGACATATGTGACAACATACATGTCCGGGGCCCACATCTCAAACTCTCGCTCCCAGTTAATGATGGTGGACAAAGGGGCACTCACCAGGAACGGACCCTTAGAATGACCCTAGACAACGAGCACACCAATGTTTCTGTGACCTTACAGGTTTCTATGCTTTGATACATTTTCCCACCCAAAGCTTTTGAATGCTAGTGTAGTTCTTCTTGGATTACAAGATAATAATGCGTTATCTATTTGAATTCATTACATAACTCTTGGACTCTCATGGAAATTAAAAAGCAAAACAACAGCAGGGCACCTCTTTATACAGTGAATAGAGGAAAACGGCCGTCTGCACGGTCTTTCCCAGACCCATCTCGTCTGCCAGGATGGTGTCGGTTCCCTGAGCCCAGGAGAAGCGCAGCCAGTTGAGCCCCTCCAACTGGTACGGATGCAACGTTCCACCCGTAGTGTCCAGATACTCTGGCTGACGATCAAACTTAATGGTGGGCTACAGGAGAGTAAAACAAAATGGGGTTTCAGCCATTGATGAGCAAGTGAAGGGTGAAGCTGGATCTAGTAGGTGCGTTGGAACAACAAAATGAAGCGCACTTACATCAACGACAGGGTTCTCTGGAGGCCGGTCCAATTTTCGTGCCTTCCCTTTGAGCTTTAACTTCTTTCCTGGTTTACCTTCATCGCCCATCATCAACTCCCTTTAAGAAAGGAAAAAGACGATTCAGCACATGCATTGTTAGGTCTATTTATACTTTCAGATTTATACTTAAATATCCTAAAATCAACTTATTTCTTAATAAAAATGATTTATATGTATATAAAAAAATTAAAATAAAAAAAAAGTTATTATATTTATTATTTATTATATAATAGTACAGTAATACCTCGGTTTACGAGTTTAATTCGTTCCAAGAGCGAGCTTGTAAACCAAAATGCCCGTACACCAAAACAATTTTACCCATAAGAATGCACTAAAAATCAATTAATTCATTCCACATGACCACAAATGCCCATTTTAAATATTTTTTGGGTTTTACCCAATTAATTACAGTAATACCTCGGTTTACGAGCGACTTGGTATACGAGAAAATCGGTGTACGAGCACGGAGGGTTGAATCGGTGTACGAGCATTGTCTTGGTGTACGAGAAAAAATTTCCCTCACCCATGCGCAGTTTTGCGTCGAAAAGATCCCTTCATCACCCCTTAACTCGTTCATTCTCTCAGTGTCTCTCAGTTTGGGTGCATCATTCACCACAGTGCATTATTTTATAAGTTGTTGTGAATATGATTACATGTGAATATGATGAAACTTTATTAATGGAGCATGTTACCAACACCACACATTGCATACTAATGAGACTCACGTGTGTTCACAGTCCAACGCACCCAATGATGTTCTTAAAGGGCCACACACTTTTAGAGAACAGCATACTATAACAGTTATAACTCTGTACAGATCATATACATAAGTGATTTACAGCGGTTTTACCTCGTGTTGTTGCATTAATTGTGATCGCTATTCTTCACGTTGTAATATCGTTACAAATGTTGAAGGAACTAGTTAATCTGTGTTCAGTAAGTTTTAAGTTAACAGTCTTGTCACTTTAAGAGGGCGGGGTTTCAGTCGGCGCTAGAGAGAGTGGAGTTCTGAGGGATTTGAGAGAGAGCTCGTAAGCAGAGATAGTTTTGATTCTTCTGTTATGTACGGCGTGGGTTGAGGCCAGAACAGCAATCCGATAGTTCTCAATAAAATCTCTGAATGAGAAGGAACCTGTCTGGTTATTAAAAGAAGCAACGCTACAATGTAGTGAAATATATAAGCAGAAACCCCTCCCCTCTCCTCTCGTCTCGATCATGCCAGCAGTGAAGAGGTAAAGTGCATGTTACAGTAAATAGTTAATAATGACAGTTAAACTCTAAAAATACTTAATTAGTATTTATATGAGATCTTAATGGTTATAATTTTAAATGTAATTAATAGGTTAAAACCAAAAAAATATTTAAAATGGGCATTTATGGTCGTGTGGAACGAATCAAGTGATTTTTAGTGCGTTCTTATGGGGGAAATTGTTTTGGTGTACGAGCAGTTTGGTTTACGAGCTCGCTCTTGGAACGAATTAAACTCGTAAACCAAGGTATTACTGTACAGTTAAAATAATAACCATTAAGAGCTCATATAAATACTAATTAATAATTGACAATTAAACTCTAAAAATACTTGACAATTTACTGTAATGCACTTCAGCTTTAAGCAGTGGAGGAGACGAGAGGAGGGAGGAGGGGGGAGCGGGGAAACCAAGGATTCAAGTGCAAATGAGTGAATTTATTATAATAGTGCAGAAAACAAAGGAAGTGATAATCCAGAGGTGTATCACACATGGGAGCCACAAAACGAAGGACTCGAGAAGACAAGAGTGGAGAGAAGATATCTAAATAGGCAGATGATATGAGAATCAGGTGTGTCAGTGCTCTCACACACACACACACACACAGGTAGATCTAGGAGACAATGAATTCATGAACCGTGAAAGTTACTGCTAAGAGGTACTGTACGTATATATATTTCACTATGTGAACGATAGAAATAACGATTAAATAATATTAACAACAGGAGGTAAAACTGCTGTAAATCACTTATAAAAGTATCACTGTGGTGAATGATGCAGCCAAACCAAGCGACGCTGAGAGAATGAATGAGTTAAGGGGTGATAAAGGGGTTGGAACCGTGTGACTGTGTAATGAGAGGCTGTGTTTAGGACAAAACATGTGCGTGGGTGAGGGAAAAATTCTCTCGTACACCGATTTGCTCATATACCAAGTCGCTCGTAAACCGAGGTATTACAGTATAATATATTTTTAAAAAGTCTTTTGTATTCATTTTATTGCCTTTAAAATCCCTTTTCTTTCATGCTAATGTAACCTTTTTACAAACAAAAACGCATATTTCAGTTAGTTGCCTTTTCAACTGAAATTAAATGAAAATTAGAAGCACTAAAATTAACAGGAAATAAATAAGTTGAAACCGGACTAAAACAAAATGAATAAAACCTGAATAGTTATTTAAAAATACATATTTTACAAATATTAAAATGAACTAAAAAGTTAAAATGAAAACTAAAAATACTAAAATAATATTAAAAACTATAATAGTGTATAAACACAAATACATTTAACGCTGTCTGGAATTAATAACATTATTCAATAATTTCATAGATATCCTGACCTAGATGAAAAATCTTGCCTATGTTTTTTCGCAACGGTGTCAGTTTCTGTTCACATGTATACCTGTGGTTCCAGTACTGCAGTTTATAAGTGTCATACTCTGGTATATCCATATCGTCTGCCTCCCAGGTAGACTGGTCATACGTTACATCCCTCCACTTGATTAGGTAGTGACAGTTATTCTTTCGATCCACACTAAAAGGAAAAAAACAAGCACAGCATGAGCAAAGTCATGAAACTGGTCCACAGGAATTCAATCCAAAGTTCTTGAGCTCATCCTACCTATGGTTGAGGATACGGTGAATCATCATCCACTCCATCTTGATGCCGAAGCGGTAGTACTTCTCCTCCATTCGAGCATAGGTGGGGTCTTTCTTCTTTCTCTTCTCACTCTTGCCCTCATCCCCCTCACCACCAAAGTCTATGGGTGGGGGCTCGTCCATGTCGTTCCTGCGCTGGTAGTTTCTGAACGTCACCTGACAGTGAATCTCCAGCTACAGACAAAATGTTGCAAGCCAAAGTTAGGACTGTTAAGCGTGAATACAGACTAAATCTGGACTCAAAATGATTAGAATAAGTCATTGTCTGGATTCATAGATTGTAGATTCAACCCTGAAAGGTTTGTGTTTAAGCCAAAAAGAAAAAGCGATGACAACGTTTTATATAAAAAAATTTGCTCTAAATTGTCCCTTTTCCTCAAATTGTACTAGTAATACCTCGGTTTACGAGTGACTTTGTATACAAGCAAATTGGTGAACGAGCATTGTATCGGAGTGCGAGAAAATGTGTCCCTCGCCAACGCGTTTTTTTTTTTAGGAAAAGTCCTAACGCTCAGCATCTTTGCACGCATTTTTACTGGAAATATCCTGACGACAAAGCCCATCACCCCTTCATTCTCTCAGCGTCACTCGGTTTGGTTGCATCATTCACCACAGTGATACTTTTATAAGTGATTTACAGCGGTTTTACCTCGTGTTGTTAACATTAATTGTGATCGCTATTGTTCACGCAGTGAAATATATACGTACAGTACAGCATATAGACAATGACCTCAAGACGAGCAAGAAAGAAGGTACGAGATTCTCCCTCTAAGCAGTAAAACCCTCCTCTCGTCTCCTTCACGCCAGCAGCGACGCTACTCAAAGCTGAAGTGCTTTACAGTAAATTGTCAAGTATTTTTAGAGTTTAATTGTCAATTATTAATTAGTATTTATATGAGGTCTTATTGGTTATAATTTTAACTGTAATTAATAGGGTAAAACCAAAAAAATAGGCATTTATGGTCGTGTGGAACGAATCGAGTGATTTTTATTGCATTCTTATGGGGAAAATTTTTTTGGTGTACAAGAATTTTGGGTTACAAGCTCTTGGAACGAATTAAACTCGTAAACCGAGGTATTACTGTACATTGATCCAGTCAAGTCATTGTATGTACTTTAAGACCAAATTAGGAGCCAGTGATGTACCTGTAGCTCAGAAACCCAGGAGCAGTGCCAAAAAGACATGCCATGCCATTTAACAAAGAACTCCCGCTCGGGGCGACCAGCCAATGGTTTGGGGTCAGGCTTATCAGCTGGGAGGTCAACAGGCCGGGGCACAGGGGTCGGGGGAGGAGGCTCACTCCAACGCCAAGTCAGAATCCTCTGCACCTTACCTTTCATAGCGGGACACTAGAGAGAGAAATAAATTAGGCATACGATATTTCACCATGAGTCGTTTTGTTACCACATTAATGATTAATCAACTAAGACTTTATGCCCATCTAAAAATTTGCATGCGGTTGACTCACAGTGCAGCGAGGGCAGATCCACTCTCCGTTGGGAATCTCGGGCAGGGGTGGGTTAAGGCAGTGAATGTGGTACGACGAGGGGCAGGAGTCACAGCACAGCAGCTCTCCTCCGTCTTTACACACTCTGCAAAACTCCATGTGATGGTCGTCCTCTTCTGCCTCGCCTCCCACCTCGTTATCCTCCTCGCCATCTGACACGTCCTCACGAGCCTCCCACTGGATGCCCATCTTCTCCTGAAAGGAGGAGGACATATAAGGGGTTGGCGATGCTCTTCGGACATCTTACGTGCTGCAGTTTTAGAATGAACCCATGTGGAGATTTAAAGTTGGTTCACTCACGCAGTGTGGGCAGCTCCAGGTGCCCTCCGGCGCCTTCTCCATATCAGGGTCCAAGCAGACCATGTGATAGGCTCGTGGACAGGTGTCACAGAGAATGATCTCTCCTCCCTGCTGACAGACCTCACAGTAATCCTGATGATCCGTCTCATAGCCATCACCATCATCCTCTCCTAGCAGAGGAAGAGAGAACAGATGAACGACTGACTGACAGTACGGCCCTACGATTTCCACAACGCAAAAACAAAAACTGTGGAATCCAGTCATTTAGGGAATTTAGGGTATAAGGCGTAGTCACAGAAATCAAACGTAGGGCCGTTCACTTAATCCAGTGGTTCTCAAATAGTGAGGCGGAGCGATGCCGGAGGGGGCGCGCGTGACCCTGGGGAACATGCTCTTTTTTTTGCCAGGGAGTAGGTTTTCTTGCACTAAACAAGAGCAGCAGATATGAAGTTCAGATAACAAACCCTTCGGCCTTTGACGTGTTCGATCACACCGGTGTTCATGTGTGTCACGTGATCAGCCGCTAAATTCACGCGATATCTGGCACTGATCCAGAAAAAGACACGCTCAGAACTTGTCATTTATCACAATTCAGTGCTTTCAACCACATAAGGTTTCTTTTAGGTTTCAAACATTTAAATAATCCTAAGTACTGGCAAAACAATACATTTATACTTTGAAAAATACACACAGATGTCTATAAAAGAGGAAATAGCAATCCATTAAATTATAAACTGACAAGGTGTTTTATTCATATCAGATACACATTGTATTGGTAACTATAAACTTCACTCTGTTCTTCTCCCACTTCACTGGCCACTTACTGTCATGCATTTCAGAAGAAGTGACTGAATTGACGTGTTGTAAATCAGACAGATCTCTGAACTGCGGCGTAAACTAATACAGCGGCGCCCGTCGCGCGTCACAGATCAACGAACATGATCATTATAAAAATTAAGCAACAAACACATTCACTTCCACATATCTGAGAATCTGAATATCAGGTAGTTGATAACAGAGCCAACAAGTTGGTGACTACTTTGAATAAAAAAGAAAAAAAGAAATAAATGTGATCTATCTTTTATACAGCGCTTTTTGTGACTGCGGTATGTCACGTGACAAGCATGATGCGTCGCCATGGAAACAATAAGGCGAAAGTTCCAAAATGGAGGGGGGGATGCAAAATGTTTACTTCTTCCTAGGGGGGGCGTGACAGAAAATAATTGAGAAGCACTGACTTAATCAAATCATGACATGAGTAAGTGTCTGTGAACATTAAAGTGCATTAAATATCAAGTCCGCAGGTTCTGCGTGAATGAGCGGTGCAGTTTCCCCAGTTGAACCACTAAAAGGGGACCCAGAAAAATAAAAAATACTTTCATGGGGCTCCAAGACGTTCTTATATTCAGGTGAGGATCTCATGCTAATTTCACTCTGGGCTTTCTAAAATACTCCCGATGGTTGTAAGATGTACAAGAGACGTCGTTTTCCACATCGGTTGTCTCACAAGTACAGCAAAAGTCTTAAGTTGTTCTCAAAGGGACAAAGAAAAGGTGTTTTAATAGGCCTTATTAAGCCTAAAGGTTTGCTTAAAATGTTCACAAGCACCAAGACAGAGAATAAGATCCTCACCCTTTTTCGTCTTCTTTTTGGGCTTCTTTTTCGCACTGCTGCGACTACTTCGGCTATTCGATCCATTCGAAACGGACACACTGTTCATACTGCCATCGTCAAAGTCACTATCCACGTCAACATCGTCCTCTTCGCTCTAAAAACAGGGTTTGAAATAAAGAAATAGAAGCAGAGATAAATACACTGATTCAGTTCTTCAGTCCATGAATGATCAGAAAATGACTCGGATGTCATTAGCGAGACGCTACGTCTAAAATTAGTACCAGGAAAAAGAAAAAAGGTTAAAGGATGAGCGCAAAGGCTCAGGATCTTACAGACGAGCGTTTCCTCTTGCTGTTGAAGCCTCCTAGTTTGATCTTCAGAGGAGCAACCTTTTTGGTCTTCGCCTTCTTCTCCTGAGGTTTGGGAGCAGGTTTGGACTTCTTGCGTGCATTGGGACCTGAGAGGCGCAGGAATTAGCATAATTTTTCATCGATGCAAGCAAAACATTTGTGGCTAAGAACTCATACATCATAAATAAACCCTGCTAACGTGGAAATCCCTTGAAAAGCATCTCGTTTTATTAGAAAAGCTATAATTGTGTACAAGCAACATCTGATATACATTATTTAATGGTTTGGGGTCAGTAAGAATTGAGAAAATTAATAGTTAATTGAACTTAAGATTTCTATCACATTTAATAAATTGAGTTTTGTTACATTGAAGTCGTCTTTACTATTTCAAGTAAATGCTTTTCTTTTGAACTATTAAGTAAAACAAAAATCCTGATAAGCAATAAAAATAAGTATCAGTTTCCACAAAAATATTAATAGAAATAACGCCTGTTTTCAACTCTGATAATTCTAAGAAATGTTGCTTAAGCAGCAAATGAGCATATTAGAATGATTTACAAACGATCATGTGACTACGAAGACATTTGTCCTTTATTTATGATCGAACAAATGCAACCTTGTTGTATTTTTCTGCACCAAAGGCATTAAGCTGTCAACGTTTGCTTCTGTTTCTCATTTTGCATGAGAAATGAACAACAACTGTTTACTGTTGGGTCAAATAAGTCTTAACTGCCTTATTCTTCAAGCTTCTCAGAAACCATTAAAATGTGATTACAATTTAAAAACAATCTACAGTGAAACAAGCTTCATATTACAAGGAACTTGACGCAAATATCAAGGAAGCCATTATTCCTCAACATCGCTGAATGTTTATAATAATAACACCGTCTAGATGAAAATACACAAGTCAAATAAATATCTCTGCTGGTCGGTTGTAACCGGCAATACAAATCAACCGACAGGCTTGCACTCACCCTTGCCCTCTTTTGTCTTGGCCTTGCGTATGGGCACCGCCGGCGTGGACTCGGCACTGGCTTGGGCTGCGGTTGCTGGAGTTTCTGCCACCGTTTCAACAGTTGCCGCGGCACTAGCGGCCGCCAGGGCCGTGGTGGCGGCAGCCGAGCCCCGCAGAGGATTGTTAGTGCTGAATTCCCGCCACTTTGCTCCCAGAACCATCATCATCTTGGAAACAGCGATTTTGGGGTTCTTGGCAGCAATCAGAGGCCTGTGAGATTGCAGGGAGGACGTTCTTGTTCATTTGGGGGAAATCTCTTTATACAGTAATACCTCGGTTTACGACTTTAATTCGTTCCAAGAGCTCGTAAATCAAAATTCTCATACACCAAAACAATTTTGCCCATAAGAATGCAATAAAAATCACTTGATTCGTTCCACATGACCAATTAATTACAGTTAAAATAATAATTATTAAGATCTCATATAAATACTAATTAATAATTGACAAACTCTAAAAATACTTGACAATTTACTGTAACGCACTTCAGCTTTGAGTAGCTGCTGCCGTGAAGGAGACGAGAGGAGGGTTTTACTGTTTAGAGAGAGAATTGCATCCCTTCTTTCTTACTCCTCTTGAGGTCATTGTCAATATGCAATAGCGATCACAATTAATGTGAACAATACGAGGTAAAACCGCTGTAAATCACTTATAAAAGTATCACTGTGGTGAATGATGCAGCCAAACCTGAGCGACGCTGAGAGAATGAACGAGTTAAGGGGTTTGTGAGACGCTGTCATTAGGATATTTCCAGTAAAAATGCGAGCAAAGATGTTGAGCGTTAGGAGTTTTCCACACAAAAATGGACGTGGATGAGGGAAACATTCTCTCACACTCTGATACAATGCTCGTACACCGATTTGCTCGTAGACAAAGTCACTCATAAACCGAGGTATTTCTGTACACTGATGATTTTGCCAGTGGCGGACCGAGCAAATACGGGGCCCTAGGCAAATTTTGAAAAGGGGCCCCTCCATAGGCGGAGTTTCACTTTTGTGCTTGGGGGGGCACCTACCAGGCCAGCAGACCACGAACTCAGATTTTTTTTATATCATATTTATATATCATTCATTCTACATATAAAATACATTTACAACGAACAATGACTTTATACCAGTGCTTCTCAATTATTTTCTGTCACGCCCCCCTAGGAAGAGGTAAAAATTTCGCGCACCCCTTATTGTTTCCATGGCAACGCGTCATGCTTGTCACCTGATATACCGCAGTCACAAAAAGCGCTGTATAATAGATAATTCAAAATAGTCACCAACTTGTTGCCTCAACTTGTTGAAACCTAAAAGAAACCTTATGTGGCTGAAAACACTGAATTGTTGTGATAAATGACGAGCTCTGAGCGCAGTCTTTTTTTGGATCAGTGCCAGATATTGCGTGAAAACAGGTGTGAATTTAGTGGTTGATCACGTGACACATGAACACCAGCGTGATCGTACACGTCAAAGGATGAGGAGACGATTATCTGAAATTCATATATGCTGCTCTTGTTCAGTGCAAGAAAACCTACTCCCTGGCAAAAAAGCATGTACCCCAGGGTAACGCGCGCCCCCCCTGGTATCGCCCCACTATTTGAGAACCACTGCTTTATACAAATAATAGCGAATAGAACAGACTCTTTATAGTTGCTGTTTTGTTTTGCATCGGCAGTGATAGGGTTAACACGGGGAGTTCAGAAGTGCGGCGAAAAAAAGCGTGTGTTAGACGGGTGCGCTTGTTACAGTGTGTTCGTCTTCATTCAGATTAAAGTTCATAAACAGATCCTCCCTGGACCTGTCATAACTACTTCAGACATTACAATATCTTACCTAATGCAGAAGAAGCCGCTTCTTTTTCCGAGATGCGTAGATGTCCACTGTCTTCTCTTCTGATAGATTTGACACTTTTAGTAGTGGATTTATTTAAAAAAAACGACGAATGTCCATTTTGTTTATTCAGCGCGTAAAACAGAACGAGAAGAGCGTCCACTCATGTATCGCGATACTTTGAGATTCGCAAATCGCAGGAGAATGTGATAAAGCTACGGTAATAAAAAATTAAATACAGTGATTAAAAATTAATTAGCCATATCTTACTCATTCTATACACAGAACTAATAAGATAAGACAAATAAAACGAGAAAATATGAATTCTGTAAAAAAAAAGTGCAATCGCGATTTGATTTGGGGGCCCTTGTAGGTTCGGGGGCCCTAGGCAATTGCCTACACTTGCCTAATGGTAAGTCCGCCTATGGATTTTGCAGCCGTCATTATTTTGTGTAAAGCCAACATGTTCGTGACGTCACCTACTAACATCATGCGACTGCTCCAGTTAAGCATTGTTCAGCAAATGTTCACGGGCAAAAATCCAGTCATTTTAATACGATTCCACGCCATGCAAATGTTTCACCATGACCAACAGAAAGCTGCTTGCTTTGAGAGAGAAATTGATAATGTGACGGACCTGTAGCCATTCAATATTCTTCAGAGTAAATGCAAAGTTAATTTGACAACACTCCTAATCTGTCAGCAAACTACAAAGCAGCAGTAAAAGTCAGCATGAAACAGTTGTGATCATCTATCCTTCCCTATTGTCCGATAAAGAATATTCCATTTTGATTTCATTTTACGGTCCCCATGAAATAAAATTCTGTTAAATAAAGTTTTTGGGAATATGACCATTTATTATAAATGACTCATCCATGCAAATCACCCCCCCCCCCCCTTTAATTTGTAATGAAAAGAATATGAATACATATGTAGGGATGCTACGATACGAACTACCTTTTTTTTCTCATCATGATCAGCCAATATGGATCCCGATCATTCAAGCGCACTTTAAACCTCTTAACGTTAGGATTTTTAATGATTTCAAGTGACATACTTAAAAGCAATGACATTTAACTATAACTTTTAAGGCATTATCAAATACATGACTTCATTTTATCGAAAATGTATTTTGATAACGTTTGGAGATTCTTATGTTCAGAAAAAGAGATGCAATTTATTTCGGTTTATTCATCCTTGACATAATGACTATTAGAAATTCTGTGACAAGTCATAAAATCAAGTTTGTTCCAGCTGTGCGCTCCTATTCCACGAACCACGGCGAATCAAGACCTGTCAATCGGAGCGATTGATCGAAATCGAAGCGTCCTCCAGCTATAGAACAATGTCCCATTGGTCTCAACACATCGTCCCTACTAGTGCTCCACTATACTGGACCTTCCCAACTTCGATCCAACACCTTGTAAAACATCGATATTCCACCAAGGGGAAAACTGCCATATATACACCGCCATACAGAAAGCAGTACACGGTTTACATGCAACTTCTTACAGTTTAACCTCATCAAACTGTGAAAGCAGCCAATCGATCATCCCTACTCCCATAACATCCCAGCAACAGCAAACCAAAACAACCCAACAATCCAAACAGTTCTTCATGGACAATCAAAACCTGCCCTAGATTTCTTCTGGTTTGAAAAGTCGTTTCACTCGGAAATACGTCCCAAGAAAAGACTGGTGCAATTTCCATTTCATGCCTTTAAGATAAAGAATCAAGTACGTATTGACTTTCCTCACATCAGTAATCTGGGTATTGCACTCGTACCTGACGAACTGGCTGAAGGCTTTGTAGTTGGTCAGAGTCCTATAGTCTTCCTCGGAGAAGACATGATCGATATCCTCCATTCCCCAGGTGTCCAAAAGCTGAGAGGAACTTTTTGGCTCCTTAAAATGAGTTCAGAACTTATGAGCGATTTGATTTACATTTACTTTATCATACAGTTGATTTAGCCATCAAATCTCATATGAACTCACAGAATCATCATCATCTTCCTCTTCCTCTTCCTCAGGTTCCCTCCGTTTAGAGGCTGCTAGGTTTCTGTCGGCAACAGTGCTGCTTCTTTTCTTGTCTTTCGTGGTGCTGGCTCTTTTCTTCTTCTTCTTGCCTGGTGTGTAGTCACTACCCTCGCTTTCGGAGCGGTCTTCTTCACCATCATCCAGGTCTGGCCCTTCCCCGGGCTCTGGAGAACTGATGCCGATATCCTGGAGGACATACAAGACATATTTGGATCACTTCTGGAAGCTGGTTACTTTAAGCTGATCTATAGCAGTTATTTCACAAAAACAAGATTTTAGAAAGCATTTTTACATTTTCATTTATGCATTTGGCAGACGCTTTTATCCAAAGCGACTTGCATTGCATTCAAGATACACATTGAATCAGCTCTTGCTTTCCCTGGGATTCAAACCCATGACCTTGGCGTTGCAAGCGCCACACTCTACTGATTGAGATACAGGAAGGCCATGAATGTACGGTACAAGGTTTGGGGCCAGAAAAACATTTAATTGATCAGAAATGAAGAGATTTATAATATTGCATCAAAAACATGCAATATGTAGACAAAACAAAAACAGGATCATGTGATTATATTTCACAATATTGTCGTTTTACTATATATTTTTCATCAAATAAATGCAGCCTTGGTGTGAATAAGAGTGTGAATATTTAACTAAAAAAAAAACTTTTGAAGGGAGAAATCGCCATTTGTAAACAGTTTTATCTTTCATTCATGTAAAATATGTCATTCCTGCAGTGACAAATACATTCTTAAATATACAAATACCCAAGTTCATAAACATTAACAAGAAGCCATAAAATTGGCATGCATAATAATTATAAAAGAATTAACCAAGCGCTTTACTAAAATAATTTTATATGACGCATTAGCATGAAATATCAACTACCCCCCCCTCCCCCCCCAAAAAATAGTAATAAAAATATTTTGTTTTTATTTATACCTTTATTCGTACCACAATGGGGAAATTTCTCACATTTTTCAGTGTGTTCATTTCATTAAACGGCAGCTAATTATACACTGCTGTACTACAGTTTTAAAGTTAAAAGTCAAAGCAGTCTTGATAAATTACTCTAGTACTAACTGTCATTGTCCATTATGACTAAAGCGTCACGTCCGATCCATCAGATGGGTTTTAGTAGTCGCTAAATTAGGCCGATAACACAAACCAATTAGAATTTGATCACATAAAACCGTAAAGAGTTGCCATGTAAACGGTAAACGAGGTTTTTGCGCTGTGTGACTCTGGTAACATTGGTAAACCACAGTAAATCACACATCCTTATTTAGAGCAGAATGTCTCGATTCAAAAGAGCCACAAAGTGACAGGACATGTTGCTTGGCTAAAGCTATTGGACTTCCGGGATTCAACATACGGACCGCGGGTATAATGGGTGAGGACGATGTGTCGAGAATCGGACGCCATTTTACAGCAGGAACGTGCTTGGATTGGTTTGACATACTGAGCGCCATAGAAACAATCTTATTACCGGTACTTCTCACTTTATTCTGTGGCATTTACACATGCAAGTAGTTTTTATGCTCAGTAAAACACTCGGATCACTTGTTTGGAGACGCTTATGCACTTCTGATAATGAGGTTTATCCGACATCGTTCCGAACACCATTACGTTTGATTGCTTTAAAATATTAAAATTTGGCCCAGACGCAGCTGATATGACTGTGATCAAGCCCAAACTAACATAATTACCTGCAAACATGACCAGAGTCTCCTTTCTGTCAAATGAGATCATGTACTTGATACCTTGTTTGGATTTATTGTAACGTTAGAAGCCATTACTTTTAAGTATGACACCTGAAATCAAGTGAAATCATTAAAAATGGCTTCAGGGTGTGAGGGGTTAACGGAGCGCTTGCATATCACTTATATAAAGCTTGTATGATCATATCGTCCAATCATGAGGATTAAAAAATTTAATCTGTATGGGCTGCAACAATTCTGATCGGAGCATCCCAACTCTCATCCAAAGTTTGCATGAGCTTGCTTTCATTTATAGGCCTTTTCACAACCACAAACGACATTTCATAAATCGGTTTGCAATCTTTACATTCAATGATTCTGAGTCTGATCGCATTATATAGTGTTCAGTGTTTTAAATAAAATAAAGAGACCACTCGACCAATTACACTAGAATCTGATTTTGAAGCAGAAATTACATTTCGTAAATCAGATGTTAGACGACATGGCATGGAGTCTTTAAAACATAACAGGTGAAGCGGTCAATAATGAAGGAGTCGGATCGGGATTCTGTAGCTTAAAAATAAAGAAAAAGAAGAAAACGAATCATGAACATTTGATATTAACAGTCATTAGCACATATTATCCCATTGGCAACGGCAGCTAAATTGCTCCGTTTCTCATCAGGACACTGTGGGGGAAGTTTCTAATCCATAACATAAGGAACGTGAATACCGCATTTTTTTAAAGGATATTGCGCGCACACACACACGGTCATTACCTCTCTTCGGGAACGATTTCTCTTACTGCCTTTGCTCTCACGACTACTTTTTTTGGCTTTTTTCTTCTTTTTCACCTTTGGGGCATCGTTCTCTGACAACTCCTCATCCAGGTCATCCTCGTCTGTGGAGCAAACACACATCAAATCAACTTACTTTTTAATAAATTAATCTCTATTATATTTTCTCCTTCACTTTGCCAGTCCAGTTAAGTATTAATGGATGAATATTAATTAAAACATTTATTCATAGAGATAGCAAACGAATGTAACTTAATATTTTGTACAGAAATATTCAGTCTGTATATTTAACATTAATATTTCACAATGACAATTTCCACAACTTTTGGATTCTTCTCATTTTCAAGCTTGGAAATAATAGCCATTTAAAAAAAATGTAATAAAATCCAAATGTTGTCAGACAAAGAGCTGCTCAGATTAATCTATTCAATCAATGTTCGTTGGCTTTTAATCTAATAATAGGACCGAAATAGATCAAATCTATTTTAGTAATTTGATTTGGATTGAAAAATCATCTGGGACACTATATGTTGAGACATGCTGTCAAATAAAGCTCATTATAGTTTCAAAAATACGGATAAAATGACTGAAAAATGGTATAAGTGAGCTGAAAATTTTATCAGATACTATAAAGCTTATTTTCTGGTAACAACTGCAAATACTGAATCTGAGGAAATGCAATTGTGTCACATGGCACTGTTGCTATTATTAATAATCTGACTAAGTTTTCCCATGGACGGCAGTAATACAATATCTTAATGGAATTGCCTCATATTTCATTATGGAAAAACAATATGCTTGCTTTTCTCCAGATACCACAGTATGTTATTATAGAAGTCACTTTGACTAAACGTACAAAATGATGCACACACAACACATTTTAAAATCATAACTTCCTTGAACTGGTGAAGTTAATCAGAAATTGTGTCGTATATGATTAGTAAAGCAAAACACAAAAATAAAACTGAACACTGGGGTAAAGTCTCCCATTTTTATTTTATTGCAGAATTTTTACATAAATACCGTCTAGATTATATTCTCTGGTTTTGTATTGTATCTGTCATATTGAACAATAATACAGAAAAAGAAAAGCACAATAATAGGGTTAAATCACATTTTAAAAACTTTTGTCATAATGCATCAAAAAGTTAGTCCTTTTTTTACTGCTAATAAGTTTAAGGGATGAAATGACAGAGGGAAGTTCATAAGAAATAATATATTGGAGAATTAAGCCACTTTTGTTTGTGAATAAAAATTTTGGCATTCAAAACAAGAACCGGGCAAAAGCCCCCCCTCCACCATTTCCCCGAAAACCCAGCGTCACATCCGATTCCTGCACACACTGCTGGGCAAAGTCAAAATACCCAACTGAAAAACGATATTTATCGTTATTTAGCAAGCAAAAACCCCACGTTTGTTTAGATTGAGCGCACAGGTCGACCGCGCGCGAACAGCGCGAGCGACGCCAACGCCAAAAACCCTCGCGCGTTAAGCGCGCGCGCGACGGTTACCGGTAGGCCGCGAAGCGCCGGCGCAGCAACAACACACCAAACGTTACTATAAACCCACCATTACTGCCCGATACGCGTCCCAATGTCCTCACATGAACGTAATGCGCCATGTTTGACAAATATGAACGTATATTATTAGCGTGTGAAGGCAAAAATAACAGTTTGGTCGACGGCTAGCCGCGTAAAAAACCGGCAGCACGAAGCCCTGACTAAAAAACTGAAAGAAGGTGATTAATACGTAAAGATAAACAAATACATGAGATGATTTAGTCATTAAAATGACATTTAAACTTTAATGTTTTATATAAACATATATAAAAGGAGATAATGTAATCAGCCCCGCTTGTTTCGTTAGCCGTTAGCCGCTGATTCATCGAATAAATGACGTTTCACACAATAAGCTCCCAAAAATCCGTCACAAATAAATGTAACGTCTGAATCTTTCATTCACTCGTGCTGTAAACAAACCCGACAGCAGTTGAGCCGCGGCGTTAAAGCTAAATGTTTTACCTTGCATCGCAGACCGAGGCTCAAACGCGTCTCTGTCGTCTTCACTGCCGGACATGTTGTCGCTCGACCCGCTGGAGAGGATCGCGAACACTTGAGCTCTTGCACGCCGGGTTTCGTCGCCTCTCGTGCCTTCCTGAAGCCGGGGAGGCAGAACACAAGAGAACAATACAAACGGAAGTTAATACTCGCGGATCACACCGCTCTCCCCACGCCGAAATACACGCACATATCCAGAGCAAATGTGGACAAATAGCCTTTTGGGTTTGTGCGACATCAATAAACTTTTAAAACACGCGGCTAAAACAAGTTATGGGCATTTCATGGGCAAATGGGGCATGATGCGAGTGTGGCATTAGCTAAGCATGCTAGGGATGCTAACCTGCTAAGTCTCCATAACTTTTAAGGTTCCTTTAATTGTACATGCATTAGAACATGAATAGTATGATTTAACATTAACAGAATATGATTTTAGAAAGTATACTCACACAACTTGACTTATTCCCTTTTTGAAACAAACAGCTAATGCAATTTAAAATGTCCCCACGTTGTATTGGCTCCTTTTCATCAACACTTAAATATCATTTGTAATATCTCTAATGAATAAGCAGTGATAGTGTATCCGGATTATATATTTTTTTCAGCTGTAGGATGCACACAACGTCGCAGTTTCTCCTTCTGCCACTTACACCCTTTGCATAGACACAAAGAGATCAGGGGCCAGACATCCCATAATAATCTCCCTCCCCATATTCACACATACACATACATACAGACATTCACCCTTCCCCCCACCGCATAGTTACCTTGCAACATACAGACCATAATAACCCCCCCCACACACACACACACACCCCCCCCCCCCAACAACCAAAGACAGACCCTCTCTTCCCCATTCCACCATGCCCTTAGCAACAGTTGCCATGGAAACAGCCACCCCTCCCACCCCGGTTAACATCCCATAATGATAAACATAGTCACTGACATCCCACAATAACCATAACTCCGAAAAAAGAATGAACGGGAACTGAACCGGAAGAGAGAGAGAGAGCGAGAGAGGGAGAAGTCTATTAGAAACTTCTCGCCCGCTCGCTTCCTTATTACAGTTCTGTGTATACAGTAGACGTACAGTAGATGTTTGTGAGCGTATAAAATGCCATATATAATCCAAACTTAGAGTTAGAGTTCTTCAGGCCAGTGGCGTTTAGTAGCACAACAAGTCGTTAGCACACGTTACTTTAGTTTGTGGCCCAAAAATGAGCCGAAATGGCAGATAATAGTTCTGGTTTGGGATTTTTTTGGTTCAAGGCCACATTCACATAAAGTCCACCTCTCAAGTTCATTGATAAAGCACCAATATAAAGCGCTCAGAATGAGAATATATGTGATTAAGGCCTTTAGAAGTGATGGTGTCTCAACGGGACATTGGGGTGTTTTGGAGTTTGACCTCCTCTTAGGCCATCTTCTCCGTTATCATCCACCTGGATTTCTCCGCGTGCCGAGAAGTAAAACGACCAACGCTGACGCACACATCCAGTTCCTCACAACCCATGTACGTATACAGAAACAAATGTAATTTCTCGTTTGGGGATGGGGAGCGGTAAGACACCATATAGCGTAATTACATATCAAAGAAATATAGAGATGGTCGTCATGACAACCCACTCAGGCGCACCCCTCCTCCACACTCCAAATATCCAGTAATAATGTCTCATCCAAAAGAAAAAAACAGACCATAATATTCCTCCTGTGCTGGCAGTTGTCATGGCGATATGCAAGAAAGAGGTGTTTCTGTGCATGTCTGTCTTTGTGTGTTTGGGGGGGGGGGGTGCATAAGGGAGGGGTTTCAGATTACCATGCATGCTAAAATGAATGCCATAATACTGTTTTTACGCTCTGCGCTGGTTCCCTCCTCCCTCCCCCCACACCCTTACCGTACTGAACGTGACTCCATAACTGGGGGAAAGAGCCACATATGGACGCCATCAGACGTGTGTCGACCCGTGAACTCTAAAGACACAAGGCCGAAAAACAAAAACCAATAGGTCGCGATTTCAATTTATCGTTATTCGAATCCCTAACTTTGCATGTGCAACTACAGTCGCCTTCAATGCGCAGATTTAGTGTATGTGTTGCTGAGTGAAATAAACGTCTTTGGAAATAGTAATGGGTGAAAATTTACTTCAAATTAAGAGTGATATATATACAAAAAATGTCGAAAAATTCTTGTCTCAAGAGGTAGAAATTAGGCGAATCTTCCTCGTACCGCCACATAAAAGCCCTCAAATGAATGAACAGTCCCGAGTGTGATATTCACTCTCTTTCCTCCCCCCTTTAAACCCGTCCCCCACCCCTCCCCCTCCCTAATGGCTCAGACATCCCATAATATGCCCAAACGACTAGCACCCCCCCTCCTCCCCCCACACACACCTTTAATCTCAGTCTGAATCCCACGCAGAACTGTTCATAAACTGAATCCGCTCAGATGTTTGTGACTTTGACTCGACGAGACGTTATATTTCATTTTTCCGTTTACATTAATGCACAATCTCCATTGTAAACATGAAGAATCGGTCCGATGGCTTCCAGTACGGAGTAAACGAGACACTCAATATACATTATCATATAATGAATGTACCTTTTCCATGACCTCATACCCCCCCCCATCATATTCCAGAGCATTGCGATTGATTCGTTTTATCATTATCAACTTATTGTGCTTCATTAAGTAAACAAAGGATGTTGATTATAAGGCATTAGCCTCCGGGCCCCCGTTGCAACATATGAACACAACACACACAGTACCGTATGTAGTTTAGGTGTGTATAGCTTTCATTCGCGTTTAAATGGGAAATGCAAGAGATTGTGTCTACTTTTCCTCATCCGTTACCAATGGAAACATTTTGAAATCAGGTCAAATGCAAAGTCTTTATTAATTAATCATGCTTATAGGCACACGGGGCTTGTATGTTTGTGGATCGCATAAAAATACATATCCGTGGCAATATAAAGATATATATTAAATCTGAATGATTAAATAGATTTTTTTTTTTCAGTGAGTGACTTTCATGCTATTGCATTTGTACTTGACATGCTCTATAGAAATCATGTGTAAACAATGTGTAGAGCCCTCCGTTCTCGAAACGCTCAGATCTGCTCATATAGAGTGTCTGGAGTCGGAAAATATAAGCTGTCTATAGCCGTGACTCTCTTCCAGAGTTATTTTCAACCAACCAACAGTAGGCCATCAGTCATGACTGCAACATCTATTCAGATAAAACTCAATCCATTGAGTTTCCTGCATCTCAAACAGTAGAGTGTGGCGCTTGCAACGCCAAGGTCATGGGTTCAATCCCCAGGGAAAGCAAGAACTGATTACAATGTCAATGTGTTTCTTGAATGCAATGCAAGTCGCTTTGGATAAAAGCGTCTGTCAAATACATAAATGTGCTTCAACAATGGAGAACAAAACATTAGAAATCCTGTATATTGTAAGCAATTCATTAACACAAAGAGTTGTAGGATAAAATTAGGAAACACTTTTGTTTTACAATTAGTAAACAAATTGTCTGATGAATTTAGTAGTTGAGTAAGAACAATGATTTTGGATAACACCATCAGGAATGTGTTGATGGTGACCTCTAGTGATTGACTGTGGAAATCTTGGATTGGAATATAATATAGCGCCTCCTAGTGATCAGGAGTAATTACTGTGTCCACAACCTGCAGACCTAAAGAGGATTATTATATCGTTTTAATAAGCATCTTAATTTGAATTGTTTGTAATGTCTGGATTAATTCTCAGAAGAACCTTAGAATGAGCAAGTTACAAGAAAACAGTGATTTGAATACATTAAAATGATCTTATTGTTTTATAAATTTACACCACCATTAGATTGCATTAAATTGATCAAACGTGACAGTAAAGATTTATTTTAAAAAAATGCTTCTTTTTTAACTTTGTATTATTTTACAGTAATACCTCGGTTTACGAGTTTAATTCGTTCCAAGAGCTCGTTACTCAAAATTCTTGTACACCAAAACAATTTCCCCCATAAGAAAGTAATAAAAATCACTCGATTCGTTCCATATGTACGATACAATGCTCGTACACCGATTTGCTCGTATACTAAGTCACTCATAAACCACGGTATTACTGTATTTATTTTATTTATGCATTTGGCAGACACTTTTATCCAACTTGCATTACATTCAAGAAACACATTAACATTCTAATCAGTTCTTACTTTCCCTGGGAATCGAACCCATGACCTTGGCGTTGCAAGCGCCAACACTCTACAGTTTGAGCTACAGTTAAGCTACTAAGAAAGTATTCTTTAAAAAAAAAAATCTCACAGTTACACAAAAATATTAAGCAGCCTAACAGTTTTAAACATTGATAATAATAAGTGTTAACAAAAATGTTTCTTAATTTCTGCAGGATCATTAGACACTGTAGACTGGAGTAAACTCACACTATACAGCTGCAGAGTTTCTATAGATAAAGGTTGGTAGAATGCACTTGTGACTACTAAATAAAAATGCACATCATATTATTGATTGAAATGTGATTCCACTGAATGTTATATTGATAGAATCGATGCACACGGCTAAAGAAGTGCAAAACAATATATGTCTCGACAGTGACCGTCTGCTAAAGGGAAATTGACACATGCTGGGAAGACATGCATGACTCAACAGAATACAAGCACAGGTTCATTCAGCCACGTCAACACAATAAAAACATCTTTCTTTTAACAGTGGGCTTTTAAAGACGGACACTGCTGATATTTATCATGGGATCCGGTTGGTATTGTGCTTATTCAGCACAATAAAGATCAACCTTTCAAGCCTTCAACTCCTGTGCCAAAACACTTGAGTTTTGGATCTTTGACCTTTATTGGTTCCTTAATATGGTATTGGAATTCATTTTCTGTATAATGTAAATTATCATTTAAAAAATGAACTTCATGGGCAGATTGTAGGGCACAAAAACAGGGTCCACTAAATGAAATTACAAATGTCTAAACCACTTAATTACACTTTAATGATTCAAGAGAGCTAATTGTTATTTAACTTATAACACGGACATTTACTATTGCTTTGCACATTTCAATGTGCTGATAATGTGATACTGATTAGAGATACTGGCCCAAACAAACACATTCACATATATGTGTTTAGGTTCAAATCTATTTCTTGTTAGTGAAACCATCTCTGCCACAGGGTTTGCAGACTGAGGAAGGAACATTAGTCTTGCATTAATAAAATCTAAAATATGAAACATTAATCACATTCAGAACATAGAAGCAGCGAAATAATGCAATTGTGACTGGCCGAGAGGTTTGTGTAGCCTGTCATTCTCAAAATAATACCCTCTTAATCTCAGTGTGAATGTATGTAGTGTCAAGATCAGTGTGACCCAGTTTCCTGAAAACATAATCTCATTAAAATAAACAGTGTAATCACAGATTATCTCCCACTCACAAATAAATACTTTCACACTCGCACACATACAAACACAATATATAATCTATTTTCTGTATTGATACAATCCTTCAGAAGACCTCGGACTTTGGCTATATGTATTCAAACCGTACACAACACATAGAGAGATTCGTCCAGTGCAAAAAAAATGCAATGCATTTTAATTACTTAACATTTTACTTACGGTACTTAAAACTCAATAAAGAAAAAAGTCGGACTGAACTTATCCATTGGGAATTTACTAGGTTGTAAAAATAAGTGGATCCTAAACTGATATAAATGTGATTTTACTAAAACAATGCTGATTAGTTATTTAGCGATATGTTAAAAAATATGCAACAGCCAAAGTGGCCTTCAGCAGAGAAGGAACGTGGTTTTGCAGACAGAGCAATTTGTATTTTAATGAAAGATTAACCAGACAAACATTTTTTATTACTATTTGGAAAATTGTGCATCCAAAAAAAAGAATACTTTTTAAAGGCTATAATAATAAGAAAGTATTTATATGTTAAGAAGCCTATTTCTCATAACAATTTAGTTAATATTTGCATGATTCCCTGAAATATTTCTTATTAATTTAACATAATCTTTTTATGTTTTACGTTTTTTTTCTTTAAATACAAATTCCTTTTTAAATGCTTATTAACATGATGAATGAATGACTGGCATACTTATATTACAATATGTCTTTCCTGGTGTACATGGCAAATAGTGAATAATTTTACGCAGCTCTTTTACACAGAGGGATGGTTTCATATAACGAAGTTAAAATCAATGTTCTATATGGTTAGACTGGGAATGTAGAGAAGAACGGCCTGTTTTATGGTGCCTTTTGTAGTGATTATAATATTTGTAATTTCAGGAACTTGACATCTCCTGTCGTTTTATGGAAAAAAGCTCCAATCTTGGAAAAGAGTGTAAACATTCTTATGATAATGAAAAATACAGTAAAATAGTAACATTGTGAAATATGATTATAATTTAAAAATTAAAACATGATAATAATTAAGATGCAAATCAGCATATTAGATTAATTTCTAAGGATCATGTGACACTGAAGACTGAAGTAATGATGCTAAAAATTCAGGAAATAAACACATATATATATATATATATATATATATATATATATTATATATTATTAACATTTTATATAAATTATTATATTATATTTATTTTTATATAATGCAAAGAAAATAATATTTCATTTGTTTTTGATCAAATAATTCCATCCTTCTTCCTTCAATAACATTAAAAAAGTCTTATTTCAAACTTTTGCCTACCAGCTATATAAAATAATGCATGTGAATTAATTAGCAAATTATATTTTTATTATATATATATATATATATATATATATATATATATATATATATATATATATATATATATATATATATATATATATATATATATATATATATATTACACTTTCCTAATCACCAGACTTGAATGTGGAAGTCGTCAGATTTACCTTGTTCTAGTATAAGTTTGAGAAGGATATTTTGTATTGAATTAATCATTTTCTTAGACAAGTGAAATTACTGAAGAAAGCCTGTTCAGCTTCTGTGAACAGTAATTCCCGCCTTCTTCGATTCGATGGCTATTTCAAAGCATATTAACATTGACGAGCACTTTTAAACCTGCACTGAGCCAGTGTAAAATGAATGCGGGCAATTCGTCTGGGCCGACGGAAGGCTATAGGATATGTGTATTTACTATATATTTAGGTAGCAACGGGCTGTAGGAGAATTTACAGTTAAGACCCGAGGACTGTGCTGAAGCCTTAAATTTGGCATGAGATGAAAGTTGCATTAGCATTTGCCCCCATTGTGATATATATCTCAAACAGCTTCTTGAAGAAGAAAAACTGTAAGGCATAACTTGATTTTGCCCATGTGGAATTGATTGGATCACAATTCCTGTGATGTCATCTGAGTGACAGGTTGTCCCCGCCCTCGCGGCACTAAACACGTCATCCGAGAAGAGATGTTTAAACTTATTTTAAATCCATAAATAAGTTAGATCAAATCATTTGAGCTGTCGATTTAGATGGTGTCTTTAATACGCATCATAAGCTTTGCATTCCCTGGCAGATTTGAGTCTGGCTTCTTTCTACCCAGTTCCTCCATCTATTTATACCAGCAGTCACAGAAGAACATTGCAGAACCCTGTGTTTGTTGTTTCCCCTCCTCTTCCCAGGTCCTTCGTTCCCACTTATTAATCAGTCGCCTTGACCTACTCATCCTCCTCTTTCTCTCCTCCTCTCCTCTCTAATTCTCAGCATCTTCCTCTGACTCATCCTTTCATCCCCTCCCCCTTCTGTTTCTCCTCTCATCTTGCTCTCATTCGGGTTTCCACCCACCCTCGCTCTGTTTTGCCTCTCTCTTCCTCTGTTCCTCTCTTCCAGGCTTGCCTATCAAGGCTACGGCACTGACGGCAGGTAATCATCGCACCGAATCCCTTTTTCTTTTGCACCTTCCTTGCATCCGTTGATGGCTTGACTTGACCATGAATAATGCTATTGAATTGGTTACCATAGATTTGAGCATGGCTTTGTGAATGTTGCATGAATTAACCAGGTTATCGCTGCTGTTTAGGGCATGTCTCTGCAGGAGTCACTCCATACGTTGGGATGCGAATTTGGGTGGCAGTGTTTTCTGATGCCCGCACTATGTGCCCGCTTTACTGTTTGTGCATGCGTGTTTTCAGTGTGTCCAACCTGTTCTCATCAGGCAATTTTACTGAATTTTTATTCAAGTCTATTAATTTTGAGTGGTGCTATGCTTTCAATTGCTAAATTCCCAGAGAACGCATTTATTATTACATTACTCTTAAAACGAAGCAGTTACTGCAGTAAAGTATGAGAAGCAGAAATAATTAGTACATTACTCGCGAGTTCCGAGTCGTTGGAAAATGTGTCACGTGACAAACGCAAAACCGACCGAATCGCTCGTGAGCGTCCCGTCGCTGGATCTTATTTCCCTCCGTCTCCGCTCCAGAAAGCTCTTCATCTCGCCGAAGGGATGTTCAATTATTTATCTTTTTCTTGCCCCATCACGCCACTTTCTGCGGTCTCCACCCCACCCCTCAGTCGATCGCCCCCTCCCCCCCGTGCATCTGCTGCAGTAACGCGCTGGCACGGGCACGGCGTAAATTAGCAGCGTCCGTGTGTTCATATGCGCGATCATGAGCTGGTCGCACCGTGTGGCACCTGCGGGCATACATGCCCGTCTTGTCATTACAAACAAAGCCCCTCCTCCTCATCCTCCTCATCCTCCCCCAGTCTAAATTCTGCTGGTCGGCGCATTCCATTAGCAAGGTGACACGTGCGCGCGTGTGTGTCGAGGCATATTTTCCATGCAATTCGCATGTTCTGGCTTTTTATTGGCTGCCTGCTGTCGATGCTTGAACTATATGTCTCATTGGTAAGAAGGACGGAACTGAATGTTCCAGAAAAACAGTCCTGTATTCAGAGCAATCAGATTGACTGGCACTCCTGAATCCTGATGCATTTACATATTGAGGGTTAAAGTCAAAATGGATGCTGTTCACATAATACACGTTCCTGATCTTTAATAAGTGCACGTTGTTTTAAATGTTTCATTTCTTAATCTTGAGTCAAAATTGAATAAAAGCTTGTGAATGAATGTTAACTGATATGTTTTAGCAAAGCCATATTCTTGTGCTCTGTTCATGATCCAATCCGTTCCTGCACAACTTAAATGTAACCTGAGTAATTCTGTGGACTAAATGAACTCCATGAAAATGCAGTATGTCATGACAATGCAATTACAGTTTAATGCTTTTCAGACACAGGAAGACAAAAGCCGGCAACAGAATTCTGAACCCAAAACTGATTTTTTGCACAGAAATTATATTTTGTGTATACGAATGTACTTTTACAAACGCATTTGGTAAATGAAATGCACCTTTTGTGAATGGTTGTCTGAATCACAAATTACTTTGCGTCCATTAAAACCCCTAGTTCATCACTTGCATTTATATATTGTGCATGTGAGCAAGATTTATAATTGGTAAAAGGAGATTTATGGCTGAACAAAACCGTTTGACATACGACATTAGATATTTACATTTTGCAGACGCTTTTATCCAAAGCGACTTAAATTGCATTCAAGCAACACATTGACATTCTAATCACCTCTTGCTTTCCCTGGGAGTCGAACCCACGACCTTAGTGTTGCAAGCGCCAATGCTCTACTGTTTGAGTTCCAGGAAAGCCATATTTATCGCTCTCATGCAAAGTAAATTAAATTGATTTCATGTACTCAGTCTCTAAACATCATGAGCAATGCTCTCTTGTTTCCTTGAAGGATGTCCATTGTGAGCATCGTTGCCAGGGAAATCCTGGACTCTCGGGGAAACCCTACAGTGGAGGTCGACCTGAGAACTGATAAAGGTGAATCAATAGAGCCTGTCTATTGAAAGCATCTTCCAAAATGCATACATATAAAATACAATTTACAATTAATATAATAAAATCGAAATAGTATCAACTTGTATTAGGTCCACATGCAAGTTACTTTTAAGAGACAAATGTAAATGCGTGAAAATTGATGCAGATCCATCAGTAAAATATGAATGCACTAGTGTTGCATATGGAAGTGTCCGTGTGTTTTCAGGTCTGTTCAGGGCTGCGGTGCCCAGCGGAGCATCAACGGGCATCTATGAAGCTCTGGAACTCAGAGATGGAGACAAAAGCCGTTACAAGGGCAAAGGTGAGTGATCAGAGGTGGTCCATCGTAACATTGGCACTTGTAATCATCATTATAGATGGTTTAAAGTGCCCCTATTATGCTTTTTTGAATGTTACTTTTTGCAATGTGTAATATAGCTGTCTGTGAATGTAAAATGACCCCCCTCAAACGTTGTAGGCCTGGAAGACTTTGGTTTGTGTTGTCTACGTCGAGAAGGCGCTGTAGGTCTTCAAACAGATCAAAACTCAGGCTCAGGCATCAAGTGATGAGGAAGATCCGGAGCTGAAATTCAGCAATGGCTGTTTAGTTTTTGACACGTGTTTTAAGTGATGGACCAATCAGAACAGACTGGGCCGTCCGACCAATTAGCTCTCGGAAAGGAGGGGTTTATAGAAACCAAATCTTTAAGAAATGAGGTGACGGCACCAAAAAAAGTCGGTGTTTGGATAATTGGGGCACTTTAAAACTAATTAGATCATTCTCTTTGAAGCCTCCTGCTGTATTTTATTTATTTGATCTATCTTGATCTGTATTCCTGTTTTAAGGCGTCCTGAAGGCTGTTGGTCACATTAATGACACTCTTGGACCAGCCATCATTGCATCTGTAAGTGGAAAAAATGCTCTTCTTTTTATAACCAATAATCAAACTATTCATTTTCTACCAGCATGAGAAGGATTATGAACTGCACACTGAGCATATTTCCTTACTTCTGGAAAAGATGATCTAAATTCGAATTTCTGTAAGAGAAAAACAAAATGTATATTCAAAATACAGTAATACCTCGGTTTACGAGTTTAATTCGTTCCAAGAGCTCATAATCCAAGATGCTCGTACACCAAAACAATTTTCCCCATAAGAATGTAATAAAAATCACTCGATTCGTTCCACACGACCATAAATGCCCGTTTAAAAAAATAATTTGGTTTTACCCTATTAATTAAAGTAAAAAATATAAACAAATTAATTAAGATCTCATATAAATGCTAATTAATAATTGACAATTCAACTCTAAAAATACATGACAATTTACTGTAGTGCGCACTTCATCTTTGAGTAGCGTCACTGCTGGCGTGAAGGAGACGAGAGGAGGGTTTTACTGCTTACAGGGAGAATTTCATCCCTTCTTTCTTACTCATCTTGAGGTCGTTGTCTATATGCTGTACTGTACGTATATATTTCACTACGTGAACAATAGCGATCACAATTAATGTGAACAACACAAGGTAAAACCGCTGTAAATCACTTATAAAAGTATCACTGTGGTGAATGATGCAACCAAACCGAGCGACGCTGAGAGAATGAACGAGTGAAGGGGTGATAAAGGGCTTCGTTAGGATATTTCCAGTAAAAATGTGCGCGAAGACGCTGAGCGTCAGGACTTTTCCACCCAAAAATGCGCGTGGGCGAGGGAAAAATTTTCTCGCACTCTGATACAATGCTTGTACATCGATTTGCTCGTATACAAAGTCACTCATAAACCGAGGTATTACTGTACACTTGTTTTTAATGGGGGCACAGCTTGTATTTAAACCTGCAATATTCCTTTAAAATGAAAGTGACTATGATTTACATTCTTTTATAGCCTCCTATGTTTTTTTCATTCCATACATGGTTTTTCTTCAGATGTTTGTCGGCACTTTCTGATTTTTTTTCTACGGTTTATTTATAAGCGGTTATTAATTTAAGTATTTGTTATTTGTTTGTTTGTTTGTTTGTTTTACAGATCAGATTCCGATCAGATGGGATCAGAATCAGATCCCACCCCTGCACTTTTTCAATCATTTTTCTTTTTCTATTTTATACCCATTTACTCGTAAGAGGAGATTTTAAAACAGGTCCAACTGCTACAAATCTCCCAAAGGCAGAGACACAAAATCTCCTATTATCCAGGTCTTGATTTTCATTCTGATCTACACATTCCATTCTTTCGTTTTCATTCCTTTTTTACTTCCATATCTAAAAGGCGAAAGCTAAATACAAAATACGCTCAAATGCTGCAAGAGTACTTTTAGTTTGATTTGACTTTGATGATGATTTTTAATTCCACAGCGGCAGGGCTAATGATTACACAACATTTGTATTTGATTAATCTGGAGAGTTTTATCTTCACGATGTGAACTTTAGGAGATCAGTGTGGTGGAACAGGAGAAACTAGACAACATGATGATTGAAATGGACGGCACAGAAAACAAATGTGAGTTATTATCTTATATGTAACGAAATCATATTTTAAAGAAATAGTTCAACTAAAATGGAAATTCTGGCTTCATGTACTCACCGGCATGACTTTCCTTCTTGTTCAGCGCTACTGTTTTCTAAATGATAAAAGTACAATGACCAAAGAAGGACAAAAAGCAGCATAAAAGTTGTCCATGCAACTCCTATAACAGACCAAAATGTTGCTTATTTACTTCATACTTAATCATACTTATTGTAAGCAATTGTGAAATGAAAAATATGATTTAATAGGATATAAGATTTATAAAGAACTGAAAATAATTTATAAAATACATTACTTTTCAAAAAAAAATTATGTTTTAAAAAAGAACCTTATGCTTGGAATGCATTTATTTGATCAGAAATACAGTAAAAACACTAATATTGTGAAATATTATTACAATTGAAAATAACTGTTTTGTAGTTGAATATATATTTTGAAATATGTTTTTTTTCTGTGATGTAAAGCTGAATTTTCAGCATCATTACTCCAGTCTTCAGTGTCCCACGATCCTTCAGAAATCATTATAATATGATGAATAAAATTAAATATATTTTGCAAATATATCTTATAATTATCAATGTTGAATATGTTGTGCTGATTCATATTGGAGTGGAAACCATTATGCAATTTTTTGTTATAGAAAGCTCACAAGTACAGCATTTTTTAAATAATAACTTGTCACTTTTGATCAAGTTAATGCATCCTTTTTTAAAAATGAAATCTTACTGACCCAAATTCTGTTAAATGATTTAAAAAATGAATTGTAATAATTTCAGCACTTCAATAATGATACCATTTTACAATGTATATGGATGTTTATAGTGATACAATGAAACTATAATTTAAGTCACATAAAAAATGCGATCAAAATAATGATGATTGCTGTCTGCTCAATATGTGTGCAGCCCAGTTTGGTGCTAACGCCATCCTGGGAGTGTCTCTGGCCATCTGCAAGGCCGGTGCGGCAGAGAAAGGCGTCCCTCTCTATCGTCACATTGCTGATCTGGCAGGAAACACAGAGCTAGTGCTGCCAGTTCCCGTAAGAAAACTCATTGCTCAACTGCACGACTTTAGTGCGCAGCACAACAATTCACATCAGTAGGTGTTTCCTCTTGATTATCTAGGGGGATAGACTGACTAAGCACATTTTCTCTCTGCATTTCTCAGGCCTTTAATGTAATCAACGGAGGCTCCCATGCTGGAAACAAGCTCGCCATGCAGGAGTTCATGGTGCTTCCTGTGGGGGCGGAGTCGTTCCGTGATGCGCTGCGAGTCGGAGCCGAGCTCTACCAGACTCTGAAGGGGGTCATCAAGGAGAAGTACGGCCAAGACGCCACCAACGTCGGGGACGAGGGAGGTTTTGCTCCAAACATCCTGGAGAACAGTGAAGGTGTGTTTATGAGTCATCGCCTTGTCTGAGTGTGTGATTCAATTGAATCATAATGAACTTTTCTACTGTTGGTTTCTCTGTCACGTCTCCACAGCTCTTGAGTTGATAAAGACGGCCATAGACAAGGCCGGGTTCACAGATAAAGTGGTGATCGGGATGGATGTAGCCGCCTCCGAGTTCTACCGTGAAGGGAAGTACGACCTTGACTTCAAGTCCCCACCAAACCCAGACAGACACATCACCGGCGATGAGCTACTAGAGATCTACCAGACGTTTGTCAATGATTATCCAGGTAAATTGTGAAACATACAATTGGAAAGGAGGTTTAAATGTAGTTGGCATTTGGCTGACGCTTTTATCCAAAGCGACTTGCATTGCATTCAAGAAACACATTGACCTTCTAATCAGTTCTTGTTTTTCTCTGAGAGTCGAACCCATGACCTTGGTGTTGTAAACACTAATGCTCTACTGGTTGAGCTACTGGAAAGCTGTAACCATTTAAATTCTTCTTTAATTTTAAATCTGTAATAAATACGTTTGCACATTTTTGCCATTTATTTAGCTTGTTTTTATAGTAATGCACTCACACTGTTAGCCTTAGGGCAAATGTCACCATCAAAATAATTTTTTTGTCATTATATTATATTATTAAAATGATTGAATTAATTATTTATCACATTATTCACTATAACGCTTCCATTAGATTTTTAAAATGCATTTATTTTATCAAAAGTACAGTAAACAGTGATATTACAATTAAAATAAAACAGTTTTCTATTTGAATATATTGTAAAATGTAATTTATTCCTGGGTATGTTCAGCATCATTACTCCAGTCTTCAGTGTAACATGATCCTTCAGAAATCAATCTAATATGATTTGATGCTCAAGACACATTTATTACTGCTTTTAATGTTGTGCTGCTTAACTTTAAAAAAAAAAAAAAAAAAAAAAATTTTCAGGATTTTTGATGAATATAAAGCAAACAACATTAATAGTATTTAAGTGAAATAGAAACTGTCACTTTTGGCCACATTTCACTCCTTGCTGAATAAAAGTATGTCAAAAACGTTATCGACCCCAACCCGTATTGTACTTTTCCCACCTGTATATAAACCAGCAGATCTTCAAAAATGAAAATTCTGTCATCATTTCCAAGCCTGTATGAATTTCTTCTTTCAGCTGAACACAAAATAAGAAATTTTGTAACCAAACAATAGTTGGACCCCATTGACTTCCATAGGATGTAAAAACAATACTATGAAAGTCAGTGCGGTCCGGCAACTGTTTGGTTACCGTCGGTCTTCAAAATATCTTCTTTTGTGTTCAGCAGAAGAAAGAAACTCACACAAGTTTGGAACAAGTTGATGATGAGCAAATGATGACAGAATTTTCATTCTTGGGTGGACCGTCCCTTTAAGATGCTTTTAACCCAGAATATTCGATCATGTCTTCATTGACAGTGGTGTCCATTGAGGACCCGTTTGATCAGGACGACTGGGCCGCTTGGACTAACATGACGGGTTCAGTTGGGATCCAGATTGTGGGAGACGACCTGACCGTGACAAACCCAAAGAGGATAGAGAAGGCTGCGGAAGACCGCGCATGCAACTGTCTGCTCCTGAAGGTCAACCAGATCGGCACCGTCACAGAGGCCATCCAGGCGTGAGTAACTCTACACTATGTCCAATAAACCTGCATTTATTAGCTTCTCACTCACTCTCCCACTTAAAACTGTGTGTTCCTCAGATGTAAGCTCGCGCAGGCCAACGGATGGGGCGTGATGGTCAGCCATCGCTCAGGAGAGACAGAAGACACCTTCATCGCTGATCTAGTGGTGGGACTCTGCACTGGACAGGTACGCACACTTACACAAAGATGATGTGGTTTATATATTTATGGTGTGATTTAAAAAACAGTCCTAATCAAGTTTGATTAACCTGACAAACTTTCATTCTCTCTCTTATCTTTCAGATAAAGACAGGAGCTCCGTGTAGATCTGAGCGTCTCGCCAAATACAACCAACTTATGAGGTAAGAGAGCGTTCAAGCACATACATTTTTACCAGTTCAGTAAAAACATCCATTCGAATTCTCAATGTCCAAATAGTAGTTGCATGCTATTTGCCTCTATTACATTTACATTTCTGCATTTGGCAGACGCTTTTATCCAAAGCGACTTACATTGCATTCAAGAAACACATTGAATCAGGTCTTGCTTTCCCTGGGATTGAACCCATGACCTTGACGTTGCAAGCGCCAATGCTCTACTGACTGAGTCACAGGAAAGCTGTTGTTCTTATTTTGCTTGCTTGATGTGAAAAGCCACAACTGTTGATAAGAATGTTTTCCTGGAGCTCAAACAGTAGAGTGCTGCGCTTGCAACACCAAGGTCATGGGTTCGATTCCCAGGGAAAGCAAGAACTGATTAGAATGTCAATGCGTTTCTTGAATGCAATGCAAGTCGCTATATAAAGCGTCTGCCAAATGCAGGAATATAAATGGTTGCCCAACGATCAGTCAGCAACCAATTAAAGGACCATAGCAACACCCTGGCAACCATCCTACCGTTGTAGTCCCTTAGTTTCTTCAGAAAAGTCAAATTCTTTCATTTTGAAGCACATACAAATGCTTCAAGTGGAAATGACTCAACTAATTGCTGTGCTTAAAAAGACCCAGTCTCAAAAAGAACCAATGTAATGATTACTTTGATTAACATTGCTAATTACAGGCTTTTAGCTTTTTCTCCGTCACCTCCTGTTCCCGTATAATTAATCCATGTCCATCTCTGCCAATCTGTCTCTCTTTCTTTCTTTCTGCACCACAGGATTGAAGAAGAACTGGGTGATCAGGCTCGTTTCGCCGGGCACAATTTCAGAAACCCTAGCGCTCTGTGATACAGACATCACCGCACCGAAATCACACGAAAACAAACAGCGTATGTACTGCACTGAACCGACTGACTACCCCTGACATCCCCTAAAACCATTCAAAACAGCACTATTTGCACTGAAATGCAAAAATGACTTACTCAGACACTCAAAATATATATTTAAAGTCAACTGGACTGCGGCGGACTGGCTTTGATAGACCAAATATTATGCACAGTGGATCCTGGACAGACCAACATTATGCACAAATGATACTGAGGTACTTGACATGTGCACAGGCTGGACATGCATGCGTACGATACAGAAAATGGACCTTGAATTTAACAAGGCAAAGACTATGTTGTCTAAACTCAGATGGAAAAGTAGAGATTTATTTTAATCAGGTGTCTCTTTAAATTTAGCTTCAATTTAGATGTGAAGTATATGTAAATACAAACCTGTCTAGATTGACTCGCCACGCTAAAGAAATCAAATGTAATTTTTATGGTTCATTGCATGAGAACTAGGCAGAAATGGTACATTTTGGAAAATGGTAAAGTAGTTACATGAATATTTATGCAGCAGGGAAGATTGAAGTATTCAGATATATAAGGGACCAGATTTACACTAAGAGACAGTTTACTAAGTAGTTTGCCCAGGGCATTAGATGCTTTTTATCAAACAATATTATCTTTCTCAGATAATTTCTCAGTTTTTGTGTCCATCTTCTGATCCAAAAGCATGCTAAAGAAAAAGAGCATTTTAAAGAAACTGTTATTTAAAAAAAAGAGCATATTCAATTAAAATACGGTGCTCGAAACTTTGACTCATTTTAGTATATAAAAAATTCGAAATAATGTAAGAATATATTTCTTTTCATAAAGATGATTCACTATTTAAAATAACAGAAGGTACATTTCTGTATATCCTTGTCACCGAGTTGTGAGGTCTAAAATATGTCCTTGTGTGAATGTTATTGTTATAGATCAACACACACACACACACACACTGAACATGAAGTTCACGTCACTTCTAATTACAATAAATCTATTCAAGAGTCCCCAAATCTTCATGTCAGCCAGATTTTCTCATGCAATGACTCTTAAAATGTACTTTCGCATTTTCTTTCACCCTGGATATTAAAGGGGAAGTGAATTTTCTTTAAAGGGATGGTTCGCCCAAAAAGATTTTGTCATCTCTTACTCGGCCTCAAGTTGTTCTAAACCTGTATGAGTTTATTTCTTCTGTCGAACACAAAAGAGGATATTTCAAAGAACGTTGGTAGTCAAACGGTTGACGGCATAGTAGGAAAAAAAATACTATGGAAGTCAATGGGTGCCGTCAGCTGTCATTCTCTTCTTTTGTATTTAACAGAAGAAAGAAACAATATAAGGGTGAGTGAATGATAACGTCTTCATTTCTGGGTGAACCGTCCCTTTAAATGGTAAAACACATTCTCCTCTCCCATCTTAATGTGGAAGGAAAGTGAGCCAAGGTAGATTTTCTCGAAGATTGTAAATACTGTTGATGTGTGGTTTGTCCAAATCATTAGAGACGGGGCGGAGAGAGTAGAAATGACACTCGTCTCCTTCAAGATGAATGATCTTAATCCAGCAGTGAAAGAAAGAGAGACATAATCACAATGACCGATCAGATTCAAGAACTGGACCGATAGACACGCTTACACAAACACTCATTCACTCACTCACATTTGTGTAGCAAAGCCTCGCCCCTAACGCACACGACTCCTTATTCTCTGCCACCTTGAACTTGCAGTCAGTGTTTCTTCCTTTCTCGTCGTTTCATCGGTGTCCTCCTCCCCTTTCCCTTGTGCTTACGACTTACGGCTTGTTCCCCCATATCTGAAATCTTTTTCCTCCTTGTCTTCATAATTGTGTGGGATTATTGTGATGAAAAGGAAATGCAAGCAAGATGGAGAAAAAAAAAGTGATTGACGAGCCTGTCAAAGAATAATGTTATGGATTATTAAAGCTGTCATTACTTTCGTCACCCTCGAGTGTCTAAATCGGTTTTCTTCACTTCATTAAAAGCACTCAATGGCTTTTCAACATTTACATGCTCAGTTATGAAACTTTAAAATGTGAATGTTTTTATGGGCTTTACAAATTGCACTTCTTGTCAACTGCATTAGAAATCTTAACCGTAAACAATATATATCTATTAAAAATACATTACCATTTAAAAGTTGAGTAAATTTAAGGAACGAATACTTTTTACAGTAGCGTTAAATGGATCAAATGTGACATTTACAAACGATTTCTATTTCAAATAAATACTATTCTTTTGAACTTTATTGAACTGTATTCAGTCAAAAGAATCCTGAAAAATCATGGTTTAGACAAAAATAATGTAGTTTTCAACATTGATAAATGTTTCTTGAGCAGGAAATCAGCATATCAGAATGAATTATGAAGGATCATGTGACACTGAAGTTATATAATAACAACATTTAAACATAAGTCACATTTTTTCATTGTAATATTTCATAATATTAATGTACTTTTTATTTTTTTTAAATACAGCCAGTACTTTATTATAGACGCACTTAAATGTTCAAGCAGGTGGTTGATGCAAAAATAAATAATCTGCACTATATAGTCTTGTTTCATTACACACAGCATTTAATGTCGGAGATAAACAATCGTTAGACCAAGTGAAGACACTATGAGAAGATGGAATAAATACTTTATTTTCTACAGAGGTAGTCATTTCTACAGAGGATAAAGTGCTCTTAAACTCACTACTAACTTCACCACTGGGCTTGTGAGTTAATCAGTGTGGAGTATACAGTGTGTTAGACTTCAAGTGTGCTCTACAAGTGCATAGACAACAGTCGTTTACTCAAGCGCAGCAGCAAATATGAACTAGCATGTCCAAGCTCTCTTGTACCTTTATATTACCACTTGTTTTTGTAGGAAGGAATATTAATATTCTGGTGCAATAACCCAACCATTTAACAAGCAGGTGAGTTAAAGCAACAACCACAAAAAACCTTTCAGACCCGCTGGAATGACAACAAGAAGCTGGTGTATAGGCAGTGCAGCAGTTCGGACAGTCAAAATGGTGGCGCGTCTCTAGGAACGGGCATTTATGATGTCAACAAACTCTGGCTTGAGGGAAGCACCTCCAACCAGGAAGCCATCAACGTCAGCCTGGGCCGCGAGCTCTTTGCAGTTTCCCCCAGTAACAGAGCCTGTGAGACGAGAAGAGCGTGAACGCAAGCCAAGAGAAACAAATCTACATTTGAGCTTTTCTATTAAATATAACATTTTAAATACAAAACCATTAAAGTGACTATCAAATTATAGGTTCCTTAATTTTAACACATGCACATGCATATAAAACCTACAATTTCTTCAGCATCTGTCACTGTGAAACGGTTAAATTAGTGGTTTCATCCCAAAAATGATAATTCTATGCTTTACTCATCCTGATGCGCACACAAGAACATTTACTTGCACAAATCTATTTAACAGATGCTTTTATCCATTCCAAAGAGGACAACTTACGACGTTCAGCAGAATTTATATTAAACCTGGTGCAACAAAGAATCTGAATATATGCAAATGAGATTTGTGTTCAGATTATCGTTCATTCCTTCTGCTTACTTCCAAAATCTAACGTTTGAGATCGAATGGTACAAATACTCAGTTTTCAAATATTTCTGAATGACTGTTGAGTAATTATGTAAAATAAGAGCAATTCCTGAACCGTTATAACGTATACATTGAACGTCCAAGTCGTTTTGCATTAAAGCATCTGCCAACCGCTTACAGTGATCCCTCGTTTATCGCGGTTAATGTGGACCGGAACCCCCCGCGATAGGTGAAAATCTGTGAAGTTGGATCAGCCAATCAGCTCACGGGATACATCCACTCATGCTCTCATTGGTTGATCTCACGCCAGGAACCAATCACGTGTCTTGTCTGAGTGCCGTGGGCGTGTACAAAGCCTCTCTTTGTCTGGCATCCTGGGAAATCTTTTCTCTCGCATCAATACGCAATACGGCTGCCGATATGGCGGTATTTTTGAATTTTTATTTTTCGATGAATATTTTTGAAAAAAGTGATGCACTGAGGCCGCGAAACTTGAACCGCGGCGTGGCGAGGGATTTCTGTATCTGCAATCTTTGGTTTCATTAAATTGCATCATGCATGGACGTTCTGCAAAACGTCTTTAGTGTTACACTAAAGAAATAAGGTCATAGTGATGTGGCGTGAGCGGAGTAAATTACAATATTCTTTAAGGGCTTTAAGAACTGAAGAGACAGGATGTTCTGAACACTCGCCTCCGTAGATGATGCGCACAGAGTCGGCTACTGCATCCGACACGTTCGCTCTCAGCCATCCTCTCAGCTTCTCATGCACCTCCTGAGCCTGCAAAACACACACACACACACACACGACTTTGAAGACTTCATCTGAAACAATTTGGTTCTTGTACACCATCATCTAGCTGCAACAAATTGAAAGGGACAGAAACCTCAGGTTTCACTAAAAATACATTTGAGGGTATATAAATATAAATTTTCATTTTTGTGACCCATCCCTTCAAGCATATCATTACTCCTGCTTTGGTGCATATGCATGTCAAAAATACAAAATGAAAGGCGGAGTTGAAACATGATTGACGGATTTACCTGATCAGGAGTGGCGGTTTTTCCAGTGCCGATGGCCCACACTGGTTCATACGCCAAAACCACACGAGCCCAGTCCTTCACGTTGTCTGTGAAATATACAATGACCTTTAGTACATTAGGTACATTCCTACAGCTTTCTTGTAGCTCAATCAGTAGAGCATTGGTGTTTACGACGCCAAGGTCATGGGTTCGATTCTCAGGGAAAGCAAGAACTGATTCAATGCGTTTCTTGAATGCAATGCAAGTCACTTTGGATAAAAGTCTGCCAAATGCATAAATGTAACCAATTAAATGTTTGAAAGACTAATAATTGATCATTTCCATTGAGATAAATATTCCTAATATTTGCATCCCATCAATGTTAAAATGACCTGCAATGACTTGGGTCTGTTCAAACACCACGTCCTCAGTGGATCCAGCTTCTCTCTCTTCTAGTTTCTCCCCAATGCAGGCGATCACACCCAAATCGTTCTCTAGGCAATGGGCCACTTTCTGGCCAATCAGCTACAAATGGACATCGCAGCCAATCAGAGCGAGACGGGGAATACGCACAAATATGATGCCAGAAATGATGCTAGATAATGTTAAAACAAAATTCCTTCTCAACCTCGTCGCTCTCGCCAAACACGTGACGCCTCTCAGAATGGCCCAGAATCACCCAGTCGACGCCGCAGTCTTTAATCATCGCTGGACTAGAGCCGAGATGAAAGGGAGAACAATAAATATGGCTTTAGAGTTGACAGTGATAAATGGTTGCTCATAAAAACACTAAAAGATACTGATGAGCATGTATACCTGATCTCCCCTGTGAAGGCTCCTTTGGGTACCTTATAGCAGTTCTGGGCGGCCACACCGATCCTCTGGTCCAGCTTAGACCGCACATAATCCAGATAGATGGACGGCGCCGCGCACACCACCTCTGAACAATGAACACAAAATCACGGTTATGATGACATACTATCATGAAAGCCAGCTCGAATACTTTTAAAGAGACCCAAAAAAGAAACATTTGCTATCACATCGGTTTTCACTTTTACTTTTGTTTACTACCCTTGACTTTAATTAGATAATTTCCTCCAGATAAAATAGGAACATTTGGATAACAATGCATATGATATGGGAAAAACATGGGATCAGGCTAACAACTGTTAATAATAACCTGTAAGTTGTGTGCATATGGGGAGGAAAATGGACAAATATAGAATTAGTACAACAAAAAATTTGGTTATTTATGCTTTCTACAGCAGGCCTATGCAAATTTGTCTGCTCTTCTTATGAAAAAATAGCATATGACTGTGATGACATGAAATTATACAAGAAAGAATAAACTCAATCAATATTAACTAGTTCATACACAAGTTATTTATATTATATATGAATAAATAAAAATGTGCGCACGAGCCTTCATCCATTTAAAGTGTCACATGACGTCATGCATCTCTGGTCTCTATCGATTATATAAAAATACACGAGACTCATCGGCTAAGATGAGAAAACTGAAATGTTTTCGTTTATGATGCTGTCAGGTAAACAAGAGGAGGTCAAACGCGCGCGTGCACCTGCTTCATCGCTGAGACTGGCCGCGTTCAAGGTCATTATCAGCTCGCCCAGCGTCTCTTTATCGCCGTTCATCTTCCAGTTTCCCCCGACGAAGAACGTTCTTGCGGACATTATTACCGGACAAACCAAACGGGTTCACGCGCACCTCCTGCGGTATTAACGCACTTTACGAACCTTACTATGGAAAAGGCGTAGTGTTAAATATTCAGTTTGTCGGCTTGCCATTGGACGGTTGCAGGAAACGTCACGATTGCCTAATTAATATGCAAACGATGAGACCTCGCCATGATACCATCGTCCGCGTGATCAACTCTGATAATAATAATAATAATTAATCATAAGCTAAACCTTTGGAACACCGAGAACCCTAATTTTATTATAAACTATGGGATGCAATGGATAGGCTTAATGGATTTTTAAAAACATTTGTATTTACATTGGTGCCAATAGTACGAGACCACTAATGAAATTGCATCTATTTTACATTTTTCATACAAATTACATTATCTATTTGATCCAGGATGGTTTTGGAGGTTTTCCAAAGGACATCTTGTGCTTCAATTGATTTGAAGAAGGTGATCAATATAAGAGCTCACATGGTTGATGCCATTTGCAATCATTTGTTTGTTTAATTTTTTAAACATCACTTTACATATGAAGTTGATTCTGTGTAATTATGTTTAATAGTAATTCATTTTAATTATATCACTTGCGATGCAGGGATTTTTAAGAGATCTCCATGTGTGCTTTTTCTTACAATGCATATTGTTCTGAAACTGCTGTTCATGATCAGATATATCATGTGTTCTTTCTCATTTCGCAGCCAAAGAATCATGGACTTCATCAATAATAGGAGCTTCAGTCGATTAGTCTTCTTGTTTGTGTCTGCATGCTGACCTTTCTCCGGGAAAAGCTCTATTGAAAGTGGATTAGAGTAAGTCTCTGCTCCTTAAGAGAAAGAAAAAACAACTACCTGATCTACTTTGTCAAGGTGAAAGGTTTACAATGAGAAAAACAAATATACTAAAATGTAACATTTATTTTACGCCAAGTACACTACAAGCACATTTACACTTTATATACTATAAATGCACTGCAATTGTACTTTTAGTACACCAAATTGCTATACTTAAAGTCTGATAAATTGAAACAACTACAGTAAGTTTGTAATTAATGTGCTTTAGTTTTCGGGAAATAGTGTTGAGGTGCATCGAAGTATATTTGATTGTGCTAAAATGCCACTATTACAGCGTATACTGGCATGTAAAGACTGATATTATACAGTGATCATATTATCCAATAGTGATATTATCTAGGCTTAATATTAAGAAATGTATATTGCGCAATAAATAAATACTCCATATAAAGTTTGATCGTAATATTTATATCAGTAAATCTCAAGTGATTTGTCAGTTAATATTTTCATTTTTAGTATACTTGGTATGAAATAAATGTGTTTTAAATACATTTTAGTTGTTTTTTGTCTCTAGGGACCCCATTATAGAAGTGAAAGCCTATAGTTAGTAAATGTAAAGTTGTGTTGTGAAACTCTAGACGTAGAGTCGTAAGTCCTTAACCCAATCTGCTGGCAATGACGTCACTCTCTACTTTGCTTTGTTCTGTCTTCTGGTTTGTATTTCCACAGCTTCAAGGGAAGATCTTATGGATTTAAGAATGAACTGGTCATTTGTCAGGACATTTTAATGCGCATGATGAGTTTCGTAAACTCTACAGTACGCAAATCAGCAGCAGATATGTAGCAGATCTATCCCGCCATGGCCAAACACACCATCACTGTCACACTCATTACATGCCAAACTGTCAGAAACGGTCATATCCGCAAATTCTGTCCTGGTAACATTCATTTCGAAACAGTTTTGTGGGCTAAATCACATTTTAGGAATTAAATGTCCTTTTCAATAATATTTATTTCTCTCACATATTCTTTAAAGGGATGGTTCACCCAAAAATGAAAATTCTGTCATCATTTAGTCATGTAGTTCCAAAATTGTGAGTTTCTTTCTCTCTCTTTAAAATATATTTTAAAGTGTTGTTAATCAGACAGTTGACGGCACCCATTGACTTCCATGGTATTTGTTTCCTACTATGGAAGTCAATGGGTGCCGTCAGCTGTCGGATTACCAACATTCTTTAAAATATTTTCTGTGTGTTCAACAGAAGAAAGAAACTCATGCAGGGTTGGAACAACTTGAGAGTGAATAAATGATGACAGCGTTTTCATTTTTGAGTGAACTATTCCTTTATTAAATGCCCATTGCAAAGTTTTCACAATAAATGATTTAAGTGCATTTAACACAATAACGGTGCAAAGATAAATATTGGTTTAAATTAGGTTATTAATTACTTCAAATGCCCAGAAATCATAAAACACATTTTTATTGGACATAACATCTTGAAAGACACACACAGCGCACACCAAAATATTGTTTAATGCAGAATACTATGTTTATTAGAAAGGTATTTGAGTAACCACTGCAACAATTAAGAGGAACTCTCTTGTATGTAAAAGTCCTACAAAAAGATGAAAGAAGGAAATACAGACATTTGATCTTTAGCATAATGTGTCATTTAGAGGACTTTGGGAAGTTTGTTGTACAACTGTATGCCAGGTTAAAGTCACCAATAGCATCAAAGAGCCATAAATCAGATCTCAGACGGTCAGTTTTTTTGTTGGGAAAAGTCTCTGTAACGTTTCTTCTGCATTCTATCATCCTTTCTAATACATACAAATAGTCAAGCAAACTTTCATCTAATGATGAGGATTTTTAACAAACAAAAAATATGTAATGCTATATTTTTAATGCTTAAATGATTATTCATTTTCCTCATTTTTAAGATGTCAAACGCGCTATAATTTCAAGTCAAAGTATTGCTGTCATGAGATGATAACAAGAATGCAAACTGTGTTCCTGTGCTTGTTGTAACTTACATTTTTACAATTAAATATTGCATTTAAATATTCTAATAAAACCCAGTCTTCCAGTAATCCCACACATACAGATGGACCTTTGTGTTTGTGTGTGTGTGTGTGTGTGTGAGAGAGAGAGATTCTCTGTTGCTTAAAATTTCTCATTTCTCATCCTCTCTCTCAACCTTTACTCATCCTTTCTTTCTCATCCCCCTTTCATCTTATTTCAGGGTCCATCTCAGTTCCAAATCTTCAAGAAGCTGTCCCATGAGCCAGTGCAAACGCACATGCCATCTGGTGGTACTCCGGTGCAGCTCACCCTGTTGTCATGGCCAGACAACACGCCTACAAGAGAGAACGGGAAAAAGGAAGGAAGTGAGAATATCAATTTGACAGGAATATGGCTGCATCCGAAATCGCATACTCTTATATTTATGCATTTGACAGACGCTTTTATCCAAAGCAACTTTCATTGCATTCAAGAAACACATTGACATTCTAATCAGTTCTTGCTTTTTGTGGGAATTGAACCCATGACCTTGGTGTTGCAAGCGCCATGCTCGACATACAGGGAAGTATGCCATTTTGGATGCAGCCTTTGTTTTTCACGCACATTTATTTAAAGATGCAATGAAACTGAAGCAACAGATCTTTTCTTCTGTGTTGTGTGAGGGATTATTAAAAAATGAAAAAATTTAAGGTGGGGACTTGGTTTTATGCATTGGTTGTTGTGAAGGCAGAAAAAAAATTGTGAAGGCAGAAAAAAAAGGCAGACGAACGTGAGCTTTCATCAGTGGGGTTTAAGCGGACTAAATGATTAGAGAAGTGTGGTATATGTCAACAGAGAGACGGCTGTCATTTTACCCGAAACTCCAGTTATGGCATTTTGATGGTCAAAATAAAACAATATACAGTAATCCCTTGCCACTTCGCTCTTGTTGCCACTTGTTCAAGTTTCGCGGTCTCAGTGCATTGTGGATTTTTCAAAAATACCGCCATATCGGCAGCCGTATTGCGGAAAGCGGCGTTGCTTCATCATGATGCGAGAGAAACGGTTTCCCAGGATGCCAGACAAAGAGAGAAACTCTCTCTGAGGCTTTGTACACGCCCACAGCACTCAGACAAGACACGTGATTGGTTCCCGGCCCGAGATCGACCAATGAGAGCACGAGTGGAGTGGGAGCCTCTTCGCCTCTCTCAGAAGCAAATATTGATGATCCAGCGCCGATATCTGACGATGAGGCGCTTCCCGAACTGATTTAAAGGCCTCATTATACCAGTGCAGTAACACCATCATCATCACATTCATCGAACCGCACAGGTTTGTCATCGTCGTCATTACTGGAGTCTCAAGATACTACTGTCATTGAGGAGTGTAGAGCACCATAATACGTATCATATGAGAGAGAGAGAGAAAATGTATAATATTAAGGTTTTATAATTAAAAAGATTTAATTGAAATATATTTAAAGCATAAATATACATATTTTAAAGATTCTGGTACCTACACAAATATATGCAGAAATTCCTAGTGGGGCCAATGCAACTTCGCAGATTTTCACCTATCGCGGGGGGTTCCGGTCCACATTAACCGCGGGATCACTGTACATATTATTTTGTTATTTTGAATAAAATCAGCTGCTCAAAAACAGCTTGCCAAAACAAAATTTCTGGAATAATTCGGTCGACTAGTACACATCTTCGATCTACTATTGGTCTGTGGCGATTATGTAATATTAGGTGTGGAAATCTTGTCCAGTTGATTCTTTCTGTTCAGTCCATTGAGGTCGGATGCGAGTAAAAACATGAAACTGGAGAGCTGTTTTATAGTATAGTATTTTTTCATACTGTAAAGCTGCTGCTTTAAAGCAATATATTTTATGAAATGTTATATAAATAAGATGCGACTTGACTGCAGTGCCAAAATAGAGAGCCGATGCAAGCATCCATATCGCTGTGATCAGATGCTTTCTTATCTGCTTTTTTCTCACCACTGTCATTTTTGTTGCGTGTTTATTTGGTTACTGAGAGGAAAGCATCTAACCCTCATGATCAGATAGTGTCGGGAAACAGTATGCGGTTTGAAAGCCCTTTCAAGAATCAAAATGAACTTCTCCGTGTGTATATTGTGAGCTTACTACTAACACAATATCACATCCCTGCTGGAAAAGCATTTTCCTACACATAAATAACCTACATAGAAACTACAGTGGTCCCTCGTTTATTGCGGTTAATGTGGACCCCGCAATAGGTGAAAATCCGCAAAGTAGGATCAGCCAATCAGCTCACGGGATACATCCACTCGTGCTCTCATTGGTCGATCTTGCGCCGGGAACCAATCACGTGTCTTGTCTGAGTGCCGTGGGTGTGTACAAAGCCTCTCAGAGAGTTTCTCTCTTTGTCTGGCATCCTGGGAAACCATTTCTCTCGCATCACGATGAAGCAACGCTGCTTTACGCAATACGGCTGCCGATTTGGCGGTAATTTTTAATTGTTATTTTTCAATGAATATTTTTTTTAAATCCGCAATGCACTGAGGCCGTGAAACTTGAACTGCGAAGTGGCGAGCGATTACTGTATCTGCTTGACTTGTTTTGACTGATTTGACTTGTTTCACAGACACTTGACTGCTTAATTAATCAGCACTAGTGATTCCCTCCATCCGCTTCTCCTTTCTTTAAACTTACCCACTTTCTCGCCCTTTAGCGAGTCCCAAATATTGCAGTTGAAGTCATCGTAGCCAGCAAAGATGAGGCGGCCAGACATGGAGAGAGCCAGTGAAGTAACGCCGCTGTTTAGGGCGGCATCCTGGTAGCAAATCACTTCTTGATCAGCCCGAATATCATACATCTTGCATGTGCAGTCATCCGAGCCTGTGATGAATGCATTGCTGCTGGGGAAGAACTGAAGTGGTAGACACAGAGTGATGAATCCATTTACCGGTATGCGCTTTTCTCTTTCAATTGGAAAATCTTTGAAACTAGTAGAAGGTTAGCGGAAATTACTGGATAAAAAATAACAGTGATGCAGTTTTCTGTGTTTTCTTAGTGCATCAAACATCGCTTAAACTCACTGAAATGGCATTGATGTCACTCGTGTGACCCTGGAAGGTTTGCTTGCACTGGCCATCCCTGATGTCCCACAGCTTGGCCAGAGAGTCACAAGCTCCCGAAACGAAGAAATTGTTGTCCGGGGACAGAGACAGACACATGCAGTCACCGACATGGTTCAGAAAAATTGTCTTCTGCTTTCCAGTCTCCAAATCCCACAGTGCACTGGAAGAAAAATGAGGTAAAAAGAAATTAATAGTAGCAGAAATTAAACAAAAGACAAGTGGTTTTTACATAGTATTTACTTTGTATAGCCTATTATTGCACGTTTGGGCAGATAGAGTATGCATACTACTGACTGTTTGCGCCATGTTCTAGTGTTTGAGCAACATTATAATACTGTAATGGGATAGTTTGCCCAAAAATAAAAATTCTGTCATCATTTACTTAATTTACCCTCATGTCAATGCAAATATTCTTTGAAATATAATGTATTTGGCTTCTATTTCCATAAAATTACAATGAATGGAGACAGAAACCTTTGCAAGATACACCTTAAAAAGAGCATTCAAGTGTTGTATTTCAAGTGTTTTGAGATTGTACAATAGCTTTCTGTATGCAGCAGACTGAAATCACTAGCTAGTTAAGTGCATATCATTGATTCAGTGAGTTAAACTTGGTTTTGTGAACTGGATCAACTGAATGGAACATAAATATTTTTCTCCGGATCTTTCATGAATGTGCCGAGTAGAGCTGAGATTCTCTTGCATGCATGAATTTATTGTGTTTTCATCTTTACCATATTTTATTGACACAAGTATATTTAAAGGGGCTGTATGTAATAATTTTATTTTTGTTGAATCACGTTCGGTCTCTTGTACGTTACGTGTGCACGAATGCGAGCAATAAGTTGCTGACTGCAATTCACTTAACGGCCACCGGTGTCGCTATTAAAAAGGGGTTTTGAAATCTTCATACAGCCTTTAAAAGAAAAAAAGTTATGCTCCATACACAAAAACGTAACAAAATGAATTGTTATAATTTTAAATGGAAAAGCATCATGCACAAACCATGTGGTATCACCAGAGGCGGTGACAATCTCAGTGTCGCTGAGGAAGCGTGCACAGGACAAGTAACCTTTGAAAAAATTTAAAGAGACACAATTACTTAACAGACAGAAGTATGCAAGAAATGAAAGATTAATGAAACTGACCGTTATACTTTACCTGTGTGAGCATCCAGCTCTTTCACAGTCTTGATTACGGGTGTCTTCAAGTTGTAGACAGTGCACATGTTGTCAAGACCACCGCTGGCCACAAGGTTTCCAGAAGGAGCATATGCACAGGTCATCACCCATGAGGATTTGAGGGGAACAGCATTGACCTAAAGAAAGAGGCAAATGTTATATCTTTTCCTTGAGCGTAATGTGATTTGCAGCTTCAAAATAATCGCTGTACTCAAATATGTTTTGCAGGTTTTGTTGTTAAAATGTAAAAGAATGTAAAAGCATAAATTTGTGTGAAATGTCATGATCCATCAATAAACCTTTTTACTTAAAGTTTAACTAATTTTGGAAACACACTTAGCAAAAATCTAATTCTCTGTTATTTTGCGCACGATTTGAGCACCAAACAAAAATGGAAAATGTGTGGTTTTACAAGACAACAATGTACTAAAAATGGAAAGGTTTTTTCTTTGCGTTTTTAAAACATTTTGCAAACAGATGATCCCCGTTCATGCTAATACACAAAAACGACTAAAAACCTTGTATTCTGCTGCCAAGCCAGTAGTTGGCGATGTCACTTTGTAAAGAAACACTATACGCCTATAGACTGAATGCATAATGAGCGTTCAAAGCAAAACACAAAAAGTTTGAAAGCTTCAATATCGTTGTATTATTGGAAGGTAGCGAGATATTTAAAAATGAACAAATCAAATGGCCTATTCAAGAAGCTTAAAATACGCATCATTCATTCAATGCGCTTGTTATGAATACGAGCTCCGCATTTCCCCCCTCTGGCCACAGGAGGGAGCTCTCACACATATACTGACACACACACACTACAATTCCCATGACGCCGTTCATTGGACTGATCATCACCACCCCAGCTGTTACTCATTCACAGAGACTATCTAAACCTGGTTACCCAGCAGCTCAGGGCGAAGTCTTGTTTTGCTATTGCTGACATTTTTAAGCGTTTGTATTCTGCCTGTTGTTCCGTTTCTGACCTTGCTGTTACCCGTTACCGAATCTGTTTACCTGCCCGACCTGTGCCTGGATTATCGTTGTTGAATGTTCTCTGCCCGTCCAAGACACACATTTAGATTTCTGCCTGTGAGTCCCTTCCGTTACAGCGCTAATAACAAACTATAGGCGACATTATGATGTATAGCCCAAAATATTTATAGATCACTTGCTTAATGGCTTCAAATATATTTGTTTATGATTCCCCATCTTCTCTTGAAAGTGTATTTGAGTCAGTCAGACACACCTTATTTCCAGAGTGAGAATCCCAGATAAGAAGTTTGCCATCCTGTGATGCACTGACCATTAGCCTAAAGACACCAATGAAAGAAAGAGTGATAAGACAACAGGATGAATGGATATTGTTCATTTATGCATTTGATGTACTCCATCCATGCTATCTCACATACCTTCTGATAAATGATAAAATATGATTTTGCTGTCAATGCCGTTCAACCCTAGACATGGTTGAGTAGCTTCTTGAATAGACTGAGGCTTAAGTCTGTTTCAGGGCACTGACCCTGATAATTGATCTAACTAAGAATTAGCTAATTCAAGGTGACCACAGGACGCAGTCGAGTTCCATGTGAGAGCTGTTAAACTGTTTGAGCAGATCATGTGACAAGCAAGGGCAACAGGTAAAACTAATACATTTCACTTTCGGTCACATCGTTTTTTCCTTTAATATACTTTCGGAGACCAAATTGAATAAATAACTCTATGGTGGAGTATAACCCATCATAGCTAATTTATGCTTGACCCTTAATATTGTTCCCACCTGTTGTCTGTACTCCAATGCATGGCGTAGATTTTGGCCAGGTGGCCTTTGAGGGTCCTCCTGGTCTTGAGCTGCACCCGAGGGGCCGGGGCCACCCCAGCAGCGGCCGCAGCCATGTCTGTGTCATTGGCTGCTTTGCGAGCCGCCTAGAAGGAGCACAAATGTAATTTAACAGCTAGTCCTTGCATTAGCAATCGATTGGTTTTAATACATTTGTACTGCAGCGAAGATCAACAAATATAACAGTCTCACCTCGATCTGTGTCTTCAGGCCTTCGGCCTCCTTTTTCATCTGTTCCATTTCACCCATAGCTGCTGTTGATCGGGCTGCTTACCAACACAAGCTAGAAGCAATCAGAAATGGGCTTACATGTAATAAAGTAATAACAAATCAAATTTATCCAAAGCGACTTACATGGCCTTCAAGAAACACATTGATATTCTAATCAGTTCTTGCTTTCCCTGGGAATTGAACCCTTGACCTTGGCGTTGCAACAGCCACACTCTACTGGTTGAGCTAAAGGAAAGCTGAGATTAACATTTCTAAGATTAATATGAACTTGGCCTTGTGTGTGAGTATTACATCTTCCGACATCCAGAATGCATTTTAATAGTAATGATGATGTATGATTTGATCTAGTACTGACGAATACTGAAATCTGACTTTGATTCAGACGTAAAACATCTTACCAGTTAAGCCTAAATTTTCATGTAATATCTCAAAACTCAAGTTCTGCCTGCTTAATAGACAGTAATATTGAATACAGATTTGCAAAAAGCTGTGGAACAACAATATCGTCTGTCATGTAGAAACTCTAGGCTGTTGAGATAAGCCAAATCCAATTTAATTTTCAGTAATTCTAGCATAAATCACAGCGCTGTTGGGTATATACTACAAACTTTTACTGACACTGAGAATCTGTTATATAAAATTGTAATTCCAAATTCAAATATCGATATTCAAAATGTTGTGATAAGTGAAAATATCAAGCAAACTTGCAAAAAAGCTAATAAATTTGTTAAAAAAGCAAACAAAAAAATTCAAGATTTTAAAGTAAGACATGGAGCCCAAATCAAATCTAATATTAGCTCTAAATATATATATATATATATATATATATATATATATATATATTGGATATTGGTCATTGGAATTCTGCATCTGACCAGTGAGAAAGTCTAGATTTTACACATCTCTGTCTAATCAATCTTGGATCTGTATAGAGCTACATATAATAAAACATTTCAAAAGTTTTATGCAGATAAATTGAAATGAAATGAAGATATTAAGTTGCTAGCCTACCACCATATGAATTTACCTCTCGCGGGAGGCCAGAAGAGATAACGAGGAATTATCAGCCTTGATGTGCTACTGAGATCCTAATGAACTTAACTGATAGCTAAGGAGTAGAGCCTACTGCTCTGTAGAGACCGAGTCTTGCATTGTGCTGCCAATAATCAAATTATGATATGTTATGATCGTTACAAGATTACTATGTGATGTCTATTCAGCTCTTGGTGAGAGCTGTTGTTTTATTGATGTTGAGGAGGTTAGAAGAAAGGTTTAAGCCTTTGCAGGAGCTGTTGGGGGTGGCTTATCAAATCTCCTGTCATCCGATTACCCACTGCTCTTTACTACGGGATCAGGTGGGACCCGAGCTAGGAAGATCAAAGACGAAACACATGGAAAAGGGCAAGAGAAGACTTACACGGTAAGAAAGTTCAAGATAAAATGAGACCTGATGAATATTGATTGCTCGCTCTAGAGCAGCTTTAGCATTTGGTTAATCCAACAAAGAGACAAATGTGTAAACTTTGCCCGTTGCGACACTATGATCCATTTAGAATTGGAAAACCACAGGAATGCATTAGTTTTAACACCCAACAACCTTTGCTACAAACTTAAACTCCTCCTGAAAGTGCTGGATGCATTTGTGATGGTTGAAATCCCAACATTAACATCCCAATGTAATTTTAAGTACTGTATTAAAAAAGTTGCAGATGAACCTTTCGTGATCAGTAGACAAAAAGTGCACTGTGATAAACCTAAAGTCATTTTTTAAATGCAAGGTTTTTAATCTATAGTCTGTGTGCAAAATGCATAAAGCAAAGCATTTATGAGTACATTTCCGTGCATTCTGCATGCATGCCAAATAAAAAGTTAACATGTTGCATGAGGTTTGAATTTGTTATTTGCAGTGCATTGCATCACTGCACAATTGTCTTACACGCATGAATTAATCACCAAACTAGAGGTAAACTCACCTGTCTGCCCCCCAAAAAAGCTTCTTCCCCTTCTCAATAACTCCAAAGCCTCTCTCACTGTATCAGCCTCTATTTTGCTTAGTCCACAAGACAGCTCTTCAATCGTCTTTCTCTCTCTGTGCCTCCCACAGGTTCCCCAACAGACTGGATGCAACTTACCTGTGGAAAACTCTCTCTTTCCTACCCCTTCTGTGAGAGAGGAACAGATGAGGATTGGAGGGGATGAAGGAGATCAGGGATGAAAGGATAAGCCCAAAGATGGGCAGAGAAAGAGTAAGGGGGAGAGAAAGAGAGAAGGAAAGGGGAGGGCAAGGAACAGTTAAACCGATTGGAATGGAAAATCAGGTTATGGGGTCGAAAGACAAGGCAAGTGGGAGTGCAGAAAGCAGAGGATGGAGGAAGTGTTGGATAGTGTGTGGCATGAAGAAAAATGTGGATGATTCCTGAAGAACAGATCATAAAGTTCTCAGGGTTGGTTCCACAACCTAGCTAACAATCACAAGCGTTTCGCACTTGTTGTATGATGCTTGATGTGTCATTTCCAAAAGGCCTAATGGTTTGTGAACTCTTACTGGGAGGGGGCTTGTTCTTTTGGCTTGGGTTGAGGGGTATGAATTGATTTGTCAGAGCTAATGAGCTGAGCTCGCCTAATCAGGTTCTAAGTGGATATCCGGGGAATCGGCAATCCTGTTAAGGGATTGGAGCAGGTGAATCCGTGGAGCAGACGTCACAGGTGACACAAAGAGCAACGGAAGAAGGAAACCGATGAAAGTTTTGATGATACGGTGGTGATGCATTCAGATAATGCACCTCATAACCGTGTGCTCCAGTTTTATCAGATGAAATGCATATGAAACGTTATGAACGTTATGCTTTTCTGTCGTCTGGACGGGATACCCATCCAGCTCCAGTTTGGAATCAGCCTCTTACGAAGACTTCAGTTGCACCAACCCCTGTGAAGAGATGACGTCAACCCCTGCGAGGACTTCAGACGCCAACTCTCAATCAACATGCACCAATGTCAAATTTTATAAATATTGCAATCGTTATGATCTCAACTTGTAATAATTGCTGTAATGCAATCATTGTTTCTGCCTAAATTAATATAATCATGAAAAAAACGCTGTATGAAAATGCCAAAAGAGGCATCAATTCTAAAAATGTTCCTAAAAAATATATGCAATATTTTTATACGATAATATACAGGCTACAATGGAAACACATTTACAGAATTAATCTTTTTATGTGCGACAAAGAACATGCATGACTTTGCCTCAACAGAGGATTTGATTAGATAACTGGACTAAAGGAAAGCTCAGACTACATAACTTCCAAGGTCTGTGACAAAACCTCCCGATCGCAGCGAAATCAGTGCTAATTGCGAAGGCCTATGCTTGTTTAGTATGAGCCGGTCGGCGACGTGATCTGAGCCAGTCTTGAGCAGTCACAGATGATGTGATATTTTCAAACTTGTCAAATATTATCACCACGTGATCTTGTATTGTATGCAATGCAACAACTAGGTGAAACGAATTCAGCCAATCACAGTGCAGATTGTATCCTATAAGTGGAAAAATCTTGTAATCATGTGTGTGTTTTCCTCCCTTGAATTTATGAGAAAACATGTTTTTTGGTCTCAACTGCCTCTTGAACAAATATTGTGTAGTTTATGCACTCATTATAGCATATAGTACTGCTGTGACAAGATGACGACAGATGACAAGAAACCTTGTTCTGTAGTGTGAGCACCACAGCAGTTCAGCTCATTTTTATGGTCCTGTACTGTGATCCTAATTTCATCGCAAATGTTGGTTTGTTCATTCTGAAATGCCTGAGCTAAAGTCTGTCATCAGAATGAATTGGTTTAATTCTCCCCCAGAAGTGTCTCACATTATTGCATTTCCAAACACCAGACATCCGAACGCAAGAGAACACGGGTGCTGCATCCCAACTCAGAGGCTGCATCCTTCGAAGGGTGCATTCAAAGGCCGATTGCGTCCTTGTCCCAAATGGCACACTTCATCTGTACTTCAGATTTGTGGACTTACAATGGCTGCCGTGTCTGTGTGTGTGTCAATTAAGTCCATGAGACAGTGTGTGTCCCATTTGTCATTTTATGTTTTAGAAGGGTGCACCCCATTTGCGATTAGTCAAAGAGGTGATACATAAAAAAAGTATGGACTTAAAGGAAGAGTGTTTAGGATGCCATTTTGGACAGGGCCCATGTCGCCACCGCACGGCGAAGGCTGTCCCAATCTGAAGGCTCTTCTAAATGTGTCCTTTGTTTCTTGTGAAATGAAGACACAACAGATGGATCCTTCACGGCCTCGCCTACCCCAGAATTCATTTCATGCCAGTGATGACACGATTATTTTTGGAGAAATTGACGAATTACATTTTTGGGGTTTCATCTTAAATATCTAATGATAAAAATGTAACAAAAATGTTTAAAACAGTTCAAATGTTGACAAACCTCACTAAGATGCGATTATATATAGTTTATACTTTTTTTATATACAGATATAGATAAAGTTGAACATATTTAGACAGTTTGTGTCTAAAGTCAATTTGACAGATTAATATAACTTTCAAAAAAACATTACTGCCACTCATCAACGGCAGCCATCACAATTTAGTTGACAAGAACAGTCCTCCGTAGACTGGACCATCCCATTGAACAACGCTCAATCCCAAATGTTTATTGCGTTTCATCTGAGACGCTGTAACGGAAGGGAATCACAGGCAGAGATCCAATAGCGTGTCTTTAATAAGAATGATCGGACAGGCAGAGAGTCAGTACAGGCAGAGAACATACATAAATGATAAACCAGGCAAGGTTCGAAAAGGCAGGCGGACAGAAACAGAGTCGTAGTACAGGTGGGGAAGTCAGAACAGGCAGATAACTATCACGAGAGATAATCCAAGCAAAGGTCAGAGTAGGCAGACAGATTCGGTAATGGGTAACAGCAAGGTCAGAAACAGAACAACAGGCAGGAAACAAATGCTCGGAAACTCCAGCAATAGCAAAACAAGACTTTGCGATGACAGTGTGTGTGTGTGAGTCTTTTATAGTTCGTTTAATGGTTTGCAGCTGGTGCGATAACCAGTCCAATGAACGGCATCATGGGAAATGTAGTGTGTGTGTGTCAGTATATGTGTGAGAGCTCCCTCTGGTGGCCAGAGAGGGGAGGCGCGGAGCTAGTATTCATAACAGATGCAAGTAATTTATGATATTGGAAAAAAAGAGCCACAGTGACTTCTGTGATTTAAGCAACGTCCATTTTTACTATAGATAGTTTGTGCCAATTTCCCAGGAAGCAATGTTTTATGTTCTCTTGAACACATGGGATGGAAACGGTGCTTTATTCGCAAATATTCAAATTTTGAATTTACTTCTTCGGATAGAAACATAGCTAGCGATCTGTGTGAAGTTGAATTCTTACGCCAATCTTGGTGTAGAAGCACTGATTCACAGAGCACCAATTAACTTGGACCCATTGCTATATTATATAGGAAGTAGAATAAAATATAATATTTTTGGATATGGTGAGTGTGCTAAATCAACCCTGAAGCACCGATACAAGTTCACTGGGATTTAAACAATTTTAATATACTGAGTTTGCAACAATAGATATTCATAATAAACCCTATCCGAATCATTCTCCGAAGAGCTAATGGATCTAATTTACAAGGTAAACATGCCAAGAAGGGCTTATCTTCTCAAGCCGTCTGTATGTAACTGCCAGTCTATGGCACTGAGAGCAACCTTCACTTAAAATCCTCCTAATATGTTGAAGCATACATTACGACAAAGAAAAACAGTTATTATTTTGATAATAATTTTCATTGAAAAGATTATTTGTTGTAGGCACACATACACTATTAAAAATAGTTTGTTTTTTAATTGATGGTTCCATAACAAATCTTCAATATCCAGAAAACCTTTCCAATGCACAAAAGGTTCTTTAAGGGGAACAAAAGGGTCTTTAGATTATTCAAATGTTCTTTACACAAAGTAAAAGAAAAAGGGTTTTGGATGAACTGATAGATGATAGGTTCTTTGGGAACTAAATATGGTTCTTAAATAGCATGAAGAACCTCTTTTGGAACCTGTTTTTTTTTTTACGTTTTCTTAGGGTAAGAGATTTCAGCAAGCAAGTACAGATCATAATTTGTCCTTATATCATGAACAGAAGAATGTCTTATTGCTTTTCTAAGATGTTATTTTTTTTTAAATGGCCGTTTCTTCAATTTGGGCATTTTATGAGTATATTTATCCCAAAAGTATGAAAATATTATTCATTATGTGTATTTAGCATGTATAAATGGTCCACATGACATTGGTGGAAATTGAATACCTACATAACAGTGAGAAAAGTGTGTTTGAAGAGTTTATTTTCCTCTGGGCAGTAGTTAATGAAACATCCGTAAATAGAGTTATGTAAACTAAATGGCCTCATGACTACAACCGTAGGCTGATTGAGGCCACTTGAGAAAGATTTACCAGCTTTAGTGACCTTCTTGATCTTCTTGATCACACGCTTATTTGTAAGGTATGATCTCATGACGCTCCTGGAAACTGTGTCAGGGATGGCGGTGAACAACACAAGCGCACCCTTGGGAACTGCATTGTCTGTTCAGAATAATACTAGTTAGTCATTTAGTGCCATTTCTTTCTTTCTTTTTTCCCCCAAAGTAATTTACAGTTTCACAACTCATGTGGAGAAACCTGACATCATGAAACATTTTCATGAAACGCCCCCCCTTCTGGGATTTAAGCTGCCAACCTTCTAATTACTTGATCTTTAACCACTAGGTCAAACCTCCCACAGAAGGTCTCCTATGACTGTTTCATTGCAGGCTGCATCAGTAATAAAGATGAGTCAGAAAACAGGACGTAGGTGGAGTGCATTAAGGCTGGTTGTGATGGAGCTGACAATGTTTTTTTTTTATTTCCTGTACAAGCGGTCAACATGTATGTAATGGACAGAGAGACCTCTGGTGGAGAACTGATGATTTTTCAGGTATTGATGTGACAGCATTTGTCATTCAGTCATTTTGTTGACTTTGGCATCGTATAAGCAACTTAAATTTGAGTTCAGTATTTTGTGGAGGGATCTTTGTCACAATTTCACCTGTCTTGGCAGGAATTAGTGATTTTTAGGTTACAGTTTATTTCAACAATTCACTTTAGACCTTCTACCATAAGTAACTTTGCAACTACTGGTCAATTAACTCTCATTAGTAGAATGACATTAGACTATTAGACCCGTAGTTGCATGTACTATGTCTGTTGGAGAGATCCATCACAATAAACAATAATGATCACAATAAATAATGAGCAAATATAAGCAGACAGTCTACTAATACTCTAATAATAGTCAAAGTAACTTATAGTTAGAAGAATGTCTAAAGGGAACCATTAAAATAAAGTGTTACCAATTATATCTTAACAGGACATCAAGACTTTCTCTGCTATGAGTGGATAACCATGTTTATATATTTACACTGCAATGTTGTATAGGCCTATTAGCATATAAATGAATACTCATAAATATAGCTGCTAACTGTCAGGACCCGTAACAGAGAGAGAATCCAATAGCAGATAAAAAGGTTTTTATTTGCAAAAGGCAAAACTCAAACTCCAATCAAAACAGGTAAGAACAAAAAAAAAAAAGAAGTGTAGAAAAACTTTGACCAGGCCAGGCAATCAGAACCAGGTAAGGCGAAGAGAAAAACAGGAACCCTGGCAAAACAGATCAGGCGGTCCAAGTCTCGACAAGAGACTTAAAAAAAGTATATGTTTCTGCCAGGTTGAAGAGATGTGTTTTTAGTCTTGATTTAAACTGACAGAGTGTGTCTGTTTCCCAAACTATATTAAGAAGACTGTTCCAGAGTTTAGGAGCTAAATAGGAAAAAGATCGGCCGCCAGCAGTTGACTTTGATATTCTAGGTATTATCAACTGGCCAGAATTTTGGGATTGCAATAGATGTGAAGGACTATAATGTGTTAAGAGATCGCTCAAGTACTGTGGAGCTAAACCATTTAATGCTTTGTAAGTCATCAGCAAGATTTTTAAAACGTATTCTTTGTTTAATAGGAAGCCAGTGCAGGTTTGACAGAACTGGGTTAATATGCTCATACTTCCTGATTCTAGTAAGAACTCGAGCTGCACAAACAATAAGCCCAAGTTCAAACAAAATTAGCTATTTCTGTACAGGATAAATATGCAACAAAGTCCATTCCCAAGAGACAGAGTCAATAAATAATAATGTGAGAAGAAGCAGCGATTCATTACAGAGTAAGGCAGACGCTGAGGTCAACTTCATTGGACCAACACACACACACACACACACACACATTCACATTAACAATAGCAATATGTGGTTTAGCAGCTGTGCAGCTTCTATTTGCCCGTATTTTGAGATAATAATTGTATGTAATGATTTCTGTTTATATAAAGTAAAGGTATTCACCATAAGATATCAGTATGAACGGGAGAAAATGCAAAAATGAGCCCTCTACAGTGTGATCTGCGGAACCGACTAAAAACCCTAAATTCTGCTGCAAGGCCGGTAGTTGGGTGGTCACTTTGCAAAGAAACACTACTCGCCTATGTGCATGATGTGCATCACTGTTTTCACAAATTCATGTTTTTGTAGATTAAGTCAAGTCAAGTCACATTTACTTATATAGCGCTTTTTACAATACAGATTGTTTCAAAGCATCTTTACAGTGATCACAGGAAAACATTATAAACAAAATTTGGTTGGCTGAACGGCATCCTTAAAAGAGCAGGCGAATCAATAACATTTATGAATATTAAGTGTTAATTTTTTATTATTGATTGATTTGATTGATTGATAGTTTGATTATTATATTGATAAAAATTCAAGTCTAATATTAAGTCTAATTTGGTCCGATTGGAGATGGGTTCATGATCTTCACATGTTTAGTAGAGTCACGGTCTCCGCAGACAATTCAGAGCAGTGCTGTGCTCGTGTCCAGGTGCAGGTCCTTCATCTGATCTGGATACGGCACGGATCCAGCTGACCACGGTAACCTCGGAATAAACAGAGACCAATATCAGCGTAGATGCCATTCTTCTTCTGATGTATCGAGTACATCAGATGTTATGGGAATGTTCCTGGTTCCAGCTAACCTAAATTATGCAGCCTAACAATCATTTTACATGATTTGGATTAAAAATGTATGTATAATGTGTTATGTATATGCCAGGTTAAATAGATGTGTTTTTAGTCTAGATTTAAACTGACAGAATGTGTGTGATTCCCGAACTGTATTAGGAAGACTGTTCCAGAGTTTAGGAGCTAAATAGACAAAAATATCGACCGCCAGCAGTTGACTTTGATATTCTAGGTATTATAAGCTGGTCAGTATTTTGGGATCGCAATAGACGTGAAGCACAATAATGTGTTAAGAGATCGCTCAAGTACTGTGGAGCTAAACCATTTAATGCTTTGTAAGTCATTAGCAAGATTTTAAAATGTATTCGGTGTTTAATAGGAATAATTATTTTTACAATAATTCTGCAGGTTTGAAAGAATTGGGGTAATATGCTCATACTTCTTGGTTCTAGTAAGAACTCGAGCTGCTGCATTTTGGACCAGCTGGAATTTGTTTATTAAGCGTGCAGGGCAACCACCTAGTAGAGCATTACAATAATCTAGCCTTGAACTCATGAACGCATGAACTAACTTTTCTGCATTTGTCTTAGAGAGCATATGTCGCAATTTAGATATATTTTTAAGATGGAAGAATGCCGTTTTACAGATGCTAGAGACGTGGCTTTCAAATGAAAGATTGGTATCAAAGAGTACACCCAGGTTCCTAACTGAAGACGAAGACTTGACAGATCAGCCATCGAGTGTTAGGCAGTAGTCTAGATTATTACGTCCGGAACTTTTTGATCTAATAATTAGAATCTCAGTTTTTTCAGAATTAAGCAGTAGAAAGTTATTAGTCATCCAATTTTTTATATCAGTTATGCATTCTGTTAATTTAGTGAATCGGTACGTTTCATCAGGAAGAGAAGAAATATAGAGCTGAGTATCATCAGCGTAACAGTGAAAGCTAATGCCATGCTTCCTAATAACTGCACCCAAAGGAAGCATGTACAGGGTGAAAAGCAATGGTCCTAGTACTGAACCTTGAGGAACTCCATACTGAACCCGTGACCGATATGACATCTCCTCATTTACTGCTACAAACTGATAACGGTCGGATAAGTATGATTTGAACCAGGCTAATGCAGTTCCACTAATGCCAACATAGTTTTCAAGTCTATTCAGAAGGATTTTGTGGTCAATTGTATCGAATGCAGCACTAAGGTCCAGTAACACTAACAGAGAGATACAACCACGATTGGATGATAAGAGCAAATCATTTGTAACTCTAATGAGAGCAGTCTCAGTACTATGATATGGTCTAAATCCTGACTGGAAATTCTTGTAGATGCTGTTTCTTTCTAGAAAGGAACATAGTTGTGAAGATATTGCCTTTTCTAGAATATTTGACAAAAAAGGTAGATTTGATATCGGCCTGTAATTAACTAATTCTGTAGGATCAAGTTGTGGTTTTTTAATAAGCGGTTTAATTACGGCTAACTTAAAGGTTTTTGGTACATATCCTAATAACAAAGATTAATTAATAATATTAAGAAGAGGATTTATGATCTCTGGAAGCATCTCTTTCAGTAGCTTAGTTGGTATTGGGTCTAGCATACATGTTGTTGATTTTGATGATTTAATGAGTTTAGACAATTCTTCCTCCCCAACAGCAATGAAGGAGGGGAATTTTTCTTCAGGAACACTAAAATTTACTGTATTTTGTGATATTGTAGTAGACAGTTGCATGGTTACTACTTTCTCTCTACTGTTATGAATTTTGCAAGTAAAGAAGTCCATGAAGTCATTACTGCTGTGCTGTTTTAAAGCATCTGGGGTTGAGGCTTTATTTCTTGTTAGTTCAGTCACTGTATCAAATAAATACCATGGGTTGAATTTGTTTTCTTCTAAGAGGGTGAATTTTTCTGGCTGCTCTCTTGAGGGCCCGGGTGTGCTCGTTGTACCACGGTGTTGGACTATTTTCTTTAATCTTCTTTAAGCGCAACGGAGCAACAGTGTCTAAAATGCTGGAAAAGAGAGAGTTAATAGTTTCTGTTGCAACATCAAGTTCTTCTAGGCTATCTGGGATGTTAAGTAGTTCAAACTGATCAGGAAGATTATTTATAAAGCTATCTTTTGTGTTAGGAGTGATAGTTCTATTATATTTATAACAGGGAATTAGTTTTTCGACTTTGGCTAAGGGTAATCTACATGCAACTAAGTAATGATCTGAGATGTCATCGCTCTGCTGCAGAATTTGAACAGTATCAACATTGATCCCATGCGACAATATTAGATCTAAAGTATGATTACGAGAATGAGTGGGTCCTGATACATGTTGTGTAACTCCAATAGAGTTTAAAATGTCTCTAAATGCCAATCCCAATGCGTCTTTTTCATTATCTACATGGATATTAAAATCACAGACAATTATGACTTTATCTGAGGACATTACTAATTCTAAGAGAAAATCAGCAAATTCTTTGATAAAGTCTGTATGGTGCCCTGGTGGCCTGTATAGAATAGCCAGCACAAAAGTTAAACAGGAATTATTAATGGCACTAGATAATTTAACATTAAGGACCATCACTTCAAAAGAATAATATTTCAAATTAGACCTTTGAGCAGTACTGATCGTGTTACTATTAATTACAGCAACACCTCCTCCTTTACCTTTCAAACGAGGCTCATGTTTATAACAGTAATCTTGAGGGGTGGACTCATTTAAAGTAATGTAAACCTGGTTTTAGCCAGGTTTCTGTCAAACACAGCACATCTAATTTATGATCCGTAATCATATAATTTACAATAAGTGCTTTTGAGGAAAGGGATCGTATATTCAGTAACCCAAGCTTTATCATTTGTTCATTTGTGTTATATCCATTCTTAGTTGTTTGTAAGTCAATTAAATTTTTACCCTTAAACGGTTTTGAGAGTTTTTTGTGTTTGCTAATTCGGGGAACAAACACAGTCTCCATAGGATGATATCTAGGTGAAAGAGTCTCTATGGGTTGGAATTTATCTGACCTCTGTGACGTCAGACAGCTAGCAGACGGTCGGTTTAGCCAGTTTGTCTGCTTCCTGACCTGGGCCCCAGTTAGTCAAGGTTTAGCTCTAAGATTATGTGCCAAATTACTAGATGGGATGAATACCATCTCTTTTCAACAGGTCAGGTCTGCCCCAAAAACTTACATGGAAACAATAATGGTATAGTCTTCAAAAACTTCCACTTTGTAGCCGTTTTCAAATACTTGCATTTTCAGGCTCCCAAAACGGCATTGTCATGTAAATGAATGGCTAAAACGTTTTTAGTTAAAAAAACATGTTGTGTAAAAAGCTCCTGAAACAGCTGCCTGACAGGCCTTTCAAGGGGACTCTGTTATTTCTAACTTTTCAAGTATACAGTGTTGTGAAAAAGTGTTTGCCCCCTTCCTCATTTCTTATTTTTTGCATATTTGTCACACTTAAATGTATCAGATCATCAAACTAATTTAAAAATTAGTCAAAGATAAGTAAATATTTGAAAGGCTCAAGAAAAAAGATTTTGGTGTTACGTTCTGAGGTTCCAGTTGAACAATGGTAAGCTGATAAAAAGTGCATACAAATAATAGGGACAATTTTGAAGTACCAACAAATTAAGGCATTATCCTCCACAGACAGTAGACAACAGCTGATACATTACACGGATGGAAATCACTAAAACTTTCAGTCTGTTGAGCATTGTGCAGAATTATTGTGCATGTCTTTCAATGAGTTGGAACGATTTGAGAGCAGACTGAATGTCAACTGCAGCCATAAATCAAACTACAGTCTCAAGTTCCCCACAAAACAAAGGTAAAACCAACCAATGGACATAGACTTTTCCAAATTCATCTTCATTTAAAACCTCTAAGAAATGTCAGCGTCTCTAGATGTATAAATGAATATAATGTAAACTGCTCTACCTCTTGCCACAGATTGCACTCATAATTAATTATATCCAGAAAAAGCTGCGGGATAATCAGAACAACAGAACTTTGATTACTTGCCATTTGGTTTATGGTTATGTAATCATGGTCTGCAGTAAAACTATTAAAGCTGCAGATGCATACTACATTTATTATGATATTTAAAATGCCAATGCCTACAAACTTTTTAATTCAGTGTTGTAAAACGACAGATGGCAATACCGTAGTACACTGATATATACAATGTACTTTAAACAAATTGAAATTGTGCCTATAGGCCTATAGTATTTTCAATGCAGAATAATCTAATCCGGACGTACAACATTCTTCAATGTATTACGTTGCCTCATTGCCACTAACAAATCCTCTCCCGAGGCCTCATGGGATAGTAAAGTGTCAATCACATGCACATTTCAAAATCTCGCCTGAAGAAGTAGGTCATCCAGGGACTTTTTGCACACTCTTTTATGAGTCCTGTGAATTCAGATATACCGGTACTTCTTTTGTCACATACTGTTTTTCACCCACTATAATTAGGAAGCATGCAGGATGCAGCCTTGATCCTGACTCAGACTCAACCCTCTTCAGGTCTTGGCGTTGACTACAACACTGCTTTAAATATTTTTTTGTATTAATTTTAATGAATCGACTAGATAGTGAAGGCAAAACACCAATAATGCTACACTAATATTGCTGAATGCTAATCAGTGAATTATTTTCTCATGGGAGGTTTATTACTAAAAATAACTTTAGGCATAAAAAGTTATCCAAACTGTACACTATACAAAAAAAATCATGAAATAAAACAATTAATACAACTGCAAATGCAATGTGCAAAAAATATAAAAACAGATGATTTGGGACTCTAAATGCTGTGATTAAAAATGTCTAAACTTTTGCACTTGAAACTGAATGTGTCAGTGTGTTTTTATTCTGCCACAGCGACTTTAGGAAAAATATTGTTTAGAGCATGGGTTTTCAATATTTAGATGCCATGGACTCCCAAATAGATCCCATGATCAGGGATCAAGGATATAAAATTAAAAAAGATTATATATATAAATAAGTACATAAGTTGTATTGCTATGTTCACTAGTAATGCCTGTTAAGTCATTGATGCATATTGTACATTTTATTATTTATTTTAATCTGTTTAACAACTTAATTACATTTGTAATCACATTTAATTAATCAAATTACTAATTATTTTTAAATCTTATTTTATTTTTACAGTTGTCTCTGGAATTTTCCACGGACCCCCGTCACTCCCTGAAAATCCCGTTAGTTTAGAGGATAAAACTGACACGCACACACACACAAAAAAATGTTTTAATATTGAATTAATTGTTTCTAAACTAGAGGAAACAAGCATTTCTATTCTGTATTTTTGGCCGCTTGCTAAAACATATTCCCTGTGACAACTAACCCCGTTGTCCTATACCATAGAACTCTAATGTACTTAAAAAAACACCATGGCCCTGTCATGCTTCATGCATGTACGTAAACATGGTAATACCATGGTATTTTTTGGTTTCGTGGCATTTCTAAAGGAATGACAAAAATGTTGCACGACGCTGCCTAAATAGCTTTACGCGAGCATCTACTGCGTCTGGTTTTAGTTCAAAATGTGCATTAAATAAGACAACATTTACTTCCAACGCAAACGGAGGAAGAATGAGCGCAGAGTGACGCGGTGAAGCACATCCGCAGCAGGAAGTGCCGAACGCACCGAGAAACCCGCTGGAGCCGCCCGCTGAAGAACAACCGTTCAATAATCATGGCGAGCGACTGAACATGACATTTTTCCTCTGCGCAATCAAAAAAAAAGAGCATAACCCCCCATCCCTGATCATTGTGCACGTCTGTAAGTCGGGTAAGTGGTTGCAGCTTGAAGGTGTTTGTTTAATTGCACACAATGGCCACATTCATTGACTCAGAGCTCGCGAGCGCCGGATCTTTGTGTCGCTAGGCTGTTAGCCGATTAGCATCGAGCTCACAGCTAAAACCAGAAACCATCTCCCAGTCCGTGTACCGGGCGGGCGTCGACTTCACGTGAGGATTAGTGTAGCCACACGGCTATTGTTTCACATTCACGTCTTTAATGTGGCTTGTTTGTGTTTTTGACGCGACGGCGCCGTTTGCGCTCTTCTCGCGCTAGGTTTGTGAGGGGAGGCTAGCGCGTTAGCCTCGCGCGGGGGGAGGGAGGAGGAAGGGGGTCGCTGTCAGACCCTCACATTAAAATGATCGATAGCATCGCTGGATGTTTGAATCCACACACGATGTGAATTAAATACGAGAATTAATATTTCGTCCAAAGCGTTTGACGCGTCGGAGCGCGTCGTTTCCCTCACGCGCGGTCGCTCCAGCGACGCGCATCCTGTGAAAAACACACGGGACGGGATGTAAAAATCGCTCTCCCTCACAGCGACGCACGCATTTGTCTTCAGAAATGCACGTGTGTTGAGTCTAAGCGGATATACGGTAATTTCTGTCTTGGTTCGGGGGTTTTGTCGGTGATTCAGGAGGGAAAATGAGCAGGAATGTCGAGCATCTGCTTTTGTCCGGATAAAAAGCGGGTGTGGGAACATCAGGCCAAGGTCACGGCGAAGCGACAACCGCTTACATTTGACATTAAATCAGGTTTTGTTCTAGTTCGGCGAATAATAACGATCGTGGCGTTTAATTCGGGTCCCGGACGCGTCGGGCCCACCCGCCCGTGTCTTTGTGCTCTGCGCCATCGGGAAATAACCAAATATAATGTATAACAACATTTTCCAGCTTTAATGTTTTGGGAGGCCCAGTTTACATATTTACTAGTCTTTATCTTTAGTTTTCATAAACTCCATGTTTGCAGGGTCATCAGGGTATTTTAAAATTGTGTTTTTCAGGGCTGGAAATGATTAAAATCTCAAACGTCATGAAAATGTATATTAGTGAATATGTATTTTTCTACTTGGGAAATGCATAACATGTATCAGCTTTATTACATGGTGCTTTAATATTTATACTAGTGGGGAATTAATATCTGAGTTGTTATGAATGAACATTAGGGTTTTTCTGCACATGGTTGTTTTACGTCTCACTAAACCTCGGTATAAAATCTTCATCTTTAGTTTTCATAAGAAACTTGGATGTCCACCGTTTAATTTAATGGTGTTTTTCAGGCGTGGGAATGTTTTTCTACACATTTATCTACCTGATATTGCTTTTGTGTGTGGAGTAAAACCTTCTTTGAAGCTGTTGTGATGTTTCATTTGTGAAGCTTTTCATTCTTTTACTTTTATTTTTGGTCAATTGTCCAAACACACAATGGTCTGGTTCATTTAAAACTCCTTATCTGTTTATACAGTACATGAGTTATAGATTTAGATGGTTATTTTAAATATACTACCATGTTTTTTTGGGGACGTTGTCATGATAATGCCATGTGTTTTGGTTATGTAAAATAATATAAGTAGTTAAAGTTTAATTCTCCTTATTTATTCCTGATCCCTATCGATTCCCAGTTTCAATTCTAGTATGGTACAAATATTTAGTCAATTTTCATAGCAAATGTTTATTCTGTGTCTTCTGGTAAAATGTTTTGTTGCAGCACTTCACATTTTCCAATGGCTTTAACAAAGATATCGCAAAAACAACTGAACTATTATAAATGTAATAAATGTTACACACAAATAAACAGTAATAAAATAACAAATTAGCAATAGCAGAAATAAATACAACTGAACAAAGTTATGCAATAGAAATTATAACCAAACGTAAAATAACACTGGATGGTTTTCTTTTCATAAATGAAATATGGATTAATCCTTATTAAAGTTTCAAAGGTTATTCAGTCAAGATCAGTGTGTGATTTTCTTTCTGTCACCGAGATCTCTTGCAGGATCAAATATAGTGTTTCATCGACTCTTTACATTCACTTAAGACATTGAAATTAATTTTATTACAAGTATCTAATACCGTTTTTAATTCTCAAGCCAATTAAAGTGCATGAATGTGATTTAAGTCAGAGCCACATGTTTATTCACCATGATATTACCAACACCTTTTACTTCCACTTGTAATATGTTACACTTGGAAATATGATTTCTGTGTGCTTGTATATAATTGTACTCATTTTATTCTGCAAAACTGGCCCATATGGCGTTCTGCAGAATGGATTTTGACAGCGTTGCTGGAGTTTAAGCATCCAGATGGTCTTGAGTCGGAGACCACTGGTCAGGTTATATCCCCTAAGGGTGTGCGATCCTAACCGAGATCACAGATGCTGTGCGACGACTCTACACTCGCTCCACATACAGCAGACTGTGCTTGAGTGATGATCCCATCAGAAATGCTTCATGGAGTTTGTATTGCCACTTGTAGCACAAAATATAAGAAACGGTTGAAACTGCAGTATTTTTATCAGATTATATTGTAGGTCTTTCTACGCATCAGGTGAAGGCGCTCGGATGTGGGAGAGTTCTTCATTTCTGTTATTGAAAATATCAATCAATAAAAATGCATTGTGTATTTTCTGTGAATTGCATCAAGTACGTTTTTAGATTATAAAAACTTTGTGTTAAATGGGGAAAAATATGCATGTTATTTTCACCTCGGCCAGTTACGTAATCCTTTAAGAAATGTTATTCATATTCAGCATATTTCATTATGTTGTGATTTTACCTGATCATCATCAATGGATATAGTTGGCTTGAATGTGATGTTTATAAACTTGATTTGAAACGACAGAGATATTGATGTAGATGCAAACATCATATTTTTTCAACTAACTTGGTGACCTAAAAATACATGCCCATTTAGAGCTGCACTGAAACTAAACTTAAGACCTATTTGAAGTAATAATTAATGTTTGAACTAACTACAATTTCAAATTATTCTTCAAACCTAGTTGCAGTGTTTCTGCCATACTGGGCCCTCTTTCTTTTTCATCATCTTCTGCCAAATCAGTTCACATTGAAAGGTTTTGATGTCAGTCACACATTGTCTGAGCATCGGGTTATTGTTGAGGTGACTATTGAAGTTATTGTACTGACAGCAAAATAATGCCATACAGTCTGCTTGAGAGAGGCAGGAAATAATCCGGTTGAGATTTCTTATGTATCTGTGTTTTTAATGGCCATTGTGTGTGGGAAAGGAACAGCGCTTCTTTCGTTCCAGTTGTGTGGTGAGGGGAATTGTTCCCCTGTGGGGTCTAATTGAAGTGGTCATGCATTTTATTTAGTTCTCTTAGAGAGACGTCCATCTGAATTATATTGAGATTTACACTTGATCATGAATCCAGAAGTGCCCGAATGCTGTCCTGAAGGGAATATCACTCTACCCTTTTATTGAACTCTCATGTGCAAAAGTTAATTCAAACTGGTTTTATATTATTTTTTTATTTTTCCCCCCTTTATTTGTAGTTCTTTTGTGCTTTAAATTACTCACAAATCTTATGATGTTATGTTATAATCTCCATTGTTTTCACACAATATTACCGGTAGTTGTTTTCATGCCTTTTTGTGTAACGTGTTATTTCGTGTTTTTCGGCTTTGTAAAGATATTTCGTCCTCCCCATATTGCATAAGAACTGCTTAATAATGGGAAACAACCTCTTTAAGCATGGTTTTCTTTTACCTTAGTAGACCTGGCAAACTATTTAACTACGCTGTCTGCGATTGTTACCAGTTATATTTCTAAAAAGATATAAGGAATAAAACAAACTGAAATCTGATTGTTTATTGTACTGATATGTCACTTACAGACTATTTTGAGTCATAGGACTATTTTGATTTGTACTGGTAATTTGCTTGCTCTTGGTAAAGTTTTGCTTATGATGGTTTTTGTGGACAGCAGATTTATCAGCTGTGGCATGTACAGTTGAGGTCAAAGGAGTGATGTGCAGCTACACAAAGCTGGCAAACTCGGTTTGCTTGCTACGATTTTTTTCTTTGTTTAAACAAACGTTTAGTTTTTAACGATTTTCGCCACTACATATATAAAAATGGTGAACATAATTACGTTGTTCAATTAAATGAATGTTGTTTCTATTTGTATCTTCTCAGCTTTCCTCTGATGCCCCACAACTATCCAGACCCTCTCTGAACTGCTGTGATCGAGTGGATTTGAAAGGCTGATTGGAGAGAATATCTGTCACCCAGGTAAAATGGCTGATACTACAGAAGCAGAGAGCTGAACATCACACATTGCCCCCTTTTCTTCTTTGTTCGAGGATCATTTTATGTGGACATTTCCCCCTTCCATTTCAATTTTCTCATCATGGCTATGCATGATATGAATCGTGCCAAGGGTTTCCCTTGCAAAGAATGCGACATCATTTGCCCGAGTACACCTAGCCTACTGGAGCACATGAAAGCACACTATCATCAAGAGGACAATGGCAGATTTGAATGTGAGCAATGTGGACGCATTTTTAAGCATGCCAGTAGCTTGGCCTCTCACAAAAAAACTCACGAGATGGGCTCCTTCCAATGCCCAGTCTGCACCAGAACGTTGCCCAACGCATTGGCGCTAAAAAACCACCTCCGCATCCACACTCTGTCTCCAAGTGCTCAAGCCGAAGAGGAGAATGATGACAATGTTGACGAAGACAGGGATTATAATTTAGCACAAGATCTGTCTGAAGCAGCTTTCAGGAGTCACTTGAACAACAGTGGACTAATGCCTGGCCATGACCATGACAAGCAGAAATCTCCAGGATCTGAAGATGCCTGGGACAGACCGTTTAAATGTGACCAATGCGACAGGACATATCGTCATCACGGCAGCCTGGTTAACCACAAGAAGTCTCATCAAGAGGGCATGTATAAGTGCCATGTCTGTTACAAACAGTTCAATAATCTCGCAGCTCTTAACGCTCATGAACGCACTCATTCAAAATTTAAGCCCCCTGGAATGTCCATGGGGGCTCTTGTGTCTGAAGCACAATCTGACCCTCGCCCCCTCGGCCCCCAGAATGATGACATGGCACCCAGCTTTTGCCATCTTTGTCAAGTGGTTTTACCCAATAAGAATGACTTTCAAGAGCACCTTTTGTTACATAATGCTGCATCATCTTCGTTGGGGCTGACGCGTAGTTTCCCAGGGATAGTGCCTCATAATCTTAGTTCTGTTCGGTCCCCAGCTGTGAATGCTTATACACCTGCTCTAGGTGACCCTCTTCCGCTGCCTACATTACCTGACAAGCGTTATGACCCGATGCTAGGCCCTCCTGTTAATAATCCCATATACACCTGTGCATATTGTGGAGCGGGACATCCTGACTTGGAGAGTCTCAAAATTCATTATCTTACCCACGACGCTCATACCACAACCCATGCTCAAGATGGTCCAGCTATTTTAAATTCTGATGGACTGACTTCAAACTCTCAACCATCAATCTCATCATCCAGTGGTGTGACGAGATCTCAAGAGCAGTCTACAATTGATGATGCTGAACGCAGATTTAAGTGCCAAGAGTGCGGGAAAAGCTATCGACATGCCGGGAGTCTAGTTAATCATAAACGCTCCCATCAAACTGGTCATTATCAGTGCACTGTTTGCTGTAAGCAGTATCCACACTTAGCAGCCCTTCATAGTCACCTACGTAGTCACAAAACCCGTCCAAATTCGCAATCGATGGGTACAGAGGGAGATTGGCTTTCCTCTGAGCCTCTGACAGGGCTAGACTCTCAACAAGGCTTTGTACATTCTCAGGATCAGGAGAGTGGTGCAGCAACCCCGATTTCACTGCCTGGTAATCTTGGTGATGCAGCACACTTTGTCCCAGACGGTTCCCATAACAGTGGCCTGGATTCACTGGAATTCCATGACCGATTTGATGGCTCTCTTGCTCAAAGCAGTTCTGGACACTCGCCTCTTCCACAAAACCACCGTCAAACAGATAGTGTCAATCAAGGCGGTATGACCAATGGTTACTTGACTAACATAAACTTTCATAGTCCTGGTGGTGCCTCCCTACCAGGCAGTGGAAACCACAAAGAAAGCACTCGTCAGAGGCGTGGTCACAACCAGATGTCGTTTGGAGGTCCTCAAGACAACTCCCAAGGCAACAGTAAGAGAATGGATAACAAACATGAGGATGACGATGACGGAGAGGTTTATCAGTGCACAGTTTGTGGAAACCATTATGCTAGCCTAAGGGCACTTCGCAGCCACTTGCGAAGCCATGGGGTTAACCAAGGGGCAGGACCCTCTACAGCCCTCTCTCCAGTTGCTGAACAAGAGTGGAGGAGGCGACAAGAGGGTAATACGACCAGCCTTATGATCTGTAGCATCTGTGGACAGAGCTTCAGCAGAAAGCAGGACTTGCTTAACCACCAGCTAGCCCATGGACCTCCCCGGCCAGATGGCTCTACACAGGGCTTGGGAGGCACTAGCTCTAACTCTAATGGCAAAATGGATGGAAGGAACCACATTTGCGTTGACTGTGGCATGTTCTTTGCAGATCGCCATCACCTGATCACTCACCTGTGTCCAGGCAAGGCGAGAGCGGGGGCATTGAACAAGGGTATGAATGGAGCTAAAGGGATGACGGGTGGTGCTGGTACCAGTGGCAGCGGGGGCACTGTAAACCCTCAGCAGATGCCAGGCTCTGATGATCGGCCCCACAGGTGCGACCAGTGTGGAAGGGGTTACAGACACCCCTGCTCCCTGCTCAACCATAAGAAATCTCACAAGACTGGGGTCTTCCGCTGCCTTGTCTGCCAAAAACGCTACTACAACCTACTGGCTCTCAAGAACCACCAGAGGACTCATTTTGACTTAAAGAGGTTAGCCAGCATTGCATGTGCCCTATTATACTCTAACTGTTTAGTTCTCTTTGCATACTTTGAATGCTTATGTATTATCATGAGTTCCCCACTCATGTGATTTACCCAGGTCATCACTGAATGAATAGATTTTAATGAAATTTAGCGTGTCAAGGCAGTGTGCTTTGGTGATTTTTCCCAGGGCAACAAACATAACTCATACTGATGTACACACATACACGCAGTTGAGTCTGAATTTCATAATGTCTGTACCCCATTTGAGCATTGTGTAGTCATCTTTGTATTTGTAAGGGGACCTTCCCTCTTTCTGTTTCGTTCTTTTTTTGAAAGTGGATTTTAACACTGCTTTCTTATCTGTTTGTTTTTTGTGTGTTTTGTCTTCACAGGCATAAGTGTGAGGAGTGTGGGAAAGCCTTCAAGATTCAAAAGCAGTTGATAAATCATCTACGGCTGCACGAAGAGCACAGAGCGAAGACTGGAGATCAAGACCAGCGTGTTCAAAGTATGTCTCATCCAAATGGTGCCCGCTATGAGGGAGGCCCTTCGCAGCTTCAAGCTATGAGGATGGGGGATCCCAAGATTCAGAATCCTCCCGTGAACACCAATTATGGTCAACCGCAAGGCTTCAAGAAACCGTATGCAGGGGCTCGGGCCCAGCAAGTGGACGATGGCAGCGGCCGCCGCCCCTTTGCTTGTGATCAGTGCGGACGTACTTACCGTCACGCTGGCAGTCTGGCCAATCATAAGAACCTACATAAGATTGGTGAATACCACTGCAACGTGTGTAACTCCACTTATCCAAATCGGCTGGCAATGAAGAACCACCTCCGAATGCATTTCGCTCTGAAAAAATATACCTGCGCCGAGTGTGGTAGGGGCTTCAGGAACCAGAGGCAGCTTGAAACGCACACCAGCAACCAGCTCTGCAAAGATCTTCCCGTTCCCATTCCTGGTCCCAGCGTGCAGACTGCTCCTCCTCCAAACGAATATGAATGCGACGGATGCTCTCAAGTCTTTACCACAACCACAGATCTGGCCTCACATAACTGCAGTGCCCAGCTTCCTTCTTCCTCTGGCTCCCTCAACAGCTCTAATATGAGCATGGAGACTGGTGATCTGGGGTCTCCAGAGCGTGAGGAACGCCCTTTTACCTGTGACCTTTGTGGCTGCTCTTACAAGCATGCTAGCAGTCTGCTCAACCACAAAAACACACACAAAATTGGAAACTTCAGCTGCTCGTATTGTGACAAGCCGTACTCCAACTACATGGCCCTGCGAAACCACATGCGGATCCACACGCAGAAGAAGCGGCATATCTGCTCAACCTGTGGCAAGGCTTTCCGGCTGGCCCGCTTCCTTCGGAACCACCAGAGAGTCCACGAGGAAGGCCACACTCGTTTTGGCTGCCCCACCTGCGGGAAGAGCTTCCAGGGTCGTTCTGGGCTGGCCAGACATCGCTGCGGGGACAACCAGGTAGGCAAGGAGGGCGTGAGGAAGGACACTTCAAGCACAAGAGAGGGAGAGGAATACCGGTTCACGTGAGTTTACGTCTGTTGTTCGTGTTTTTTGAAGTGAACTAGTAAAGATCACAGGTTTCTACGTGTCTATTACAGGTATATGATCTCCAATCCGGCTTCCTCGGGACCATACGCGTGCCGGAATTCGGATTTTTCTGAAGTTTGGACAGTATGATTAGTGGAGACCAGATAAGTTACCCCCTTTGCTTTCAGCTAGCAATATGTACTAGATTGTTAGGATGTCTTTTATATAACAGGTACATTTTTATGTACTTGCTAGGTACATGTGTGTATATTGTACTAAATATAGCCAAATCGTTTATTCTCTCCTTATCAATTGATCTTATATTCTAGAATGTATGTAGTAGTTTACTGTTGTTACCATATGAACATTCAGTTGCCATAAGAAATCATACTGACCATCTTATGTCAGCTGTAGTGCTAACAGAAATAAATACTGATCTAGACCTAACAGCACTCAGCACGTTTTTTAAGTACTATAAATGTAGTTTATAGTTTACTATTGTGGTGAAACACAACATAAGTTTCATTTTCTGTCAAGACAAAAAGAAAAAACAGAAAGCACTACGTTATAAAAAAAAAAGTCAATGCACTAACACTAAACGCCCATACTAACAAATACATGATCAGAACAAACATTCATGGAGAAGTCAAGTACTAAAAGAAAAGAAGGTACCATGTGCTTAATGAGTTCACCACACTTTTTTTTGCTTGATTTAGATTTCAAGTCAAATCCCCAAATCTTATTTGCTGTACAATTTTGTAAGCATTTGAAAGGCTTCCTGTGTTTAATCACTCTATACTCGGTAACATTTACCATTTTAAACAGTTGAATCTTTAAGTATAAATAGTACGTCTTTGAAAACAAACAGTGACTTGCAGTAAAAAAAAAAGATTTATTTGTTTCAAAATTACATCTACAGTTCATCTATTACCACCATAAATTATATAGATTATTATACCACTGACTTCATTTGAACACCAATACTTGTATCATTCATATTCAAATTATTAACTGTTTAATAGGCAATGCTTTTCAAGTTTTCCTGTGCAAGCTGGGACAGTTTTTTTTTTTTTGAGTTTTGGCAGCTGGATTCAAGATCATATACCTGTACTTGTTTATCCGTCAATGCTGTTATCATAGAAGTCTACAATATTCTGTCAGGTTACTTCCAGACTAATCTAGGTTACTAACAATAGAGGGGTTAAAAGGACAATGAGCGGGTGAGATTTACTTTTTTCTCCTCTGTCTCTGTCTTCACAGATGTGACCAGTGTGGCCGTTCTTACCGGCATGCCAGCTCGCTCCTTAATCACAAAAACACCCACACCATCGGCATCTATCACTGCGCTGTGTGCCTCAAGACCTATTCTAACCTGCTCGCACTCAAGAACCACCGTCGCATTCATTCTGAAACTCGACGGCACCGCTGTCCGGAATGTGGAAAGGCTTTCCGCGTTTCTTCCCAGCTGCAAAATCACCGCCGTGTGCACCAAAAGGAGCGGGAGTTTGCCTGCACTCTCTGCCACCGGAGCTTTCCTACCCAGGCTAGCTTCCGGCTCCACTTGGAAATGCAACATGGCCGTGCCCAAAAAGCATCGCAACAGCCTGGGGTTTCGTCCAGTGGCTCTGATTTGGGTTGGGGCTCTGGGCTTGACCTTACGCTGATGCAGGCCCAGGGATTGAATCCTAACGGGCACCCAAAGCTTAACCAATCACACCATGTTCCCAGTGGCAGCAGCTCATCTGGGCAACAACAACAGCAGCAGTTACAGCAGAGTCGCGGTGAGGCGGGGTGCAAGTCGCATGTCTGTGATCAGTGCGGCCGTGCTTACCGACACGCCAGCTCACTTCTGAATCACAAGAACAGCCACAAGATGGGCACCTATTTCTGCAACTCCTGCCAGAAGGAATTCTCCAACCTGATGGCACTCAAAAACCACAGACGCATCCACACAGAACCCAAGCGTTACCAGTGCCCGGATTGCGGCAAGGCCTTCCGCGTCTCCACCCAGCTCATCTGTCACCGCCGCATCCACACTAAGGAGAAGCCTTTCTCCTGTCAGCAGTGTGATAAGCGGTTCTCCAGCAAATCCAACTTAAGACACCATCAGAAGATCCACTGGAACAGTTCGGCACCTTCCACTGGTCTGAACATGGGTACCACCACCAACTTTTTGGGTATGCCCTCTGGGCCCTTTTTATAGTGGGTTAAATTTGGGAAGCAGAACTTGCAGTTTGATATGGAGATCCATGCCAAGGTTTTTGGAGGTGCCAAAACCCCCTTTCCTCTCACTCATCTTCATCTCTGTTGCTTGAGGTGTGGCTGTGAGGTTGTTGTTGTTGTTTAGGTTAACAGAACTGTCCCTGCATGTACCCTGAAACAGTGGATTAAACGATGACTGTTAGTTTTAGGTCATAGTGACATTGTCCCCCACCTTTACCCTCATCCTAAACACCACAGGTGACCTTATTTGCATTTTCATAGTTCCCTTTTGAGGGGTGAGGGACGTTGAGGGCCACTGCCTTCATTTCTGATACCAGCCTTTCAAAGAAGTGCAGACTAGCTGGCGTCTTGTTTTAATTCTTGAAATCGAATTGCTTTCGATGAAACATTTACATACATGTTGTGTATAAAACGGCACATTTCCCACCATGGTACTGTAACATCAGTATTGTTTTTGTGATGTCACAACGGGAAGGTTAAACCGTAGCCACATTAGATAAAAAATGGATCCCCATGTTCAGGGTAATGCCACAAGAAACAAGCATTTCATCCCATGCCTAGCTTACCCCTTGATGATGACAGCCTTGAAAGCTTTCACGATTTTCAATCTAGACAATACAAAGAAAACATGTTGACTGTCTGACGAATCCCGAGACACGTCGAGCAACTTGTATGTTTAACAAGTAGAAGTAACGTTGTTTAACAGTGTATAGAGTGTAATTGAAATGTCTTCAGTCGTTGGAGGCAACACATTTCCGTGTTGTGTAGGACCGTCAACGTTTTTTTTGTATCCCTCCCCGTTTCTTTTGATGTTCTAACTTTTCTAACTTGTGTGTTCCTTGCAGCACGAAGATGAGCTTCAAACATTATTATTCAGCAGATGACAGCATTGCGCTTATTGGGTTCATTTCTTAGTGGCATCATTCGTTTGTTTTCCCTTTAATTTCACGATGTTGCCCAGAACCCATATTTTAAAACTGCAACTAACTCGCTAGTGTATAGAAACGATAGGTTGTGCTACGAAAATAAAAAAAAGAGAAAAGCGAAAGGGGGGGAAAAATGTATATTGATAGGCTTGTAATGGCATTTGGTTTTACCTTGTATTGTATTGTACCTCTGACTGTATTATTTACAGGAAAACTTTTATAAAGATCACTGTAGTATGCATTTTATTTATATTAACACTTGTAACTGAAAACGCTAGTTTTAGAGCTCCCAGTTTTAGGGTTTCTTGTTTCAGCCCCTCCATTCTCCAGAGGCTATTGGACACGGAGTCAGGAATGGCAGGACTCCTAAAGAACACTTGTTATAGTGACCGTAATCTCCTATTTTGTTGCCATTATTTGTTATGCTTTTAAACGAACATTTCTGTCCCTTGTGCAATAAACAGGGAACTGTAATAATGTGTGTTTTGTTTGCAGTACAATGAGTGTAAACATATCACTGTATGATTATTATTGCCTTTCTCACGTGATGTCGTGACTGTCCCCCCTTCCACACTCATGTCAAGATTGGATGTGCCTGTTTCACGCGTTAAGGAATGATTTTGTGATTTGTTACAATCAGCAAGGCAATCTTATATTAACTTCTCCGTTATAACTTTACGTTAACCCATGTATTTATTTGGTTTGGGCTTTTTTATTTAATTGCGTTTTACTATTTTGAGCTTGTTTTCAGCCTATATTACCTGGGAGCACTGGTGCTAAGTTCGTGTATTTTGCGTGAAAATGAAGTTGTGTGCGCTGTGATCAGAGCATAGGAAGATTATATATTTACATACTAGTGACCGAGAAAATTTTACACAATTGGATAAAAGGAAATTCTTCCCAGGCGCACATTTGCTAATTCAAAATACAAAAGGACAATAATTTTACTTTTATTTTTTTCTCTCCCTTGTGTTTTATTTATATATATAAAATACATATATATATATGCACTCACACACATACATTATATGTGTAACTATACTTTTTTTTAAACTACATTTTGATAATTCATTTTCTAAAAGGACATGTTTGAATTATAATCTCGATGCTCTCAAATAATAAAAATAAATAGCTGGAAAATTAATGTAACATTCACTTCAACTGTATGTGTGATTTTAAAGGTTGTCGCTCATGGTTGGTGTTCTGAAAGAGTCTCCATCCACCACATGGTTTCAGTGTCATGGTGTCTTTGTTCAAATCTGTTTATGATTGTTTCCATTCATGAATTTTGGGATGTTTAATGCACCTGACAGCTGGGGTATGCAGTTTGTTTACTGTGGTCAGTCTGATCTTAGATGAGAATACAACATATTCCTTACTGTTACTTATTTAATAAACCACATAGGATTTTGCACTTGATGCTTGATTTTCTCATGTAATAATCAAACTTCATCAGTTTTACACCTTGTTCAGCAAGGAGATGATCTCTTGTTGCTAAATCTAGGTATCTAGATCTTTGTTGAAACATTCCTCACATAATATTTATTTTTTTATGAATGTTTTTCTGATATGCTGGTTACAGAATGACTTTTGTGTCAGTGCTTTCTCTCTTTACATTTAGCAGATTCTATTATTTTTAAGATAGTGGAATGTAGACAGGAAAGTGTGCGTGCGTGTGTGTGGGGGGGGGTCTAAATAGTGCAAAAGTGTATGCCACTATTAAACATCTATGAATCAGCAGAAATTCTACTTTTAATTAAATAACTTTAATTTGGGCGATTACACGTATCGTAGGCCAATTACATGCAATAATCTGCAGGTGTGACCATATATGGGCATTTATAAGTACCGCGAACACTACCAGAGTGACGTCACGAAAAACGAGCCATTCTACTTTATATATATATTTTTATATACACAATTAGAATTGTTATTGACAAATTTTCACATTTTAAATGAAATAACTTAGCTTATCATAAAGGAGTTAACTATAAAAAAACGAAATAAACCTGTGAACCCTTAAACGTGTTTGAGGAGTCTTCACTACTCCCGTCAATGACACCAAAAATAACAAAAGTTTCAAAAAAGGTAGTCAAACTGATTTGCGCAATGTATCTCAAGTGTTGTTTAGTCTTGCGTGAGAAAAGCCGTTTATTCACCGATAATCAACCGTCAAGCGCGCGTTCAGAAATGACGTAATGACGCCATGGCTCGTCTGAGGTGAATATTATTGAATAACTGCTTCAATTGCGGTCTTTTCTCCACATAAATCTATCAAGCGGCTTCAGAAGACTTGAAATCATGAATCACATAAATCATGCTGACTTTATTAGGTAATAATTAGATCCATCTTATTCACAAGAGATTACAACTTCTTAACATTGCGTATTGATTTTTGGATACTGTGAATATTAAAATGCTTTGTGTGGATGTAAATTCCTCTGAACCTCAGGAGCTGGTAGCAGAACAGTCTGTGAATGAGTGAACTGGTTTACTGAGGACTTTTGAGTGTCCACTAGATGGTGAAAGATCCTTTAGGTAAGTTTTCACCTTCAGACAGACTGAAACCATTTAATAGCCTAGACATGTTTCATTCATTTAATTTCAAAGCGACACTGGAGTTGCTCCAGACCAAGAATGCAGTATTTGCAGCTTCTCAATTCAGATTTAGAGTCCATTCAGCTTCAGCATACACACTTTTATTGACAACTTACCTTTTTTGAGCCAGTGAAGCCTATGTTTTGGGCCCAGTTTGAAAAGTGTGTTTCTGAGGGTGTGGAGTGAAAAGGGTGTTTTTACACCTATATAAACCACATGCATAATTCATGTTCGTTCTGAATCGAGAGTAATATATCGAAACCTCTGCATAAAACATTAACATACAAAGCTTGCAGCTCAGTGACTGAATTATTTTTAAACTAAAATGTACTTCCTGTTGCTTAGCAACTGAAAAACCAGCCCCTCATACCTGCCAACTTTGGCAAGTTTTCACTGAAAGAACTAAATTAATTAATTTAGAGTAATGATAAGCACTTGTTGGTCTCGCACAGCTCCCAGGGCATCTTCTGGTGCAATCAATAACAACGTAATTGAGCAAAACCCCATTATCTTTCTAAATAACTTTATCTACTTTGCACACAGGGGTCTGGAGTGACTGTGGCTGGTTTAATCGTTAATTGAAAGTGTGTCCAACGCTTTACAGTGGATGAAACATCTTTAGCACCATTCGGATGGATTTAGCTTGCTAAATGACATTTGAGTTACAATTACTAGGAGGGCATCTTTTTTCATGAACTGATTCAGACATTTTTACTAATAGGTATCGATTGTTAAAAATTGACATTTGCATAAATTACAACATTTTATGTGCGTAATTAATGGAAGAAATGAAGGTGAGGATCAAACCTGATCACAGAGTCCGTTCGAAATCTCTGTTATTTTAGTTTTATTATGGATTGGACGCCAACAAACAAGTCAAAGATTGTTAGAGTAGAGTTTACAAGAAAATACCACTTTAGTCTTTACTTCAAAATTTCATGTTCAATTCAATTTTTGAGTGAAAATGATTTCTATACCAACTATGTTTGCATTGTAGGCTGTGCTTGAAACATCGACTGTTTTTATTTCACACAACAAAATCTGCATCCAGAATGAAAGTTAGCTTCAAAAACACGAAAGTCAATATAAATGTTGCATAATCAACCTTCTTCTGTCATGTTGTTGACTTCCCCCACCCCTTCCCATGATCGGAGAAAGGAAAAACTACAGCAGTTGTACACTGGACAATCGTTTTTCTTTATTTTTTGTTTCAGTTCATAATATCTGTTTGTTGGGGTTTTTCTTTTTTCTTTTTTCATTTCAACTTAAAATTTTGACACACTTATAAAAGACAGCATCTGCATAGAGTTCTCATCTTAAAGATCCATGGAGAAAAGAGGGAGAGCGAGAGATAGAGAGAGAGATTGTGAGAGAAGGGAGGAAGATAGCAAAGGGTTTAGGGGAGGAGAGGGATACTGGTACGCCACACTAATCAAACAGAACAGCAAACAGTATTACAAGAGAGAGGGGGAGAGAGAGGGACAGTTAGGTTGTTTGTTTGTTTGTATCTTTTTCCCTTTTTTTACAATACAGTACACACATACACACACAGAAAATAAAAGACAGAAGTTGCAATTCCAGTCAAAGTTGCAGAAATCGATTTCATTTCTCCCTTCCCATCCTTGGTGCCCATCTCATTGAGGTTTCTGCCCTGAATGCACGTTCAACTTCGATCCTAGTGGGCTGAGAAGACAGTTGGCGACATAAAACGACGGCTGGACCCACGGTCGGTGGCTGTTGTTTCCCTCAACTCCCACAATAATACTGAAGTCGGCGTTCTTCAGTGCTTTCAAATGTGTGTGTGAGAAAGCCCTTTTCTTTGTATTGCACAGATGAGTGTTTGCTTTGAACATTATTGTTTCTTACTGTACTTTTAAAGAAAGCTTCCCAATCCCAAGAAGCGAGCTCTTCGTATTAGACCAGAGCTCGTCCCGTGTTACATTTAGCCATGCGACACTCTATGCATGCAAGGTTTTCTAACCGACACAGATTGAGAAAGCGTCCAAACACATACCACGAAATGCACAAAAATGCCACTATTTGTTCTAAATTTGACATTGCCAATATGGTGGACCTCTGTAGGAAAAGCAGTCAAGTTGCATGGAAGCTAGAGATCAATGTAGATCAATCGACGACGGCGTACATGGAGGGAAGCACTGTTTTCCCCCAGAGTTGAACCGCCACCGGCTCTCTGAGGTAACTCAACATGTTGTACTGATTCACTTTTCTCGGTTATAGAGCACCCTTGACTTCACCGCTTTAAGACAAGCGATCGGTCGGCAGCAAAGCGCTGCAACCAGGGCAAAGAACAAGAAAATCAATCAACCTCACAACTTTGACAGGAACTATTTTAGTAGTTTTATACATGGACATGCAAATCATTTTTTCTCTCTTTGAAATATTTACAATAATTACAAGACAAAGATTCAGTTCAGATTGACAAAATCGCGAGCATTCAATATTACTACTAATAGAACACAACTTCTCGGGATTTTTAAATCATCGTAGTTATAGAATTCATCACATTTGATAATGGTATAATTCAATTATGTCATCCTTATCCAGTCATCTTCCCCTTCTAATTAGAATAGTGTTTTCATCACATCGTTACAGGCCATCCTCTGTAACTGATGATCATTTTGCTGAAATCACAGTTTGAGCACCATCTCCACAAACCGTTTCCTCGTTCTAAATCTAACACTGAAACAAGAATACTGGTATAAAGTTTAATGGGAATATACATCAAAGGAATGACACAAAAGGCGATGAAATTAAGGAGGATCATGGCTGGGGCTGTTGAGAAAAATCACGATCGCAGGTCTTGGGTGCTCGTTAGCCGTGGACCCGAGAAGTCATATCCGTTAACGTCAAAGTCTTTGAGAGCTGTCAGACAGCTAAAGCACGTGTGGAAACTAAGCAGCGAGCGTTACACGACACAAAGCGCTCTATGTAGTTGAGACGGCTTTGTTGGTTATGGCGGGAGCGATCTAGCTTTGTTGCGTTGGCGCTCGCTCGCTTGTCCGCCGTGAGGGTTTTTTTCTTCACCTGCAGTGATGAGGCACTCAACAACCCCAACCAAAAAGACTATTATGCTGTTAAACTCTAAAAGGTACATTGTTGTTGTTTTTTTAATATATATTTATATATATATATAAGTAATTTTCACTCATTTACAAAATGCCTTCTCAATGTGCTGTGTTATGCCAGTGCTGTCTGGTCATATCAGTGTCTGTGTGACAAACATCCAAAAACAGTGTTGAAAAAAAGGAACATAAGACAACCGAGAAAACGTTCATCCAGATCTGTGCCCATGTTAGTATACAGTTTTTTTTATTTTTTATTATTATTTTATAATTTCATTTTCTTTTAACCAGAGCTGATCTAATGTCTACGTCTAATGTATTGCCAGCACAGAGGAAGCAATGCAAGTGAGCTGAACAAGGGGTCAATGGCAACATAAACAGTATCATTGAGGGGAGGAGAAGAAAAAAACAACAACTACATACAGTACACACAACATATTTGTTTTGTACGTAGCTGTTTTTGGAGAAAGTGCTTTAAAAGGAACAAGCTTGTGTAGTATACATTATACATATTGTTCAGAATGAATATAAATAAATAAATAAATAAACCTTTTATATCGAGAACCTTGTCGCTTTAAGAAGTGGAATTGAAAACAGTAAATGTATACGCAAGATAGTTCACAAGATTTACGGGCAGGGAGGACTACACAATACAGTCGACTGTAACATTGTGCTCTGTACTCGCATAACGCTTTGGCTTTTTAGTTTTATTACTTTTCTTAACATTTGAATGAAGTCGGCACAAAACTGGAACGCTAGAGCTGCATACCAAAGACCTGCAGACCGGAGAACCCCCTCGCGCCCGACGCTGCTCAGCGTTGCGGTACGACTGAGGGCTCCAACAGCAAACGAGCACACGCACGCACGCGCACACACACACATCCACACACACACAAATGCTCATGCTCACTTATACAGCAACGTGTACGTAAAAAAGGAAAAAATGCCGAAGGGACAGGGCACGCATACATGGCCTTTTGAGTTGCACAATTCGACACCGCAGCACACGACTCACAATAAAGAATAGTCTTACGAAAGAATTCACATATCATCACCAGTTAAGCACAACAATCAAGTTTGGGAATACATCAGGGGAAGAGGAAATGAACAAGATGCGCAAAAATGATTTGTACCCAGAGTGTTTCCAGAGGGTGAGGGGTGGGGGGGAGGGGTACGTCGTTTTACACTACGGACGTAGTTTAGGAACAAAATACCTGACAACAAACAGATTTTGTATTCATGTGCACATCCACAGGGAACACATTCATGGGGACCACGGTAAAACTCCAGCATTGTCTGGGTCGTGATGGAGAAATATCAAATAAAGTCAACCCCCCCCATCCAACCCTTAGAGATTCATAATAAATAATCATGAATAAAAACAAAACGTATTAACAGAACGGTACAACTCAAAAAATGTGGCGGCATAAGACTTTGTTTTCTTTGATTGTAAAGTGCACACATGATCGAGAGCCATGCAAACTAACAAAGCGAAAGTTGCATGCGTTAACAAATAAGGGCCTTCCAGCTATATCGTCTACTAAAAAACAACACCGACATACATATTTACCTCATTTTACCATACATGTAGTGATTTGACACTAAATACACAGAAGTTTCAAAGAAAACATGCTGGACGTTACTGGAATGATTAAAGCAAAAGAGTCCCGGCCCTCTGCCTCAAGATTTCTAAAAAGTGTACAGTATATATCCCCAAAATCGTTCCTGTTCCCTACTACCGTACTTCACTTTAGGTAGGTAAAGGGGGCGGGACAGGGGGGTGGGGGGCGCTCCTGTTATATTCTATGATAAGCAGTACAATGAAGTCCGTATTGAGAAAAGGAGTGCACTTTCAGAGTTGGTACATGTTCTGTAATGTCGTGAACATGAGGGTGAGGGGGTTCTAAGAGTGCGACGAATCTGAATCAAGCCAAAAACGAACAAAAAAACAGAGCTAAAGTTTGGTTTGGAGTTTTAGCCCTTAAATTTAAAATGAGCAGTACATAATCAACCAAGATGGCACTTTCTGTCCGCAAAGGAAAAGATGCAACGAATTAACGGTACAGCTGTTTTATTCGCGTAAAAAATGGACGAAATCAAAGCGTCTTATTCTAAGCTAACTTATGCTGTCTCTCTGGGCATTCAGAGCTGGATTTGAGTTGTTTCATATAAAGTTGGTGAAAATTAGTCGCTGCATAATAGGTGTCTTACAACTTTCTTCATCTGAACTGAAGAATGCCGTCATTGTTTCCGATATGTAGATTTAATAAGATTCAACTATCATGTCCTAGTAGTTAATTTTATCCGTCTCTCTTTCTTTAGCTAGCACCAAGGTGAAAAACGTCAAACTCCCAAGCCTATCCTTTACGTTATAACATAAAATGTATATATGCAATCGATTAAACAAGGCAAATAAAAGTGCAAAACTAACGATTAACTGAAAAATAAGGAATATTAATTTCAGCAGACCTAACCACCCTCCAAAAGATACTATTTAGGCTAGGCGTTGCTTCAAGTATTGACATTTTCTTTTCTCAACAAGTTCCCTCTAAGAAATCTTCGGCATAGACAAATAAATTGTCTCTTTTTGTTGTCGTGAATTGATTCAAAAAGCAGGGGGAATCAAAACTGCATAGTTCAACAGTTTGCACAATGCCGCCCTATCGATTCCAGCTTTCTAGACGTGTTCAAATGAAACCTCTACCTTCTACAGTACAGCAAATGAAGTCGAAAGAAAATCACCTTTACGTACAAACTCGATGACATCACTTCCTCTCACGATTCGCGATGATGTGTGCTTCTCGGTTCCCTCTTTCTGTTTGCTTGCGGTTGCCCACAGTAAAACTACTTAGACAGAAATTCAGCTATGAAGTTGACGGTGCTTTCAATCTACAGCACTCCATTGGTAATGAGCTAATAAGGTAATAAATGAGATTTCATCTGAATGCAAGCAAGCACTCTGAACATTAGGCCATTGAAATCGGACTAGTACTACTGTCTATAACATCTATGCAGTCAGTTGGTTAGTATTCGTAATGCTAGTATGGTTTGCCAAACACCGTGTTCTGCCGGAACTTAAAACAATTTAGCAGTTGCTGGCACTGTCCTGGAGGCCCCCCCAAAATGAAAGCAACGCTAAAAAAAAAAAAAGTAAAAAAAAAAAGTTGAGTTTTATTCCTTTACAGGTAGTAACCCATGTGCTGCTTTTATGTTCAATACATTTACATGTACAGATTGTAAATATGATGTGTATTTGAACCCACTGTTGTATATATTTAAATCCGCTAGTACGTAACATTTCCATTTATTTATTTTGTTTGATTTTTGAATATTCAATTTTTAACCCTACCCAACCCCGTTTTATGACAGTTTCCTTATCTCGTGTTTAAGTGAATAAAACACTCAGCTTTCCAAGTGTTTGTCTTTCTTCATGTTGTTTAGAAGCCCAGGGTTCCTCCGATAGTGGATGCCAAAATCACTCCCAAAATTACACAGCAGATGATGATCATGATCTTCTTCTGCAGAGGGCCAAAGAGGAGAAAGAAAGATGTGTAATTAGACAGCCAACAGATCAACAATTGTTTGGGTTGTTCATCTAGCTACTCTATTACTTGATTGCGCGGTAGTACGCAGTCAGCTAATCTAAGTAGCATCACCTCATCTTAACCACACTTTAAATCATTAAATGAAACCATGAACAATTAAAGCATTACCAGAGTAAATCATTAAATTAATTAAAAGTTAATTCAATTATTGATGAAAGGACCCACTCTGGGACATTGGGCCTTTGAATACAGAATGTTTTGTGCAATTGAGAAGGTGGTGATTAGATATCGTGTAACAGTAAAGGCTAAATACAGTACGAACATCATTCTCAACTTTGGAATCTCCAAAGGAAACGTGTACGGAATGTGATGATGTCAGAACTAGATGATGTCAGAAACACAACTAAAGGATAAAGTTCGTCAAGTTGGCTTGAGAACGTCGGACCAGAAACTTTAATTTAGCATGTTGGTAGCACGATTTAATAATGATTTAAACAAACCGCAACTCCTGTATGACATTTAGAACTGAAGATATCTTGCTTTGCGTTTGGTTGCTAGGGTGCTCTGTTTGGTTGCTAGGGAGTGGTGTGGCAGCTGCCAGTGATGTTACTCCAAAGGCTGCTTGTCCATATGAATGATATAAACCAACCAACCAATGATATAAACTCATATGAACAGCATTAACGAAATGGAAATGCTGTTGCTCGGATGGACATGCAGACGGAAAACCACATGCAAAGAAAATGTTTCTTTGTAGATTTTTCTTGTGCATAATGAGCGAACAATCTTTATTTATATTTTGGTTATTTTATGGACCAAAATAAGCAATACTAAGACATAAATGAGTAACTACTCACTTGAAAAGCACAAAACAAGTGTTAATTTTTAAAGCTTAGAACCAGTACCAACAGACAATCTGACTTACTCTTAACATTGCAGACAAATTAGAAGTGATACTGTAATCGGTCAACACAGAATCTCTCGATGAGGTGTGCTGTTCTGGTTTGATGAAAGTCATGGGCTTTCAAAACCCAATTTCTTTTTAATTGTCAGACAAATTTGGATATGCAAAAACTCCCCTTCTTTTAGAAGTTGCACTTATATTATCACTGAAAGCTGCAATGAACATGGTTTAATCTGAATGATTTTATTTATCATTTGTTTATTTACTATCTTTAATTGATTTGATTATTAGCTGCAAATAACTGTATATCAATCAATCATTGACCATTTGAATCCTGTCATTTCTGAGCTGTGGTAAGTGAATACATTTAAAGATTATGTCCATGCAGATCTGCAGTTTAACTCCTCAGAAAGTAGGTAGGTTGCATATGCAATGGACTTTATCCAGCAAAAAAGCTGAGAGGACGGCATCTGGTGAAGAACCAATGAGTGCCAAAGGAGCAATATAGCTTTTCTTTGGACGCTTTAAGTGGTTTAAGAATTATTTCAAGATGCACTTCTATTGCTTGTACATGATGGCTCAGAACTGAGCCCATGTTCTTTAGAAACCATGAATCATTGTACACAAAGGACATAATATTGAAAGACGTCAGGCGTAACAGCTGATAGTGTTTTACCTTGCGAGCCTGACTCTGGTATTTGACAGCCTTCTTGGTGTCAGAAACTGCTCTCTCTACATAGTCCACAGAGTGCTCCACGTTATACTCAATTCTGTCAATCATCTCTCCCTGTGAATGACAAAAATAGGCACTTCAAAAAGTGTCTTCACAATATCCACATACACACATGACAATCATTGCAAACATTTGAAGGGTAAGATTTGCTTAAATGCTTCACGCAGCCTGATTTTGAATCCTACAAGCGGTGATGACTGCGTTCACCTCATTTGCCCTTGAGTAACGGCCATTAACCCCAGATCCATAGGGACTGTCCTTGTACCTCAACATGATGGCATTCAGTAGCAGTGTTGTTTAAACAATTTCCACTGTCTTTGGTTGTGTGGGAATATATAAATTGCTGTCTATGATTTGCATTTGAAAGTAGCATAATTTTGGAGCACAAAGCACTTGAAGTTTTCGTCCGGCCAAAAGTGCTGTATTAGTAGCTATGTTTAAATGGACAGCTTTTGTTTCAGTCCCAATTAATTCATTCCGATTGAAATGAACGTTGTGTTACATGAACGCGAAATAAAGCGATCAGGTTAACGTGCGTGTTTATGCCACAAGCTTCAAATTTAAAAGTTCCTCGCTACTTGCACATACTATTCTCCTAAAAAAAATTATTTGATTTCGGTCCTAATTAGAGGACGGCGAGCACATGAACCATTGTGCTGTGGCAATAATCAAGAAGTAAAGACACCCACACCCAAAACAAACAGTCTGTGGATGAGAGTCCAAAACAAGGACTGGTGGGATGTTGCCCTGTTCCACTTCATAGACAATGAGTGGAAGATGAATTTTAGAATAACACAACAGTCATTTATGACACTTCAGTTCCAGTGTTTACATGTCCTCTTGATTGGATTACAAAAGGTTTAAACAATCCCTTACGATCCAAATGAAATTTTAATCGGATTTGGCCAATTCATTTTGACGGGTGTGGTTACAGTTTCTCTTTTTTTTTAATTCCAACTGTGCCAGTAGTCCGATTACAATCCGATTATTAGGATCCATTAAAACGCAGCCACTGATTAGCCAAGCCTGACAGATGTGGCTATTATTTGAAGCTTGTGGCATAAACACGCACGTTAACCTGATCGCTTTGTTTTTGTTAATTGAAATTAAGCTGATCAAATATAAATATTAGATGGAAAACAATTACTGTATTTTCCTGCATATAACCCGCGGGTTATACCAGATTTTACAAACCCCTGCAGGGGGTGCGGGCTATATAAGGGTGCGGGCTATAGCATTCATTTTTTACACGTAATAATGTTTCAATATATTTGTTACGTCTCTAAGGACGTTTTTTGCTGTATTTTCTTTCTGTTTTTCATTCTTCCGAGGGTCGTTGTCTCTGGCGCCTGTACTATCACTCTGACAGCTGCCGCTGATAGGCTGTCTGACTGTCAATCATGCAGGAAGACGTGATTGGCTGTGCTGCCATGAGGGCGGGCTCTCCTCATCTCATCCGATGATCAACACCTGTAGAATCGCTTCTTAAGGGACGAGAGCGGGAGACACTGCTTTTTCTTTTTGTTCTGATTATGACTTGTGTTTGTTTTCTAATTGTTTGAATTTCGCACACAAGCACAGTGTACCGAGCTGAACAGTTATGGATAATTGACGTCATGTGAGTAACATTCGACATTCGAAATTCGAAATGTGAACTTACACAAAAAAGTTAATAAATCTATGGGTGCGGGTTATATAAGGTTATGGGTTATGGCAACGATTTTTTACACAAAACCCCAAAACCCGCGAGTTATATGGGGGTACGGCTTGTCTGCGGGTTATATGCGGGAAAATCCGGTAATGAAATTCAAAATCATAGGTTTGTAATGACATGAGGGTTAACAAAGGGTTAACAGAGTTTTAAGTAAATTACTTCCGGACATAAATAGCAAAATTCCTTTAAATACTTTACTAAGAGTTATGAAAGAGACCTTTGCCAAGCGATTACTAATGTTTGTTCAGATGTTGGACTCTTGGTTGTACCTGACTCTCCACCAGCATGGCCATGTCCACAAACATGTCGTGCAGCTCACGGATGCTGTTCTCCAACTTAATGATCTCAGTGTGTCGGGTCTCAATCTCATTTAGTGCCTGCTTGGTCATCTGGGAGTCCATTTTGATCTGTGAAATAGAGAATACGAGGAAAAAGATTATGGCAGCAAGTTACTATTATTCAACATACATTTGCACATATACATTTTTTGCACATAGATTGGGTGAAACAGTCAACCAATTATGAAATATGTGAATATGCTTCCATGGAAAACAAATTCATAGTTCCTGTCCCAAATAGCACACTTATCCACTTTTATATGAATAGTGTATGTGTAGGGTACAGAATGAGTGCATATGTGTTTGCTCTCCCGACAGTGTCAAAGGTTTACAATCATAGATATATCTGTTGCTTTCTTGAATGCAATGGACAATCAGAGGTGTTTAGGTTAGTCAGAATAGTTTTTGACCTTTGCTGATTTCTGCTTGTTTGCAAATCAGTCATTATAACAAACAAAGTGTGGTGGACATTATGTAAATAAGAGAGTCATTATTGTGCAGTGACTGCTTCATCACAATGAACTACGAGTGATAGCTTTAAGGGAGTGGTCCCCAACCCCCGGTCCGTTGGTTCCGGCGGAACTATTGCGCGGTCCGGTCCGTCGATGAAATGGTACTGGGCCGCGGAGCGCATTCGCGTACCGGTCCGTTAGCTGCTGCAAGCGGCTACCCCCCCCCCCGTCAACAATCTTGAGCGGGCACTGGTCCGCGGCAAAATTATCACATGTTTACCGGTCCGCGGCACAAAAAAGGTTGGGGACCACTGCTTTAAGGGACTGCTCTTTGCGTCCTTACTAGGGGAGTTTATATATAAAATCAATTCAGAATGTAAAAATACCAGCGGCCATGTATATGCTGCAGAATTTTGGGAGTGACATTTGCTAAATTCATGTATTTGACAGATTATTATTGTCATGTATGCATGATTTTAAGTTATTTTGTGACTCATTTGATTGGGCGGGCAAGCCATCAATCTGAGTGTGACAGTGCCACCTTGGCCCACATGTAGCTCGCCACTGATGTAATGTGTCTCATTTACCATTTTAGTTTTCAGAAGACGAGCACCTCCTTTAGGGCTGCTTTGCATTTTTGTGAAGCCCACTTTACAGTGGTCTATTACCCAAGAGTTACAAAAGTGTACATTCGGAGGAGTATCATAAATGGACAATCAGTAAAAGTGTTTAAAATTGACCTGAAATTATGGCTTTTGCTTTCATGGAAACCATAGTCACAGTACAATTAGCTTGTCATTGATTTCCAACAATTAAACTTACATCATCAGTAAAGATAGCAAGTTTCCCGCTCTCCAACATGTCTTCCAGCTCCTCGTTGGTAGTCGTTCTGCCAGCTAATAAGAAGTATTAGAAGTACATGGTATCATTATGTGGCATGATGGGTATTTTAATGAGATTTGTGTTCCTGTATTAGATCAACTGGTAGAACATGGCACACAGGTCATGGTTTTGATCCAGTAACATGCGCCATAGTTTTAAGGAATATTTTGTTGCAGAAGTTAGTAAGATTTGAAGTGAAAATGTAACGGCATTCCAGCAATGTGGAGGATGTTTCTCAACTTTTGCGTGGGGGTGTGTGTGTGCTTTTGCGCATGCTGGCAGAACTCACTGATTTCCAGTTGTCTCTGAATGCGGTCCTTGCAGCGATCCCTGTATTTGGACTGCGTGGTGTTGTACTCCGTCATCACCTCCACAAACTTGCGTGACAGCGTGGAATGCTGTGGGATGAAGGTAGAGATGTGGAGGCTGTGCATCAGGGTTTGAATATGCTCACTGACAGTAAGTGGCTCAGGATAATTATATTGAGGACCAAGAGTGATTATTGCGAAATCGGCCCCTGCTTTTGCTGCGGTTTGAGAGATTACGGCACACGTTCTGTTTCTGAACAGCAGATGGCGCCAAGGAAGGCGTTTGACAGAGCTGCTCAGTGGGAGGGCAGAGGTCACAGGAAGTGTGTCAGTCTTTGAGCACACTGGGCACCCTGAAGGTCAGAGTCGTTACTATTTTGCTGAATATTGCTTCCATTTTAGAGAAACTATTTTGCACAATAACAAAAACCAGTGAAAGTCTTGAATATCCCCCGAACATTTCCTATGACATTATTCCCAAGGGAAAGACACAATGCATGTATTTACATATATATATATATGTAAATATATATATATATATATTATTATATATTTATATATATATATACACACACATGCATATGTGGAACTTGATGGACATTATTCATAACGAATAATAACTCTGATATCAGTGCAAAACATTACATTACATTTATAAACCAGTAAAAGTAAGATTCTAAGATTATATATTAATGAACAAATTGTGATGTTGCTTGACAATGAAAAACGTAACTAACAATAATACATTCTTCCTTCACTCTTGGGATAAGTATTTTACACATTACATTGATTTAGAATATTATCATTATTTTCACACCTGTGTCTTGCGGATCCGCAAATCTGCAGATGATCTGTTCAACCCCTCCTCCTGCTCGATGCTTTGTTCGATTGCTGTGGAACAGAGAGATAAACTGAATATAATAAATTGTAGTAAAACAGCCTGTGGTAAACCCAAGTCTTTGCAGTGAGCATAGGGAATATTGCCTCTTCATCATATTCTAATGATTGACATTTCATACAGCAGCCGGCTCACCCTGGTTACCTGGTTACAACAGTAACTGAGGTGGCACAGCAACCACAACAGGAAAAAAGTAATTGCCGGACTGAACTGTTACAATGAAAGTGCATACACACTACGTGTCAGACAAAGTGGTCCCGGAGTAATGACAAGTCCCTTAATCTCAGAAGGACAATAGATCTCACTGTCCACTTCAGGAGACAATGGGATTCACACTCCATTCAGTTGTAATGGAGCCGGGTGAACCATGTGCCATTGGCTACATCAACGAGAGTACAGATGAAGTTGCTGTCAGAATGACCGTCATTGTGGGCTGCTTGCACATTGTTGTAAAGATACAGCGGCCCAATATATATATATTGGGTCTTCGTACCGAGAATCTGAAACGGGTCTTTCAATACGGTACTCATATTGACGAATATTAACCACTTTTAACCGCCATTAAGCTCTGTGTTTTGTTACTTTCTATAAGAGACACAGTATCGTCTTTTAAATTCTGTCAATTTTATCATGAAATTCAAACAATAAATTTCAATTTGGCCCTTCTTTAATGTGAGGTGACAGATCACTGTACAAGCGCCTCAGTTCAATCGGTAGCGTAGAGCGCGAGTGAATGTGTCAATCTCTTCCTCTTTAATACAGTTAGTGCATAAACATGAATGGACATCAGAAGGTACGCTGAAATGTATCTCGGGTAATCGCTCAATCAGTGTTTCAGTAGAGCTAAGACATTAATAAAACAGCTTGTAAACAATATGTCACGTAGCTTTTACCTCAGGCAAGTCATTCAGTGTCACAGTTTGTTTGTTTGCCAAAGAAATTAACTCTTTTGCTAAATATATGCATTACATTAGCCTTTATAGTTATTATATTTTACCTGCTTTGACTCTTGATTATTACATACAGTGGAGTTCGGTTATGTCGACGGCCTCGGGGGTTGCAAAAAAGCATCAAGATAACTGTTTATCAAGATAACCCATATAACATATTTTCCCACATATAACCCGCAGACGCAGATAATCCGCACGCTCATATAGCCAGCGGGTTTAGGGTTTTGTCTAAAAAAAACGTTGGCAACAACAAAAGGCATATGTAAAATCACCACAATAAAAACCATCTTCGATTCTTGATACAAACCTTTAATTATATTCTCCAACAATGCAAACACAAAGATTGCTCACAAAATCACAAAAAACGTGCGGGATGCTACAGCGTGTTATTCCTCAGACGAGATCAACGACGGAGTGAACCGGCATTGAAGTGAGCGGACTGCGATCCACGTACAATCAAACTCAGCGCATGCGCAGTGAACTAGGTATGCAAATTAGTCACAAAATAACCATGTGAAGTGGCGATTTTGTCCTCTTTTGTGCTCGAGATATTAGATTTCGGCGACATTAAAGAATCGAAAATACTAAGACAAATAGGGAGTTTGGCGGTTCCACTTCAAAAACGTCGACATAATAGGATTGGCGAATTAACCGTGACTCGAGATAAGTGAACTCCACTGTATTATACTTTTTCATTAGTTTCTGAATTTCTTTGGCTCTCAGCAAGATATCTATGGTCTTTTGGTCTACTTCACTTTGTTAGGCAGGTCCTATTTAAGTGATTTCTTTATAGAGAACAGGCATGGCAATAATGAGGCATGGGGAGTGGCTAGAGAAATTGAACTCAGGTGTGAGAAACCACACTTAAGTTATGTTGGCACTTTTTTTACACATGTAGGTTTGGATTTTGTTTTCCCTTAATAATAACAACCTTCATTTAAAAACTGCATTTTGTGTTATCATCGACTAATATTTACATTTGGTTGATGATCCGAAACATTCAAGTGTGACAAACATGCAAAAAAATAAGAAATGAGGACGGGGCCAAACTCTTTTTCACACCAGAGAATATGTTTAATGTAAATTGTAAATTAAATCTCTCATGAAAACAAATTATGACAGCCACTATGTAAATGAATATGTTTTAACAATGAATTGCAGTAAAACACAATTTTATAATTAGATTGGGAAGTTAATGCACAAACTGCCTTATATGCAATTTACATGTTTGCAATTTACTAGTGAAGTGTTTGTGCTGCCATCAGCCAGTACTTTTCCTGTGGTCTCATAAGAGATTAGTCACATGGTATTTATGGCTCAAGAGATTGGCTTTAAAAAATGTCTAAAAAACAAATCTGGCAGGATGCAGGTAATGCACTTCTGGTTGATGGACTGCCATTGAGATGAATGAAAATGCTGATTTATACCTCTCTCTAAGTGTTAAATATTGGTGTAATAAAAATAATTTATAATTACGCACTCCTATTGTCATTGTATTAGTTACTGAACAGTGTTATCTTGTTCTTGGAATGCAACTTTTTGTCTTTTCCAGCACGACTTCAGAAGAGATTAGTCCAAACTTCTGCTTGTTCTCCCTTCGCCTCAGGTGGCTGCCTTTTCAATCAACCTTTGAGTCTAAATTAGCTTTGCTTACGTGACGATGAAGGTTTTAGGAGCTTTCAGAGGACTGAACTTCATGTATACATGTCAAAACCTGAACTTTTCTAATTTTCTAACTGTTTCTAAAACAATCATACAGAAATGTAAAAATGAAAATAAAGTTCTGGTTACATTTCTGATTTTTATACCTTTTAATTTAGAGCGCACTTTATTGGCTGTCTTCTTAATGTCAGCTGTGAGGTCCTCCAACTCCTGCTTGGTCTCTGCAGAATAAAAACACAAGGAAATGCAAAAGAGAAGTTGTTTAAATGCATATCAGGATAAGTTTTCAATGTTAATGAGCACTGGTTCCAATATATATTTAAGGTACAAAGTCATGTGACCACATACTCCATTAAGACAGATAGATAGACTTTTTTAAATAGACGGTTTATGGCTAATGCACAAATAAACTTAGTTATTTTACATAATTTATTAATTTCTTACTGGAAAACATGACCAACAAACAGATTAACAATCCGTTTTGTTTCCAGGGCGTTGTATATTCGTTTGTAGACTTTAACCTTTGAAAATATCTCAGACCATATAATGTTCCTGTTCTTTAAAAAGAAAAATGAGTTCTCTCTGGTTAAACGGTGGATGTGTACAGTCTGCAGGCTGCAGTCATATGTTGATTGATGGTTACTGCAGTGCCATTCACTCCCTGGACACCACCTCAGCCTTTTCAACTCCCACCTACACACTCTCCTTTCCTCTGACTAATCCAATCCCTTGCTGCTTTCTCTCTCTCTCTTCTCTCCAGCCATGAGAGTTTGATGACCATGACATTTCTTCCTCTGAGTATTAATGCCAATATCACTTTATCACCATGGATTTTTTGTGCATTTAAGAGGAATAATGTACTTGCAAATTCATACTGAAAGATGTATCATAATATCTGAGATTTCTGTCTGAAATTTAATATTTAAATATGTACTCATGTATTATGCATAACATATAAAGTACTCAGTTCAGTCGGGACTCTAACCAAGCGCTGATTGGTTCCTATAACACTGTGGCATTAGCCAAACATATGTACTTCCTACCCCTCCTCCTCCCCAGTGCCACCTGTAGAGATCTGCTATGGGGGGTTTAATACATTCTTTGCTGATTGCTTTATTTACTAAGCTGAACAAATTCTTGTACAATTCTTTCCTCAGACAGCACCATCGTCAGATCTCGTCTGCCAAAATCAAGCATATGTCCATGCCCCATGCCAAAGAAATGCTGGTTGAATAATTCCCTCCGTGTGTTGTCATGATTGAAATGCATATACACAACTTATTGCTAAATAGGGTTTAATAAGCCAGGTTGAGAATTTATACAAGCCCCAGACTTCAAATCTCTCAGCGTCTCCTCCTGGCCATCAATATTGTGACTCCTGCTGATCACTTTCAGGGGATGGACAGTGGGTGGTGGGTGGAAGAAGGGTGATAAATTATACGTCTATACGTTGTGAACAGTAATTCATCACTTGACTGTCGTTATATATATATATATATATATATATATATATATATATATATATATATATATATATACACACACAAGTGATTCTTGCTGATGCTTAGATCATAATGACTTTATATTACTTTAATGACTTTTTCCTCATTTTTAGAAGTGCTTAAAGGTTAAATTTGCCAGAATTTCTCTATTTTCTTCAATATATCATCTCTTTATTTAAGTTAATTGATTGTTAGCTTTTTTATTATTATTAACATGTTGGATTGACTAAATTCAGTATGCTGGAACATATTTTTGTAACATCGATAACATATTTGTACATGGAAAAAGGACTTGAAAAATCTGAACATCTGCATTGAAATCATATTCCCTTTTTCAGAGAATTACAAACTTTCAAAGAATAAAAATTAATTAAAATAAAGTCATTTTAAAGCGATTAATAAATGGTGGTAAATGTGGCATAAAAAAAACTTAAAACAGTACATGACAATCAAAACATGTAAAAAAAAAAAGAAAAAAGAAAAAAAGAAAGAAGCAAAGCTGTCCTGTAAAACAAACGATCTGTTTAGTCGCTTGTGTCCGTTAAAGTGCTGTGGTCAGGGAGTGGCCAGTTCTCCTGTCCATCGATTAAACAAGAGTAATGTATCTCTTGTCACTGAGTTTGCATCACAATATTTGCACACCGCTACACTATTGTTGTCCTTACAGACAGCTGAAAGCATTTCTGCTCTTTCCTGTTCTAAACAAGCCATCATCTCATGTCAGCTACTTTTTTTTTGTTCATGTGGTCGAGCGATCGATTTGTTTCTTGTCACACCCACTGTTTAACACGACATCTAACCAGCACTTTAATAGCTCTTGAATGTGATTTTATTTGTATCGTTAGCAGTTACCACACACTTGCTAAAGCAGACCAATTGCAGAAACATGAGATTTACAACTCTTTCGTTTTACAAAATCTACCTCAGCATGTTTGTTTATGAAATATTTTTAATAAACAGATTGTTTTTTCTCAAAATTACCTCAGAAGATAGAAAGAAAGTTCTGGCTCGGCCTATTAATGACTGAATTTGATGATCTTTTATCAGCTAATGATCATCTAACATAATTTTACTAGTAATTTATGGTGATAGATGAATTCTGTGTAGCATATAGCGTTTATTGATGTCTACTTTACAGAAAAAAGATTATGTACTTTCTGCAGTTTTTTTTAGTGGTTGCTATTTTTGGCCACATATTACCGCCTACTGCATTTAGCAAAACATTCCAACAAGTAAATGAGCACTTATAGCAATGCTTTTATGTTTGTTTCAGAATATTGAACATGCAATAAAATCCATCCAGATGACAAAAAGTCAACACCCAAGAACTGGTGGTATAGAAACGCTAACCAGCTGGTTTTTGCTTGCTAACGTCACTCACCTGCAGGGCAACATGGAGAACCTTTGGGGGCAGGAGTTCATTAAGCGCTATAATTCTGATGGCTAATTTAGCCAATTAAGCTGATTGGGTGAATTAATGAACTGGGGCAAAGAGGTAACCATTAGTCACCCCGTAGAGACAACAGAGGTTAACATTATTGCTCAAGGTCACAATTTAACAGAGAGGGATTCGCTCATCTTTTAGCAAGCTGGCTAACAAACGTTGCACGTTCAGCTTTGTACAGTAGCACTTACACAAGAACGTAATGAAAAAGTAGGGTGACCTCAGTAAAAGGATAATAAAAAATCCATGAAATGCTTTGGTTTTGCGGTGCGGGTGAATTAATGGAGAACTTGCGCTGCTAACATAGATGTTGTGGATTAGCTTCTGGAAGAGCTGACCCAGAAATGTTACTGAGATCACAATAACGCTGCATCTTGAGGGTGAGGGGGATGGTATTACTGTCTTGGTTAAAGATCTAAACACACAAACATTAGCTTGATCCCAAACTGAAGTGACCCATGAACTTGTCAGTGTTTGATCATTTAAGTAGTACGTTTTGGGTAAATAGGCATTTGCTAAATGAAACATTTTTCTATGTATTTCTGTGACTGAATTCAAAGGCTTGGGCTGTAAGAAAGAGAAATGGGCAATGGGACTCGATTTCTACTATACTGTACTGTACTTGTGTAACATTACAAGTTCAATTACTGACAAAAACACACACAACACTACTGAAACTGAAGGAGAACAATACAAGGAGAACAACTTACGGTAGACATTTTAAGTCATAAATGGCAACTTAATCATGTCATTTTCATACTCAAAAGTCGATCTTAAGATCTTAAGTCTGAGCCTCCTTTTCCATAAATTACGGGAGATGGTGATTTACACAACCAAAAAATAGCACAACTTTATAACAATTCATACGACTACTGAAATTATGAATTGTGGTCGTTTTTGGAATTAGAGGCTAACATCTTGGAACGACGTGAGTGTGAGTAAATGACAAGATTAACTATTCCTTTAAGAATTTGTTTATTAAATATGTTCTCCACCTCTCCTCGGGTTTCTGGTTCACACTGACACAGATATCGAGACAGACAAGACACTCAGCTTCCACAGGTTCTCTTCATCCTTCATGCAGCATGGTGAAAACAGACAGGGGGAGGGGAGAAAGCAAAAGAAAAGAGAACAGGAAAAAAGAAAATAATGTTCTTATACATGCATGCAACAACTTAACAGAAACAAAGAAACCATGCATTGAAACCAAAGCGAATCACATGCAGTCAAATACAAAACTGAACCAAAACTGTCAGACACAGTGAGATGTCGTCTATTAAAGATTCATTTATAGCAGCCGAGTCATTCATAGGCTGTGGATTTCTTGAACTAAGCCGGGCAGCTTCAGAGGGCATTCTGGGTTTTGGGTTCAATGCGTTCGATGCTATTTATCAACAGCATTTGTGGCATTGTGGCAGTTTACAACAGAAAATAATTGTAAAAAATTAGTAGTTACAGTAAAGCACTTCCAATGGAAGTCAATGAAGCCAGGAAATACATGCTAAAATAGAGACAAGCATATTTCAATATTAAACTGGTTAACATGAGGCGGGTTTAATAGAATTCTTTAATAACATGTTTGTGTGACGTTATTTACAATATTAAACAGTTCTGGGCCTCAAATTTGATTGGCTGAGCAGCGTTCCAGTGCTGAAAAAATGCTTAACTTAAATAGTTAACACAGCTAAACTTAAAGGCCTGGTTTCACAGAAAGTGCTTAGATTAAGCCAGGATTAGGCCTTCGTTAAATTAGGAGTAGTAGCTTTTAAAAACATTGGTACTGACATATTTTAAGATATATGTCAGTGCAAGCAGCTTTCAGTTAAGATTTCTCTAATATTTTAGTCTGGGACTAGGTTTAAGCCTTGTCTGCGCAACCAGGAAACAACTTAGATTAACCTTCCTGGATATAACTTAAATATCCAACTTTTCCCTTAATTTCACCACATTTCAAGTTGATTAAACTTAAACCTTTAAGGCTTACCTTTTGAATTTCAAGTTCAATTTACGTTTATGTTTTGAGATTTTTCTGTAACTCTTTCTGTAGGTTACATGGTTACACCATTATGTGTCAAGAAGAGAATCACTTAGTTACTTACTCAAAGAATTTGTTTAAAAACACTAATTCAATTAGGTTATTTTCTTTATCAATGACTCACTGAATCAGTCGCTCAAGCAGCTTGTTCAATAACACGGATTCATTTAGGAACCACAAAATATCACTGTGTGTTCTTTAGTCTTTGTCTATAGTGGAAAAAATATATTGTGTCTAAAATGGAAGTTACTCAATATTACCTTCTTTGACTGTTGTATAAAACAATATCGCACTCACAGTGGCACTATTTACTTCCATGTTTTTTTTTTCTTTCTGGACATGTACCATTTAAGATGGAAGTACGATGGCACTTTTTTTTTGTAAGCGAATAACCCCAAATCTATTTTATAAATTGAACCTGCCCTGAAACTGACGTTTGATTACTGTTGAAAGGTGAAGCATGTATTTTTGGAACGACCAGCGTAACCAAACGGAATTCCAAATTTCCAAAATTCCAAAACGGAATTTTCACTTGCTTTTCACAAAAATGATCATACTTATGGTCTCTTCTTATTATATGAGGTAAAAGTATTTCAAGATCAAAAATACACACTGCACCTATAGAAACGGTCTAGTTGCTATTTTACGTTAATTTAAAAAAACAATATTTGAGTACCTGTAAAACAACAGATTAAACAAAAGCATTTCATTAAGGAATGTTATAACCAGACTGATCTGACAGTTGGCGTACTGCACATTTACTAAAGAGCTGCTCTGTCAGAATGACCTCACACATTAGTCACATACAATGCTGGAATGATTCAAACACTCATAGACATTTGCTGTAATTGAAGATTGTTGCTGGGGAAAGATGAGGTGAGCAGGATTTTTTTGCAACATTTGAGGACTCGGAGCTGAAGAAACAGCCTCTATAGATGATGCAGTGTGGGCTGGTGTGCTGTGAGGTGTGTGGGTTGGGTCTAACAAACACTTGGAGCGATGTGGCAACTCTTTTGTAGAGTGGGTGGCGCAAATGCAAGGTATTGGAGAAAGGCTTGAATAGGCTCACCAATGAGCTCATATATCTTACCACACAACTGCAATGAAGTCATGGAGCTCGTGCTTTCCAAAAAGCAATAAATACTTTATCACTTCATAACCTTTTAGCTTCCTGCATCGTGACCGAATATGCATGTATAACTTACTACTTTTTTAGGGGTTGTACATGTAAAATTTTAATTCTGTCATCATTTACTCACCTTCTGTACATAAAAGTTTTTAAAAAATAGTGTGTATGACTTTAAATACCATAGTCATATTTTATGCAATGAACATGAGTAAATTCATTTTTGGGCGAATTATACTTTTAAGGGAGGATCGGTAGAGCAGACAATACAAATAATATAATAATAATGTTGAAAACGTGGGTGGAGTTGAACGCTAATGTAAAAATCTGTCATCTTGCCCTGAGATATAGATATGCATTCACTAATGTGTGTCTGTGTGGTTTTACATCTGTGTGTGAGTGTGAATGGATAGATCCTAGAGGGAGATATGGGGGAGGTAAAGCATCAAATGTGCACTTTTATATTTTATTTTACGCTTGAACGTCTCACAAATGAAGTGTTACATACAGTACATGTAGTGCTCTGAAAAACAACCATATTCTAGAGGCAAATGTTCATTTTTAAACCACACTGATATGAATGTGAATGCTTTTCATAGTTTTCTGGATAAAACCATGTGCTGATGGGTGAACTCACTTTCATCAGGGTTGGGTGCTGCTAGGATGGCGCTGTGCTGCTTCTTGACCTGTTCTACATCCTCTGACAGCTTTTCAATACAGCCACGGATCTCCTCCACCTGTCAGGAGAACACGCGTTCAATAACGCTCGTAATCAATTCGGTGACATTTGCAAAATCTAAATGACTACTTTCATATTGTGAAAAAAAAAAAGAGAAACTCTTTGGCTAATCAACTTGAATAATATGGAGCAATTTAATATTTATATTTCTTAATAATAAAAACAATAATGTATGTTTATAATATAAATGTTATATATTTAGATTATATATTTTAAAAAGTAATAAAAAAATAAAATAAAGATACCACATTATTTCACGTCACATTAAATGTTAGCCGTAGAAATTGATTTGCGATCAATGTTCACCGTTTGGAAGAAAGCATGCAGGAACTGGTCAATTGCTTTAAGGTGTGAAAATGAAAAACTGTATGGAAAACATGCCTTGATTATTCTTTGTTAACAAGAGATCATTTTGTTTTTTATTTCTTAGATTTAATCATTTTGAATCTACTTACAGGCGTGGCTAAAAGTGATGTCCGGCTTAGGAAAATTGACATCCTTTATTCCTGTTTTTTTTTTCTTCAAATACATACATTCATACTGGTGTGATGAATCCGATCTTCAAGCAAAAGGAACTGGATGAATATTTGAATGCTACCAATCCCGATCTGAATTTTGACACGTGATGCAGTTTGAATCATACGTTGGCCAGAGGAGAACTGGTTTCTCCCAAGGTTTTTCTCCATTCTGTCACCTGATGGAGTTTGGCTTCCTTGACACTGTTGCCTCTGGTTTGCTTAGTTGGGGACACTTAATATTCAACAATATAGATGAAATGAACTAATCTTTACAACAGAACTGAATCAACACTGAACTGACTTGCAATTATTGAAAAGCATTTTTTCCTGTTATCACTGTAAAGCTACTTTGAAACATAAGCAACCGCTATATAAATAAAGGCGATTTGATAACTTATTACATTTAAAAAAAGTAAGCATGAGTAATAAATTGGAGTAAACTTTTTAAATTTTGATGACGTAATGAAACAGGCCAAATTGTTTGGACATGATTTTTGACCAGGCTGTCATACAAAGAAATTACGAACACATACAAAAACAAGAGAGAACCAAGAAAATATTAGTAAATAAATGTGTTGTAGTCAATGTGTGCTTTTTCCTATAAGCTGTATCTATGCATTTTTTGCATAGTAAAATAAAACCGTAGCTGTAGCGTTTCGTTTTTTCTTTATATTTAAAATACACTGCTCCAAAAAATAAGGAAATATTGGATATCAATGAATATAAAAATATTTTATAATATTTATTCAAATATTGAAATCTTTATATAGATTCTATAATTTGTTAAGAACAAAATTATGTGACAAAAGTCAATGGAAATAAAAATCATCAACACAACGAGGGCTGAATTCAAAATCAAACCACATATCAGTGAAAAAAGTTAAAGGCTGATCAAGGACATTCATCACATCAACTCATAATGTAAGTCAAGAGTGTGTATGGCCAACACATGCCTGTATGCACTCATGACAATGTCTGAGCTCCTCTTGAGATGAAGGATGATGTCCTGGTGAATCTCCTGCCAGACCTGGATCAGACAGTCTGTGGTGCTACCTGACGGCTTCGGATGCTCCGATACATAATGTCCCGGAGGTTCTCAATTGGATTCAGGTCTGGGGAACGTGAGGGTCAGTCAATGGCATCAATGCCTTCGTCATCTAAAAACGGCCTACACACTCTAGACACATGAGGCCAGGCATCATAAGGCTGCTAGAGGAACCCTGATCTGGCAATGACTCTGTCCTGGTACCTAACAGCAGTACTGACCCACTGACAAACTGGTCATGATGGATGATGTTGCCCACGGCATATCCAGACTCTTTCATGTCTGTCACATGCGTCAGTGTCAGTGTTTACCTGCTGAAGAGAACTCTAGGGAAATCGAGCTGTATGGTGCTGAGCTGTGAACACAGATCCCACTAGAGGATGTTGTGAACTCATTCCACCCTCATGAAGTCTGTTTCTGACAGTTTGGTCAGAAACATGAACACCAGTTTCTGCTGGAGGTCATTTGGTAGGGCTTTGGCAGTGCTCCTTCTATTCTTCCTCACTCAAAGGAGCAGCTGAGACAAATTAGCCAGGAAGAAGAAGGAGAGAACAATTTTCTATGGCCACCACTTGCAAAATCATTCCCTTTTTGGGGGTTGTCCGGATGTTTCCTCTCCAGTGCACCTGTTACTTTCATTTGCACCAAAACAGGTGAAACTGGTTCACAATCACTTATGCTTCCTAATTGGACAGATTGACATCCCTAAAGTTGAATTGTATTAAACGAAGATGATTTAGTGTCACCTTAATTTTTTTTGAGCAGTGTATTTAAAAAGCGATAAACATTTTCAAACGGTTATTCAAACTTGTAGGGTCATAAAAAACAAATATCCCCTTCAGACATCACTTTTGGCCACTACTGTAGATTCTAATTTTCATTATAGATATATATATATAGATATAGATACAGTATATTATCAGAATTAGAGTGTAGTTAAAGGCTGAAATACACTACGCAACTTTTTTTTACCCCGATTTGCAGTCTGAACGAGTCAACGCCAGTCGCTTAAGTTGCAAGTCAGAGCAAATCTGCTGATTTTGTGCAGTCAGATCACAAAGTGCATGATGGGCAGTTGTGGACAGACAACTTTTTGTTGTTGTTGTTGTTTCTATCCAGTCAGAGGATATTAAACAGCTGATTTTAAAATGCATATTGTTTTCTTTTGCCATGCATCTTCTGTCAATGAGTTTCTGCGTGAGTTTGCTGTGTGTGGAACGACTTGAAAGTCTGGTAGCATTTGATATGTGTTTACTTTTATGATGCCCAGTTTTTCTCTGTAACCACGTACAAAGTCGGTAAGTGTATGATTTTAAATCATTATGTAAAAGAGTGTGTTCAGGATTAGATTGACCTCAGGCTAAATACATTTTTCATTTATATCTTCAGTAGATCATGCGTTTTGAAAAGTCCACTCCCATCTATGTTTTTCTGAAATTGCGTTTAGTAAATCTGGCCCATAATGTTTCTTAAGAAATCAAAATGCTGTGCTTTTTCAAACAACCAGTTCTTTTTTACCCTTCCACTACAAACAACCAGAGGCAGGGTGTAGTTATGTGGTTTTACCAGCAATTTGAAGAGCCAATCACAAGCTTTTTTAAAATCCTTTTCATTGGTTGAAAATTAGCTAAATCCACAGACAGGTGTAAAGGGTGACCAATAGTAATACATTTATGAAAAAAAGAATATTAAATGACGAAATATGGAGATACAAGGTTTCTGCCCAACAGTGACGATTTTTAAAAAGTTGTATTAATTTATAAAGTTACAGAATTAGAGTGAAATAATAGTTTAAAATGTATCATTTCTCCTCATTTTAATTTTAAGCATAGGCACACCTAGAATGCCCATATGCATAAATCCGTCCCTAAGTGTGTTTCAGTCTTAAGCAGAGATCGAAAATGTATATGAATCTCAGAATGTTTTAGTAATTGGTTTGTCTCTTTTTTTGCATTAATGACAGCAGCACTCGGATTGATATCATAACCTGATGAGCAAATCAAATAATCTACATCTGAATAAATCATATGATATTTACCTTAAGATAAAGCTTACCTGTTCAAAAAATTCATCCATAAAGTGGTCTCGGTCGACATGAACGACTTCCTCATCATCGTCACTGTCCTTAGCCTGTGAGAAAAACAAAAATATCACAATACACTTGATAATCTCAATCCAAAAAAAAAGCGATTTACAAATAAGAAATTCAACAACAGCGATTCATCTTAAAGTGAAAGCAATGTGAGATGTACAAAATTGTTCATAAACATCAGTATTACCCAGCCTTTCTTCCACCAATGCAGAACAATTTTCTTTCTTTGCTGCTGTTTTTGGTGGTTTGACTCAATATCTCAACCAAGAACACCGTGATAATGAGATAATAGCCCAAACACACAGCAATTGGGCTTCAAAAGAGCAACCATATTTAACACACCCAGATTGCTTCTCTATTCCTCATATAGGATGAAGTAGGGCAGCCTAATAAACTAATGCAAATCACATGTTTTAAGATGAGCACTTGGTGCCACATTGAAAAGATTGTTTGATTGTGTTCACATATTGGTATGAGAATTGGGGATAGCTGGAGGGCGATCTCAGATTAGCTCTATGGCTAAGGACGTTCTCCTGTGTGTGCAGCCATAAAGACCATCCCCCCCAAACCTCGGCACCTTTTCTTGAAACTAATAGCTCTTCATTTCAAGCAAACTGCTTCCCAATCAATGAAACAGTTATGTCCAAAGAGAAAACATAGATTATAGTGACAGTCAAGAGGTTGAGCTGGAATCTTGTTTACTGGAGCAGGATTTGGAATTTCATGGGCACGTGTTAATATTTAGCAGTGAATCATTAATATTAAAAAGCAGTTCTGGGATAATCGTGTGAAATTATTGTTGCCAATGAAATGAATACAGTTTTTATGAGGATTTTATCATCATTTTTCATCATTAACTGTAATAAAATGAAACCGAGAGCAGATATTATATGCAGATGAAAAAGACAGGGCATTTTTATATTTAAAAGAAATAATTAAATGAATGCTAAATGATTAAGTAATCCAGTTATTGAAAACAACATATTGAAATGCTTGTTATTCTTAGAATAAATACTTATGACAAAAGCCAAACTGTAGTCAAGAAGTCATTCCTTTCCATTGGTGAGTTCTAACTCTCTGCTGAAGAGACAGTTTTGTATCATATTTGTTTTGACCTTCAGATGTGTTACATTTTTTCAGCTTGTGCAGTTAAAACTGTACACGACAGCCTGATATTTGTCTAATGTCACCTTAAGCACATGTCTGTAAAAAGGACAGTTTTTAAAAGGACGATAAATGGAGAGTAAAACTCCTGAAGAAACAAACTTAAATAATGTTGTCCCGACAAATAAGTTTATGACTAGCACTAAGGGTCATGTGTGTGTGTGTGTGTGTATATATATATATATATATATATAGTCACAGTTGGGCTTGGTGTGGTGTTAATGTTCACCTTGTTTTGTAGTCTGTCTGTAATTAGTTCAGTTTTCCCCTGTCCTCTTACCTTGTCTCTATAGTTACTGATTAAGTTAGTTCTGTTGAGGTGTATCTTGTTAATTAGTCTTGTTAGTCCCTCAGGTTGCTGTGTATTTAAGCACTGTGTTTAGTCCTCTTCAGTGTCTGTTGTTGTCACGTGATACCCAGTTGTTCTTTTCGTGGTTTTCATCTGCCTGAGATTCCCGAATCTTTTTAAACTTTGTGTTTAATAAAGACTGCTGCAAATAGATCCTGTTGTTTCAACCAGCAGTGTGACAGAACAACAGACCCACTCTAAAAGGATCTAGCAGCTACTGAACTGATTCAATGTGTATCACGAATGCAATGTAAGTCGCTTTGGATAAAAGCGTCATCCAAATGCATAAATGTAAATGTAAATGTATAGGCGGAGGATTGAGCGGTGCAAGGAGTTTGTCACGTACAGCCATCTCTCGTTTTGCTCAGAAAGCGAAATCATAGACCTCTTCTTAAGTGGCCTGGACCTAGAGTCTTGGCAATTCGTGCCAGCGGGAGATAGTTCAACCACGAACCCGCTCCAGAATGCTCCTCTGAGTTCAACCACGAACCTGCTCCAGAATGCTCCTCTGAGTTCAACCACGAACCTGCTCCAGAATGCTCCTCTGAGTTCAACCACGAACCCGCTCCAGAATGCTCCTCTGAGTTCAACCACGAACCCGCTCCAGAATGCTCCTTTGAGTTCAACCACGGACCTGCTCCAGAATGCGCTCTAGAGTTCAACCACGAACCCGCTCCAGAATGCTCCTCTGAGTTCAACCACGAACCCGCTCCAGAATGCTCCTCTGAGTTCAACCACGAACCCGCTCCAGAATGCTCCTCTGAGTTCAACCACGAACCCGCTCCAGAATGCTCCTCTGAGTTCAACCACGAACCTGCTCCAGAATGCGCTCTAGAGTTCAACCACGAACCCGCTCCAGAATGCTCCTCTGAGTTCAACCACGAACCCGCTCCAGAATGCGCTCTAGAGTTCAACCACGAATCCGCTCCAGAATGCTCCTCTGAGTTCAACCACGAACCTGCTCCAGAATGCTCCTCTGAGTTCAACCACGAACCTGCTCCAGAATGCTCCTCTGAGTTCAACCACGAACCCGCTCCAGAATGCTCCTTTGAGTTCAACCACGGACCTGCTCCAGAATGCGCTCTAGAGTTCAACCACGAACCCGCTCCAGAATGCTCCTCTGAGTTCAACCACGAACCTGCTCCAGAATGCTCCTCTGAGTTCAACCACAAACCCGCTCCAGAATGCTCCTTTGAGTTCAACCACGGACCTGCTCCAGAATGCGCTCTAGAGTTCAACCACGAACCCGCTCCAGAATGCTCCTCTGAGTTCAACCACGAACCCGCTCCAGAATGCTCCTCTGAGTTCAACCACGAACCCGCTCCAGAATGCTCCTCTGAGTTCAACCACGAACCTGCTCCAGAATGCGCTCTAGAGTTCAACCACGAACCCGCTCCAGAATGCTCCTCTGAGTTCAACCACGAACCTGCTCCAGAATGCTCCTCTGAGTTCAACCACGAACCTGCTCCAGAATGCGCTCTAGAGTTCAACCACGAACCCGCTCCAGAATGCTCCTCTGAGTTCAACCACGAACCTGCTCCAGAATGCTCCTCTGAGTTCAACCACGAACCCGCTCCAGAATGCTCCTCTGAGTTCAACCACGAACCCGCTCCAGAATGCTCCTCTGAGTTCAACCACGAACCCGCTCCAGAATGCTCCTCTGAGTTCAACCACGAACCCGCTCCAGAATGCGCTCTAGAGTTCAACCACGAACCCGCTCCAGAATGCGCTCTAGAGTTCAACCACGAACCCGCTCCAGAATGCTCCTCTGAGTTCAACCACGAACCCGCTCCAGAATGCGCTCTAGAGTTCAACCACGAACCCGCTCCAGAATGCGCTCTAGAGTTCAACCACGAACCCGCTCCAGAATGCTCCTCTGAGTTCAACCACGAACCCGCTCCAGAATGCGCTCTAGAGTTCAACCACGAACCCGCTCCAGAATGCTCCTCTGAGTTCAACCACGAACCCGCTCCAGAATGCTCCTCTGAGTTCAACCACAAACCCGCTCCAGAATGCTCCTCTGAGTTCAACCACGAATCCGCTCCAGAATGCTCCCCTGAGTTCAACCACGAACATGCTCCAGAATGCTCCTCTGAGTTCAACCACGAACCTGCTCCAGAATGCTCCTCTGAGTTCAACCACGAACCTGCTCCAGAATGCGCTCTAGAGTTCAACCACGAACCCGCTCCAGAATGCTCCTCTGAGTTCAACCACGAACCTGCTCCAGAATGCTCCTCTGAGTTCAACCACGAACCTGCTCCAGAATGCGCTCTAGAGTTCAACCACGAACCCGCTCCAGAATGCTCCTCTGAGTTCAACCACGAACCTGCTCCAGAATGCTCCTCTGAGTTCAACCACGAACCCGCTCCAGAATGCTCCTCTGAGTTCAACCACGAACCCGCTCCAGAATGCTCCTCTGAGTTCAACCACGAACCCGCTCCAGAATGCTCCTCTGAGTTCAACCACGAACCCGCTCCAGAATGCGCTCTAGAGTTCAACCACGAACCCGCTCCAGAATGCTCCTCTGAGTTCAACCACGAACCCGCTCCAGAATGCGCTCTAGAGTTCAACCACGAACCCGCTCCAGAATGCGCTCTAGAGTTCAACCACGAACCCGCTCCAGAATGCTCCTCTGAGTTCAACCACGAACCCGCTCCAGAATGCGCTCTAGAGTTCAACCACGAACCCGCTCCAGAATGCTCCTCTGAGTTCAACCACGAACCCGCTCCAGAATGCGCTCTAGAGTTCAACCACGAACCCGCTCCAGAATGCGCTCTAGAGTTCAACCACGAACCCGCTCCAGAATGCTCCTCTGAGTTCAACCACGAACCCGCTCCAGAATGCTCCTCTGAGTTCAACCACGAACCCGCTCCAGAATGCTCCTCTGAGTTCAACCACGAACCTGCTCCAGAATGCGCTCTAGAGTTCAACCACGAACCCGCTCCAGAATGCTCCTCTGAGTTCAACCACGAACCTGCTCCAGAATGCTCCTCTGAGTTCAACCACGAACCTGCTCCAGAATGCGCTCTAGAGTTCAACCACGAACCCGCTCCAGAATGCTCCTCTGAGTTCAACCACGAACCTGCTCCAGAATGCTCCTCTGAGTTCAACCACGAACCCGCTCCAGAATGCTCCTCTGAGTTCAACCACGAACCCGCTCCAGAATGCGCTCTAGAGTTCAACCACGAACCCGCTCCAGAATGCTCCTCTGAGTTCAACCACGAACCCGCTCCAGAATGCGCTCTAGAGTTCAACCACGAACCCGCTCCAGAATGCGCTCTAGAGTTCAACCACGAACCCGCTCCAGAATGCTCCTCTGAGTTCAACCACGAACCCGCTCCAGAATGCGCTCTAGAGTTCAACCACGAACCCGCTCCAGAATGCTCCTCTGAGTTCAACCACGAACCCGCTCCAGAATGCTCCTCTGAGTTCAACCACGAACCCGCTCCAGAATGCTCCTCTGAGTTCAACCACGAACCCGCTCCAGAATGCTCCTCTGAGTTCAACCACGAACCCGCTCCAGAATGCTCCTCTGAGTTCAACCACGAACCCGCTCCAGAATGCGCTCTAGAGTTCAACCACGAACCCGCTCCAGAATGCTCCTCTGAGTTCAACCACGAACCCGCTCCAGAATGCGCTCTAGAGTTCAACCACGAACCCGCTCCAGAATGCGCTCTAGAGTTCAACCACGAACCCGCTCCAGAATGCTCCTCTGAGTTCAACCACGAACCCGCTCCAGAATGCGCTCTAGAGTTCAACCACGAACCCGCTCCAGAATGCTCCTCTGAGTTCAACCACGAACCCGCTCCAGAATGCGCTCTAGAGTTCAACCACGAACCCGCTCCAGAATGCGCTCTAGAGTTCAACCACGAACCCGCTCCAGAATGCTCCTCTGAGTTCAACCACGAACCCGCTCCAGAATGCGCTCTAGAGTTCAACCACGAACCCGCTCCAGAATGCTCCTCTGAGTTCAACCACGAACCCGCTCCAGAATGCTCCTCTGAGTTCAACCACAAACCCGCTCCAGAATGCTCCTCTGAGTTCAACCACGAACCCGCTCCAGAATGCTCCCCTGAGTTCAACCACGAACCCGCTCCAGAATGCTCCTCTGAGTTCAACCACGAACCCGCTCCAGAATGCTCCTCTGAGTTCAACCACAAACCCGCTCCAGAATGCTCCTCTGAGTTCAACCACGAACCCACTCCAGAATGCTCCTCTGAGTTCAACCACAAACCCGCTCCAGAATGCTCCTCTGAGTTCAACCACGAACCCGCTCCAGAATGCTCCTCTGAGTTCAACCACGAACCCGCTCCAGAATGCTCCTCTGAGTTCAACCACAAACCCGCTCCAGAATGCTCCTCTGAGTTCAACCACGAACCCACTCCAGAATGCTCCTCTGAGTTCAACCACGAACCCGCTCCAGAATGCTCCTCTGAGTTCAACCACGAACCCGCTCCAGAATGCTCCTCTGAGTTCAACCACAAACCCGCTCCAGAATGCTCCTCTGAGTTCAACCACGAACCTGCTCCAGAATGCGCTCTAGAGTTCAACCACGAACCTGCTCCAGAATGCTCCTCTGAGTTCAACCATGAACCCGCTCCAGAATGCTCCTCTGAGTTCAATCATGAACCCGCTCCAAAATGCTCCCTAGAGTTCAGATGAGGGCTGCCGGTGCCAACCCTGGAGTCATCCTGATCGGCGGGCACAGTCCTGGTGGCCTGTCATAACTTCAGGGCGCCCACCCCATTGGACTCTTAACCGCAGGGGAGAGTTCTGTCACAGTTGGGCTTGGTGTGGTGTTAATGTTCACCTTGTTTTGTAGTCTGCCTGGAATTAGTTCACTTTTCCCCTGTCCTCTTACCTTGTCTCTATAGTTACTGATTAAGTTAGTTCTGTTGAGGTGTATCTTGTTAATTAGTCTTGTTAGTCCCTCAGTTTGCTGTGTGTTTAGTCCTGTTCAGTGTCTGCTGTTGTCACGTGATACCCAGCTGTTCTTTTCGTGGTTTTTATCTCCCTGAGATTCCCGAATACCTTGTGTGAGAAACCTTGTTTAACTTTGTGTTCAATAAAGACTGCTGCAAATAGATCTGTTTCGCCTCGCTTCAACTGAAAGTGTGAAATATATATATATAATAGAATAGCTGCTAAAAAGCCAATGTGGTGGGTTGGCAAAAAGGTACAATTTACCGCTGACTTGGTTGATATAAATGTATTGATAACTGGCTATTTCTTAAGCTGAATGTTTTTAATCTTAGATATTTCTGTATTGGGCTACGCTAGACATAACTGTCTGCCTGTCGGATGATTGATGCATAAGCCTGTCTATCTCCAACTAACATCATTTAATTCATGCAGAGGCTATTTTCACTCTCCTGTCATCAGATAATGGCAATGAAGTCCCTTCCCCCATGATCAAAGGTGTAATATCTGATGCTTTTAGCTTACTGGCAGTTGCGTATTCAATGTTTTAGCTTGCCGTTTCTGTTTTAGGTACCAGATTCTATGTATTTCCCTGTGACAAGAGTATTGTGTTTCAAAGCACAATAAAATAGTAACAGAAAGCGACCTCTGTGTTGTCTCATCAGCCGTGCTAATGTTTACTCGCCTGCTTCTCTCCTTATCTGGCCGCTCCCTTCCCGAGCCCTGCCCTCCCTGCCCCCTCAGCATCTGGTTTCATGGGGAGTGGCTTTGCCGCTGGTCCCCTGTGCTGTATGTCTACGGTACCGCAATATCAGTCGCTAATGACCTTCACTAAAAATTTCTATAGCAACAGATTTCAGGAGGAGATGCCTGGTGGATCTCTGAATTTAAGTGCTGAATTGTGCCACTGTTGCCTCCTACCAGCGTGGTTAGTGTGTGGGTGATGATGGAAGATTCTGCAAATGTTGTTGCCTTTTTTGTGTGTCTACAAAGCTGGAGAGCACAGATAAGGTCTGGGGGAAGAATTTGGAGACAGTAAATCTCCTACGAGGTTAGACAAGGGTCACAGTGGGACAGCAATAAACAATTCATATCTGCTTTCATCCCTTTTGTTGCTGAGTGACAGGAAGGACTCGCTGTTAAAACAAGGGGAGACATTTTAGAGAACTGTTTTAGAGTTATATTTGGAGCTACTTCAAAAATTTGTTAGCCTGGAAATTACCAGAACAGAATGAATATTTAAACTGGCTTGTAATTAAGTAGCTCAGGATTCATGAGGGATGCTATTATTAGTCAAACAGCAGAATACTCCATTTTTGAGGATTATCTTGATTTTATAAGAAAAATATATTTATCTTGCCTCTATATTTATATATTTTATAATGTCATTTATTCCTGTGATCAAAGCTGAACGTTCAGCATCATTCCTCCAGTCTTCAGTGTCACATGATCCTGCGTAAATCCTTCTAATGTGATGTTTTGCTGCTCAATAAAAGTACTGATTTCTTTCTAAATAAAATCATACTGGCAATACCGAATGAATTTATATTTTGACATTTCTATATTTTTTTGTAGTGCGCTATAGTTAGCATGCTGACAGCCTGCTGTTGCATTTGGCCATTGAGGTACTGAGGATTTGGCATCTCATGCTGTTTTTGGGGTGTTTCACAGCTTAAAATAGTCTAGCTTTTAAAAAAACATCTTATTAGATATAATGCATTCTGCTTGCACACAAGGAAGAGTCTCATATCGGGGTCACTTGTTCACGAAACCACCCATTCTTAAGGCAGATTATTTGTACATTTCTGAATTTTATTGCACCGCATTTTATCAGTTCTCGCATTCCCTAAAATAAGGTCCTTTATGGTTCAAGTTAGGTGTGGGAAATATGTACATTTCCTTCTCTGCAATTGAAATATACATTACACATAGATAAACAAAGAACCATGATAGTGTTCTTTTTCACATAATATATTGGCTTTTCTTTTTAAAAAAGAGCACCACTGTATGCTTGGGGATATGTCACATCTACTCATTGCCAGCCTTGTGACAGATCCTCTGCAAAAATACAGCATAAGCAACCCAAGGTCATTATAGTCTATTTGGGTACACAGCAAATGTCTGAGATTGGTTTTGAGTAAGGGATATTATACAATCAGAGAGCCATTATCTCAAAATAAAACCCCAGCATGGTGATCAGGATCTTGGTCTTATACCACCCTGAGAGGGTTTGTTTTGCAGGAATGACCATCTATGATTGTATGTTACTTAAATAAATACACGGACATGGATATTTCCGTTTAAATCATTCTAATTAATCTTATATCTTATATTCATCTTAAACAAAAGCACAGCTGTGAAGGAAACTGCCTATTTTATGACAGTTTTATTTGGATTATGTTGGTATTTTCAAAGAAAGGCCTTGTAACTGTAACAAACAATGAATCAAGACTGTGCTTGACCTGAAGTTCATTTATAATTTCCAATACTTCTAGGCGTAAATCTGCGTAGGCCCAACAATATGCAAAATAATTTACATAATATAAGAACAGTTGCAAGCTTGTAAATAGATAATATACAGCAAGCCATATACAATGTATTCTGTGTAATATTTTATTTTATCTTCTGTAGTGATTTACATGATTTTTCAGAATGAAACCAGGTTGAAAAACCAACTTGGCATCTGTCCAATTTGTCAACAGGTTTTTGCATTTCCCCCCATAGCCTTTAACATAAGAAAAGATGTTCATATTTATATCCTAATTATATAGATTGTTTAGAATTTCCCCCCAGCTCAATCAGAACAGATCTGCAGCCCATCAATCAATCAATCAATCAAATTTATTTATCAGATAAGATCCACTTTAATAGTGTACAAGGGAAACAGATAACGAGGGAAACCAACCATCCCAATACATTTTAATATTCATGTCTATTTAAAACATATGTACATGCTATAGCTTAAGAAGAAAACATGAATGAAAATTAAGGAGAAGGAGTAGCTAAACATGCTAACCCTAACATCAACTTAAGCTTTTATTTTTATTGCATGGGGCCTTTAAGTTGGAAAGGTTGACATAGGGAAGAGAAGCAACATTTTAGACATTCAACTACATGCCCACAAACCCTCAGTAGAGTATTAGGCCACGTCCACACGAAGCCGGTGCATTCCCTATTCGATCATAAACACGGCGTCATCTCAAGAAATATCAGCGTCCACACGAAACCACTAAAACCGACTGAAAACGGTGCAGTATTTATGCCAGACCAGTATGGGGCGCTGTAATTCTGCCACAGATAATACACTATACACAGAGAAGAAGACTTTGAGCATGCACATTGTTGTTGCTGTTCAGCGTTGCCAGATTGGGCAGGTTCCCGCCCAATTGGGCTCCTTTTGGTCAGGTTCGACCGGGAAAACATGCATTGGGCTGGTTGATAAAATTTGGGATGGTTTTTGATGCATAAAATCGCGCAACATTTTTAATTATTTATAAGAGTACGCACTTTGGGCTGGTATTTTTTTTAAATGGGAGGGTTTTAAGCTGTAGTTGGGCTGGAAATCTTCAGCCCAATCTGGCAACACTGTTGCTGTTACTGTGACGCAGCCGACACGTGATGTAATGACATCATCGGTAAGCAAAAAATATACGGATTGGCTGTCCACATGAGATCGCAAGTGTCGGATTCAGATCTATCCACTTTAGGACCCGGCCTCAAAAGAGAGCGGATTCAGACTCCCAAAACGCCGGATCCGTGTGGATGAAACGCCAATCCGATAAAAAATGTATGCGTATACAGTGATACGCGTCTCTGTGTGGACGGGCCCTTAGTAGACTGAAGATTGTTCTAGGGTTAGGTGTTAGAGTTCGGGTTAGTAGGATAAGGTGACCGTTGCAAAGTTACTTGTAGTCAGTAGAATGTCTGTTGGCGACCATCACAATTTTAATTATACTCGTCTACCCACCAGTCTTTTTTTCATTTTAGCCATCAACAGTCCCGTTGCCATCCAGCTTCAAACAAGACAAGCTTGCATTGGAACAAGTAAACAAGCATCCAAAACTCAACATATGCTGTTGACTAGACTACCAACAGGGTTGTAGAAGTATTGTTCCACATACATTTAACATTTGCAAAAAATCACCATTTTCACTTATTTTGAAGGGCTTGTACTATTATGATTTCTGAAACAGATTGTGAGAAATCCCAGTGGCACACTTTTGCCCTATTTCACAATGAACCTGCAATTGATTCACCTACATAGAAAGTCTGAGATGAACAACTTACATGTGTGCATTTGTCAGATGCTTTTATCCAAAGTGACTTACATTACACTTAGAATTCCTCGGGAATCGAGCCCACGATCTTGACATTGCCAGCGTATCAAAGCAACTTAGTCCGAGAATATAAATCCAGATCCTACCCTGATATTTACTATTAAATTATGCAGGGCCCCCCTTTTATGCTGTCAAGATCAAATTAAATTTGTTGGCTTGTTGTCACTACTAGTTACCGTCTTACAGATCTGATTCTGCTAGACTGCGTCAATTACGTTACTTTAGTGGCCCAGAATTTATATCCCACCTAGAGTACAATTACCAACACTGACATGAATATAGTGAAATAGTCACGTTTTGCTGGTTTTAATGGTATATTTTGCAAACCAGCTGTACCATAACTATACAGGAAGCCATTTTGTTTTAGTGGTTTTATTGGCGGTGTTAAAGACTGGTGGGTGGTGTGCAGCAGAGAGGACGTGACATTGTCCCTGCAATAAAACTGTCCTCACAATATACCGCAGGCATAGTCGTACCCACGCAGTGATTGGAATACAAACACACATACACGATTTGGGCTTTAATGCATCTAGCTGTGCATTTTCACATTGTCACCAATTATCTTATTTTTTACTCTTAATAATTGATGGAATTCACTTGTTCCGTTTGGAAATAGTATAAAAGCTTCAGCAATGATGTAAAAGATTCACACTCACAAATGTGACGTTGCTATAGTTCACTGGAAAATATTAATAATAGTAATAAAATGTATACAAATTTCCATAAATGATGCATTGTGTGAAATACTTTTAACAGGTAATTTATGCTTGCTTTAACGAAAACAACTCTGACACATAAATTGCCCACATAAGTTTAAGAAGTGCTCAAGTGGTGCTTTCCACCGAACGAAATGTGTGTCACTTTCCGTTTTTTCATACTTTGATTTATTTACCCACACTGCGATTGGAAAAAAGCCCTTGGCAGGGATCGAGCAATAGTGAGTATGCTTAGGATGTGAAAGCGAGAGTGTGTGAGTGTGTGGCAGGGAGAATCAAGAGGAATAAGTGTGCAGCTGTAGGGGGAGGGTCAGGAAAGTGCAATGAGAGGGGGATGGGGAGAGAGACAGACCTCCACAGGGAAAGAGAGAGTGATGGAGGAGGGGGGAATGATGCGGAATAAGTTGTCACCGGAAAAGGACGTTTAAAAAAAGTATCTTGTTCCAGGCAGGTGACGAGGACCTTTGCTATAGCGGATACGGCAGGCTCTTGGAAAATTTCACTCGAATCTGTGCCGGGCTCTCTCTGAATAACGCGGTGAAAAATCAGGTGTGGGGGCAATGGAGAAGTGTCATAATCCTGCATCCCTGCCGTTGGCCCATCTGCGCTGAGGATGGCCATTGGCCACAGGCATCAGAAGTCCTTACAGTGTTAGACAGTAACCTCCTTTAGCCTCATAATACTGCATTAGTTTCTGTTGACAAACATGAGGAACCGCGAGAAGTGCTGGAAAATCTGATTATACTTCCAAAGTGGAACTAAATCACATTCCTTCTCTAACCCGTGGATTCTTTCGATGTAATGGTGCATTCTGGGATAGAAAACATTTAAGAAATGGCATTAAATTTGCATCATGTCTAGCAACACCAACTGAGTGAACGGTAGAAAATACAAGAAGTAAAAGCAGCATGGAAAGATGATCAAGAGATAAGATTATGATTAGCATGAGTGTTGTTATGAGTGTTGCTGCGTGTCATGCAACCAATATTATTCCTATAGCAAAGTGATAGTTCTTGCAAAACATGGGTTCCTTTATTCTTTATTGCATTAAATTGATAATTTGATTAGATTCTATGCTTAATTATGGTAATGCAATATGCAATTACTGCACTCAATTTTGCATTATGTCTAGCAACACTATGTTCCTTCGAGGGAACCTTCCTTTTGTGGCTGTAAAAACTAAAAATCAAGAAATAACTGTGTACAGAAATGAGGAAGAAGCATTATGGTGTGTATTTTGTGTTGTCTTTTAGTAGTGCATGACATCCTCTCATCTTTCTACCCAAGGGATGGGGTTATTCCCAGGTCAATTGTGCTATAAACCCAGTGCTATAATAACAAGAAACTAAATTGGCAGTCGATGTGTCCTTTGTCAAAGAACTAAAAGCATATATATATATATATATATATATATATATATATATATATATATATATATATATATATATATATATATATATATATACATATATATATATATATGGTCCTTTAAGTAACCTCATGCCATTACAAATCAATTGAGGCAGATGTGAACAAGCCTAAATAAAAGACCATAAACCAAAAATAAATCAAGAACTTTTTTTATCTATAGGGCTTTGCAGCGTCTTCATTAAAAAATACAAATGACCTAAACGTAAAGATCTTTTTACTGGTTTAAAATTAATAAAATAATATATTAAACTTTACTTTACTTTGCAGAATAACAAGTGATTTATATGTACGCTCATTGTAAATGATATAAATGATGTACGATGCTAGAATGAAGATATTAGATGTTTAATCTATAGCTAATAAGAATGTTCTTTTGGACCAAACTGATTTTACAGTGGGCTAATGCAGCACAACACTGCAAAAATAGAAACCAGCGATCAACAAAATGTCCTGTTGCTTATTACAGTGTTGGTTAAAACACATTGTTAGTGTTTTAAACAGCTCTGCTTCTAAAACATCACTCTATGCTCTTCAGAAAAATAGTAGAGAACAGTAGAGAACAATATAAATAAAAGAAAAACAGAGATGATAAGGTTTTGATTAGCATTTCTTGCTATTTAATCACAAATTTACATTTTTACATTTGGCAGACGCTTTTATCCAAAGCGACTTACATTGCATTCAAGAAACACATTGACGTTCTAATCAATTCTTACTTTTTCTTGAACATATAGGGACAGGTTTACTAAATAGCGCAGACGGGATAATAATAAATAATCTACTGACGATGCACAAATTAATCATTTCCATAATGGCCAACACAATCTACCAAGAGCAGCGCAAAGTACCATCGGGTTTAAGAGGCTTTTTTGGGCGGCAAATAACTGCACAAACGCCAGAAAATTGACTAGCGCAAACCTTAGTAAATCACCTCCCATGATTCATTAAAATACTCTCCTCCCATCGTTTTTGCGTCTGAAAGGGAAACTCCTACAAATGCATGTGCAATAAGATCAACTGCAAAAATAATCCAGTCCAACACCTTCCAATTTTAGTAAATCCTGATAGTAGTTTTTAAAGGGCCAGTCACACAGCCGATCACGCACGAATCATTCACAAATCACGCACAGATTGGGTTTGTGCGTGCTTGTGCGTTGAGAAATTGACCAAAGTATTCCACGAACATTCGATGCACACCTGACCCATGAATCACTGACGGAGCGCGTCCAAACACACACGCTTCGCGAACGTTCCACGTACAAGCACTTTCAGAATCCACATTGTCAGTGGAATGAGTTCATGAGTTCATGCGTGATATGAAGGTGGGGCATCAGTGGACGGACGTGGACGTGTGCGGTTTCGAACCAGTTCCGACTCATAAGCACTGACGGCTGACGCGTGTCCCGCGCATAGTCACGCATACTCAACGCATAAACTACGCACGCTGACTCATGAATAACGCACAGAAATAAAAAATAAACATTTTGAACCGTTCAAAACTCAAAATCACGCACAAACCGCCTTCGACGCACATCGACTTACAATCACTGACGGTCCACGTTCGTTCCACCGACGAATTATGCATACGACGCACACTCCGCTCAGAAACGAAAATCTGTTTGTAATTTGTGCGTGTTTCATGCGTTTTCGCTGTGTGACTAAAAGTCAGTTTGCGCTGTTTTAATGAGGAAACAACCCTATTTTTACGATATGTACTTTCATGTCAGTAAAATCAGAAATGTTCAGCTTCAGAAGAAACATAGACACTTCTTAGAAACATAAATAAAAAGGTGGATTTGAGACTGACATCCCGACCACATACCATTACTGATAAAACCACTTCCTGTTTCCCATTGGAATAGCCACTGCCTTTTCGCATTAGTCTATAATGACTCAGGTATGAAAAATATTTATTTGGTTCAAATGACAGCAAGCCACTGGAGACTGGAGAATGAACAACAAACTTGCTGACTCATTCACTGTCTGCAGTCAATTTTAAAGCATAAATCCACCCTGTAACTTTTAAATCATGGCAAATCTTGCCGATCTATTGAAATTACCCATCAGGGCGGTATTTTGTGGGCATGACTAAAATAAATTAAATCAGCGCTGGTCAGAAAGAGAAAGCTGTGATTCAGTCTTAATGAAATTGAAAGCCCATGCAGCCTGACCTCAGTCTAACTTGCTTGATGTCGATGCTTGTCGTCGCTTAGAAAAGATTATCCTGGTCTGTTATGAATTTTTCATTACATAGAGTGAGAAATGTCCCACAGACGCAATATCATGGATGTTGCTCTGCAGATGTTCAAATGTACAATGTTTTATGGGGCAATCGGTGCTTTACTTGGACCATGACTAAGCAAAATAATGAAATAATACAGTTTAGTAGAAGTTTGAATGATCATTCATCTGCAACTTCAATTTATTTCCATCTTGCACTTTTCCCATTGTCAGGTCTTTTCTGACCTTAATGATATTGGAGTCAATACTTCAAAAATTGCACTGCAATTCAATCCCTTTCAGCGTTTGTTTGAAGTCCTTGAAAAGCCCAAAAATAATGAAGGAAAATGGATCAATAAAGGAATGGATCAATACTAATGCTGTTATTGACAGGACCTCCCTCTTCAAATTTTTTGGTAATTGCTAAGAATGCTAATGGTGGAGCAACCATATGCAAAAAAGAAGAAGAAGAAAAAAATCCAATTACTTCAGTGGGCGCCCATATGTTAAGACAGATTAAAGGAACTGGCCATCCAGAAATTAAAATTCAAAATCATTTACTCACCCTTATGTTGTTTCAAACCTCTATGACTGACTTTCTTCTGTGGAACACAAAAGAAATTTTGAAGAATGTGCTGGTTTCTTTGAATCCATACAGTAGCTTTGTTCGGATAACAGACTGGAAATGGAGACCTTTACAGTGCTTTGCATCCTTTTTAAGTTTAAAAGCATCGATCTACATTAATTGTAACAGCATGGAAAAGAGCAACCAGCACATCCGTACAAAAAAAAACAGCAAACAGGGTGATCAGTACTATATATTTTATCAAAAATAAAGTCATATTGATTTATTTCACAGATTACTCTTCCTTGGGTGTTATTTTGTGTCTTGGTCTATAGAGGAGCACATCCTATATTCACATCAAACTTTAGTACTAAAGTACTCTGACAAGTGCTCCCATGATTCCTGCACTGCTATTCTGAATCTACAGCACCACGACAAATACAAGTTCTTTTAGCTGGATTGTGTGTTTGCAGTCTGAATTAAGAGAGAGAGAGAGAGATAAGTGCAAATGATAGACAACCAGCTTTTATTGCCTTGTCCTCACCAACATAGTGTTACCAGCGTTGCCTGATTTGCAAAGAAATGACACTGAGTCATTAAGCTGGTTCTAAATTAGTCAACAAAAATAAAAAATTCTGAGTTATCAGCCTGACCACTGAAGAGAAGAACTATAACTGGTAGTTAAAAATGCACTTTCAAAAGAGATTGCTTAATAATTTTAATGTTTAAGCTGTTCGATTCATATTCAAGTACTAATTAAATCATTAAGGAATAAGGACCGTTATAAGCATTCAAATTCCCGATTCGTTCTCACAAATCCCATCCCAACAATGCTAGTAACCAACTAAAAGCAGTCAAGTAAAAAGCCTAATATAGCTATATCCAGTGACCAGTGCATGGGATGACCTGCAGGGGTCGCTGTGTAACTCAAATCCCCTATTGGGCATGTTTCATAACAATTGGATTTATAAAAAATTATTGTTTAAATGTACAAAATCAATAGTTGATGACATACAAATCAAAACCTGCTGACACCAACTATTTAACATTAAATTGTCACAACTGTGACAGGTTTATCCTACTCTGCATTATTCTTTAGGCATTTGGTTAATAATATACTATATAGGTAATGGTATATTAATTATAATCAAACATTGATATTTCATAAATCTAACTAGGGATCAAACCAGTTGTGTAGACCAAGCTGGGTATGCCTTGACTGAAAATATATAGTTTTTTTCTTTAAATACAATGTTAGTTACTGTGAGACGTAGCTCACAATGCTACAAGCTAACAGGCTAGCAGATATATTCATATCTTGTAGAATTGTTCAAAACTAAACCCAGATTTTTACCACTTAAGTGTATGCTAGAACACGTATATAAAATGTATTTACATCAGTTTCAGAAACTTTGGTTTATTTCAATATGAAAAGCTTAACCTGTTTTACAGAACTTTTTACAGCCTTAAACTTGCTTAACAAAGCATCGGCATGTATGGGGGCAACCAGGGCCACATTTCTGCTCAATCGGGTTTTAGTTGGTAAAAGCTCCTTCGTCTGCACTTTAACATTTTAATATTTTAACTACTTGGCTGTATCAATCAGCCCTGGTTTCCACACAGTTACAAATAGAGCTGCAACTAACGATTATTTTGATAATTGAACAGTTGGCTGATTATTTCTTCAATTAATTGGATAAAAAACCCAATTTTCTTTCTTTGTTTCCTTTCTTTTTGACAAAACACGCTATTCCACATTCTGCCCATTGCTGTCCTTTAAACAAAGGTAACTGAATGCTATGGAAACATGTACAGTGAATATAACTATGCATGTTAGATTTATAGGACAATTTAAATCTCAACATTACAAATTAAGATAATAATAAAAATAAATAAAAACACAAACTCAGTGTTAACAGATTCGAGGGATGTTCTGCAGGAACACACATTCACTCTTGCTGTCATTTACACTGGTAAAATTCAGATTTTAATGTAAATGCGAAAAGTCTTACATTTATAGTCAATTGCACGCCGTTATTCCTTTACAGCTACTCTCACGAATGCTTGAATTACAGTAGACTTTTTAACCCAAAATTTCCTCAAAGTCCAACAACAGATATTTCAGCAAAGTTAATATTTTTGAGCTGAGTGAAGTCTGAAGTTTAACACAGACTGTCAAAACAAGCCTTCATGCAAAATGGAAATACTTGCATGAATTTGTAACATTTACAGATAAGAATGTAGCCAAAAAAGTGCAAGTTTTGCGGTGAAGAAACATATCTCACACATTGAACAACACACGCATCTGTCAAAACACCTGACAGGGCAAGTCGCGTTAAACGTTACGCTTATGCATTAGCTTGAAGCTTAAAATAAACAACTATCATGTTTTGGGCAGCTTGGATCACGTACCCATCAGCTCACACGACTAATCAATAATGACATTCGTTGTTGATTAATTTCATTATTGATTATTATTGATTTTATTGATTAGTTGTTGTAGCCCTAGTAACAAATCACACAAAAAAATCATAAAATCTGTACTATTTTAATTGGAAATCTCTCTGAACATCCTCACTATACAGTACCTGAGCTTTTAATATGTAAAAAGTCCCAACCAAATCGGTTTAGGCAACCGGCGCAAGTGTCAGTACTAAAAAAAATGCTAATTTTATAGTATTACAAAGCAGTTTTACCCAATTCCTGCGCATCAGCAAATCTACCAAGTGTACATTTAGTGCAAAAACCCCACAACTGAATCATTAAACCTTCATTTATCTCCGAACCAAATGTCTTTATGATACATCTCATTTATTTTCCATCTGTTACAGTACCTGTGGCCACCACTGCTTATCTTCTCTCCACACTCTCCACCTCATCTTCCCATTCCACCTTCTCTAAATTTTGGGGAAATTCCACCTCCCTCCCTAACCTTACTGCAGTTTCATACCCGCAGTGCTTCATTCTTCCCTTTCCTCACTGACACAGCCACATCCGTGACCCATCTTGACCTGATCTGTTGCATCTGTTGTTGGGCAGCGGCCAACTTCACATATGTCGCCGTATATTCCACTCTCCCTCTCTCTGCCAATTATTATCTACCTGTTCCGGCCCCGTCGGCTGACAAGACACCTACTGAGTCCACTTTCCCCATGAGCTCAGCTCTTGCTGCAGTCAGCTGTAGCGCCGCTCGCTGCTTATCATTCTGATGCTTTCTCTGTGTGTCGCGTCGGCTAACGGGGTTCCCTGCTTCTGTTCCATCTGTCCAGAGAATTAATACCCAAACGTTCTAAAAAAAACTTTTTGAGTCTCTAACAGGTTAGCAACCAATCAGCAACAAATGAGAGCTTGTGTTGGGGTTAAATAAGGCAACAGACCATCATTTTTGTTGCTCGTTTAGCAAGTGCATGTTCATTTTATTAAGTATTAATGCGTTCGTTCTAGCTAATCACTAAATAAAATGCAACCATTTTAAAATAAACTTACTGAAAATGCTTGGTCGCACACAAATTCTACCAAGTGATATTTGTATAATTATCTAAGTATGTAAATTTTAAATATATATATAAAAAAAATTTGAGCAAATGCATCACATCTGCACCAAGAACTGTGAAATTACGTTAATCGTAAGCCATTGCGTTTCGAGTTTACGACCTGTTAACGGTCATGGCTGCGGTTGAGTTTTATCGGTAGGTTCTTTTAGCACTTATTTAGTATCAATTAGCACAATGTGTCTGGCCTCTCCTTTTCTGGACAAGGTACAGTATGTGACGTCACTTAGTCTTTGCCTTCCCGCTGCTTCTGAGTAAATGAAATATTAGGTTGCAAACATTCCAGTCAAACCACTCCTGCGGTTTTCCACCAAATATTCATCTGGATATCGTGTTCATTGCAAAACGTATTACGATAAGAAACTAATCATTTATACCATGCTCTCTACAAATACTGTATTCTTAATTTATTTACTTATTCATTTTTATACATTTTTCATGTTGTTTTGATGCACAATAAATGCATCTCCCCTACATTTTGCATATTCTCACCCATTCATTAGCCAGCTAACTGAAATATGCATAGCATGTGGTAAACCACGTCCTACATTCAACTGATTTGAGAAAAGTTCTTTAGTTCAGTCATATATTTACAATATTTAAACACTGAGCCTATATTAACAAGCTACAACATCCAGACATATCTTGTAACTTATTCAATATTTTAGTAAACATCTCTTCATGACTGGCTGACTTCTTAATGGTCAACATTTACTCGCCCTCGCCTTTTTTCTCTGTGGAAAATTTAAGAAGATATTCTGAGAAATGTCTCAATATTTTGTCCATGCAGTGAAAGCCAATGGTCACCAAAACAGTTTGGTTCTCCTAAATTCTTCTAATTATCTTCATTTTCATTTTGGATTGAAATATTCCTTTAATATACAATATTCCGATGGCACAACAAAAACTTTTCCCATTCAATAACGCACATTTAATTCCCTGCCTATATTATTAGGAGCTTTAAATATGACTTTACTTCTCAAGCCTGTTAGTTGAGAGGCAGAGAGAGGATGAGAGACACAGACGCTCAACCTTGCCTCTCTCAAGGACAGTACAGGGCAAAGTGAAGCGCAGCAATACATTGTGCATGTTTAGTCTGAGAATTGGTAACAATTCTGTTCGAATGTTATGCTTTTGAATAATACGTGTTGCCTGCTTTTTCCAATGCTGACACAAACTGTATCCGCTTTTCAAAAGACACAGTCATCACTCATGAAATCACACGTCTCTGCTGCATAGGATAAGTACATTATTCAATTTATTATCGTATATTAAGGGAGACTGCCACACATTTTACTCTGGTGAACAGTTCTTATAGTAGATTTATTTTTGAATGTTTTCGTTCCAAAAAAGCTACTGAACATTTCCACAGCGAAGGAAAATTGACACATTGACCTTTTGTGATATAACAGGCATATTGTCACAGTGGAACCTGCCATTAAAACAGCCTTTACGTTTTTTCCAGCAATATTTAAAAAGTAAGACAGTTATGAAACACAAAACAATATAAAATGTCAAAAATGTGAACTTAAAACTGAACTGTTGACTCAAAACCGTACAGTTACAGAGAAAAAGCCTGTGTGACAACTTGCCCCAGACCCACAGGTCTATTGATGCATATGATCAATTTTCCGTAGGTTCCTTCTGGCCGTTGCCCGCGAAATAATAACACAAGTGTGCTAATTATCTGAACAACACCGTTGTGCGGTGACATCTTCAAAAGAGCTCAGATGAAAGTCATAAATCTACAGTCCATATAATATGACACTTTATTTTCACTTTTGTTTTTCGGAGCCAGAGGTTTTGCTTCTGCCACCGTGGAGCATAAAGCTTTCCCAGCCCAATTTCACGAGAAATATTTCAGCCTGTAATTATCCCATTCAATCTTCCTCATTCATTTAATGTCACAGCTCTCCCCTACACAAATGAAACCTAATAGCGAGAGGAGCAAGGTCAATGAATTCCGTCTGATTCCTCCTCGCTCGTGCTCGTCTCCCCGCGCGCGCGCGCGCACGCCCACAGTCCAGGCGACCCGCACACTTCCCTCACCGCGCGACCGATACGTCACAGTGATGTTGACGATTACATAAAATTCGATTATTGCCCAATCATGTCGCATCAGATTCGCGCTGAACTATCAACACCTTTAGAAGCAAGAGCGTGCGTCCATACGTTTAAAAGCGCTGTGTGAGAGTCTGCGCGCGCATCCCGTATAGCTAATTGCGAATTCTGTAAATCCAATTATCAGTAGATTACACTTCTACGTTGCGTCTGATAAGCAAAGGCTGGGGGAATAAGGGAAAGTCTTGGACGTTTTGTGTGTGTGTGTGTGTGTGTTTTGTACAAATGACTCTTTGGTCTTAGTTGTGAAGTTGCTGATAGTATTACAAACACTTTAATGGTTAATGTGCATATAGAGCTCTCTTCCTCCACCCCCCCCCCCCCCCTTCCTCTCCCCCTCCCCACCACAGTCGCTCCCTCGCAAGCGCACTACACGCGCGCGCACTGATGAGTGCACTGGGTTCAGGCGTTTCCTTTTACGATATCCCATTGATCTCCGAAATTCGCGGAGGCCGGGCGACGCATTAAAGCCTCGAGGCCCACCTTCGATATCAGCTTAAAAAAATGAAATAAATAAATCATTAAGTCACTATATCCCCTCGCGACTACAAATAGAAATACTTTGGCGGCCATGTTGTATTCGTTTAGCTCAATTGGGCGATGCGCGCGACAATATTACACCCTTTTATATTTAATACAGGGGCTGTGAAGGGAACAATGCGCGCTGCTATAATATAATCGCACATCCCGACTAATGATCCGATGGACATGTTGCCTGTATGTAACCAGAATCGAGCTTTAGAGAGGATGCTCAATATCCCCTGGTGCAGAAGGGAAATCTAAGAGTTGACGAGGAGGACCTGTTCAGATGTATTTAACTAAACAAAAACAGGTATTAATTATTAATCACGGTGGTGATCATAGAATTAGATATTGGGATGGTGCGTATCAGTGTAGGGATATTGCCTAACTATCCGCAGCAGTCTATATACCCCAGATCACATGCATCAAAGGTAGTCTATGCATGCTAATGTGGGGGGGCTCGCTTCGCCAATTACGACATATAACCCGATTTGATCGATACATCGATCCATCGCACATGGAAGCGTCCTCGCGTGAGAGCCGCTATTAATGCGCGTGAGATGTGGCACACGGTTACCTTTGTAATTGCATAAGGAGGGGGAGATAAAAGGGAGGGAGAAAATCTCGGGAAATGTATGAAACCCGTACCATGCCCATCAATGTTCACCCGCGAGCGAGATGCCAGCCGCTGACGCCCGGCTGCGGTGAGGAGACGGGGAATATGGGAGGAGGTGAGCGATAAAGAAAGCACTTACACTTCGTAGTTCCTGCGTGCGATCCTTCATTTTTCCCCGCCGTGCTGGCCAAAAATACCGCTTGAGATGTCCGCTTCGTTCGTGTATTTATTTTTCGCAAATGTCTGGCTCCTGTTTAATTTCCCACAGATTTCGGTGGTTTGAAAGAAAAAGAGCGCCCTGAGCTTCCCCTCTGCACTATTTCTGGCGTTTCCTCCCTGTGCCTGTCCCTGTCCCCGGTTCTGTGATGGTGCGTCCTCCGTGGCGGTGCAGTGATGCCCCGCAGCGCGCTCTGACTCCAGCACACGAATGCGATTCCGAACGCGGTACTGATGCTGCAAAAAAAAAAGAGGTGGGGGGAGGGGAGCGATGCAGAGGGATGGAGGGCTTCTGCGCATGCGCCGCCGTTTCGCTTTACCTGCTGCCCCTCCCCCATTCCGCCCGCTCGCTCGCTGTACAGCGCGTCTCTGCAGCGCGTCACCGCCCGGCGTTGAGTAGGGAACTGTAGTTTGTACAATTGTTTTAGGCAGGATGCAAAAGCAGTGCTGAAATAATCGATGCGGGTCTGTTTCATTCACTTATTTTAGTGAAAGGGGGAGGGTCGCATTGAAAATCCCAATGCGTTATAAACCTTTATAATCACAATTCCCTTTATCAGTCGCGGTCGATAGGTTGATTTTAAACTCAGCTGCAACATGTTTTACTGCAATAATGTATTTGCAATGTTGATCACTTGTTTTCCTGTTGGTCAAATATTAGTAGCAAGGCAAATATTGTTGATACTGACACCAATACAGTTAAATTCATGCATTTTGCAGACGATTTTATCCAAAGCGACTTACTTTGCATTCAAGAAACACATTGACATTCTAATCAGTTCTTAAGCAGACTTTTATGGTATAAATGATAGCCGTTTAATATTTGTACGACAGTATTTTTTTACATTTAATATGGCCTGAGTAGTAAATGATCAGATCTCTGTTAAAATTAAATCACTTTATCTAACTCTTCAGAGCTGGGACTGTTTGTGCATTTTTACACATGAGCAGAAAGGAAAAAGGAAGAACAAAGTTACTCTTTTTGTTTTCTTTGAAGATTGTGATATGCATATCTTCATGCAAAATAAATTAAATGTTAAATTAAAATGTTTTTTTTTCTTTTTCTTAAAACTTTTGTACGTTTCTATGTGAGGATTAATTCAGTTTTATTAACAATAATAATTTTTAAAAATGAAGACTTATGGCTCTGGTTACCCAATGACGGCATATGTGAAAAGGAAAGCAGTTTCAAAGGAAGGACAAAGTATTTAAAAAAAATAAAAATACTAATACTATGGGTTTCATGCTCATTTTAAAGTCCTTGTGACCTGTGGTAACTGGTTTAAAAGTATAAGGTCAAGAGTATAACGCCTTCTTGCTAATTCCAGTGCCTTAACAGTTTCAAATGGCTCCATATTAGACAAAAACACCCTAATCTAAGGGAGCGATATAAAATACAGTTTGTGATCATTACAGTTGTTAAAGGTCTAAAAGCATTAGTCAGAATTTAATAAACTTCACAAATACACTTAGATATTATTGTTCGGTGGGGTTTATAAAATAAAATCCAAGTGGTGAATAGTACGTTTTTTGTTTGCTGTATTTGAAACACCAATTGAATTGAAAGCTTTGCTGGTGATTGGATGAATGGCGAACATCTTCAATGCCATTAAAATAATATTTTATACACACTCCACAAATCACTTCTTACAGAAACACTTGAACTTTTGTGCAAATAAACAAATAAATAAATAAAAAACATGCCAAAAGTAATTTAAATGTACTTAACTGTAAGCTTTCCTGGCGCTTGCCAATGTTATGGGTTCGATTCCCAGGGAAAGCATGATCTGATTAGAATGTCAATGTGTATCTTGAATGCAATGCAAGTCACTTTGGATAAAAGCATCTGCCAAATGCAGAAATGTACTTGGACAAAACCAGCTTTAGGAAGGTTTGGGCCTAAATTACTCAACGGAACACAGTAGAAAGTCTTTAGGTGAATCATGCTGTGTGAAGCTGTTGCTTTTCTACAGGGGGCGCTGTTCGGTTCAGAAAGAAAGAAACATTTGTTTGTGAGTTGCTGAAAAGATTTGTCATTTTAATTTGTCATCTAATTTTTAGAAAGGTGACAGGTTCCACTTTCTTCATGCTATATGCATCTTCTGACATGCCTTGAATGTGACGCATTTTAATTCAAACCATCAATCCACAATTCTACTTCATGTAATAATGTGTTTTTAATTTTTTACAACAAAAGCCTACTTTCCTGATTCATCAGAACCATCGTTTTACCGATTCCCTGCTATTTCTGTGACATTATATTTTAATTATTGTAATAATTCACAAATCTAATTCCTAATTTCATCCATTATATTAAGTTTTACTGAAATGTCGAGTGAATAAATGAGACGAAAATGCAAATATGATTTTTTTTATTGCATTTTTCTGAAAGCATTCACATTTTAAATTTCATATGGCAGTCATTGTATAAGATACATAAAAATTCTTAAAAATAATAAATCATGTATTGAGAATATATATATATATATATATTCTCAATATATTAATTATTATTTCATATGGTCGTCATTGTATAAGATACATAAAACATTGAGAATATATATATATTTATATATATTAAATACATTTAAAAAATAATAATATTATTTCAGATAAAGGTGTCTATTAAAAAGTAGATTTTCTACATTTGTATAAAAATTATATTGGGCTTATAATAACTATTTTCAATGTGTATCTTTGCCGAATATCTCAAATATCTTTGGCCATTTTTATGCATTTGTTATCTCACAAGGCCCTTCATTAATATTGTTGTATTATTACAGGAAATGCTTTTTTTTTCCAAAGCCATTGGATTTTTTAAACATAATGGGCTGCTCCCAGCCAAGCGACTGGTAATAGTTTAGTTTAGTACCATCACCACCTGGCGTAGGAGCGTATTTCTCACAAAAAGTCCCTTGAAGACTTGGTCCACACTCTGCAGAATAGGAGATCAAAAGAGTGCCGTGGTTTAATGGAAAACGCTTCTCCACATTCTTGCCTTGCGTGGGGACAAGAGAAGCCGTTCCCAACAGATTATCATCAAACCGGTTGTCGCGGTCCCACACCTCAAATTTCAAGGGCCTGTAAAAAGAGAACGGACATGAGATGAAGCAGTGTTGTCTTCGCTAATTCCTTAAAATATATCAATACCATTTTTGATACCACTGGGAAAACTGCCATATGTACAAAACATTGGTTATTATCTGTTTGAGTGGTGGCTTTATGTTTTTACGTGCGAAACCTGTGGAAATAAAACGATGCTCAATACAAGCACTATTCAACTGGAGCGAATGAGACGAGTGAGTGAGAGGAGGCGGGCGGCTGGGTGTGAGGCAGAACCCCATTTTACCAGGTGCAACATGTTATTTGGATCAACATCAAACCAACCAGATTTGAGGGACATTTACAGTTTATGTTTATGTCAAGTTTATGCCTACAACCAGGGATAGGTGCCTCTTCATCAGTGCGATTCATATCGTTTCCCTCTGAAGTTGTGGGTAGGGTTAGGGTTAGCGGTTGGGATGTTGTCAGGAAGGAATACGTTTTCAGATAGGAATGTTGTTCCAGGATCAACAACATATGTTGATCCAGAAAAACATGTAACTTTACAAAATCGGGATGTGCGGGTGTGAGAGACGGACAAGGCACAGCTGGTATTGGGGCATCGATGCTGCAGAAAAATAGTATTGGAACCATCACAAATATTTTAGTATCGATCCATATCGAATTATCAATGTATTTGAAAACACTAACATGAAGTACAAAGGGTATTATTTGAATGTTAAAATCGACAGTATTGCTGACAGAAACTGAAACTTTGATTACCGAAATATGATTCAGCCCATAATTACTTACTTTCGTTCAGTCAGAACCACAGTTTCAAAATTGTGCTGGAATTCCCATTGAGGAAAGTCGTTGTTGTCAATCACAGGGGTTTCAGCAGATGAAGAGCCATGGAACACTTTAACATAACCATCAGTTTTAGAGAAGTAGTCGCCCCATAATCCCGTAGCACTCTTCACGATCACGGTCAACGTGGCCACTCCTGGCTGACTCGGACAGCAGTTAGCATTAACTCTTTGATGACCGCTACACTTGCACGCACATTCACTGTCACGATGGCCCACTTTGCAGCTGGAGGGGCAAGTGGGGTATATGGCGTTATCTGTGATGTATTTGCTGATGGCATCTCTCAGACTGGCTCTTCTAGCAGAGTCGTTTTCCACGAGCATGTGCAATGAGCTCAAGGTGTAGGACACCACTCCGGGAATTCTCTTCAGTGACAAGAGCCACGCACCATAACCATTCTTGTTGCTGGGATTGAAGAGGATGTCTTCCTGCTCACCGTTGCCGCCCAATATTTCAGTGACGCGGTCGGAAAAGGAGGCGCTGAAGGTGTTGCCGTTCTCCAGTTTCTTCTGCTTGGCTTTGCAGTAGCTTCCCTCCGCGCTCACCTCCACGCCCTTAATGACGGCAGACGCCTCCATCGATAAGCAGTCGCTCACTTCGTTTACCGACAGACCCGTCATGGAAATCTGGCAGGTCTTCACGGCAGTGGTTGACTGAACGTGGCCGCCTAGGTCGACCGTCGTCAAGAAGTGCGTTCCGTAGACAGAAATGAAATGGTTGTATGCTTCTTCTGACTTGCTGTTATATATAGGAGGAAGTGCACTGATGAAATCAGAAAATTCTTTGGTCAGTGGAGGACGAGTATGAAGACGAAATCTGATGAAAGGAGAGAAGAAAGAAGTTTCATGTTAGTAATCCTGGGTTAAAGCATAACACATATCAAACATGAAAGCCTGTTTCTGCCATAGAGATAAAGTATTTAAAAAAGGTAATTGTGAGTTTAGTCAGGTTAGATGCCAAACTGAATTTTAGACGGATGAAAAAAGGCTGTGACGGATATACGTACAATATTTGCAAGGACACGCACTGTGTAAAGGTCCTAAATCTTTTTTATTTAATTTTTTTTACAATTTAAACTTTCAAAACTGTTTCATTGAGATTCTTTTCTACTGAAAATTTGCAGGGTTTCATCAGCTGAACTGAATGTTGTTAAACGACTTTACAATCCAGTCAAAAATGAAATATGGCAGTTCTCGGACTACGGTAATTTACATTTGATGAATGTGACTTTATATGTCTCAACATCAATGTGTCTATTTCTCAATTACCTCTTTTATGTTTTTACAGTAAAAACAGGCTTACACAGAATTTGAACTTAGAATCAATCCTAGGCAGTCAAGTTTTGAAATTTCACACCGTTTGTTTGTGAACCCTGGGCTAATGTCCTGATTTGCATATTTACGAGGACAATCCCATTGATTGGACATAGAGATGCAAGAACCTTTTAAATAAAGGTTTCTACTTTCTAGAAACTTTTACAAAGTAATACTTTTCATCTATTCGTCACTCTTCGTTCCTCTAGTTAAAGTACTGGCTACATGTTTTCCCCAACGCTGAAACTAAATGTCACACATCTCTACGACTGTACCAAGCTCATGAATATTTAATGGATCTGTAAAGAACATTTTAAGAACCTTTTTCCACCATAAAGAACCTGGAATGGTTCGATGGATGTTAAAGCCAATAAGAAACCTTTATTTTTAAGCGTGAACACACATACATATACGACAAAGACTTACGTGTAATAGTGACAGGAGAATTTATGGCTGGTGTAGGAGTACTTGTCTTGAGCTGCGTGGCTCATTGCAAACTTGGCTGAATTCGAATGAGTGCCACCGACAGACACACTTGCCCCCTTCGGCACACTCAGCCCAACCTTCCAGCTGGCAGTGGTCGAATCGGTGGTGTCCTTAAGAACAGAGCTGCTGGTTTCATACACCTTGGCACTGAGGCTGCGTTTGCACTTCACCTTGATGCGCCAGTCGAGCACAGAAACGGGCAACTTCTGTTTCTCCTTGAGTAGTTTGTTGTGACACACGGTGCAGTTGCCGTGCTCACTCACGTAGTTTTGCACATCCACCACAAAAGCTCCGGTTGTCTTCATCTGCACAATGTTAAAGCCCTCTCCCACCAAATCATGCCCAGGCACGAAATTAATCTTCTCGCACTCTGTGCTGAGGACTGTTTCACAACAGAGAGCGAAAGGAAGAAAGAGGAGCAACAGAAGAGGAGCCATGCTGGAGGCTGAAAGAGACAAAATATATCATATAGGGACATCATATATAGGGCATATATATCATATATAGGATATTTGGAGGGCAGTAAATACATCACAGTTTCAGTTACTAATCAATGCTGAATCAATGTCTGTTCCTCATAGGGTTCCTCACAGTTAATTAAACAATAAATATGTCAAATACTAACGCACTAGACCCTTTTTAAGTTAAATTTTAAGTTCTCTATTTTTACATGATTTTTGTTAAAAATCATTTCCAGAAGGATAATATTATCTTTACGAATATTATATTAAATTTATGCTACTCAAAAGCTTATATGTGGAAGGCGGTAGATAAAAAGGTTTGAAAGTTAACGAGAAACATTTAACATTCAAAGAGTGTTCAAATTTTTGATGCAAGTAAAACATAAGTGATATGTTATTAAAAATACCTAGTAAATAAATGCAATCTTTAGCCCAGCAGAAAATGCACATTCCCATCTTTCAATGCAGCGAAACTACTTTTGAGATTGAAGATTAAAAACATAAGGAAAATTATATCAGAAATCTTTTCTTTGAAAAAAAATCTTTAAAACTTGTTTTTTCCACACTGTACCAAAGACAATTATGCATTTATGCAGTTTTAGAAAGATAAATTGTAAACTATTCCTAATTCCTATACAAAACATGAGAAGAAAACAGCAGACATTTACCTAGTAGAGACATTTTCATGACAGCCTTGGTAGCGCAGGGCAAATGTCCGTTAAATAACCCTAATGTTAGAAAAAAAGGGGGGTGAACAAAAAGAGCAGACTCAGAAACACCAATTATATATTATCTTCACACTCTCTTTCCACAACACCAACACAAAAGCACAAGCGCATCTACACATACTGAAAAATGTTTTTAAGCTTTGTAGCATCTTTATGAACATCAAAATACAACTTGCTATTTTATAGTTAAAAAAAATCAGTAAATATCTGATTCTGTGCTCATTTTAACATTTATTTTGCAACCAGCATGGCCTGTGAGGAAAAGACTTATTTACACTCTTATCATCATTCAATAAAACCAATAATATTTGTATAAGTTCAATTTAGAAATACCTCTGCGTTTTCCCCCCTACAAGTATTTAGAAATTGTTTCACAATGAGATGCAGTAAAACAATAGAAAGCAGGAGAACACTTTTAAAGCTAAGTCTTGTATTTTAGCCTGAATTTCTCAGTGGCAATGAGGTGCACTTACAGCAGATGAATCATGACATGTAGTCTTCTAGTGAAGCTCACACTGCAGGGTCATACCAATCAAGATTTGATATCAGTCTTGATTCAGCCTTCTCTATGTCTGCTCTATTTAATGCATTAAATTGCAGACCGTTGACCTTCGCACTGGCTACGATTGGTATCTCTGAATCCTTGCTTGATTGGTTCTTATCTTATTTGGATGAAAATTCCTACCAAGACATTTGGAAAGGGTCAGTGTCGGCATTCTCCACTGTTAGGGATTTGAAAGATCCAACCACTTATACGACTTCACTCGTTTTGGACCTCACAATAAATGTGCAGGATTACCAGTATACAACATTGAATCTATGTGAATTGGACCAATACAATCGTTCTAGTCTGGTGGACACTTGGGCTTTGCTCTGCATTTATTTCATGTGACTTTTATTATACCAGGATCTTTGTGTATTCTTGACCAACTTCATTTGGTGCAATTATTCAACATGTCAGCATTTTTAGAGAGAAACTGAATTTCTTCACACCTCTCATCTGCTATGTCTGCAGAAATGTTGTGTAAACCGCTGTTCCTCTGTAACTATAACATCAACGCATTCAAAAACTATTAGGCTTTGACTCTTAAAGCTTTAACATATTTATCAAAGCATATATATCAAGTCCCCAAGATACAATTAGAATTTGGTTAATTTTGGCATTCTGTTTTTATGCTTCTTGGACATGGAAGGAGCGCCAAAAAAAAAAAAAACGCTCCCCTCTTTGAATACCTTTAAACGTCTTTTACAAAAAGGAAACATTTTGCTGTTTGAGATACACTTGGATTTGCATACTTTTTATGTCAGGGTTCTGTCTCATTCGGTCTAGTCATTTCTTGGTTTTGTGGCAGAGCTTTGAAACTCCCATAATGTCTTGTATTTTGTGAGCGCACGGGTTCGAGTTTGCTTGAGCCGTGCGCTTTCCTGTCCATGTGATCTGTCTTGTGTGTGGGGCGTGGTGTTCGGTCCTGATTTTAGTCTGTTTTGCTTTCGTGTTTCGGGATTTGGACATTTGGACATTCGGACATTCTTGCTGTTGTGAGCGCACAAGACTAGTGTTTGCTCGTGCGCTATCTTTGTTCTGTGAGCGCGTGCAGTTACGAGTTCGCACATGCTGCCCATGCTCTTGTCCGCGTTAGTTGTTTGTTTAGCATGCGGTTCATGTTTACATCGATCGCGTGCTTTTATGTTATGTCTTGTTTTGTGTGGACACAGGACTTATGAGTGTTCTCATTGGCTGTGTGTTCATGGTTTCTCACAGGTCTTTCTTGTGCCATGTGCTTTCCTGTCATTGTGTAACCCCGCCCGCCTTGTTTCCTCATTATTTTATTGGTTTGATTTGCCCCACCTGTCCGCTCTCATTATCTGCCCAGTTTGTTCCTTATTTATTCTCCATGTGTTTGCTGTTCTGTGCTTGTTTGTTGTCAATTTTCCCCTGTCGTCATGTTGAGTCAAGTCAAGTCTAGTTTTGTCAAGTCTGTTTTTTACCCTCAAGGTAGTTTTGTTAGAATTTTGTTTTATTTTTAATATAATAAAGCCCTTTCATCCAGCATCTTTGAATCCTTGCATTTCCCTTCCCCAAAATCTAACCCTTTTGTGACTGTCTTGTATACACTGATGAGGCTAAACATTTTTACCAGTCATGGCTGGAGCGAAAATCATTGATCATCTACCAACAAGGCCACACATTAAAGTCTTATAGATTAGATGGTAAGCAAACAATCAGCTCTCATAATCAACATGTTTGAAAGGAATAGGCAGGAATAAAGATCTGTGCGACTTTGACAAAGGCCAAATTGTTATGGCATGGTAATTGGGTCAGTTGATCTCTGAAATGGTCAGCAGTGCTGAGAATTTACCAGCAGTATCCAATGAGGGACAAACCATAAACCAGCGGCAGGATGTTGGGCACCCAAGGCACATCTATGCATGAGAGCAATAAAAGCTATCCCATCTGGTTAGAGCCAACAGAAGGTTTCCTGTCACAAAATTTTAAAGATGATTATGGAAAGAATGTGTCACAACACACAGTGCATCACACTCTGTTGTGACCCTGTCCACTATCAAAAATGCCTATAATGGGCACATGAGTGTCGTAACTGGACCTTGAAGCAGCGGAAGAAGGTCGCTTGGTTCGATGAGTCCCATTTACGTGAACTGCGTTTAGATGTGCGCCATTCACCGGGGGAAGTGATGACACCAGGATGCATTATGGGACAAGGACAGGCTGGTGGTGGGAGTGTAATGGGCTGGGAAACCCTGGGTCTGGCCATTCATGTGTGCGTAAATTTCACACGTGCCACATTGTTAAAGGCACACCCCTTCACGACAATGGTGTTCAATAATGGAAGTGGCAGAGTGCTTTATCAGCAGGATATTGCACCCTGCCACACTACACACATTGTTCAGGAATGGTTTGAAGAACATGATGAAGTATTCAAAATGTTTCTTCCACATTCCCAAGATCTCAATCCAATTGAGCATTTTTGTAATGTGCTGGACCAACAAGTTTGATCTACAGCAGTTCCACCTCGCAACCAACAGGACTTGAAGGAACTGGTAATGTCAAGATGCCAGATGTCATAAGACACCTTCGGGGCTCTTGTAGAGTTCATGCCTCGGACCAGCAGCATATCAGGAAGGTGCTATTTTGGCTCATCTTTGTGTGTCAAACTGGCTCATCTTTGGCTCATCTTTGTGTGTCAAACTGCAATCAGGTCATAAGACCTTTATGCATTGTAAATGTTTTAATGAGTGAAATTGTTGACTCTCTGGAAGATCTTGTACCTTGTATCTCAGTGCAGCACAGCGTTTTATGTCAAAGTGCAATCTGAGACAAAGTGCAAGCAGGACCCCTGCCAAAGTGGCTGGCAAATAAGTGAAAATGACCCACCGTTGCCAGGTGTTCACTTCCAGCATAACAGAGATTTTCCACTAGGTACATTTAAAAAGGTCATTTGAGGTGACAGAAATAACACCTTGACCCTTTGCAGATTGATTGTGCAGCTGATGTTTTTTGTGGGATGAGGAACATGCCGACTCCTCTAGAGAGATATATTTGACAGCTCTGGTGGCTTATTACTTTATCCTCTCAGAAAATCTACCTGAAGATCAATGTAGGTCAGAAGAGACCAAACCGCTCTGAGGGGAATTTCAATGTTCATTCTTTCAGATATCATAGCATTTTGATGTGTTCAGCCTTCTTCTGCTACACAACAGAATTTCATGTAATCCAGAAACTTGAGCTAGCATCTATCTGAGACCTGAGAAGCCAAACAATTGCTTATTTAATTAGGATTAAATAAGATTCATATTTTAAATAATAATAATTGAATGCAAATGAATCTGAATAATAAGAAAGTAAGCTTTGTCAAACTTTTAAAAAACAATTGTTTTAGAGACAAGATATTTTTTTCATCCTAATCTCAAGAACTATTGGTTTCATTCTGCCATTGATCATAACAATGAAAACTCTTTATGTGATTAGATTAATTTATTCTGAAGGTTGCTTTCGGTTTGCCAAGAGACACTTTACATTTGGCGCCGAATGTTTTTCTTTATTATATATTTATTTTAGTTTTTTTGTTCACTCAAGCAGCTATCAAAAAAACCACACCAGAAATCCACTTTAATTTACTACTCATTCTTATTGGTTTATAATAAACAAACTTTGTTAAACTTGTAAGTTCGGCTACCGAACAGCATCTTGGTTTAGTCCCGATTGTGATCTAGGCCACGAACGCTTGCTGTGCAATGTGGGCTAACCCATTTACACCAACAGCGTAGCTGAGTCCGACCCAGATGTTACATCAGTTGTAAAGTCCTTCGGTCTGACAGGCCTGTGATCTGAAAACAAGCTTTACTAAGCAATGCAAGATGTGGTAATAGCTCACCCAAAAACAAAAAGACTGTCATGTACATTTTATCGTTACAAACTTGTACCATCTGCTCATCAAACAAAGGAGGAAAATGGCCAAGTCATACAGACTAATGCAACGGTGGTTTGCGTTCCACAGAAGAAATAAAATCACAGGGCATGACATGAGGTGAGCAAATGATGACAAACCCCATTTTTGGATGAATGTTTTCTTTAACACGCCACTGAATTGATTGCTAAGCTGTGTTGAACGCAATGCTGCAGGAGGGCTTGTTGTTTTGCATTCTGTGCTGCAATTTATGACCCACGTACAGGTCACCGAGTGCAGCGGCAGTGAAGGGAGAAACTTGCAGTCTAGCTTAAACGCCATCCAAGCTGCATCGCAGTGCTACAGCAGTCCCTGTGTTGTGCCGAATTTGAACTCCCTGCCAAATTATTACCCTCCTCATTAAGGCCATTACCTGGTTGCCTAATCCTAACCCCACACTTAATCCTAAACCTACCTAAACTGGGGTAATAATCTGGCGGGGTCCAAATTTGTCCCAACACTGGCGACACAGGACCCCAGAGGTGTGGCACGCAGGGAGCGATTGGGGGTTTAGGTGCTTTGCTCAACTCAGTCTTTTCATGCCAATATTGATCAAGCCTTGGGTTACCAGTCTGTACTCTCTCATTATTAGGCCAAGTCTGCCTCCATTACTACTAATACAGCGATCCCTCGTTTATCGTGGTTAATGTGGACCGGAACCCCCTGCGATAGGTGAAAATCCGCAAAGTAGGATCAGCCAATAAGCTCACGGGATGCATCCACTCGTGCCCTCATTCGTCAATCTTGTGCGGGAACCAATCACGTGTCTTGTCTGAGTGCCTGTGGGTAATTACTAGGCTTCATTGGTGAGTTTCTCTCTTTGTTTGGCATAGAGGGAAACCGTTTCTCTCGTGCATCACGATAAACCAATGCTGCTTTCCGCAATATGGCTGCCGATATTTTTGAATTTTTGTTTTTCGATAAAATTTTTTGAAAAATCTGCGATGCACTGAGGCCGCGAAACTTGAAACTTGGCGACTGATTACTGTATTCATATGCTGCACTCTCTATAGAGTAGACGAAAAATAGTATGTGACAGCATGTCTGAATTCACAGTACTCATAAAACCAGTACTTCCACTGAGATTCTGAGGTGTTCTTATGATGGATACTTTACTATCCCATGAGGCCACAGTAGAGGATTTGTGAACGGCGGTGACAATACAAATGACGCTGTACGTCATGTGATAAGAGCAACATGGGCTTTCCTGTCGCTCAAACAGTAGAGTGTAGCGTATGCAACGCCAAGGTCACTGGTTCAATCCCCAGAGAGAGCAAGAACTGATTAGAATGTCATTGAGCAACTTGAAAGCGGTGTAAGTCGCTTTGGATAAAAGTGTCTGTCAAAAACATAAATGTAACATTTAGATTACGTTCCTACTAAACACATTTATATGATACAGAACACTGTGGCGAGCAGGGCGGGGTCGAGGGACCGTGGGAGCGTCACGAGAGCCGGTGGCGTGATTGGTAATGAGCGTCACTTGTGAGCCACCGGTCTCGGATCTCACGGAGGAGCGGAGGCATAAAAGGAGGAGCGACGACAGTGAAGGACGAGAGAGGACCAGGCCTGGATTTATGTTGTGTTTGTGTGGGCAACAGTCATCCGTGAGGGTCATTACGTGTGTTATTTTACATATTAAAGTCTGTTTAATGTCTGCCGATTCCCACCTCCTTCCTTACAAACACACTTTTTAGTGTTTGTGAAGTGATTGCTTATTCAAAATAAGTATCTACTCGAGAGTATGCGATTTTGGATGCAGCCCAGGTATTTATAGAGTGGTGAAGGGATGACGGCAGAAGCCAGAAGATTAATTTGCCACTGGCTCCTTTGAGATTTTCCTGTGGGGTTTTGTATAACAGGGTTTTTCGATTAAGGTGTAAAATAAAGCCTGTGGTAAACATAACTGGACTATAGTTTGTTTTGTTCTACAATGTATATTACACACACCCATAGTGAAAACTGCAAATTTCAAAGCAGATTGGGGTGTGAGTGTGTGCAGTGAATCATCTAAGAAAACATCTAAATATTATAATAAATATTAAACGTTATGTTTACCACAGGCTTTATATTACCCATAAACTGAAAACCCCATTATAAAACCTCAAAGGTAATTCTCAAAGGAACCAGCAGTGAAATTAGACTTCCTGGTTCTGATATCATCACTGCACCACTCTATACCACCTTATTACCTGTCATCCACTCACCGCCGCAATAGACCTTATTCAGAGCAGTGCCATGACAGGTATGAAAGTGAGGCTGTGAGGGAGAGGCTTACTGTGTTTTCAATGACATCCAGTGTAAAAAGCCATATAAAGCTCCTAGATCACTTATACATTTCCATAGCTCATTTCGTTGTGTGTTTTGCCTCATGGAATTTCTTGAAGGGATATTTTTGGAGTGTTTCGACATCAGAGCAATCCAAAAATGCATTAACTGTACCCACTGAAGAGACACATCTTTACCTCACAGCCTCACTTTCATTCCAGTGAAGAATCAAAGATGGCGCTGCGGTGAAAAAGGTCTATGGGATCCCCAAGTGCAAGACTGAGGTGTGCGATGTCTTGCACCCTCTCAGACAAGCATCATATAAAATCGATGATATATGACAAATGAACAGAACTAATAAAATAAACACACAGTTTAGTACAGTGGGCCGCGTGTGCAGTAGAGTCCTTCAATTTTTTTGAGTTAGAATAAAAATCTCTACAACTACTAATAATAATAAATAAATAAAAACTATGTTTTAATGCTAGGCTTCTACTACTATTTTTTTCATTTACAGTAATACCTTGAGATACGAGGGTCCCGACAAAGCATTCCGAGATACGAACAAGCCTTCAAGCTAATTTTTGCTTTGAAATACGAGTAAAGATTTGAGATACGAGCACGCTTACAGATACCGACGCTAGGTGTTCCAGCATTCGGAGCCCACGTGCCTCACTTCCTGTCTTCCTGTGGTGTGTGTTATATACATTTATGGGGTAATTGCATATGATCTCCACTAGAGGGCCAGCTTGTTTTACAGCGGTGGTTAACAGGGGCGACGAGTGATTCACGAGTATTAAGCTGGGAGCAGCACAAGTTATGTGTGTTCAATAATAATAAATATGAGGTTCTGAGGCGATCCAATACACTACACAGAAAGAAACACTACACTTCCGTATTGTGTTTGCATTATCTACGTAATTTACATAATCTACGTAATCCCTCCCTCCTCCTCCGCACAAGCCGCTACTGTATCGTCTGTCTCGAAGGTAAGAACTCGTAATTAAAACCATATTTTACTTGATATCACAGGAATCTTTATATACTATAATTTTGTGTGTGTGTGTCTCTATAGCAATTAAACATGATTTTACCATTGTTATTAGCACTAATAAGGGAGATTTTTTAGAGGGCCAGAACGGATTAATGTTTTTTCTGTTATTTCTTATGGGAAAAAATTGAGATACAAGCAACTTGAGTTACGAGCTCTGTCCTGGAACGGATTATGCTCGTGTCTCAAGGCACTACTGTATTTATTCTTTTTTTTTTTTTGAAAATTTTCTAAAAAGTAGCTTGAGGGTGTTCTGACAGGCACAAAATGAAATCATGAAAACATTCACATTGAGTAACATAGCTGGACTGACACTTAAAAAGCAAGCAATCAGCACTGAAAAGGTTTATCTGACATTCTGCATGTTTAATTCATGATGAGTGCTCTTTTCCTGGGATGTTCTTGTCATTTTAGTGCTCTGCTGGTGTCGTAATAGCAGACCAAACCAGCCAACTGGCATAAACGTGCACTGTATTGCTCTGTAATAAATAAATAAATGATTTGTATGTGTTTTAATTGCTTTTAAGGTCCTGGCAGACCATGAGGACTTCGCTGGCCAAGCGATTGTCACCTTGTGCTTCCTAGTGATCTTAAAAAAAACTCTATAGCAGCTGTTTTTAATTTAACTTAATTTAATTCAACTTTTTAATTAATCAATGTAATGTTTTGTTCTGTTGTTCTCCACTGAAATATTTTTATGCAGTCATTTAGCCGTCATACCACAAAAGATGATTTTACAAGCTAAAACAGTCTTTTATTTGATACAGTTATCATACTGCACCCCCTGCTGTTTGAAAGCTGTGCTGAGCATATTAATTAGCTATAAACATAGACCCTGTACTTCACAAGTTTAAATAGAGTGATATATATATATGTGTGTGTGTATGTATGTGTATGTATATGTATGTGTATGTTATTGTTATTCACAGTACAATAGTAACAAGCCCTGTTCTTTTCCATGGTCTATCTTCAGTATATCACACACTATATTCAGGCAATCACAAAACATGCACAACTGGAATACCCTTGTTTCATAAATTACTGCATTGGCCTATCTTTCATTTGTTAATTTTACATGATTTATACCAGTATTCTCTTGAATGTTATGATTTAATCATTACATTCAATCAATTATTTTAATACTTATAATTCTTTCAGTTCTTAAATGCTTTAAATGCAGAAACTTTGCTTATAGAAAATGACTAAACATAATTGTTTGAAATATATTTTAAGCATAGTCGACTTTCAAACTGCATTATTTTTAATGCAATACAACTAGCAAGCCGCATTCAAATATGAATATGTTTGTATAGATATAAAAGATTGTTTTGTACTACTAAACGTATACTTTGAATACTTTTCAAGAGCACAAAGTTGTGATGAACATCTGACTTTAATCCTTGAATTAAAGTTTAATGGTTGAATATAGCATGAATGGGACTTCACCTGCTAACCAAAAAAGAATGAATGAATCGTTGAATAATGATTGTGATCCTGTACTTTATAGCAATCAGCTATGATCTTGTGTACAGGAGCTGCAGACTAGTTTAATGTCTCGCTTTTCCTCGTTAAACAAGCAGACAGTTTAGAAAGAGTGTGTTGGTGTGAGTCCCACAGTCTTCTTCCTCTGCTGCTATAGGAACAGGAACCGGGGCTGTGGTATGTTTGTGGCCACAGATCGCACGCTCAACAAGGGAGGTATTTCCCTGCTGTTTTACATCTTCAATAACACAGGATACATACATTTTGTCTTCATTTAAAAGGTTTTGCAGTGAAGGAAATGAACAGCACTTCTGAAAATGATGAAGACATGCAGTCACATCAGTAACCTAATAAATGTTTTTGTTTGTTGTTGTTTAACATGAAGCGTCTCAGGTGTCTCATTTTTTATTTTTTCACAATAGCACCAGTACCTGAAAACCCTGCTTTTGTCCACTGTTAGTCCTACTGCACCTTACAGACATCCTGAGTTTTTCTAAATGTTTGTGGGCGTGGTCAATATAATGGATAATTACACAATGAATATTTTTTCTCAAAATTATTTTACACTTTTCTTATGGAAAACTAACAAACAAAACAAAAAATTGTATTATAATGGAAATAAATACAGGCTGACAGGCAGCTCAATGTCTACGCACCACAAAACATGCGTTTGAATCTGTAATCTACCATAATCCATCATGCAGCGGCTGTTTTACCGTAATCAAAGTAAAGGAGCGCATAAAAACAAAAAACGTTTTGTAGTAAGTGAGAGACAATATGCTAAATAGCATGCAAAAGTAGTGCCTAACTGGATATAATATGCAATAACCGAGCAGTTCGAATCTACTAAACGTCAAAGCGTTACAAAATGAACCGGATAATTTATGCGCCAGTGCAAAACTACAAAACGTCGGATGCACAAACCTGCACACAGCTCTGTTAAACTACTTTTACTGAAAGCTGAAACGGCGTTTTGCCATGACTTGTTTTTTTGAGGGGTTGTGTGCGTCGGATGCTTTCAAATTTGGGGCAAAATGGCGTAGTGGTTGTCTGAGGGAAGATCCAGTAACGTGCTTGTGGACTACTTTTCCTTGTGCGCCTTTACGCAGTGCAGTACGGTACACGCACCGAGGGGTGTACACATCCACGACGTGTTTCTCGAGAAAGGGGTAACCGTTCGCGACTAGGCAGTTGTTCTGGAAGACTTCAGTATATTTAAGACTATTTTGGGGGGTGGGAAGAGGAAGAATGACAGAGGTCTTCCAACAGAGCGGTTTTAATCATGAACGGCGCCCTGTACATTTCGTTTTTCCAAGGTCAGCTGGAGTCCGCGCTGGAGCAGGTCGTGCAGCTCGCCGTGCAGGAAATCACCAAGACTGTCGGGGCCACTTTGAATTCAATGCTATTGGAAACGGCCACCAAAGAGCAGGAAAACCAGCGTCTGAGAGCGACCCTTCAGTCTCGGGAGCAAGAGTACAGAGGCAACGGGAAAAGCTATGCGTCTAAAAGAAAAACAAACACGAGCGACGGAACAAAGCAACACACCCCCAGTCAGAGCCATGAATGCGGCGCTCAGTCCGAAACGCTCCGGCGCGAGCAGAAAGGGCGAGCAGTCGGTAAGAATGTGTGTAATATCCTGTACAACGATCTGCTGTCGAAGTGCTCGTGTTTACAATGCAAGTCTGGCTCGATGGCTTTAGTGCGCAGTGACGAGGTCTATAAAAACAAGGATAAACACCATTTTGAACGGAAGGAGGAAGTCACAATAACCCTTTTTGCACCCATGCATTTCAATTCCCAAATTGTGGTTAAAACCCCCATCATTTCAGAAACCCTGGCACGAATGACCCTGTTGTTAAATCCACACCATGCCCAGCTTTAGATGACTCTCAAACAGGTTTTTTTGTAGGCCAATGTCTGTTTCCCCAGACATGTTTTCAAAAACTGGTTTCTTGCTGGTTTAAGGTGATCCACCAGCTTTGCAACATAGTGTGACCATCTTAGACCAGCAAGAAACCTGCAACCCTAATCTAAAAACAAATGGATTTCAGTCTTATTTGTGAGTGTAACTCATTGATCTTCTTGCTGAAGTTCAGATTGCAGTCAGGATAAACCCCTCCATTGATGTCTCTTAAGTTAATGGGCTGTTTTTAAAGCCAAATCCTCTGTTGAAGGAAGTGTGCAAGTCTGCATAATTGTTCTGTAGGATCATTGTTTTAGACTGAATGTTTTGTCTTTGTTGAGTGGGGTTTGGTTTTGATGTCTGGTCTCTGAAACGAATCTCCCCAGGCCTGTGTGGGCTTGTGTGCTCGGAGAGTTTGATGTTTGGCGTGTGACTGACTTGTTATGACGGCTGCCAATGGCTGGTTTGGTTGATGACGCTTCTGTCGTTGAGCTGCTCCTTAGCGCTGCTTTTCGTACTGCGGTGACGGGAGTCATGGGGAGGGTGTCCTTGCCTTGCATTTTATCCAATGGAGGTGGTTAGAAGATGCCACACCTACCGGACCCTGCGGAGGGTATCCATGGTTGGGGTTTGTTTTTTTGTGGGGTGGGAAGAGTAGTATCATGAGTCTTCTAGATCTGCAGCTGCATTACAAAGGAGGCAAATGATCCGCCCTGTGTGTCAACGTGCTATGGCAATGCATGCGTTTTATGCTCATCATAGTTTCTACATAAATACACCTCTAGACTAGAGTCAATGAATTCAGATCAGATATTCCTGTAGATCATTGGCGCTTACCACGCCAAGGTCATGGGTTTGATTCCCAGGGAAAGCAAAAACTGATTAGAATAACAATGCGTATTTTGAATGCAATGTAAGTCGCTTTGGATAAAAGCGTCGGCCAAATGGATAAATGTAAATATTCCCATTTACCTTGGATTCTTAAAGTCAACATCAGGCTTTAGCGTGACCCACTAACCTGAGCCAGTGGGAGATTTGAAACCACTGGAGAACTTTTAAACCTTAAAGACGTGTGTTGTTGCAAAATCAAACTCTTTCTGGCTGAGCGAACAGTGCAAGAGTGACACGTTATCGGTTTGAAAGCTTCAGAAAGTAATGTTAAACCAAACTAATTAATAATGTTTTGCAGTGGCTGCTGCCGTAATTTATGGAGCTATATTTATATCTGTGTAATTTGCAGCCTGTTTTATAAATGTTTTCAAGTAAACAACTATATTTGAGGAGAACTGAAAACACAACTTTTAATGAAAAAAATATGTATGGCATATAATGAAAACAATTAGTTTTTTTTTAATATTTGCTAGAAATAATATTGTTTCATATCTTAATTGTTGAGCCTTGGAAATTAAGTCAAAATGGTTTTTAATGCTTGTGAATAATTCATTAGTTCGCATTATTCCGGAAATTGCTTCTGAAATGACTTTCCTTTTTGGTTGATGTCACTAAGAGCTCGTACTTTTCAGCCTTTCTCCTGTCATGTCATCCGTTTACATTTATGCATTTGGCAGATGCTTTTATCCAAAGCGACTTGCATTGCATTCAAGATGCACATTGTTATTCTAATCAGTTCTTGCTTACCGTGGCGTTGTAAACGCCTGTACTCTACTGATTGAGCTACAGGAAAGGTGGTACAGTTGAACCCACTTATCTTCACCTCGGTTAACTCGCCAACCCTGTTATGTCAATGTTTTTGAAGTGGAAACGCCAAACTCCCTAGTTTTCTTAGCATTTTCTTATCGTTATATCGATTCTTTTATGTTGCCGAACCCTAATATCTCGAGCACAAAAGAGGGACAAAGTCGCCACTTAACATCAGTTATCTCGATCCCCGTGACTAATGATAGTAGCGAGTTCACGTTGCACGAGCATCACGGTCTGTGCGGTCACTCACTCTTGCGGCGCAGTGCGCAGTTATGAGCGAATGTGTTTATGTGTGTTGTGACTGTGTTTACGCTGTGAGTGAAATTGTGTTTGCAAAGTTGGAGAATATAATTAAAGGTTTGTATCGAGAATCAAAGGTGTTTTTTACCACCTGCGGCCATCTCTCTCCCTGCGCGCACTCACACCAGAACAGCGCACACAACAGCGAATGGCGTCTTAAAGGTATATTCCCAACATATACAAAGTAGCCGTTACAATCTCTGCTGTTAGTTGGTGCACATATGCCTTTTGTTGTTAGCAAACATATACAGTGAGTGCACATTTTTATAGCATGCCGATCGCTTCATCAAATAAATCGCCATATTGGCTTTTGGTTTTCTCAATCCTCGGTTATCTCGACGCTTTTTTGCAACCCCCCGAGACCGTCGACATAACCGTATTCCACTATATTAAGAAGAGTTTTCGTCAATCCGATCACACGTGGACGATGCTTAAAACAGGTGTAAAACGTTTTGAGATGGTCCACTTTCGGCCATTACCAAGGTTAGTCGAAGGCATTCGTACAGACGCAAAAGACCACCCGCTCTCCTCCCACTGACCTAATGCCTAAACCTCATGGGAAGTGCGCTATCCAGATGGGATTTAAACTTTGTCGGCTGAACACTTAAATTTGGTTTCAAAACTAAAAATATCAAAATGTTCTTTCACCATTCCTGATATCTAACACGCGCTTGCGGTGTTTGGCGTGGCTATCAGAGCAGAAACGAAAGCTGATGCTCTCTGTTTTTTGTCATCTATTTTCACTCTTATATGTAAACTGCGCTAGCTTATTTCATCCATTAGGTCAAAAAATTTAAAAAGTCCATACATTTATCTGCTCATTGACTCTCCCCTTAAAGAACTCAGGACAGAAGTGGTCGAAAGTAGACAAAAGAGACAGCAAGTTTTAAATGAGAATGTCTCCCTCGTTTACTTGTGATCCGATTGACCAAAACGCATCTTAATACCAGGTTTATAACAGGGCCTAGAGACCACTTTGCATGATCCCTTCAATTGCCAAAGGATCAAGTCAATTCATGCATTTGATTTATTTTTCGTGAATATCCCGTTTCATTTGGCAATGCATCACATTACAAAGGTAAACCGGTTGTCAATTGCATTTCACGTTGTCTAGAATGTTGCAAATTTTTGTCAAATTACATAGGGTTTAAGAATAAAGTAAATAGTTTGATATTAACAGCTAATGACTTAATAGTTTGACCAAACATTTATATATTCTATATTGAAGTTTTATTATTTTCGTGCAACCCGAAACACTTCATTGGGAGTTTAAGTAGTTTGATAACAGAGAACAAAAATATTAATTGCCACAGAAAAAAAAAAAAAAAAAAATATATATATAATTTTAACGACCACTTTGACTTATGTTAGTATGTTTGTGTGTGTGTATAATATATTCACACACTCACTAACATGCATGCATATTTGGCAGTATGTTCATATTTTAAGTATGCTCACACAGTGAAGCATTAAGTGGCATTTAGGCACTTTTAAATTTTTCTGTGGTCTGATCAAAATGGACGCCGTGTGAGGGATGGAGAGGAATGCATGTTGTGCATTTTTAAGGCGGTATTGCTGCAGGGAGGTGCATTTCATACTAGTTATAAGATAGCGCCCGCCTCAAAATTGGGACCTGCAGCATTTGATTTCAAGCCACCAACATCCCATCACTTCAAGACGTGCTGAGGTAATTACGTAGAGATTATCTACGATTACTCTTCTGTTCCAAAATACAGATTTTTTGGAGGCACCTAAACCTTTTAAAACTGGAACTTGAATGTTCGGCACTTTGACAGTTTCATGTCATGTTGGCTTTATTTAAATTAAATAAGAAAAGCATGTTTAATTTTGTTAACTTTCCAGACAGCAAATATTAAATCGCCAGTATTCTGTATTTCTTTTGTTTTTCCATTCACGTTGCATTGGTGAGTTGTTTGTTTTTCAGCAGAGAACATGCCGTAAGAAGCAAGTGTACTTTTAAATCTGTTCGTTAGGATTTTCAGTATGTTAATTTATGATTATTAGTAAATGTATTATTTTTGTAAATATATTTGATGTCAAATATATTTGGACCTACTTTACATTAAGCTTCTTTAACTACTATGTACCAGTATTTAATTTTGTCAAAGTAATTTAATTTAATACAGTGCATTTATTTATTGTAGACATGCATGTTTAAAGAGAAAAAAACTATGCAATTACATATTACACTTTTAAACCTTCTATTTCCCCCTTAACCAACCCTTAAAGGTACTCATACACCCAAACGTGTCCTAACCATACCCGTTTCCCACCTCAGTAGCAGCAAGTGTTTATTAGTACAACATGAACACAAGCACCACATTCTCTGCACCATAAGATGCACTGGATTATAAGGCGCAGTCTCAACTACGGGGCCTATTTCTGTATTTAACCCATACATAAGACGCAACGTATTATAAGGCTCATGCTAAAACATACGGTCTACAAAAAAAAGGTAATGGAAGCAAAAAGTGAGTTTAGTTGAACTTTATTTTAGTATATAACAATACACTAACATTATGTTTTAGTCAATCCATCAAAGTCATCATCTTCTGTGTCTGAATTGAACAGCTGGGCAATTTCGCCATCAAACATGCAGGTGTTGTACCAAAATCTGCCTCCCCCTCATTCATTAATACGCGCTTCCTTGAGCATATTCGCTTATAGCTCAATTTTTTTTTTCATACAACAAACACCCAGCCATCAAGTGAAAAACATAATTAAATATTATTATATTTAAGATAATTCATGCACAAGTACAAAGAGAAGAGTAATAAAAATTTTCTGATTTTCGTGCAGTAGGAAAATCATTTCAGAGTGAAATCAACAGTTTTGCTGGTGCCTTTATCTCTCATCCATTACAGTTTCAATCCATCTGACATCCCTTTATACACAGTATTTCATTTTCTATGTATAAATTTAAGTGTACTCAAAACTTCTGCCCACGTTCTGGGTGTTTGCTGTGTGGGGGAAAAACAATCGACTGATAAGCGAATATGCTCCAGGAAGCGCATATTAATGAATGCACGCGACGAGGAGTCAAACACCCGTCTCAGCTGCAGTAGGTATACAGCGTGGCGGAAGTGGACGCACTGTACGTATTACGTATAGTTCTCTAATTGGTTTAATCTTTGCCAGTTTATGTACTGTACGTATTACGCCCCTGTGTCGGCGGGAAATGGTCCGACAGTCAATCAAGCGGAGCGCTTGCCGAAGTCGCACAACAACATTTTTACAGATTTCGGAACTCAGTCCACACATAAGGCACACATGCTTTTAGGGGCGCCTTATAGTGCGGAAAATACGGTACAGTGGAGTTCGGTAATGTCGACGGCCTCGGGGGTTGCAAAAAAACGTCGTAACAATCATAACATATTCGTGAGGTCATCACGCTGTACTAGATTGCATACTTTCTTGCTTTCTGCCTGTCTAATGTGCTTTCTCAACAAATTCGGCTTCGTCCCGTCTTTTAATAACCTGGTTCTTCAATCCACAATGGCGCTGAGCAGAGCGCACTTCAGAACAGAAGCTCGCTGTTTGTGAGCTGACCGTGTGTGTGTGTGTGTGTGTGTTCGTGTTCATCTAAGCCTCATGCTCATTGGTCGTTACTGCTCGTTACTGACCAATGTAAAAAAACAAAGACCAATCAAATCAGAGAAGGCGGGCTTTATGTGCACACAGAAGTGCATGAGGCTTGTGATGTGGGTGGACCCACGACAGCTCTCGTGTGAACGTGCTTTCACTTCAGAGAGTGTTGCGCGGCGCTTTGAGTAAAGCGTCACTGACTGAGCGACCAGGACCGCGATCACGTGCAACGCAAACTCAGCGCATGCGCAGTGAACTAGGTACGCTCATGACTCACGAGATAACCATGTGAAATGGCGAATTTGTCAGAGATATTTACTCGAGATATTAGATTTCGCCGACATTAAGGAATCGACAATACTAAGACAAATAGGGAGTTTGGCGGTTCCACTTCAAAAACATTGACATAATAGTATTGGCGAGTTTACCATGACTCGAGATAAGTGAATTCCACTGTATTTTGTTTGTACCTAACATTTTTTTAAAAGTACATAGTAGTTAAAGACTTCTAATATAACATGGGACCATATCTATATTTATTGGTTTTGCAGTATAAGCTTTCTAAAGTAACCACCATAAATCTGTAAATACATACTATACAAATGTTATTATACATCAGGCTTAATGTATACCACTCAATTTTATACACTAACAGATATCCCTGTTATCTCCATTGATGCATTCATAGTGACATAGTGTCATTCTTCTTAGATTGCTTTAAAATCTTGACAGTGTAATTGAGGCTTTAAATCTGAACTGTTGCTTGCTGAGAGTAAGGAGTGAAGCAAATTGGTATGATTCTCATAAATGTCAGCCAGCGGTCTTATTTGGTGCAGTTCACTGCAGTGTGTGAATGGTGCAGAGCGAGATGGAGGATTTATATGCAGTAACTACCTGTTTATGTTATAAAAACCTCACCATATAGAGTTTTTCTAAGGAAACAAATCATAATGTCCCCCATTTTGTCTTCATTTTAAGGTCAGTTAAAGTCTGTCATGGAACACGTGCTGGAATTCGCTGTTTGTGAGCTGACCAAAATCGTGGAAGACAGCTTTGACGACCTGCTCTCGGAGTTCACCAAGAAGGAGCGGGAAAACCACATATTGAAAGAGCAGCTACAGGATAAGAGCGTAGGGGAAACCAATGACGTGGTTGCTGCGGTACCGGAAGACTGCGAAAGTGACTCTGCCTCTCCTAGCAGTTCCAAAGTAGGAAAGCAAGAGTCGAAAGGCCTGCAGGACCAATCACACAAAAAAGAGTGGGAAAAGGAACAAACTGAATCCACCAACGGTAGGAAGTTGAAAAGGACATCATTTATTTGAAATATATATATATTCTGGTCTGATTGTTCTTGCTTATTAAAAGTTTTTTTTTTTTCATATCCAGAAGTGTGAAATTAGAATTGCTTCCTCCTTTAATTTTATTATTATTTTTTTTACAATAATGTGGGAGGAATCGAAATTAATTGTGCCTGCTGGTGACATTGTGTATTTGCATGCGCTGTTTGCATTGTTTTGGCACACTGTTCACCAAAAGAATTATGAAAACCAGGTAACTGTACAAATGCAAACTGTACAAATAACTGTGTTCCTACATTTTGATTGGATATCAGGCTAGTCATGCAGGTGTTCACCATCATTTTCTTGTGAGTTAGCGAATTCTAGCTTTCGCGTTCAATAGAAAATGTGAAATAAAATAAGCCCACATTTAAAAACAGTATTACACCAAAACTGAGTTTCCCCTGTTATTAACACATAATTTATTGTTCAACAGTCGACAGGCAAAAAACAAAAACTCAGTGCCATCTGTTCTTTGGGTTTCATTCAGAATTCTATTTTTAAGATCTTATGTAAAAACAAAGCAGGCCTGGCCAACAGTTCTTTCCAAGATTGCTCACTTTAAACGTCTTCGGACTGATATTGTCTGGATTGCAGGTAATTCGTGAATAAGACCTGAAGAAGTGCTTGTGCTGAAACTTTTTGTTTTTCAGTTAGTCTAACAATTTAATTCTAACTTGTAAGTTGTTGCTTTCAAATGAAAAAATCACTTTGCGAAGTGTTCCAGGTATTTAAAAGCGAATTCTGCTTTATTTTCAAAAGATATGCAACTAAATCCTTGATTGCTAAATCTACCGGCAAAATTCATTTGGACTTCCAGTCTAGTTCAGTGTATAACCCTGATTATGAACTAGTTTTGAGCCAATTAAGCCTAAAAATAAGTCATTGTTTGTCAATTCTTCCTTAATTCAAATTATTTTTCCTCAGCAGAACCAGACAAGCAGACTGTCATTACAGTGGCTCAAGACTGGGTGCCCATCTTGGACAAAGTCTTTGGGCAGAAATGGTGTAGTGACTTCTGGCAGATCAAAGAGGTCACCACCAGTAAGGAGGAGCGCACTGAGCTGAGCTCGGGCTCAGTGACTGACATGGACAGCCTAATTAGAGAGACGCTCATGCCATCTTGCCTGGCCACTCAAAGGAAACTGGAGCTTGAGGTGGGGCAGCCACCCTGGTTGCAGGTAGACGATATGGAGGTTGTTTCTCTATCCTCGGACACACAAGGCGTTCCTGTCGTCAGCTCCACAGGTAGGCTGTGCTGATAATCTAGTGCGGTTATGATTTAAAAGCAAACCAACATTTTAAGTCGCTCTCTTTTTACAGGCATCAACTCTCAAATCAGATCACCGTCTATGCTGCAAAGACTCCTGACGCTTCCATCCCAGCTTCTCGAGGATGACGAGGAGTCGATGGATGGTGTTCCCAGTCAAGAAGAGTCCACCGATCCAGTTGATTCGCAAGTCAGCAAAGGTTCAAAGAGTATCCAGTTGAATAAGGTAAAGGAAGAGGAGGATGAAGACCCGGAGGACGGCGACGATGACAACGAGACGACGGGCAGGTGCGAGTCCTCGAAACCCAAAGGTAGGAGGAAATCCCATGCTTGCAAAGAGTGTGGCAGAAAGTTCAGCCGAGTGCATCTTCTCAGAGCTCACCGGCAAACGCACGAGGAGACGCCCAACCGATGCCCAAAATGTGGAAAGAGTTTCTCCCAGTCTTCACGGCTCCAGGCTCACTTACGGACGCACACGGACAAAACAACATGAGAGCGTGTAGATGGAGCAAATTCAAGAGAAATTTAGCAAAAAGAAAGGGATGTTCTCCAATGTTTGTTGCTTTTCAGAGTGAGTCAGACTTTCAAGTTCATTTCAAGTAGGGATGCTCCGATCAGGATTTTTGTAGCCGATAACGACTAAAGTTTTCTTATGATCGGCCGATTTTGATTCCGATCATTTAAGCTTTATAGAAGTGATCTGTACACGCTTTGTGTTTACTGTCATTGTAAAAAAAACAATTTTTTTCAGATAAAATAATACCACAGATGTTGCCTTGGTTGTCATGTACAATAATGTTGTAATTGTTTTAATTGAGAATCAAATAAATAAGCACAACAAATAATAATCTGAAGATTTTGATAGGCCTTTTTAAAAACAGAACCTAACCTAAAACACTTTCTATATTAGGATACTTATTACTACTGGCTACTGTTACACTACAAGATGTTGAAATTAACTATGAGCGCCACTTTACAAGGCTCAGTCGATTAGCAACGAGTCACCTGTGTAATGCTGAGGCATTAATTCAAAGCATTGAACAAAGACGATGGCAGTCGTGGGAAATCCCCTTAAACATTGAAAGGATACTACGACAAAGATAATGCTGACAACTGATGGCGAACATGCATTTTTTCTCAAGAGTATATGACTTGGCCTGAAGAAGGACAGTAGTCGCACACGCCTTAGACACTGAGCAGATGACAGAGTTCATTCAGCGCAGCGCCATCTTTGATTTTTAACGAGAATGAAAGCGACGCTGTGAGGGATATCTCAATATGCATCTCTTCAGTGGGTTGTACTGTTATTTAATGTGTTTTTGGATTGTTCTGCTGACGAAACTGCAAAAATACCTCAAGAAATTTCATTTGACTGAAAACATAAAAATAAGCGATCTAGGAGCTTTTTACAGCAGATGCCATTGAAAATATGCCAGGTATATCCCTCACAGCCTTGCTTTCAAACCCGTCACGGCTCTGCTCTGAATAAGGTCTGTTAAATCCTTTGGCCAATGTTCCTCCATGAGATATTGCTTCAGAACATGACAGGTGACTGCGTATCCATTCGTGAGATCAGCCAGATTTAGTGACTACAAATCGTGATTACCGGCCGATGGATCGGAGCATCCCTAATTTCAAGTACTGAAGGAAGTACAAATAATTTGTAGCCTTTTTTCCTCATTTGAAGGTACTCTGACATAAAAGGATTTGTCAACGATTTAAAATGTTTCTTTTTAGTTCCCTAATTTTAGGGAACAGCTGTGTATGCAGTGTAAATATCAGAATAGGGCTATACAGACATGACATTAAGGACCGAAGAATTTCCTTTTTCCATTGGGTGTGATTTTTCATAATTCAAGTATTAAAAGATCCTACAACTTTGTAAATATTTCAAACGTTACATGAGACTATTATGGAAAAAGAAAGCATTTGCTAGGTCCCTTGAAGCATGGTGTCTTTTCCTTTTTTTAACAAACCTTTTGAATGTTAAAATTGTAATGCGTCTCCTGCGATCAAATCGACCATCTTTTCCTTACAGACTAAGTACTCAACATGAAATACCTCTTGTGTTCAGATATCATACTGGATTGTTTTTATGTAATTAAGGTTTTGACTTGTATGTCCGTTTCTAAATGTGTTCTTCACCCTTTCACCATGAATGGAGGACGGCTTACAGTTTTCGACTTGAACTTGCACAATTGTCATGACGTGCAAAACTAAGGAGCTGTCTTCAAGAGGCAAGGAGTCTAAGGATGAAGTTGGCGTTAGGACAAGAAAAGTGACATGGTTATTGGAAAGAAACTTGAAGTTCCTAACCCTTCATGTTCTCGTTTCAGTGACTTTATTAGTGGATCTGACTTTTCCAGTATCCTCAACTAGAGTAGTGTCTTCCTGTACTGATTGCGTTGTAGTGTTTGCATGGCTCTACATCTTGAACTTGGAGAAATGCTCAGTGGTCTGTTGTGAGATTTGGTTTTCCCAGCATCTGTGAATCTATCTGCGTATGGAGTCTTCCTTACGGAAACTGTTATCTATAGTTTTCCGAGAGGCAGACGAGCCCTGCACTTATGATATATGCCCCTTATCGAAGGGAACGCTAACGGCGAAGTTCTACTTGTTGCACACATTCCCTGAAGTTTTACAATATCATCATCGTCAGTAATAAGTATGATGGGGGGAAAAAAGTACAAGGTGTTACTGCTTCTTCTTCTTGGATCAATACCTCATCAACGGGACCATATCTTTTGGGACTTCTGCAATATCAGGAGTTAAGGTCCTGTTCAAACGAAACGTTTACAAATGGAACAGGACTGGCTTATTTTGTTTAACACTACCTAATATCTCACTGTAGGAAGGTACCAAGTATTTGCGACCCAAAGATTACAATGAAGGGAAACCTTATTCGACCATACACGCTCTTCTAAGATTCAAATTTTGTGTTTTTCATTATGGGTCATTACATGTTAAATTATGAACCCCAAGGCCATGTCCCAAATGGCACACTTCAACGGTGTATTGAGTATCTTAAGTAAGTTCACCCCAAAATGAAAATTACCTCCATGATTTACTCACCCTCAAGCCGCCTTAGCTGTATATGACTTTCTTCTTTCAACCAAACATAATTGAAGTTCTATTTTAAAATGTCCTGTCTCCTCCGAGCTTTACTATGGGAGTGAATGGGACCTTAGATTTTGAGGCCCAAAAAAAACACAAACATATGACATGCGCGGAAGCGCAGAGGATTAAAGAAAAACAAAACACTGGTCACAAATTAGAGTGTAAAACAAATTTTGTAAAGAGAAATGTCAGAGGATTTCGATATTATCAGAGGAGACCAGCTTGAGTTAGTTGCCTAACCCTATTTGTTTGAACCGCGAGAGATATCCACTCACCTAAACTGACCCTAAGTGGGTCAGAGGTCATTCGCATAGTCAGTGATTATGGTTTGTTGTAAATTTGGATGTTTTTCTGTGAAAAACCCCCCGCATCACTTTAGCTTCAGAAGGCCTTTATTAACAACCTGGAGCTGAATGTATTTTTTTCTTCTTCTTTTTTTTTGATGGATGGATTTGCTTTTTGGAGCTTCAAAAATGCTGGCTGTATTCACTCCCATTATAAAGCTAAGAGCCTGGATATTTTTTAATATAACACTGATTGTGTTTGGTTGAAAGAAGATTTATATACATCTAGAATGGCTCGAGGGGGAACACATTTTCGGGTGAATCCTTCAACTTCATCAGTAGACTATAATGAAGTACATCATCCGTTGCTAGTGCCTAGGTTTAACTGTTCAATAAGCTGATTAAGTCATCGTTTAGCACCCTGCCTTTGATAAGAACTTACCAGAACTCCTTTCTTGTGCTTTCATATGAATATTCAACTATAGCTATTGTACTAGTTCTCTTTATCCATGTTACTGCTAGTCAGATCTGACTTCTGTGTGATTAGAAATGTTAAGATAACTTCGTATGTTCCACCGATGCATTCCAAGAGGGATAGTTTGTCCAAAAATGAGAAAATACTCAGACATTTCTCAAAATGTCTTGTTTTATGTTCCCCGGAATAAAGAACGACATGAGGGTGAGTAAATGATGACAGAATTTACGTTTTTGGGGGAACTATCCCTTTAAGCCCTTAAATGACTGACGATCTGGCGATATTGGTATCAAAATAATGGTCTATTTTCATTTGTTCTGGGTTACAATAAGCAATTTAAGATTAATATTGAAGGACTTGAAGTTTTGCAACAGCCCCATGTACACCAATCTATTTATAACCATAAATTAAAGAAACTGCGCATGTAAAATCTCATCGGGTGCAGCCATTTATTCAGTTAGCAATGGCAAACGTGTGATCCAGTCTCTTGTAAAAACGACGTTGCAACTTTGTGCGGTGTGTGTATATACAGTGCCTGAAATAGTTTGTGTGTGCGTGTCTGCGGTCACCGACTCTCCATGAAGTTGATCATGATGGAAACTCAATTGACTGGCATTGATCTCCTGTAAGAATGCTTTTACCTGTTCATTTTTGTAGCCTTTTTTATGAAGCGAAATCAACCGTAACCTTCTGCCAAACAGTCTGAAAATGGGTTCTAAGAGCTTTGCAGTCATTTGTTCGCCCAGAGAACTGCATCATTCTTACGATCTACTTGAGCATTTTGGTGTTTTGTTTAATGTTTTGCATGATGACTCCTTTTTATAGTTTTTGTATTGCATTGTATCGAAAAGAACACTTCTTCAGACCAATTGGATCAACTCTTTTCCATGGATCATGTTTAGTAGTTTTCTGTTATGTTAAAGCATAGTAGTTTTGGATGGATTATAGAGGATCAGCATTTGACCAATAAATGCCAAGAATTATGTTTGTATCATTTTTTTATTTTTATTCCAATATATATTTTGCACTGTTGCTCCACACATCCATACCTCAGTTTTGTTTGTAGTCTGAAAGCTTTGCGTAGAAATCCGATTGTTCGTTTGCTCAGTTAATTACCTCAGGACTCGTTCACACGAGTGCTCAGTTAAACTTTTAAGCAATGCCTTTGCGTTTACACTCAAAGAAAACTCTACTTAATTCATATTTGTTCATCTACAGAAAATCATTGTCATGATCCAGATAGAAAATCAATACTAAATAATCTTTTCAATGTTGTAAAAAATTTGGTCAATGAGCAGAACTGGTTACTATAGGGGCGGTGAGTGTACTTGTTTTTGATTGGATGGTTTAGATTGTTTTTATATCTTAAAAATGCCTGTTGTTGTAACCGGCATTTACTTTTTTCCAAAAAACGAATAATTTTTTTCTATCACTGAAATGTCTTTTAATGTGACTTGAAGTAGTTGTACATTTGAATTATAGCAATGCATTAAAAGGTGGAGAATTGCATCCTTTGTCATTTTTCATTCCGAGTCTCGAATTGTATCTTGTTTCGTCCATAAAATCTGCTTCCTTCATTTCTACCAGTGTGACTTTTAGAGTTGGGCGAGTTTCTGAACTCTACGGCCTACAGCTGGGATCACGAGGTGAATGTTTTTCCGAAGACTGGATGCGTGGCTGGGCGAAAGGTAACCCATTAATATCCCTAAGGGTGTTTCTAATAAATTCTACCAAAAAGTCCTCCAGCTAGATGCAACTAAAGCAGCCTTCCTGTTCGCTGTTGTTGTGATGTCTAAGCAACAGCTGTGTGACGCTTGCAGATTGATTCATATCAGTTGTGGAAATTGCTGCATTCTGCAGTGCAAAAGCTGAACGACATTCACAGCATTGTTTCTAAAAGTAAATGACAGATGTCCGATGTTGAGCTTTCCTGGAGCTCAAACAGTAGAGCGTAGCACTTGCAACGTCAAGGTCATGGGTTCGATTCCCAGGGAAAGCTTTGGATAAAAGCGCCTGCCAAATGCATGAATGTAAATGCCCAATTGTTATTTTCAATAAAGAACATATAGGATAAGTATATGCATGACATGTTTTAGAATGAGAAAGACCGAAATCATTCAGTGTCTTGGATTTTATAATTGGTCTTTGGCTTTGTAAACGCATATCAACACTTTAATTACATTTTTTTACTTTTTAAAATATTGTATAGCTACAGCAATTGATAAAGCATGTTATGCATGAAGGCAATCACACATTTTGTCCTGTGCAATGGAATGCAAGTCTCATCATTGAAATTGTTTGTTGATAACCATGCAATATCTGTCCACTATCACAACAACTCGGAGTGTCCGAGCATGTGATGCTCCTCTCTCTCGTCACGCTGCTGTGTGTCTGTTCCTTCAGATGATGCATAATAGCATTAATCGAGCCAGAGTATGAAAAACACATCTGGTTGAACAAAACGCAATTTGTTTAGTACGTGCAGATGTTTATTTCATTTCCCCCGGCCGCGCGTCCTCCGATAAAACGAGCTTTTGTCGGAAGTAAACAAAGTCGCTGGTCCTGCTGCGCGCGCATTTACATTTTTACGACGGAAGTACAACGGCTGAAACCCGGAGGAAAGCGACAACGGGAGAGAAAACGAAGCGGAATTAGTCAATGAGAGGGAGGAGAGAGAGGGAAAGAAGGAGTGTGTGCGACAGGGAGGCTGCTGGACGCTGGGGCCGAGGTGGACGTGGCGGGTCCGGCAGGGGTTTGATGTGGGTTCCGCTTCGGCGCGCTGACGGCCGAAAAAAAGCAATGAACAGGTAAAAAAAAAAACAAAACCCACGAGCGTTTTTACTCGCGCACGGTTGTCTTCATCTTTTTTCCTCCTCCTGTCCCTCCTGATAGGTAGTGATGAGAGTGTGCATGATCCGCGCAAGTCACGCAACTCTCCGCATACGCCCTTCTATCGCAGCGAGCGTTTCGCATTGTTATGCAAAGGCGAACGAATCGACGTTTGCGTTGAAAAGTTGCAGCTGGCTCAACTTTCCCTGCGCGAGCGGATCGTTCGGCTGATGCAGCGCCGCTCGGATACAAACAAGATGGCCACTGGCTCGCGCATGCTGGCGCTGTGGCGCTTCTCCCTCCTGTCTTTGTATGTTCTTCAGCACCACCGCTGGAAACGCCGAAACGCGCCGCTGCGTGCCGATAGACCCGCTATTCGCCGCCCGCGTAACACGCTCGCCGTTCGCAGCCGTCGTGGATTAATCGGCTCTCTCGGTGGGGCAAAAAGTGCAAAAGATTTATTGTGTACAAAAACGCCGCCAGATTCAAGAAAGGCAGCAGAAAAGTGCGTGATGCGTGGCGAACTCGCGAAGCCTCTCCGTGATTCTCGGTCTAATCGACGAGCTCTTTTCTTTTGTACCAGCACAGCCACATCAAGTTTTCTTGTGTTTTTATTTTTGTCCCGTCTTCCTATTTTTCTCCGGCCTAAAATGTGCACTTTCAGAGAGTCGTCACACACAATTACACAAATGACGCGACGTTATACACGCATAAGCTTGAATCTCCCTCTTTTGTTTTATTCCTGCTTAAATCTGCTCGGGTTTCATATTTTATGGTACTATTTCATAATAAATGTTTGTGTAAACATCTGGCTGTAATGCCTCTCCAATGTGTCAGATTGACATCTTGACGTGTGGATGCTTGTCATTTTTATCAGGTCAATGTTCATAAACGATGGCATTTATGCGGGAAAAATATGCCAATGTGGTCAAGTGATTTTGTGTTTTGCATGAACAGGTTTGTCACATGCATGCTTTCAAGAAACAGCCATTTTGAAATGACTTTTGATGTACGGGCAAAATATCCAATGGATTTGTGTTTGATCCAGCATTACTTGAGCAGCTTTTCTTTTTTTTCTTCTTTTTTTTACTTTTGCCCTTTTGTGTAGATTGAATTTTGACAGCTAAAGTCCAGCACATGGTGCTTTAAAGTCATGGGAATAATTGCATTCCTGAATGCCATCAAGTAAAAACGAAGTCATAAGACGTAATTGTGAATCTTCATGGTAGATTTTTTTTTGTCCATTGTTGTCAATGTCTGAGGAAACTTGTCACTAAACTATATTTCCCATCATTCTCCATTGCATATAGTAAAATGCACAGATAAAGCATCAAGTAGACACCAAATGTGCATCCTTTGCTCTTCGTTATGTTGCATTAGTGCAAAAAACACTTGTTTGGAGATGAAAAAGAGGCCCAGATATGAAATGTTCCACCAAATCTCAAGAAAACTATCAAGTGCTGTACAGAAAATAAAAAAATACATAAAACATTACATGCTAAAAGCAACTTTTGGTAACTCTGTATTTTACAGTGTCGTTGTTACATATGTTGCCTGCAGTTACTATAGTAATAACTATAAATTATGCATAATTGCATGCAACTAACCCTAAAGTAAGTACATGTAGGTACTTAAATGTGTAATTACAGTGTAACAAAGATGCCTTAAAATGAAGTGCAACCCAACTTTTCTAAATCATAATCCCCAAAATCACAAACTTATTCAAATGCCAATAAAATTAAGTCTCAAGTCTGCTTTTAAAGACATCAATACACGGATTTAATCTTTTTATTGGAATGCACCAAACAATGATTGAATGTTAACAACAGGATATAAAACTATGGTTCCATTGTGCAAAATCTTTTGTGACATTATTATGATTTTTATACGAGCAAAGTGACATTTAGTTGCTGTTTGAATGCTGTACATTGAATTTTTGTTTGTTTCCTCCCCATCCCAGGAGCCAGGGGATTCACGGTTGTTCCTAACCCAGGTCAGAGGTTGCCGTGGCAGATGTGACAATCCCCGCTCAGGAATCCCGCTTTTATCTCTGTGAAAGTAAGGTATATTACTCATAACGGAAGCTTCGGTCAGGCGGTGGACTAGCTTCCACCAGGATGGCAGAGTTGGAGACAGAATGCATCACTTTAGGACTAAATAATTTGGTGTCGGATTGCGACACCCCGCCCCTCGACTCTTTGCAAGCGGAGTGCGCCACGCCGACCCTGACCATGCTCTCGTCAGAATGTAGCATGCCTTCGCTCAGCTCGCTGGCGTCCGAGATCGTGGAGCCCATGGCTATGCTGCCGTGCATCAAAAGCGAGCCCGACCTCGACCCCATCCGGACGGTGGACCTCTCGGTGATTCAGCCCCTGAGCACGGCCGAGCTGGGCTCCGAGCAGATCAAGATGGAGATCAGCGGCCTCGACTACATCAAATCGGAGCACCACAGCGACCTCCATTCCTTCCACAGCACGGAGCTGGACTCCTACAAGTCACACTATGAACCCAGCCTGGTGTTCGATTACATCACCCACGTCTCGGACAGCCTGGAGTACATCAAGTCAGAGCAGCATTCGGACCTGCACAGCTACTACGCCAGCGAGCTCGGCGCCATCAAGACCGAGTACGATCCCATTTTCATGTCCAGCCACATCAAGACCGAGATGAACGGCCTGGAGTCCATCCACATGGCGGAGCTGCGCACCGAGCTCAACAAGCTCCGGCCCGATATCGTAATCGAAGGCATGGGGAAAATGGACTCAGACTTCCCCTCTGGAACCCTTTACGAACTGACGTCCGTCCAGGCCAACAAAGCGCCTGCTGCGCACAACCAAACCAGCACAAAAGGCCACGGGCCGACTCCACGCAAACCTCGCAACCTCACAGGTGAGAAGCCGTTCTCTTGCACTCAGTGCGGGAAGAACTTCAGCACCCTGGGTAACCTGAAGACTCACCAACGTATCCACACCGGCGAGAGGCCTTACACTTGCTCCCAGTGTGGGAAGAGCTTCGGGCAGGCCGGTAACTTGAAAAGGCACCAGCTCATCCACACGGGGCAAAAACCTTACACCTGCGCACACTGCCCTAAGGGTTTCACTAAAGCGGACGACCTCCGCTCGCACCAGCGGCTGCACACGGGCGAGAAGCCGTTCAGTTGCGCCGAGTGCGGAAAGTGCTTCAGTCAAACCAAGGAACTCAAAGCCCACCAGTTGAGCCACACGGGAGAGCGGCCCTTCTGCTGTTCGCTGTGCGGCAAGAGCTTCACTAAAGAGACGAGTTACCGCAATCACCAGCAAATCCACACGGGCGAGAAGCCGTACAGCTGCTCCCAGTGTGGCAAATCTTTCAGCAATTCAGGGGTCCTCAAAACGCACGAGAAGATTCACTCCGGGGAAAGGCCGTTCGGCTGCACCCAGTGCGGCAAAAGTTTTGGGCGCTTGGGACATCTTAAAGCACACCAGCAAATTCACACGGGCGAACGGCCGTACACCTGCCAGCAGTGCGGGAAGAATTTCAGCCAATCAGGTCATCTCAAAGCACACGAGCAGATTCACAAACGAGAACGGCCAGATCTTAGCAGTGGCAGCAGTCGCAGTAACGATAGTAGCTGAAATAAAACCTCATTACATCTCAAAAAAGTATTACTTTTTTTTTCGTTGCTTTTCTTTTTTTCAGTTTCTTTTATTAAATAAAAGCTACAATATATATAAATATATAATAAAATATATATATGTTTCATTATGTTTTCATACCTTACGTCTCTTCTTTTCTTAATATCTTCTTTTGGTTACTGTCGTGACTGATTTTCTCTTATGAAAGTGTCTATGTTTGGGATCGGTGAGCTTACAGAGAGTCTTTGTATCTTGTCTGATCTGTGTCATAGTGAGTGCCATTCTAGTTTCTTTCCTCCAGTAAAATACTCCGTGTACACGTTTATTGATATGTAATTCTTAAATCATGTACTGGAATGACTTATTAAAGAAACTAATGTTTAAAAAACGAAAACATTTGCTGTTATTTTTGAAATGTTTGAATAGGTTTCTTACCTGTTCCTTTATTTTTACAGCAGTGATTGATGAATGCAAACGGTACAATTTTGTTTTACTTGTGCATCTAATAACGAAATGGAAGGACGATGGAAAGTTAAAGCTGGTGTGTGTATTTGCATGAATAACTATGATTGTTTGAGTGTGGCTATTTTAGGATTTATTGAAAATATCATCTGTAACTCTTGCATCCAATTGTTAAAATTGTATCTATGAAACCTAAATTAACTTAATCTCTGCACCTCTAGGTTTTGTTCTACTTCCAGTCCAGTAGAAGCTGGATTTAATGTCAAGGATTAATGTGTCCAGCTTTCCCAGAGCTCAAACAGAAGAGAGTGGTGCTTGCAACGCCAGTGTCATGGGTTCGATTCCCAGGGAAAGCAACTGATTAGAATGTCAATGTGTTTTTTGAATGCGATGAAAGTCGCTTTGGATAAAAACATCTACCAAATGCAGAAAGTAAATGTGAGTCGTAGAACAAATTCTTACAAGAAGGTGAAACTAGACATTGCTTCTTTTTTTATTATTTATTTCTTCTTCGTTCACTGTTTTGTGTCATAAAGAGTTTGCTGACCTTAGCTCAAACCCTGTGGAATTTCTTACACGGAGGTGTTTGTTCGAAAGAAACTCTGACTGCACATGTTTTCAATCCAATTTGGATTTAAAAATAGTTCATCATCAAAGTAAACTGCGGAGTGATTTATATCAGATGCATCTCAGACCAAGGACTTGGTGATTTGGTAAATAAAAGCCAATGTTGTGCAAGGACGTTCATTCCAGAAGTTTAAAAAATTTAATCTTTCTCCCTATAGCCTACGTATTAATGTGTGTGTGTTCATTTTAATGTGGTTCTATGGGCCAGTCTGCACATGTTTTATCTCTGGCGCTAATGATATTTGCAAGTCCTTTGAGAATCACTGAACTTGATTTGTTTGACTCCAAATAGTTATTATGGATGTTTTTTTTTTTACCTAATTGCTGTCCCAATAGTCTCATCTTTCACAAGGGAGCCGATCTAAAGTAGGCTGAAGTAAACTTAGCATGAACTGAAAAGATTTGGATGTTTTTTTCCAGCTGTGTGTGGGTTAGAATGACACATTATGGCAACAAGGATGTTGACATCTCTAACTCAAGTGAAAATCAACATACAGTTATTTTTTATTTTACTGGCAGTTTTTATTGTCTGCGCATGGCTAGCGTGGCATTAGGTAATGTTGCATGATTTACAAGTGTAGGGAACAGGGAAAGCAGTTGCCAGCAGGTTTATGCTTAAGGATGTGGACTGATTAGAGAAAAGCATAAAGGCTTAATTCCCAGCTGGTCCTGGGTAATTATCCGTGCAGTTAGTGAACTAAGTGCATCTTTGAGGAGTTGTTGCGTTTAACCACAATGACTTGAAGCTGTGCCTGAGTCAGATCTGTGCTCTCGCTACTGGCAGATATTTTGTGTTGTCAGATATATACGTGTTGTTCTCACAACGGTCAGATTCCCCCCCCCCCCCCCCCAATTAATTGATTCCCCCTACTGCTTTTAAATGTTCCTCTATAAAAAACCCACTGCTTAAATACGTTCACAGACATCAAATGACTGAAAACTGAGCAAAACAATTGATTTGAGCATTTGATAACTGGATTTACAGTGATTTCACTTTGTGTTTTCACAAGATCCTGATGAACACATAATTATTATTTGAATTATTGCTCAGTGGGTCATTTAATCATGCTTTACTGTCTTGAGAGGCTTTTGTCTTTCAAACGTTCAAATGTACAAATTCATTGTCAAAGCTTTTCATTAAACTCTCAAACCCCTGCAGTTCCTTCACGCACCCAAGTCTGGTAAACCCTGACATAATATTTGTGTCATAATGTAAAATTGAATGATCTTCATGTTGTTCAGAACAAAGAATGAGTATATTGAGAGTATATTGTCTTTCTCTTTGTGTTTCTATGTCAGTATGACGCAAGATGATCCTGTTCAAATAAAAACCATTGTTATAGGTGTAATGTAAGGGATTACGTTACTAACTACAATTTTTGTAATTTGGAATTGGTAACCAACTACAGTTGGTTAGTAATCTACCCACCTCTGATGATGGCTTACAGGTGAAGTTTTTCATTCAAAGTTGCCATTCAATGTTTAATAGTGATGTTTGAATTCCAAACTAGGTGACAATAATTTTAAGTTAATGTCTTTTATAGGATGTCAAAGTCTTGATATCATGATCATGTTCATACCCAGGATCCTGAGGCCTGCCACCAGAGGTCTCTGTCACCTCGTCATCAACACTTCTGCTCCCAACCGGCTTGTAAGTAATCAAACATGTATTTGTAGTTATTTGTGGGATCTCTTGCATTTTAAAAAAAATCTTTCATTTTCGTAATTTATTAATACAAACCTGCATATTGGACATTATTTTTCATGGTGCATTAATTCAAAATTGTATGAAAGACTGTTCAGATAAAGATTTTAGAGCAGAGTTAAGATATTCTCATTCTTTAAACTGGCTAAATAGACCTTTAAATTGCTTTTAAAAATATAAATATACATGTGCAATTTTGCCTATAAGGTAAACATTGGAAATACCACGAAAGTGATTACCATATTGTCCCGCATATAACCCGTGGATTATACCACATTTTACAAACCCTGCAGGGGGGTGCGGGTTATATCACACATTTTTTAAACGTATAAATATTTCAATATATTTGTTACGTCTCTAAGGACGTAAGGTTTTTTTTTTGCGGTATTTTTTTTTTGCTGTATTTTTTGCTTTCTGTTTTTCTTTCTTGCGAGGGTTGTTGTCTCTGGCGCTTGCACTATCACTCTGACAGCTGCCGCAAGAGGACGTGATTGGCTGTGCTGCATGAGGGCGGGCTCTCCTCATCTCATCCGATGATCAACACCTGTAGAAAACGCTTCTTAAGGGACGAGAGAGGGAGAGACTGCTTTTTCTTTTTGTTCTGATTCTGACTTGTTTGTTTTCTTATTGTATGAATTTCGTGCACAAGCACTGTGTACCGAGCCTGAACAGTTATGATAATTGACGTCATGCAAGCAACATTCGAAGTTCGAAATGTGAACTTGCGCAAACAAGTTCATCAATCTATGGGTGCGGGTTATATAAAGGTGTGGGTTTTGGCGTCAATATTTTACACAAAACCCACGGGCTATATGAGGGTGCGGATTATCTGCGTCTGCGGGTTTTATGCGTGAAAATACGGTATTAGGCTACTGTCTGTAACGAGTATACCCAGTTCTGTTGCTTTCATTGTGTTTTTACTTCTTTCCTGTGACCTAGTTTTCCTCAGTCTGTTTAATTAGTTATCCTCTTCACCTGTTGTCCATTTAATGATCTCATTTGCTCCTTTGTCTGCTCTGTGTACTTAAGCCTCTGTCTGTGTGTGTGAAAGTCATTTCATAATTGAGATCCTTTTTATTACAGAAAATAAAGGTTCCTAATCGTTTTCTTTTTTCCTTTATTGTTTTGCAGTAATGCCCAAAAAAAACATTTTCTGGTTCTGCAATGTAGCACCATTGTTTCCTTAGTGCAAAGAGCATTTTAATCATCTAAAGAACCCCTTTTCCACTATCAAGAATATTTAGCACACTGGGAAGTTGTAGGTTAAAGGTTCCTCATCAAACAGGCATTAGATTACAACTCGAGCGTCAGACATGGTTGAAGATGTGGAGGAGGAAACCACTTTTCCATCTACAACCTCTTCCACAACTGTGATGACTTTGGTCCTCGATGTGGAACTGGAGGTTTTCTTTACACTGTAGAAGAAAAGCAACAATTAGTGGGACTTTCATTTTAAACTCAGTATATCGATTCAGGCACTCAGGCGGATCTTAATAAAATGACAGCGACTCTATATAAAAATTAAATCAGCATTAACACGGCATTTGGGTCGATGCTGACCTAGAGAGAGCAGCTTTTATGAAAGGGTATAAGTATGTTTATTCTTCTGAGACAAAATTTGAACAGAACAACCACTAAACTCGGGTTGGGACTTGTTGCTACATCTTTTCAAGCTTATCTGACTTCTGATTTTCCAAAAGAATTAAGATAAAAAATCATAAAAGTACACTTTCATTGAGGGGAGGGAGTCAAAACTTTAATACAATAATTCTAATAAAGTACTTAAGCTTCATCCACTACCAACTAGCTTAGCACATGTTAGTAAGGTGTTCTAAAACATGCTAATTTATGCCAACAACATGGTAAATCATGCTATTAACATGCAAAACGTGTTAAAACATGTTGTCAATGTAAAAATTCGTCCTAGCAACAAGAAAACATGCTAGTGATATGTTAAATTGTTCATCTATCTGTTTTTCTGATAGAGTATTGCCTTCAATATACTTAAAATTCAAGCTTTTAAAACTTTGGCTTTCTCAAGCCAACTTAGAAGTGTTTCATCAAACTTTACTCATCTAATTTCTGTTACAATCAGATTTCATCTAATCATCTAATTTCTGTTACAATTCTGTTCTGTGCTGGGATAAGAGTTTATAGTTAAAATATAAACACTCTGTGGTAGCGATCAAAGTGTAATCGAATCATTCATTCAAGAGATGAGTTCTCACGTGTTTTCTCCATCCAGAAGTCTCCTGTACTCTGCGATCTCCATCTCCAGTCTGGTCTTGATGTCCAGAAGCGTCTGGTACTCTTGACGCTGACGCTCCAGATCAGCACGAAGCTGCACCAGCTGCTCTTCCAGGAAGGTGACCTAGAAGCACCATAAATTTGTGGTTTCGTTCCTCTTCAGATCGTTCACTCTAAAGATGTGCTGAATAGTGTGTTTTTTGTGTTCAATAGAGGTTTGCAGTGACATGAGGAAATTATGATTTATGTATGAACTATCCCTTTCATTGCAAATCTACTCACCTGATGTTGGTAGCTTGACAACTTCATGGAAAAACGATTCTTTGTGTCAGACAATGTGCCCTCCAAAGATGATTTCTAAATTGATGATAACATACACTTTCAGAATAAAGTAATACTAAAATACTACAATGAGTAAAAACGGCCAATTGCGTATCACTGACCATGGCCAATTGGGACTGGAGTTCGATTTCCAATGCCTGAAGTCTAGATTTGACCACACTGATTTCAGAGCGAGATGTTTTCAAGTCTGTGGTACTGGTGACAACTTCTTGCTTCAGAGCTTCTGTCTAAAATAAAAAGTTGAGGGACGTTATGCATGTTGAAACGAGCTATATCACTCCGTTCTGTCATGTATGTTTTGATAGATCTCACCTTTGTCTTGAACCAGTACTCAAGATCTCTTTGGTTCTTCGTCGTGACTGATTCATAATGTTCACGGATTTCTGCCAGGGTTTTGGTGAGATCTTCATGTGGCGCTGCATCAATCTCGACGTGAACCTGTCCGCTCATTTGTGTGCGTGCAGCCAAAAGATCCTAAGAATATGCATGAATCCACATTCATCTCAATTTAAGTAACGTCACTGACAAATATTGAGTTATTTAACAACACTGAGCACAATGTACCATAGATGTGTAAAATCCTCATAGCATGAAGATCGTTTTCACACATGAATTGGCACCTCTGAGTTCAAAGTCTTTGGGATGTGCTGAAGGAGACTTTACAGAGTGATGGACTCTTGCATTGTCAAATACAAGATCTAGACTAAAAATTGATGCACCTCTTGATGGAAATAAATGTTGTCGGTGAATTTGAGCTTGGTGAATCTTGACATTGCCATCCTGGAATATGGCTATGCTGTGTCTTCCTACACGATTGTTTAAGAAATAATTCTAACACTACTTTCTAAACTACCAAAGTGAATCATTATTCACCTCCTCGTGATTTTTCTTCAAAAAGACCAGCTCCTCCTTCAGCCCTTCGATCTGCATGGTGAGATCTTTTCTGCTGATGTTGAGGTCATCAATCACCCTCTTCAGCCCGACGATGTCTGCTTCCACAGACTGACGCATGGCGTGCTCGGTTTCATATCTGTTATGAAGCAACATTTTCTTACAAACAATCACACTGGACGTTAGACAATTTACTGAAAGTCCATCAACTCCAAACTGAGGGAAAACAAATTTATTTGATGCATTCTCTAATATAGAACAACCGATAACGTTATTTGTGAAAATGTAATTTATGAAACATCTACTCCACAAAGTACGAGAACCGTTGCATTTTTCTATCACAAATTACATTATTTCAGTTTGATTAGTGATGGAAATTTGTGAACAATATCAAGTATTTAGTCATTTTTAGTTTATTTTGTGATGGAATGATAGATAAATAGAGAAAGAAAGATAGATATAATGATTGACTGACAGATGCAAGATACATGCAAAATAAATTGAATCTGCTGAAAAGACTCACTTCATTCTGAAATCACTGAAGGCCAGGCTGGTGTTATCGATGCTCAGATGGATTCCACCCTTCAAGTGAATGGCTGCCATGATCTGCACATGTACATGAATATACGTGATTTAACATTTGCCCCGTATTTAGGATGTTTCATTGCATGTCGTCCTGAAAACCCTAACATACCTTAGCCTGAAGATCATGTATGGTGATATAGTGGGCGCTGTAATCACGAGCAACAGGAGAGGCTTTGCCATCTAGAAACTGGCGGATCTTCAGCTCCAGATCAGCGTTAGCCTTCTCCAGTGAGCGAACCTTGACCAGGTAAGTGGCCAGACGGTCATTGAGGCCCTGCATGGCGAGTTTCTCATTGCCGATGATGCTGGTGTCTCCTGCAGAAAGAGAGGACTTGGAGATCCGGACCCCTGAACCTCCCGCGCCGCCGTACACGCTGCCAGACCTCACGGTGCTTATTCGGTTGCTGCTGGAGATGCGCATGGATGAGCCACTGGAGGACATGTAACCGCTGCGGGTGGAGTAGCTGGAAGCCATGTTGAGTCTTTCTGTGTCTGTCTGATGTGTCGGCAAATGAAGGAAAGAGAAAGCCGGCTTCTTTTATAGAGTGAATTTGAATATAGAACACAATACCTGGAATTCCATTCGTGTCATCTTGACACATTTCTGGAATATCTCCAGCGACCATTAAAGTCGCACCGAAGCTGAATAGTAGGATTAAGGAAACAGCTTAAATCTTTTTTTCTACAATTTGTTAATGACTTTTCTGCATCAGTGGCAGAATAAATACTTAGGTTTTTCCATGTAAAAAATGCAAAGTTGTTTTTTTAGTCTTGTTTTCCAGTAAAAAGATACAGAATTAGCATTCTTAAGACGATATAAATGTATTTGTGTATAACATTAAGACTTGTTTTCAGACTTTATCCTTCATATGTTCATTTTTCTTGTTTTCTGCTGTAAGCATGCATAAACCCGTCAAAATTGTTGAAAACTGTTGAATTGTTGAAAACCTTCAGTAATATTCAGCAAGGTTGCATTTAGTTGCATCAAAAGTAGAAACATTTATAATGGTACAAAAGATTTCGGTTTCAATGCTGTTCTTTTGAACTTTCTATTCATCACTGACTCCTGACTTTTTTTTAAATCATGGTTTGCTCAAAAAAATATTAATAAAAAAATGCTGAGAACTCTGAAAATTGCTGAAAATGCTGAAAATTCTACTTTGATGACAGAATTTTTTTTTTTTGAAATTTTAATTTTTTTAGAAGTTCACATCTATTCAGATAGAAATCAGCAGTTTTAAACTGTAATATATATATATATATATATATATATATATATATATATATATAAAACACAACTGTTTTCAAAATTGAATATATATATATATATATATATATATATATATATTATAGTATATATTTATACTTTTAAAAACAGTTGTGTGTGTGTGTGTATACATATATATATATATATATATATTACAGTTTAAAACAGCTGATTTCTATGTGAATAAATTTTAAACTGTATTTTATTCCTGTTATCAAAGTTGAATTTTCAGCATCATTACTCCAGTCGTCAATGTCACATGATCCTTCAGAAATCATTCTAAAATGCTTGGTTTTTTTTATTTATTTTTTTTGCATTGAGTGGATAAAAACAAATAACACAGGGCGGTTTTGCTCTCCACTTGCAAAATTGACACCGTAGACTGTTTCTCCCCTCCTTTTATTAGTGTCATTTTGCAGCGTCCTCGTCTATACATCTATATTTTCTTAGTTATTTTGCTGTGTTTAAAAGGCTGTCAAAATTCATACTAAACAACTTTTTTTTAAAGCGTCCAGTAGCACAGCAATCATCATCAAAAGATATGCTATTAATGTGTGAGTTTAAAGACCTCCATAGTTTTGATACCATCAAAATGAATTCTGAGTACTGATCAAACCACGTTTCTTCTATGGGCTGGGCTGGGCTGGGCTGGCATTTCTGCAGTTGATGTGTTGACATTTGTGGCATTTAAACCAGCGTTACGAAGGAAAGGTGAGGTTTATGCAAAGCATGTTCCTCAGAACAATAACCAGATTTGTTTGTCATTTTAAAAGCAATTGAAACATTTTTCAGTCTAGTTTGACCTTTTAGATGCTTTACAACTCAGCAGAAGTGATTTATAGTGAAGATTGTGCAACGCTAACAGCTTTATTGTACATATGACCCAAAACTAACCCTGCTTATCTTACCTTATCTCTCTTTTACATATTCACATTCAAATGTATTCAAGCAGACATTTGAAGTTTGTTGCTAAACCAGAGTCTACAAATGTTTTTAACCTATGTACATAGTTACATTTCTGTTTAGAAACTGTATTTTTGAAAAACTGCATGAGAAATATTTCTCACCTGATTAAACTGGTTGAATTGGGATTGAATACATTTAACTGGTAATACCTTGTTTGCATTTGTTTTGGACACTATCTTAAAGTGAAACATTTCAAAATTGCACACATTTACAATCGATGAGATAAGCACAAACATTCAGTCCATGGCATTTTTTTTATTGTTGTAAATGCTCACAAATGACTTCCACATTTTGGCAGCTTGATAGGAGGTACAGGTGTCTTCTCCAACTGACAGGAGTCTGGTGTGCTTTACTTGACAAGGGATGTTGAAGAGGAAGAAATCACCTTCCCGCCATCAACCACCTCTTCCACAACAGTGATCACGGCTGTTTTGGTGGTGGAGCTGGACGAGAAGCTGGAGCCAGAGTTGGCGGAGATTGCGAGGCTGTAGGGAGACAAAGATATACAACCAGTTAGACCTGAAATGCCTAGTTTATTTATTTATTTGTCCATCCATCCATCCATGGTCAGTGATGTACCTGCCGCTGGCTTCAGCATCCAGCAGTCTCCTGTACTCTGAAATCTCCATCTCCAGTCTGGACTTGATGTCCAAAAGCATCTGGTACTCTTGACCTTGGCGCTCCAGATCAGCCCGGAGCTGCACCAGCTGGCCCTCCATTCCACTCACCTACAAGTCAAGAGGGGAAAAGACAACACTTTTAACCCCAATACAGGTCATTTGAATGATCTGGCTCCAGTAAGAGTTCTGTCTGTAAGATTTATGAGATTCTTAGCCTCTCTCTTGGGCGCGCTCACCTGAGCCTGGTAGCCGAACAGCTGCAGGGAATAGCGATTCTGAGTCTCGTTCAGGGTGCTTTCCATAGAGGATTTCTGTGAGGCAGGAACAGGGAGAAAAACACATTAGCAATGACCAAAACTGTGCGTTGTCTTTAAGCTTGATAAGCAAAAAGTGTTCAGATTATGCTTTCATCATTTATGCAATTAATCAATGCAATTAGATACTTTAACCATTTGCCTACTTTGTATCAAAGATAGTAGCAACTCTCAATGTCTACCGGACAACATTTTTGAATAATTATATGTAGTTGTTACTAAAATACATTTGTGATGAGTAATGTAATTGCTTTTGACATTTTGCACGACACTTTCAACAGTTTATGTCTGCCACAAAACTAAAAAGCAATATCTCAATCGACAGGGCATTGAAGGTGCTATATCTTGTGTGTTTTGTCCTTACTTATTCAAATTTGTACCGTAAACAAGACTACTTTACGTGAATGTGAGCACATGAGCAGGTAGTTGTGAGTAGGTGTTTTGTGTAGGAGATGAGGATGTGATTGCAGTCTGTGATGAGGTTGAAACCAGTATGTCCAGTTCACGCAGACTTTGATTATTTACTTGTACTTCACATTACATATGCATTATATCGCTGACACCTTTTAAAGGACAGGCTATTGGTTTACAGTCATTTTGAAGTAAGATGTCCACTTTTACTCAAATATACCGGTAGTTTTCCGGTATTCTTATTCTTTAAGATTCTGATATCTAATGCACTGGTTCATCCATTGTTAATGGTGCAGTATGTAATAGTCACAGCAAATGGATATTGCAGTCCAAATTCAAAATATTGAAGAGGTTTTTCTCTCCCCCTCCTCAGACTTGATGGTCACAAGGGTTGCCAGATTGAGGACATGCAACAGAAACGTACGTAATTGACATTGGAAAGCGACGAGCCATTATAAAAACATTGCAGGGTGAGTTTGTGATCTCTGACCTAGTTCATTTGCTGGATTCCATCTCTGTGTTTTCTGGCAACCAAATACCATTGTGTTAATTGGCAGTGGGTGTGATTACACAGACAACAACCAGATATTCAGATGCGAAATGCACATTTAAAAATAGAATAACTGACTGTAGCATTGTGTATTTGAACTTAGCATCTCTCCTACATCTCTGTAAACACATTGTGGTAGTTTTATGCTTCAGTACAGTAGAAAAATAATTACTTTTAAATGTGACATATGTGTCTAAATAGTTTTGAGCCCTCTGTAGATTTCTTGAACACATACTCACCATGGAAAGGAGGGACTGAAGCTCAATCTCTAGAGATTGCACTGTGCTCTTCACTGAGTTGACCTCGGTTTTCGACGTCTGCAAGGTCTCTGTGCTTGCTACGACCTCTTGTTTCACGGTCTCAGACTGCAAAAGTAAGTATTTTTTCATTTTATTTAATGCATGTATAAACCCAAGCTAGCTAGCTGTGCTAATGCTAAAGGGGTCATGAACTGCATTGTTTTCTCACTGTTTGATTGACAGCTCCAGAGATTGCAAAGGGAGTGTTTTTTTAATTGCGTTCTATAATGTAATTACAGTTTAAATAACAAATTATTTTCATCCTGCTAAGAGAAACGATGTGAAGTTGTCCATTTAGTCACTGGTTTGATTTACTGACACATAAAGAGCAAAATACGATTTTGAGACGAGTAACATCTGACATGAATCATTACATATCAGAAATCACTGGTGATTGTGGTTAGATGCGTGCATATCAAATGATCTGTGACACAGCAAAAACGTTTTTACTCATAATTGCAGTCGGATCAAACGCCTTTTTTTCTGTCTCTCTGCAAATCCAGTGTCATAAGGAAGGATATCGAGTGACTGTGCTTTTCCACAACCTGCCACTACATAACATTTTGCAGTTTCCAAAGGCATATTTATCACTTAGTTGGTCGATCCAGTGGGCGGGGCTAAAGTTATAATGATTTAGAAGTAGGCGGTCTTTCACCTCACTGTGACATCATAAATAGGAACATTCCAAAGCAAGTCGTTCTCTGAGTTTGCTTTCAATAAAAGCTGTTTTTGGACTACAGGAAATTTTCAGTTCTGAAATTTACAGGATATTCTTAGATTATGATGACTCGTATAGTGTCAAAAGCCCAAGGAAAATGTGATTTCTCAATACATGACCCCTTTAATGATACATACATACTACTACTCTCCAAAATAAAAGTCATTTATGCTTTTTTTAAATCAGCTATTATTTGGACCAGCTTTATTAATTAGTTTCATTTATTTTGAGCCGGGCCCATTGAATGCATATGACTTTATGAGTGTTGTATTTCTCATATAGAGAATCAGGTTCTGTGCTAAACTAACCTTCTGCTGGAACCAGCCTTCAAGGTCTCTCTGGCTCTTGGCAACAACGGTCTCGTAATGCTCACGCATCTCAGCTAGAATTTTGGTGAGGTCTTCCTGTGGTGCGGCATCAACTTCCACGTTGATCTGTCCACTCATTTGATCACGTGAGGTCAAGAGGTCCTGATGATACATAATTTTCAGATGCCCATTTCAAAATATCTTCCCATCATCATCACCTGTTTATTCTTGACTTCAAATGTCATGATATGGAAATATGTAAGAAAACAGTGACATCTTGAGCATAAGGCTATAAAGCACCAGTTCCTGTCTAAAATGTTTAATTGGCATGCCGTTTTTCTGCTCCATTAAAAACAGCCCAAAATGTTTTGAAATGATTCACTACCTCCTCGTGAGTCTTCTTCACATAGACCAGCTCTTCTTTGAGCCCCTCGATCTGCATATTGAGGTCTTTATTGTTCATGTTGAGATCACTAAGAACAACTTTTAACCCCGCGATGTCTGCCTCCACAGACTGACGCATTGCCACCTCGTTCTCATACCTGTCAAATCAAAAGGAACATTATAAAAATACCTTTCTTTTATCAACATCAAGATTTTACATTAAAATCCATTGTGTAGTACATTAGTGTACTAGTTCATCTAGTTTACTATGTCATTTTAAATGGTATTTTAAAGTGATAAGCAGCATAATAAATTATTTTAAAGTGATTTCAAAATGTGTATAGCTTTTGTCACACAGAAGAACAGACGAATTACCTAAAAGCAGATTTACAAATTCTTTCACTGCAGTTATTTGTTGTTGTTTTCTTTTTATGTATATTAGCACAGCATATATTGTATACAAGGTATTTCTTTAATAAAACATAATTCTAATCACTTCATTCTGAAATCATCTGCAGCCAAGCTGGCATTGTCAATGCCAAGGTGGACTGTGTTCTTTAACTGCACGGCAACCAAGATCTGAGAACAAAATTGGGGGAAAATTATTTTTTGCATGTTGCACAGTGAATAAAGATTATTAGGTTATGCAATTTTCTTGTAGCCACAAAGAATCTATGGTACCTAGTTAGACTTACTTTAGCCTGGAGGTCACTGAGAGTAGCCTCGAAGGCGGAGATGTCACGAGCACTGCCAGTTGGGGAAATTCTGCTCTCAAGGAATTGACGTATCTTCAACTCAAGCTCAGCGTTGGCCTTTTCAAGGGAGCGGACCTTCTCTAGGTAAGTAGCCAGGCGATCGTTAAGATTCTGCAAGGTGAACTTCTCATTCCCAACGACGTTGTCATCTCCTCCTCCAAAGACACCGAATCCTCCCCCTGCTGCAGCACCAAATCCTCCACCGAATCCTCCACCAGACCCAAATCCTCCACCGAATCCTCCACCTGCACCTCCTGCCACACCAAATCCTCCTCCTGACCCTGCTGCAGACATGGAGTGAGAGACACTGGAGATCCGGACCCCTGAACCTCCTGCACCCCCATACACACTGCCAGCCCTCATGGCGCTGATGCGTCCACCTCCACCTCCTCCACCTGAAACTGAGAATCGCGAGGAGCCCATTGAGGACCTGCTGGAAGCAAAGCTGCCGCTGGAGAAGGTGGTAGCCATGTGGATGATGGTTTGTGGTCTTACTCTGCCTGGAGAGTGAGTACAGTGGAGAAACCCAGAGTCCTTTTATGTGCTGGTGAAGCTCAGAAAGAAGGATACAGTAACCTTATTTTCATCAAAAACTTGCTGACATCGAGAAATTCTGTCAGCTTAAACCATCTTATGTAAAAAGCGACGCTACGATAAAATTTGTTGATTGATTATCCCCTCAAGTAAGAGATGAGAGATGTGATGCGATGAGATCAGATGAGAGCTCTGTGCATGTTCAGACATTTTCCACCGCTGGTTTTACTGTAAAGCCCCTCACCCTCTAAAACCCTTCAATATTACAGACAACTCTTAAAGGGAGACTCACCCAAAAATGGAAGTTCTGTCATCATTTACTCACCTTCAAGTTGTTCCAAACCTGTAGGAATTTCTACTAAACACAAATTTAAGAATTTGGGTAGCCAAACAGTTGTTGAGCCCTACTAACTTCCATAGTATGTAATAAAAAAATACTAAGTCAGTGGGGTTTGGTTATCAACATATCTTCATTTGTGTTCAGCAGAAGAAACATTCATTCAGGTTCAGAACAACTTTAGGGTGAGTATATGACTGACTAATTTTTATTTATGCTTTAACTATCCTTTTAAAGACTGTTAACTTATTCAATAAAATTATATTCTCATTGAAAATTGGTCTGCTTGCTACTCTAAAATCTGAGCAACAAAAAAAGATCTTGGACCAGATGTGAAACTACAAAGAGCCATGCTATTCTCAGTGGATGTTAAAGATTCACCTATACATATATAGGGGCAAAAGAGAGGTAAAAGTGGATTGCTTGACACTTCTCATGTTTGCACATGTACATGTGTGCACATAACAGAGCAGCAGGATGTTTCCCACCGCGTTTAACATAGCATTTCAAATTCCTCCCTTAGGCTTTTGACCCGAGAACTTGTCATAAAAAGAGCTTTAGTACAGTGCAAGAGTATACAGTTGTGTCATATTTTATATTTTGCTTTCAGCAAGTCAAAAAACTGTTCAAAATCTCCCTGTTCCCAGTCTAGTGCACACTATAAAGCGTTGTCTGAATTCTGAGAGAACTAAATATTATCTTTTGTAAGCTATACCTAAATGCTATACCTCATAATAAAAAAATCCAAGCTTCTGTAAATTGTACATTATGAATCTCACATTCTCACTCATACAAAAACGTTTGTCAACCCAGTTCTCAAACGAGTCACTTTAACGAGAAATTCGCTTCTCTGAATCACACAAATATATCCGTTCCTGGGCAATATTTAGATAAATTTCTTGGAAATGTAAAAACTGTACAAACACCGGTCGTTTGTTCGGGAACGTCGATCGCGCGCCCGACCACAAGAGCGCGCGCGCGTGACACGAATGGCGCTTTTCTGAGGGAAAGTTCAGAAAATAAAAGGTGAGGCAGTTCACTTCACCTCGAATTATGTAACTTTCATGGCACTATATGGAATATAATAATATGAATAGCTGTAATATCTATCATTGAAAACCCGTATGCCTAGAGTAGGGCTTCTAGAAATGTTTTCCAGGTGTAACTTGACTCAATGAAGTTTGAGACTTTATACCAGCCTCTTCACAAACTCATGATGCAAAAATGCGTTCAAATGGTTGTGTGTGTGTGTGTGTGTGTGTGTGTGTGTGTGTGTGTGTGTGTGTGTGTGTGTGTGTGTGTGTGTGTGTGTGTGCCAGACAGAGATCTTAGTTATATGTGAAAAGTTTTGCTTATATCTTAAATAGATGCATCTATTAAAAATCTATGTCCTTTGCAGCAAAATGAACTTCAGCCTGATTTCATTCAAATGCAGCTTTTGTTTTTTTCCTACTGGTTATTGAGAACAATCATGTAATCGTGTCTTTGAGTTAACTGTCTCATTCTAATGTTTTATACCACAACTGGACTATATATACTATACGTATACTCTTTCATTTAAATGCCTTTTGTCTACATTTTAACATTACGACACAATATGATATCAAAACTAAAAGAAGACACACACAAGAAATTCAGATTAAGACCAGTTTATTGGCATTTTTTAATTCACTCTGAGGTGGATTTTTGCTGCTCAAGAGCTCTTTTGAGACGTGGTCTGGCTTGTAGCCTGGGAAGAGGAGCTGACCACTTTTCCGTCCACCACCTCTTCCACAATGGTTACCACTTTGCGTGTAGTTGTGCTTGAACTTGAGCTTGAGCTTGTGCTTGTGCTTGAGAGGCTGCGGTGGTAGAAATACATGATATTTAGATATTTTCATCCCAGTTTAATTTTGTTAGTTCCAATAAGTCACCACTGCTCACTGATTTTGTTTAATCTAAACTCTGATTTTGAGATTTTTGTTGTTGTAGATGTCTCACCTAGTAGCCTCTCCATCCAGAAGTCTCCTGTACTCTGCAATCTCCATCTCCAGTCTGGCCTTGATGTCCAGAAGCATCTTGTACTCTTGACCTTGGCGCTCCAGATCGGCACGAAGTTGCACCAGTTGATCTTCCATGCTGGTCACCTGGAACTGGTAACCGGACAACATAGAGCTGTACCGGGCTTGTGTGTCTGCTAAAGTGCCTTCCAGTGATGCTTTCTGTTAGGGGGGAAATGCATTATTCAGTGTTCTACACACTGTGATAACGAAACTTTAAGTGATTCATCTCTTTCCTTACCATACTGAGTTGTGACTGCAGCTCGATTTCTAGACTCTGGAGTGTGCGTTTAACCTCTGTGATTTCAGATCGGGACGTTTGAAGGGTTTCTGTGCTGACAGCAACTTCTTTGTTAAGGGTTTCGGTCTGTGGAAGAAATCCATATCAAAGCAGCCCGGTAAGTATTTTATTGGTTTTGATTATAAAGCTGCCTTTTCTTTAAAAACACCTGATTTTTACCTTGGTCTGGAACCAAGCCTCAAGATCCTTGCGATTCTTATTAGCAACTGCCTCGTAATGTTCACGGATTTCAGCCATAATCTTTGTCAGGTCTTCCTGTGGTGCTGCGTCAACCTCTACATTGACCTGTCCGCTCATCTGGGCACGTGCTGCCAAGAGTTCCTAAAATGTCATAGAAAACCACTGAGCATTTGCCTCATCTAGAGGAATTAATTATCGAATAGTGTGAACCAACATACCTCCTCGTGGTTCTTCTTGAGGAAGATCAGCTCTTCTTTCAGTCCCTCAATCTGCATCTCTAGATCAGATCTAGTCATTGTCAGCTCATCCAGCACCCTTCTCAGCCCAGCAATATCTGCCTCAACTGACTGCCTCATGCTCAGCTCATTCTCATATCTGCGCAAAAAAGTAACTGATATTAATGCTTTTGAAATTGTATAGATGTGTAAGTTTTGTTTGTTCATCTTGCTAGTCTCTTACTTGACTCTGAAGTCATCTGCAGCCAGCTTGGCATTGTCAATGCTCAAGTAGATACCTCCATTTACACCAGTTGCTTGCTGAATCTTCAAGGGGAAAAATAAATGAATAAAAAGTCAAATTTAGTTATCTCCTGAAGTTATATACTTGAGTAATACTGTATTTTTCACATGCTTTGAATATATGCTTTGCAAATGAGGAAAGATGGACTATTGAAAATTGGATAATTTTTTATCTAAAGATAGTTTAATGATTGACTTGACTAACATGTATTATAGTTATGCAACGTACCTTGGCCTGGAGGTCAGTGATAGTAGCGTAATAGGCACTGTAGTCACGAGCCGCAGGACTGGTCTTGCTTTCCAGGAATTGGCGGATCTTCAGCTCAAGATCAGCATTAGCCTTCTCAAGGGTGCGCACCTTCTCCAGGTAGGAAGCCAGACGGTCATTGAGGTTTTGCATGGTGGCTTTCTCATTTGCAGACACATCAATAGCATCAGAAAGGTTGAAGCCAGCTCCTCCACCGAAGCCAGCTCCTCCACCGAAGCCAGCTCCTCCACCGAAACCAGCTCCACCACCAAAACCACCTCCAGAAGAGAAGGAACGAGAAGCAGAGGCACTTGAGATACGGGTCCCGCTTCCTCCTGCACCCCCATACACACTACCGGCACGCATGGATGAGACACGTCCAGCTCCACCACCAGATACAGATAAGCGAGAAGATCCTCCAGAGGACATGAAGCTGCGGGTGGATGAAGAAGACATCATTTTGAAGGAGTCTTGCTGTCGTTCTTTACTCTGGCTGGAGAATGAGCGAGTGGATGAGTGAGGAGAAGACGACCCTTGTTCCTTATATGTGGACAAATGGGGGAGGGATTAGATGGATGGATTGCCCAAGGGTGGGGAGCTTAAAATATTTGCCTAATCTCCCAGGTAACAGGCGTGGCTGAAGACAGGTAGGTTGACATTGAACTTAACAACTCAAAATATATTTTCTCCTTTTTTGTTGTTAAATTAGCAATTTACACTTAGCAATGACACTTTTGATGTTTGCACAGCTTATTAGTCCTATCTGTTTAAGTAAAATAGAAGAAAATATTTAGATATATACACAAAATAATGATCATAAAATGTTTACTCCAAGATTTTTTATTTAGATTTATGCATTTTATTTCTAGTTGCATAATGTCCTTACTGTTGCTTCAAAATGAGCTGGATTAAAAATGAAACGGTTAGTTAGTTTGTATGAAGTGGGTTTCGTCTGAAGGGGTGACTTTGTTTGTTTAGGATTGGAATGTTTTTATTTCAAATGCCAATTTTAATTTTGTATGTAACAAAGTTGTTCTGGGAAAAAATAATAGAAATAGCTAACATACCCTATTTTTCTCTACTTTACACATTTTGACCGACAGGAGGCAATATCTAGAAACCGTGTAAGTAGTTATAACTAAAGAGACTTTACTGCATTGCTGCAGGCACAGTCACGTATAGCAGTATTTCCCAACTCCCTTTCTGAATCAGGTTAACGTTGTTAAAGGTTAAGGGTTGTTGAGTTGCTTTCCTGGAGCTCAAACAGTAGAGTGTGATGCTTGCAATGCCAAGGTCATGGGTTTAACCCCCCGGGAAAGCAAGAACTGATTAGAATGTCAATTTGCTCCTTGAATGCAATGCAGGGGCGATTCTAGGATTTTGATTTTAGGGGGGCTCAGCCCCCAATAAGGGTATGATTAAAAAAATATTATTTGACTATTAGGGTAGGGTGGTATGCTACTAACCTTACTGCAATCCACTATTCCATTGTATTCCCTGTATTTCATATATGGGAGTAGGAGTACTGACTGAGCCATATACAACACTGTAATAAAAAAATAATTTTATTAATCAAATATATTTTTTAGGGGGGCTGGGCTGAAGCCCCCCTAAAAAGGGCCTAGTGACGCCCCTGATGCAATGTAAGTCGCTTTGGATAAGAGCTTGTGCCAAGTGCAGAAATTTAAATGTAATTAGGAAAACATTGAAACTATTTTTGGTACTGGCTTTGAGCTACTTGGGATTATGATGACCCTTTAGGGTCTGACCCTGCAACACTTAACATGTCAATGTAAGGGTGTTGCTGACCTCCTTATGGGGCCCTGCAGTTTTGGTGCTTTCATTAGCTAACTCTTTTAAATAAACTTAATTTTAATCCATCCTGATGTTGGTCAGGAATGGTCTGTTGATTACCTGATTTAATTTGGTGAGGATCCGAAAAACTTTGTTGAAGGAATTAACAAAGACAATTTGTTGTGATACATTTCAAAATAGATGATGGACCACACAACGGTGGAAGAATTGTAAAATTTGAACCCTGCATGCCTCGGGGAATCTAGAGCAGAAGCGTGATTTGCAGGAGACGCTCAGGGCATGTTAAGACATACCGGTTTATTTGTTAAGACTTAAAAGCATTGCTAAGATGCTGCTTTAGACCCTATGAGCTTCACTTTTGTCATCAGATTCACTACTCAGTATTTACTTAAAACTAGTGTTATGGAATTTTAAAATAATTTCGTCGTCAATGTCACTCAGACAACACAAGACAAAGAGCAAATCACTACTTGAGCTTAGGAGTGTCACAACAGAGTATTGATTTTTAGGGTATCTCAATGCCACGTGTCAAGAGTAAGGTACTAGAGAGAAGAGATGAACATAGATGTCCCTTATATGGACACATTTTGTTGAAGGATTATTAGTTAACTCAGTTATGCATATATTTAACTGACTACTTTTACCTTTCACTTTAAAAACTATTATTCATGCCATTATAAGAGAAGCTTCAGAGAAAAGAAAAGCGATGTTCGTTAGAATGGACAGTAAGTATGAACTGGGTTGAATAACGGATTGACGTGGCTTTTTTAAAGTACGTAATAAAACATCTAAATGAACAGAAGCCCAGTAAGTCAGTGGCAGAACTACTAAAAGCATTTATTCATTTTGAAATAAACTAATTTGTTTGGGTCTCTGAGTAAGCAGCCACCTTTTTTGTTTTCTAATTCTAAAATTTTATATTCTAGCAGTTTTTTTTCTTACTGTGGCTGGTAATTATTGTTTGTCATTTAAAAAGACTTCTGCCTAATTGTTTGATTATGAAAGATGCAAATTAAATTGAATTAAGCCACGTAATTCCTGAGCAGTCTAGTTGTCATCATTTTATTTTCTCATGCTGGCTAATTTTTGTTTTTAAATGGCTTGTCACATTTGATCAATTTAAGAGATTTTGCTTGATTTCATGCAAGGTGCAAATGATATCAGAACAAGACAGTTATTCACAGTTAGACCAGTTTATTGGCATTTTTTAATTCACTCTGCTTTTAATTCTCAGCTCTTTTGAGATGTGGTCTGGCTTGTAGCCTGGGAAGAGGTGCTGACCACTTTTCCATCCACCACCTCTTCCACAATGGTTACCACTTTGCGTGTAGTTGTGCTTGAACTTTTGCTTGTGCTTGAGCTTGAGGTACTGTAGAGATAGAAAACAAGGAATATATATATACAAAGTTATTATACTTATTAAAATTATCATTTATATTTTATCTAAATGCTTTAAAAAAAGAAATATATTTTGTGCTGTAGTTGTATCTCACCTAGTAGCCTCTCCATCCAGAAGTCTCCTGTACTCTGCAATCTCCATCTCCAGTCTGGTCTTGATGTCCAGAAGCGTCTGATACTCTTGCCTTTGACGTTCAAGATCGGCACGAAGTTGCCCCAGTTGATCTTCCATGCTGGTCACCTGGAACTGGTAACTGGACAACATGGCAGAATAGCGGGTCTGTGTGTCTGCCAAAGTGCCTTCCAATGATGCTTTCTGTTGGGAGAAAAATATTATTGTATACATTGTAATGACAGCTGAACACTTTACAAGATGCCTCTGTTTGTCCATGCTTGCTTACCATACTTATTTGTGATTGCAGCTCGATTTGAAGACTTTGGATTGTGCGTTTAAGCTCAGTGATTTCTGATCTGGATGTTTGGAGAGTTTCTGTGCTTACAGAAACTTCTTTGTTGAGGGATTCACTCTGTGAGAGGCAGTGCACAAGAAAGCTGTCAGATACATATTTTGTTGATTTGTTGACCATCTTCCTTTGCTAAATGTACAGATTAAGTTTGATTTTACCTTGCTTTGGAACCAAGCCTCAAGTTCTTTGCGGTTCTTGGCAGCAACTGCCTCGTAATGTTCACGGATTTCAGCCATAATCTTTGTCAGGTCTTCCTGTGGTGCTGCGTCAACCTCTACATTGACCTGTCCGCTCATCTGGGCACGTGCTGCCAAGAGTTCCTACAAATGCAATAACAAACCATTGAGCATTTGCTTGACCCACATCAAGAGGAGCTATTGAGTGTGAATCAAACACCAACATACCTCCTCGTGGTTCTTCTTGAGGAAGATCAGCTCTTCTTTCAGCCCCTCAATCTGCATCTCCAGATCAGATCTGGACATTGTCAGCTCATCCAGCACCCTTCTCAGCCCAGCAATATCTGCCTCTACTAACTGCCTCATGCTCAGCTCATTCTCATATCTGCACAATTACCGTATATAAATATAAATGGTTTGGATTTGCTATAAATGTTGGAAGTTCTTTTTTATAGTACTTTAAGTCTTTAAGTAATGGACTTACTTCACTTTGAAGTCATCTGCAGCCAGCTTGGCATTGTCGATGTTGAGGTAGATGCCTCCATTTACACCAGTAGCTTGCTGAATCTTCAAGAGCACAGAACAAAGATGAATAAAAGGTCAGAGTACTTGAGAAATGCAATATTTTCACATGGTTTGAATATATTCTTTGTAGACCAAGAATGGTTGAATATCAGCAATTGGTTATTTTTTGTCTTAGATAAAATTCAAATTTTATAGATAGTTATGCAACGTACCTTGGTCTGGAGGTCAGTGATAGTAACGTAATAGGCACTGTAGTCACGAGCCGCAGGACTGGCCTTGCCCTCCAGGAATTGGCGGATCTTCAGCTCAAGATCAGCATTAGCCTTCTCGAGGGTGCGCACCTTCTCCAGGTAGGAAGCCAGACGATCATTGAGGTTTTGCATGGTGGCTTTCTCATTTGCAGACACATCAACAGCATCAGAAAGGTTAAAGCCAGCACCACCTCCATAACCTGCACCACCTCCAGATGAAAAGGAACGAGAAGCAGAGACACTTGAGATACGGGTCCCGCTTCCTCCTGCACCCCCATACACACTACCGGCACGCATGGATGAGACACGTCCAGCTCCACCACCAGATACAGATAAGCGAGAAGATCCTCCAGAGGACATGAAGCTGCGGGTGGATGAAGAAGACATCATTTTGAAGGAGTCTTGCTGTCGTTCTTTACTCTGGCTGGAGAATGAGCGAGTGGATGAGTGAGGAGAAGACGACCCTTGATCCTTTTATGCTGAAAGCGGATGGGTGGGTCTGTAAAGATTGCCCCAAGGGGGTAGAGAGTGAAACCATTTCCCAGTTCCCCAGGGCAACAGGCGTGGGTGATAACAGGTTGGAACGGTATGTAATGTAATCTTTTAGAGTTTCACTTTAATCTATTCCTTCTTCATTAGAAGTTCACGTGAGTTTCAACGGTCGTTCCTTGTCAATCTTCACACTTCTGTGTTTGCATGCTCTATTTCTTTTCCTCTCTGCAAAATATATTTTAACTGGTTGCTTAGTTCTCCCAAAAATGAAAATTCTGTCATTATTTACTCACTCTCACATTGTTCCAACACCGTAAGTCTTTTGTTCATCTTCAGAACACAAATTAAGATCTTTTTGATGAAATCTGAGAGTCTTCACTTTATATAACGAATAGATTTAGTTGAGGCTTTTATTCGCATTTAAACATTGATTAGTGAACCGATCCTTCTTGATGCACGAGTACTAATCTAATTTGTTCCTGTGCGTCAGGCAAACATGCTTGAGATTCTGTTTACTACAACTGATGTGTGAGGTTATGAAAGTTTATATGTGACTAAAAGCCTAAATCCAATCTATTCATCATATAAAGTGATTGGGTCTCTTATGCAATTTTGGGCTAAACTGCTCAATTCATATGGATTTACCATATGAAACCAATTCATAGGTTTACGTATGAAGTTGCGTAGCTATCAATAGAGGGAGATTTCATCAAAATATATGAATTTGTGCTCGAAAGATGAACAAAAATCTTACTGGATTGGAATGACATGAAGGTAAGTAATTCATGACAGAATTTCCATTTTTGGGTGAACTATACCTTTAGTAGGTACTGGTTTTAGTACTTAAACACATTGTGGGTAGATAACACCTACAGTCCTTACATTCAATTTAAAAACAGAAATTGTTGGTCAAATGCAAAAAGTTCTCAGCATTTGTCTCACATAAAACTAAAACCTTCCTTATCTCAACATTTCAACCCTTCATCGGTTCATCCAGAACCCACCTCAGGCAAGATAAACCGGTTTTATCCACTGAATGTCTCAGGTCTTAACATTGAACTTGACAGGCTTTTCAAAAATGTCTACATGAAGCCCTTTCTGAGATTCTGAAATGATCAGGTCTCAGATTTTAGGTATATATATAGATCATTATGAAGTAGGCCTCCTGTATCTCTGTTCTTGCATAATGCATCGATTAGATTAGATTTAATGTTTCTTTTCTTATCCAATGAGAAGATCGAAGTAAAAAGAATCCTCCTTCAATCTGTAAACTCACTGGGATGACCAACTTCATGACAGGTACGAGTTTGACTTGGTTGTCAGGTTGAGAGTGATGGGTAGTGGAACAGCATTTAAAAATATGCACAGATTACAGACTTGTGATTGTGCAAGAAACATACAATTTTGTGCTCTGGTTTTTAACAATCAGCGAATGACTAAAAACAAACTTTTTTGGAAATATAATTATTTTGTTAGTTGCATGTTTCATTAACTAAAATATTAAGTGCTGGTGGGATCAGGTGACAGCTGTCAGACCTGAAGAACACCATACACTTGTAGAAATTTACCAAAGCAGATGATGTGAACTTGTTAACCTGTGAAAGACGTGCAAGTCTCTACAATGTTCGCAAGTCTGCACAATGTTGTTTCTCACCAGTATTGTTGTCTTTGACGTGTTATGTTACTGGCAGGTGGATGGAAATGATAGTATGCACCATTTATGTTAAGCAAGTCAGTAATATTATTCCTCTGCCGCTAGGAGTCACTCACTACTGAACTCGTTAATGGCAATGAAACCCATTTTCATGTAATTATTTCCACTGTGTGGTTAAATAGTTGGACTGCAGGGTAGGTCTAAAACACTTGAAGAAAGCTGTTAGATAGCATTTCTTTTGCTGAAATGGCGGTGCGTTCAGTCATTTTATGCTTGTTTAGTCATTTTAAATGTTGCTCGCAAAAAGACTTCCTTCACTAGAATTCAGTATGGCCTACAATCCAGAAACATGCCTACATAGTGGTGTAATTACAGCGTCTACCAGCAGGGGCTAATGAACGTCCCCTCTACTGGGCAGAATTTTAAAGGTGATATATGTTGAATTCAGAAACCATAGTTATTAGGGACAAGTGTGGACAAGTTAAGTGAACTGCAGTCAACAATTTGTGCACATGTAATATACAAGAGACTGAGCCTGAGTCAATGCACTGATATACTGAGTTTTCATTCTTTGCTTAGAAGTAAAAAGAATTTGGAAATACCTTAAAAGTGATATACTGTTAACAAACATTCAGATGCCGTCCACACTGCTCTGAGTTATGTTTAGATGAATATGTAAATATGTGCTGTGCGTTTTCCTCTAACCAAATAAACAGCGGTGAGAAAACAGCGGTTAAGAAAGCATATGATCGTAGCAATGTGTTGAGCAGCTGCAATGCTTTGTGTAAATTAATCTCGTATGTAATGTGAAACTGTACCACCAGAGGTCCCTAGAGGGCCCATTAAAAAGATCAGAGAAAGAGCATAAAAAATAAACAGAGTTAAAGTTATTTTAGGCTTATGCCATCTCCTCTGTTCTTTATTTCGCATAAATTCACACATATTGATGTGAATATTTTTGCATCAGCTCTGCAATTCACCGGCATCATGTTGACTGATGAGATATTTAAAATTACACTGTTATGATAGTTTGATCATAAAGTATATCTGAGAGTATAGATCTGAATATGTGAGACTGTAGTTTGAATTAATCCCTTTTCTTTCCATGACACATTGACACCTACATCCCTTTCATGAATGACCTAGAAAGTCGGGGAAGGTCTCATTTTTCACGTTTCGGCTCAAGCTGTTCACACAATAAAAAGCGATTAATACATGAAATTTGTTACATCCCTTTGAAGTATAAAACTGTTTATTATTAGCAATTACCTATTTTTTTCTCCTTTTGTAGCCATCACATATCACGTGTAACATTCCCAAATAAACAAAACTGGAGGAAAGCAACTTCAAAATCCTCTGAGCCAGAAGAAGAGACTTGCGTATTATGGATTGGATCCAGGATGCTGGTCCCCAGTATCCATCAGACAGTGACTGTACAATCTGATATTGTTGTTAATATGTTTAATATGTTATGTAATGCGTATGGTCAGGTTTTGTCCCGAGAGAGTTGCAGATGTAAATGGACAGCAGAGTTAGAGGTAAATGCACAGCTCCAATCATTATTGTAGACATCTAAATGTGACTGCCACATCCACCCATATATCTATTCTTTTATAGTGTCAATCTGAAGTCTGCATTAATTCCTGCACAAACTCTACAAAAGCATTCCCAGACTAAAGAATTATACAGCTCTTCCAAGAACATGTTAAATAAATCAGTGCAGCTACAATAAAGGTAAGCCTCATCTTTACATTGCCAAAGGTTGTTTGGTTTCACTTTATTTTGATGGTCCCTTTAACACATTATGTTGACGTAGTATATATAGTTGTAGTAGTATTTTTTTTAACCTAGTCTTCCTCTAAAGGATTCATATTAATGATATGATATGCACTCTTTAGGGGTACATAAGTGTGTAAGTGCACAGCCCTGGTGACAAGCTGTTGCAGCCCTAAAGGCATACATTTTGCTGACTGTGTGTACACTTAATGTGAACAGCTGTACACTTATAATGAAGTGGATATTCTGACAGAATTGGCGAGTACTGTATATTTCACACATTTCTTATATAAATTATTCTTTGACAGGTAGTGTATTAAAGCATTTGGGTTGAAACGGGTAACTGTTTGGATTTACAAACTTTACCACACATTTTTAATTTTTTTATGTAACTAATATGTACGCAACTGTTCAACGGTTTTGGGTCCACAATATTTTATAAGTCTCTTATGCTCACCAAGGCTGCATTTATTTGATTAAACACACTCTCAAAACATTAATATTATGTAATATTATTGCAATACAAAATAACTGTTTTCTATTTTAGTCATTACTCATGTCTTCATAGAAATCTCTTGTAACATTATAAATGTTTTTACTGTCCCCTTTGATCAATTTAATGCATCCGTGCTGAATGAAGGTCGTAACAGTTTTGTTCAGTTTGGTTTAATTGGCACTGTCTTCTGTTCCTGTTTAGCCTGTCTGGTATCTATAGTTAGTGTTCCTTTGTTCTCATTTTCACACCTCTGGTTAGTCTCTGTGGTTACTTTAATTAAATCATAGCTATTGGTATTCAGTTTATCATCTTGTATATATAAGCCCTACAGTTCCTTTTGTTCCATTGTCTTTGCCTGGCACACTGTTTAGTTGAGTTTGTAGTTTTGTGGATTTCCATAATTTACATATTTTAATAAATATGCTTCCATTTCATCCTTTCTTCATCATCATCATTGGACAAAAACGTGACAAAAGTATTAATGTCTTTCAAAGTGAAAATTTTGAATACCCTCAAACCTTTTAATGATATAGTGTATGCCATTTTTTTATACCTTGACATTTATAAGGTTGTAAAAGGCAACAATGTTTCTGATTTTTTTCAAATCTGAAAGTAAAATAAGACTCAAACACAAAAGCACATTTAGACCAGTTTATTGTTTTGATCACTCAGAGTTAGGTTGTTTTTTCTCAAGAGTTCCTGTCCTGGTTGGTCTTGTTTGAGATCTCACTTGCTCTCGGTCACTGCCTGGGTGGAGGAGATCACTTTGCCATCCTTAACCTCCTCTACGATGGTTACCACTTTGCGTGTGGTTGAAGTTGAGGTTTTGGTTGAGGACTGTGCAGTTTGAGTACTTCTGAGGTTTGGGGGAACAGGGGAAAAAGCACTCAGACTCATCTCGATCTCATTCTGCTTGATATAATTTACTGACAAATCATGGTGTGAATGTGTATTTTAGTGTCTTACCCAGTTGCCTCTCCATCCAGAAGTCTCCTGTACTCTGCAATCTCCATCTCCAGTCTGGCCTTGATGTCCAGAAGCATCCTGTACTCATGACCTTGGCGCTCCAGATCGGCACGAAGTTGCGTCAGCTGCTCCTCCATGCTGGTAACTTGCATTTGGTAGTTGGACAACATGGAGCCGTATCGGGACTGTGTATCTTGCAAAGTGCCTTCCAGTGATGCTTTCTGTTGAGGAAAAGCTCATTATTCAAAAGGTATTGCATCAAACCTGCAAATTTCAAGACTGACCTGGTGACCTACTTACCATACTGAGTTGTGATTGTAGTTCGATTTCAAGACCCTGGAGTGTGCGTTTAAGCTCATTGATTTCTGATCTGGATGATTGAAGGTTTTCTGTACTTTCAACGACGACTTTGTTGATGGATTCGCTCTATTAGAGACAATCCATAGCAGAGCAGTTAGATAAGATATTATGTTTTGGCTTCCTTTAACAAATAAACTAATAAACTACCGGTAATCTGATTTTACCTGGGTCTGGAACCATGCATCAAGTTCTCTTCGGTTCTTGGCAGCAACACCCTCATAATGTTCACGAATTTCAGCCATGACCTTTGACAGGTCTTCCTGTGGTGCTGCGTCAACCTCTACATTGACCTGTCCGCTCATCTGGGCGCGTATTGCCAAGAGTTCCTACAGAGGCAATAACAAACCATTGAGCATTTGCTTCATCTGGATGAATAACTCTTTTACCCCAAGGGTGTGAACCAAACACCAACATACCTCCTCGTGGTTCTTCTTGAGGAAGATCAGCTCTTCTCTCAGTCCCTCAATCTGCATCTCCAGATCAGATCTGGCCATTGTCAGCTCATCCAGCACCCTTCTCAGCCCAGCAATATCTGCCTCAACTGACTGCCTCATGCTCAGCTCATTCTCATATCTGCAAAAAATAAAAACATTGCAAATCACTTGGACCCATTTGAGATGTTGATGGCTTTTCTCTTGGAGAAAGCTTGTGGACTTACTTGACTCTGAAGTCATCTGCAGCCAGCTTGGCATTGTCAATGCTCAAGTAGATACCTCCATTTACACGAGTGGCATCCTGGATCTTTAGAGGACAAGGATACAGCCAAACTTAGAGTGTTAGTGTTAAACATATCTCTTAAATACATCATAATTACATCAACCTGCATATGTTTATCTCTATATTGAAAATATCATAGTTCTCAAAGATTTAAAAGGTAATTTCTGACAATGCCACATACTTTGTTCTGGAGGTCATTGATAGTAGCGTAATAGTGACTGTAGTCACGAGCAGAGGGTGCTGTCTTGCTCTCCAGGAACTGGCGGATCTTCAGCTCAAGATCAGCATTAGCCTTCTCAAGGGTGCGCACCTTCTCCAGGTAGGTGGCCAGACGGTCATTGAGGTTTTGCATGGTGGCTTTCTCATTTGCAGACACATCAACAGCCTCAGACAGGTTGAAGCCACCGCCACCACCACCAAAGCCAGCTCCACCACCATAACCAGCACCCCCTCCATAGCCACCACCACCTCCAGCAGAGAAGGAACGAGAAGCAGAGGCACTTGAGATACGGGTCCCAGATCCTCCAGCTCCCCCATACATGCTGCCGGCACGCATGCTAGATACACGCCCACCGCCGCCTCCACCACCAGACATGGAGAACTGAGATCCTCCTCCCATGGATCCTCCAGAGGACTTGAAACTACGAGCATAAGTAGACATGCTTGCAGAGGAGGTTTGCTGTTTGCTGCTCAATAACTGGAGAGAGTGTGAGAAGTGAGGAAAAGATCTCCACAAATCTTCTTTTATTTGAAAATAAAGGGAGGCAACGATCAGGATGGGCGTTGTGGATTAGCCAGGGAGGTGGAGAGAGAATCCATTGCCTCACTCTCCAAAACAAACACAGGGTCACATGCACTCACACAGCCTTCAGCCAACTGTATGGTTTGAATTAAGTCCAGATTTGCAGTAGTTGGATTTTACAGGAAGGCTTTTTATCATAGTGAAGTCAGTGGCAAAATCGTATGCATAAGTTTTTTTGAACTGCACAATTCTTTGTCTAGTAGTTTAGTTTTAGAGTAGTTTTGTGCACTCAAAAGGAAAATAATTGTATGTATGTATGGTCTACGTATATATATATATATGGAGTGTGTGAAAATACTGTTTATATGTGTTTATACATGCACACCTGGACCACTATATCAACTTGGATTACAATACATACTGTATATCCAACCTTAATAATACCTTCTGAAGTGCATCTGATTTTAATATTTGTATACAGTATATCAGGAATATATATTGCTTAGAAAATCAGAAATTGGTATTGATAATTGATATTTCAGTTACCTTAATTTCTTTTGAACCTGAGGGGAATACAGTACTGCAAAAACAAGAGCTAGGAAAGTGAGAGTTTTTGTCCTCAGGGTGCCAAAACTGAGCCACACCCTGAGAACAAGCAGCAGCAAAACAACCGTTACTGCGTCAGTTATTTTATGTGCAAGAATACACATATCTTTTTATTAGAAAATACGTTTTATCACATATGCGGACATATGAGTATATAGAATAAAACATTCCATATCTTTTTAATGGAAAATACATTTCATCAGGTATCTATAACTCTTAAAGCTTAGCATTCAAGTGATTGTTCTCAAGCGAAGCGTTTTGTTTGGATTGCAATCATTCTTTACACTCTCCTTGTTAAATCTCCAAAAATATGAAGATAAGCCTGAATTCTGTTGCTATGGTGACAAGAACAAAGTACAAAAGCAAATAAGCAACCAGAACAAAAGGGAACAACTTTTAGCAAGCGCCAAGGCTGTAAATTTGACGCTCTGATATGACAACAAAAAAAGGCCTTTAATAATTAAGCTTCGGCTGATGGCAGGGAGTGTTTTATAGTGAAGAATTAAAGGTTGATATGAAACGCCTTGCACAATAAAAAATGTTATCGACTGCGAGGGAGGAGGATTCTTTATTCTGTTATGTTTGCTTCGTATGGTTTTTGACGCATTAATGAGGATTTTTACCTTTAAATGCAACAGTGCTTTATTTAAATCGCAAGCAAATGGATCGCGTCTTATTCATCTGTTTCACAAATAGGTTTTGAAATATGGGTTAGAAGTCTTGGAGTGTCTTAGTTGGCTTCCCACTCCTGGCTTGCATTATTGCACTTCATATTCCCCACTTTCACACTTTCCTGCAGGAGTATTTATATTTTACTTGCTTACTGTAAACAAGCGATGTGATATTTATGACCGAGGTTGTGTCCCAATGGAGGTGTAACTTCACAGATAGTATTAACTCGACAGTATAACTATTTAGAGGGTGGTTCTCTTTTTGAAGTTTAATGTCAATAAAGTTCAGGGAAGTGTCAGAGACAAAGTCAAACGATTGATGATATATCGTTTTATGGTAGTCGAGCAAAATTTACACAGCTCTACTATGACAAATAGAGGAGTGTAACAAAGTCTAATGCCTGAAGAATGACAAATGAGCTCTGATGCGCCTGCTCTCTATTAGATGCAAAATAGTAATTGGGTGGAAAATAACACTTGAGTAATTTGTCGTTCCTGTCTGAATTATTTAAAGCTTGTAATGTGCAGCTGGTGAATATCGGACACGTGTCTTTATAGTTGTTATTAAATATTAATGCAAGCATTATTTACTACTTACCATAAAGCACAGGAGAAACACCTGTGAATGTTCTATGTATTGCATTTAGTGAATCATATTTGCATTTAACTAATGCATTAACAAAATTAAAATTTTTCTTTTGTTAATTGATCTAAATATAACTCACATAGCCAAATGACAAAGAAATAGATTCATAATTTTGTAGCAAATTTAATTTTCTTAGTTGCTTTTGTATCTCTATGAACCTTTTCTTTAACCCCCCCCCCCCTCCCCCAAACAAAAGCATGCATTTTTATCCTTTTTTTTTCTTTTCCTTCTGTTTAGATTTTCATTGCCGTGCTTTTGTGCTGTTCCCTTTATGAGCCTGAACCAGGTAATCAATTGAGGACAAAGGGTGTGTCAGATCAACACAAAGCGCTGTACAGGTTAGGTAACATCTAAAGACTAGCAAGGGGACAATTTCTTTCATTTTTCATCCTCAGGGTTTTGACAAGTATATGCTAGTATGAGCCTATAGGGAAACTGTGTTGGCCCTCCACCCTCAGAAGTGATCTTGAGCAATTCTTTTGTTCTTCGGATGATTGCAAATAAATTATAACTTAGGGAAAGTTTTATAAGTGTTCAACTGTTTGCTCCAAAAATGCTTTCTTTGATTCAAGTAGAATACATTACAGTTTTGCTGTCAGTTCTATCAATATCTATAAGGGTTATTTAAGATTTTTTGTTATAGGTACATTTGCGTTATATAATTAATATACTACTATTCCTATTAGCAGACATATGATTTGAGCGTGCCAAATTTTATATTTGTGTAATTAGAGCAAGCTGAAACCCAATATTTGCGTTTCAAAGTATAATTCTGCAATTTCTCTCAAAAAAAAGCCCTGCCTTGCAATTAATTTTTAGGGTAAGCAAGGCTGCATATGGATGCATATTCACAGGAAACGAAGGCTGCGTTTGGAGGAGCCTTCGAATCGGGACACAAAAATGTGGTGATGCAATCGACCTTTGAATCTACGCTTCAGAGGATGCAATAATGTGTTTGCTGCTACAACTTATATCTCCTAACTAGCCAATAACTTTAAATAACCTTTAAACCAGACTTGTAAGTGCTTGAGCATTTAAAGCAGTAGGCGATAAAACTGCAGCACGGATATAATAAACAGAAAGTTGTCGTCTACTAATTGTAGTGATTATTTTTGGTGTGATGGGCCTTAAATGGAATATCCTTTAGGAGTTTCAAAGGCTAAAGAGTGATTTAAATGATAAAATAAACAGAACAGAGTTTAAACTTAACTCTATTACACATTTCCTTATACTTTTAAGCCTAAAATCTCTGTTGAAACATTGGTGTCAGTGTGTCTTTACAGTGAGGTACTGAAAATAAATTTTAGGAATGTGCAAACAAAGGCTTGTACGAACCTGTAAATCGTCTGCTAGCCCTCAACCAATGAAGCCGTTTCACCTGATCCTTCTGACCACATTGTTGTTTTATGTGGTTTTCAAAGATTTATGGTAATGTTGAACAGATAAATGCTTGTCGAGAGATTCAAGTACACTCGTGCATGCAAGAAAACACCATGTCTCTAACCAAAAAATATGTTTGTGACAAAAGTGGACCTTGCAATATGACTAATCTTAAGTTTTGTGAGGATGTGGTCGGGGCAACGAGGATTTAGTTTTATGTTTTATTGAGCGTTGTTTTCTCCATGACGTCTGACTTTAAGGGAAAAAACATGGAATTGCTTGATTTTAAATCTGGAGAATAAAGGTCTGTTCATCTGTGACGCATTACGTAAGTCTTCAAGATTTTTTGCAGTTTGCTTTAGTGTTATTGGACCATCCGAACCCCACCCCTCTCCACCCATCGAGGCTCACATTACTGCTGCGTACAAGCCTGAATCTGAAGTTTAACACTTGCTGTGTCTTTCTTCCTCAAGAAGTCTGATATATTACATAGACTTGAACTTGTTTATGACTTACCATAAACAAGCAAACTGACAATGACCAAGACTGTGGTTAAATTGCCATTTCAGACAAAAATGACCTTGTTTGTGATGGTATCGAGCAGGATATTATAAGATTAGCCAAACCACAATCCATTTAGACAAAAAGGCTATTAATGCAGGATACTTTTCATATTCAAATAGGTATTACTTCTGGAAATAGCGTTTCTGTTGTTTTATTGCTCCTTAATTGGCTGTAATTGCAAACACATAACTGATATTCCTAATAATTGGATGCCTACACAATATTCAAATCGCACAATTGCGGTGAATATGTCGCATGAATCAGAGTTACTCTTCTAGAGCTTCGAAAACCTGTGAGAACCTGTCCATTCCTGGCATTGGTTCATAAAGTAGCTCTTTTATTCTGCAAAATGTTATGAGTCATAACTGAATCATTTGTTTACCGTAATAGGATTACCATGAAACAAAGTGTCTGTTTGTGCAAGCGGAAACCTTTGTGAATCTCTGTATATACCGACTTTTTGTCAAACCATGTAGTTGACAGCATTTAAATAGTTGCCAATTATCCTTTGGGCTGGACAATGCTTACATTGTCCCGCTGTTTCTCGTATGAATGTGGCCCATTAACATCAGGTGAGCATTTTGAGGACAGAGGGTGTGTCAGATTGATTTGAAGCGCAGGTTTAGTCACACCCAGAGACTAGGGGACATATTCTTTCATTCCTTCTCCCTGAGGGTTTGGCAAGTAAACACAACCATGACAGTAGAAAAACTGCTATCAGTGGCCTACGCCCTCCCATCAATCTCTCTGCGCGTTCTTGCGAAATGTTTCTGCGGTTCAATTAAAGCTTAGGAAAGCGTTTCAGGTTGATGTGGTTTTATGAACTATGACTCCGTTTCCCAGATGTGATGGATAAAGGCACAAGATTGCTGTTTTTGCCGTTTCTTTTTCGTTCTTGTCGCATATAAAGTGTGCAGTTGACATTTTTTTAATGTTCATGAACTTGATTATCGTAAAGTGTGGAGTTTAAATGTTCTAAAATGTGCATGAACTGGTACGGTTTTTCTATGCTTACACTTAGACTATTTCAATATAAGACTAAAGTCCTTCCACATGCTTCCCAGATTAGTCTGATATCCTAAAATATACTAAAGTAATATTCTTAGAGCTTGTGTCAGCTTGTCTGTAGTAGTTAGTTGCCCTTTTAAGGTTGGTTGTTGGAATCGTTCTGCGAGTGCAGGCCAACAGAGGAACGCCAGCCAATTTCTCACACATGTGTCTAATATTTTTCTCCTTAAACCGTCCAACTGCACACTGTTGGCCTTCCATTTCATTACAATGATCTGCAGAATATAAAACATGGCTTTTTCCACTGCTGCAGCCAGGGAGGGAATGTAACTGTTTTAAAACTTTCTGAGTGTTAACTTATTTATATTGTGTGCGTATATATCCAAATCCTTTTTTTGGCCCTCTGGTGATTGAAGGGAAAGCCCATGAATGTTTCCCTATAAGGGGCTGCATAATCTCAGGGTTGCAGAAACTTGCCCTTGTCACAGTACACTTGATGTGAAGAGCTAAAGGCAAAAAAACGCAGTGAACCAGAAGAATGTGCAAACAAAAGTTTAGTGGAATTGAAATGCCACCAAAAATGCATGATCTTGCATAATCCACCCTTCAACTGAGTGAATCGAATACTAGTCAGAATACAAAAATGCAAAATAATTGTTAACTACCGGTACCTTTGTTAACATGAACTAAGAATATTTCAGCTGCATTTAGCTTATTAATCTTAGTTTATCTTAATTTCAGCATCAAAAAAGTATTTGTTATCATTAGCTAATGCACTGTGAACTAACAGATTGTACTTTTTAATACACATTAAGAAAGATTACCGTAATAAATGCTATAGTAAATGTATTGCTCATAGTTAGCTAACTAATGTTAACAAATGAGACTTTACTGTAAAGTGTTACCTTCTCTGTTCACTTTATGTACATTTTACATAAAAATTAATGGTACATTTTATAAACTATATGCAAAAAATAGGGTTGTTACCCTGAAGCAACATCATGCAATAGAAGGCTATTAAGTGTGCTGATTTGAATATAAGAAAACTTGTTTAGACAGAACTGTGGGCTGCAAAAAAGCTTTTCAACACATTCTCTTGTAATTACATGACACCTCACAAACTCAAGTACAAACAAATGAGTGTGTGTGAGGAATCAGTAGGGGCACTCAATTTAAACGACACTGTAATCAACTTTTTATCACAAACTTTTTATGCATTTTGGCCATTTGTTTACATGACAATGGCATTTTGGCGGCCTGAACAAACCAACTTTTGAAAATGGGTTTCAAAGTGCACACTTTCAAAAATTACAACATTGTTGTCTCAGTGTGAACTATAAAAATGGGAATTTGTGAAAACGGTGACGTCATTCGCATGTGTATTATGTGTTCAGTCTATAGGCACGTAGATTTTTGTAACGAAGTGGCATCGCCAACTTCTGGCCTGGCATGAATAACACAGCGCTTTTAGTAGTTTTCACGTATCCATTTGAATGACAACGTAGTCGTCTGTACGCGGTAAGCGCAAAACGCAAACGTTTTTAGTTCATCGTATGCATTGTCAACACAATTCCCGTTCACACAAATCAGTGAAAATCGCTAAAAAGGCTGTATTATGCATGCCAAGCCAGTAGTCGGCAACGTCACCCTGCAAACACGTAATATGCATGCGAATGACAGGGATTTTGTAGTTTACATGGAGATGATTAATCTCCATGTAAAAAAACTGCTTCATGGTATAATTTTCAAAACTTTTGTGAGGACGATTCGGAAATCCATTGCCTCTTGTACATATTCTTTTCTTTTTCTTATTTTCATGTTCTTTTCCTTTTTCTTATTTTAATGATTTGTAAAGAGTGATTCATAATCAAGTTAGGGATTTCTATTAGTTAAAGCCTTTCTTTATTTTTTTGTATTGATGAAGAAATGTACAGGTAAGAATGTACTTTTTGTAAAGATGAATATTGTCTGCACTTCTCACCAGATAGAACATGTTATCAGAATGTTTTGGGAAGTCTCTCTGTTGATAGTTGGAGCCTGAGTCGAGTTCAGCCTTGGAGAAGCTGCTGTGTATCTGTGTGTGTGTTAATATGGTCTGTATTGGTGAGGTGATTAACTGGCACCATAAGGATACAGAATGATTTGTTGTTCTTGACAAGCCACGTGGAAGGTCACTAACCCGTCAACCATGTGATCAACTAAGATATGTTTCAGACTGTCTGCTCTTGTGTGGAAAATTATTAGTTTTGTTTATCTTTCTTTCTTTCTTAGCCAATCAGAATCATTTAACCGTCATCATTGACGTGGTTAGCGCCCTCTGTTAGAGTATAATTGCTGTAACAATGTTATTGTATTTGGGGCGGCCTACGAACTCCTTGTGAGACCTGAAGCTGGCTACTGCAAACTAAACATCACTAAAATTTCTTCTATTGACTGCACTTCTGACTCCTGGTCTTCATTCAACATATCTGGTCCTCGGGTCTTAACTGTAATTTCCCTACACCCTGCATTTTGAAACCCATTTTCAAAAATGTGCAGGTTCAGGTCCTCAAAATGCCGTTATCGTGTAAATGAATGGCCAACACTCGTACAAAGTTTTCAGTTTTCAGTTGAAAACGGTGCTGTGTGAACATACCCTTAGTCTTTGGTACATATAATGAAACCATTCCCTCGTCATTGACTTGAAATAAGTTGCAGATGCTGTATTGCACAGCTGGCTTGCATTAGAGATACTTGATATGTTGAAACCACAGCCGTCAGCCCAGTGAGAGCTTCTTGTCTAGAAGATTCCAGCGACTCGTTCTTGCTGGATCATACCTGAATGATTTTAAAAGCTTTTACACAATCATGTACAGTGATGTAGACCACACCCACACACACTGTAAAAATGCGTTCTCCAACATATTTCTTTGTGGATTGAAAACGTGGTTTCAGCTCAATGATTTGAGTTCCAATTCGATACTCTTCATCAGGAATTAAATGTTAAGTGCAATGAACAGTAATTAAGTCGACAGTTTTTTTGATGACTTGATTTCAGAGACAGACTCAGTGTGTGTATCCAGAATCTAATAAGCACAATTCTAGAATGTACTGTTCTACTCCCCAATTATCTTCAAATGCTCCGAGCGCAATTCGCCTCCGTTGACTGTTTGTGACTTCTGACAGTGTTAGCATATGAATAGTTTCTTAAACAGTCAACAGTGTGTTGCTTCTCACATAACCCTGAAAAAATAACAAGCGTTTCATTAGTGGAATGAATGTTAGTGCAACTGAGAGCATTGCCACCAGCTAGATCACCCACCCGGAAAACATGTGCGACAGCATTTCCAGCAACACCAAACTCAAATTTATCTAGTTTATTTAAAAAAAATGATAAATGTGTTCTTGCATTTCAAATTTGATTCTCTTTATTGAGTTAATTTAAATCCTACTACCTCAAGCATGACAGTCATCAGTGTTTCAGTATCATATCAGTGATCCTTCTTATCTTGGTTAAACAATGCGCTAAACATTTTTTACGTAAAATCAATAGTAGCCTAACTTTCTAGCAAACAAATAACCAGCAAGCTTCTGCATTTTAAACCACAGTAAAATTACCGTAAAGTTACTGTATACTGTAAAATAAAGTACAGCATTGTATTTACTGTTATATATTGAATAACACAAGTTATTGCTTCACATCAGCAGCTTTATTCAAGTTTCATATTTTACATTTCATAGCTGAACTTCAACTGAATATACAACTCCAATTATAACAAAACAATTATAGCCATACCAGTAAAATTAGAGTAACACATTGTGCCAGTGGACATATAAAAATAAAAGTTTGAAGAGTCAAAGTACTTAATTAGAAGCAATATACAACAATAACCAGCGAAAACATCGATTCCAATGTTATCCCCACTACTTTGAAGAGCGGAACTCAAAAGATAATAGGAATAATTAAAGTAATGATAGTTTTTATACTATTTATTCATGCCAAATTCAAAGAATCAATTAATCTGTCATCATACATGACAACACCAGGGTTTACTTGGAAAAAAAAGGGGCGGTTTGATTCAATGTTCTCATATATGCGTGCAAAGAACTTCACAATAGCAAACATGCAGATGTTGTCTTCTGTAAATAATCGGACTCTCACTGAAACTCACTCAAATCTGCTCCGACTAGTTCTACCCGTTACCTGTGCTGTCCATTGAGTTGCCTTTCTCCGAGTTTGCCATTCCTGGAGAGGGTGTCTGAAGTGGATTATATTTTCAAATCTTACCGTACTTTTGTCTGTCATCAAAAAAGGAAGAAAGAATGTGAATTCCTGATGTGTAGACCGCACCTGTAATCATAACGCTCTCACAAAGAAGAATATATTTTAGTGTGAGTCATCTCAGCCCACCATGATGCTGTTCAGTTTGTTTGCATAAGATCACATTCCCTCATTGCAGTGCTTTGACCAAACACTGTACACTTTAAAAGGGATAAAAACCTATTTCCAAAACTGAATATTGTCATGTTGTATAACCTGAATTGTTTTTTTTATGGATTTCTTTCTTTAGATATTTTGAAAAAAGTTTCTACAAAGTCAGTTGGGTCAAAAACAACATTGACTTATATCATATATTCAAAATAACAATCCCTTTATCTGCAGACAACAATAGTCCTCATGAAGGTTGCTTGTGTGAGTTATGCATTACTCATAAATCTCTTGTAAAGATTGTGACAAGGCAGTTTTTTAAGTTGAGACAACATTACAGAGATGTAAAACAACATAGAGAGCTTCAACAATATGCATGAAATATCTCTGCAAATGAGTATGGGAGTTTAAGACAAGCCCGCTCAGTGTAAACATGGTCCAACATAAGTGCATGATTTATTAATTCAATAAGCCAAGTCAGGTCTTTTTTTATTTGCATAGCACTTTTCACAATCCAAGTATTTTCCAAGTAGATATATTCTCCTTAATGCCTTTAATATCTCAGCAAACAAGCCAAAGTCTGAGTCTGTGGCGAGGAAAAAAAACTCTTAATACATACTTTCATTTAAAGCATTTAGATGCATTAGAAAAGTGCTTTAGCTTCACGTGTGAATGCATTGCAAATTATAGGTATTAGAGGTATATTATATGGTTTCGAATCGAAATCGTGCAGCTTTTCTTTTTTTAACTGATTTGCAAATTTTACTTTTATATTTGTCTGCGCCTTCTGGATCCGGGCGTTGACATATAGGGCATTCTGCTTTTCATCTGGAGGCATTCCAATGAAAATATGACCTTTTGATAAGAATTGTGCAACATTTTCCAACATCCGCTTTTGTGTTTAACAAGATTGCCTTCTAGTGAAAAGAGTTTTGCCTTTGCCTAAATCTTTTTCTCCTCTTACTGAATTGATTGCTATACAAGTAGTCAAAATCCAGACATGGGCTATATCGACTCTTTCACTAGATTATTAATTCCTGGTACTTTTGTAAGTACCCTTGCTCAAAGAGAAAGAGCCAGGTGTTTCAAGGGAGTGTCTGATTTGATACAGCCTCCGCTTGCTGATTATTGTCCCAGTGAGGGCTGTTGCTTGATCTAAACCACTGTTTCTCAACCCTGCTTCTTTCTTATCTAAGCTCTGATTCATCTCCTTTGCTCATGAGGATTGTGTCGTTCCATGACCTGAACTGGGTGTGTCAGATTATTGAGAAATGCTTGAGGGAGCAAGTTTGAGAAACACTGATAGAATAATGTTAAGTTAAGTGCCCTTTAATTTGTTTCTGTAATATATGCATGTTAATATGCACTTTAAAACACAACAGAAAAGACAATGTTAATTTTCTGCATGGGTAAGAGTGCCATTATCTGTTAGTGCAATCAGTGTGTCATTCAAAATATGGGTGAAATACCTGTAGAGAATCAATATGGAAAATGTCTTTGTAGTAACAGCACACTCGGTCGTATTTTTGTTTTGCAGAGTTCTCTGTGCTTCGCTTCGTTGCGGATCACAAAGTTGCCGTAGATCAATAGATCTGATGTGACTTTGAAGCATGAATTGATTCTGTCTTTTAATAGATTCTCCATGGAAAATTACAAAAACATCTACTGAAAATCTTGTGACTTCATTTTGTAAGCTGTTGTGTCCCATAAGTAACGTACACCACCTAGAGGCCAAAACAAAACGAAATCCATTACCTCTGGACCGCATATTTTGTTCATGCAATTTTAATTTTGTTTAATTTTTTCACATGAGGTTAAACTACAAGTCTGGGTAAGATGATAAAGTCTCATCTCACACTTTTGATAAATGGTTATGCTATTTTGAATTTTCTCATTTCATCTGAATATCAACATTTGTTGATCTAACTTTGTGTCTCTGGAAAATAGTGTATGGAAAAGTTTTTGTATCTATTTATTAATATGGTATTTGGGGACACATTCATGTTTTTAGGTTTGTAAAGTAAAGTTATAGTTTTTATTTTGAAGTGAAAGATTAAATGAGATCCTTGGGGTAAGATGACCCCCCCCCAGAATTGGCACAGTGGGCTGTTGTTACTAGTATTAGTTTTTTATTTTATAATTATTGTAATGAATGGGGTTATTATTGAGTGTTCCATGATTTAGATGTACATTTCAGAAATCTTAGCTTTCAATAAAACCCATAGTTTAGTTGTGTGAAATTGTTTAATTTGCATTCATAGTGTTGCTATTATGACATATCTTCAATGAACAAATGGCCACATAAATAAGTAAATATTAATATGTAAGTCACAGAATAATTGTCCCTTTCTTATGAATCTCTTTTACTGGGATTCTGCCTTGCTATTGCTGGTTATTAGTTAATTTGACTCAATTATAAATAGAATAGTTAAGTATTTTACATTAATGATGCTTTTTTTCAAATATGTAACTATTAAAAAAATTATATCAAAAGTAATGTATGCGTTCTTCATCAGTTTAACCAGGGGTTGTGGGGGCTTCTTACCCCAAGGGGACCAACTTAACATTTTGTGCTATAACATTTAGCAAATGTTTCTATTTATTTTCTATAACACTGGCATCATCTACACATTCTACAATTGAAAAGTAAATGCATATTGTTCTTAAGGAGTGCATGTTTTATTATTATTTTTATTATTATTATTATTATTTTATATTGAGAGAGAGTTTTAAAGGTCACTTATCACTATATCAATTTCTTGTTGATTTACATAGTTTAACTAGACAAATAATTGATTCAGTTACTCCATACAAACAAAGTTTGTGAATTATTTATTGGCTTTTCCAAAAACATGCACTTTACTATTAAGAGACCATCTATTATTAGTGGGATTTCATGTTTCAATCAACCAATCAGATTTTGAGACTCAGGTTTACAGTTTATGTCAAGTTTTAGTCTTCTGACCAGGACAAGGTAATTCTACATCAGTGTTATTCATCATCATTTCTCTCTGATGTTAGGGATAACCCGTGGGTAGGCTTAGGTGTAAGGCTGGGGATTGGGTTAGGACTACATTTTTGGACAGGAATGTTGTTCCATCACAGGAACACGTCTCTCTTGGCAAAATCAAGGTGACCTTTAAGTAATTACAGACTGCCATCTACTGTCTGAAAGTGCTAAACATATGTAGGCAATGTTTTGGATCAAATAGTGCATTTGCTCCCCCTGCTGCTTTCATGGTGTGTTTTTATTCCCTCTAGTCTACACACAATGACCTGGTTGCATCAGTATTGTTTGGTTGGGTTTGCTATTGTAATGGACACGATTCACTATGGGGCCACAACTCAGCTAAGACCCCAGTCTCTTATGTCAGTACCTCATCCTTTTGATACTATAATTGGGATTATCTGTTTTTTATGTAACTCTTTTTGGAAGAGGAGAATTAGACCGCTATTTCAGAATGAGATTCTCTCCCATTCATTGGAATGGCCAGTTTATCAACATTCCATGGAAGAAAGTGTGGACTTTGTAGTCTAAATATGTAATAAGCTCAAAGATGTGTCTTACAAATGATTTCATCTTTTTTATCACCCTGTGAAGCTCTACTTAAAATAACGTTTCCTGATATTGACTAGAGATGTTCCTTTAGTGATGCTAAAGATGAATCTATTCACGAATCTCTTCAGGAATGCACACATCCAAGTCTGTGTTGGATGGAATTTTGTGTATTTTCACGGAGTGTCATCAAAGAGTTTTTTTTTTTTTTTGTTATACAAAGATGCTTTAGTTGATCATCACAACCTTTATAAAGATGTGAAGGACCAATATTTTTTTGATAAACTTATTTATTTTTCTTATACAAATATACACATTTCCTAACTGGACACTCTCGCTGCTCCGAGGCCCTTAAAACAGTCTCTATGTCATTTGTGTGAGATTTTCCTGCTATTTTTAACCAGTAATTGAATTCTCATCTGTGTTTAGGCTACCCCTGGCATTGGGTTGTATGTTCTAAGCATTAATAAGAAAGCAAGCAAGAAAGAAAGAAAGAAAGAAAGAAGAGTGGTTGGTTAGTGTGGCCTCTGCTGCTAGATATTGTAACTACACCATCTGTTTCTATAAAGCAGGGCTGTCCAATACGTCGATCACACTCTACTGGTCAATCGCAAAGGTGGTGTGGGTAGATCGCATGGAATTAACAAAGTAGACGTCAGCCCATCATCCGTTTTCACTATGAAATTTGTCATTTGATTGACGTACAGGACAGCCAGTCTGACATCTGACCTTTTCTGACACATGGATCACTATGCATGCGCACAACAGTGGCAAGTGCTGCAAAACTAGCAAGCTAGCGAGAAAACCTCCAATTTATTTATTTAAAACTGAAGAAAGGTTATAAAAATGAGTAGGGGAGCTCGACAAAGTAAGGGGTAAAAAACATACCACTTCTATATAGAGTGGGAGGTGTGGGTGTAAGTAACATTTATAGGGCTAAAAACATAATTTGGTCCACAACATATTACAATCATAAAATAAGTGGGCAGATGTTTCTTCAGCAAACCCACAAAAATAACAAGTTTCATCAATACAAGAGTATTTAGAAACAGATGAGTTAACAGGATAGATTTTATGGAGGATTTTGTTATGGAATTTCCTTAACTTTGCTGGATAGCCTACACAGAATGTACTTTGCAAGCTGTTACAAGGGAACCCCAATAGAATTTACTCCTCAGAGTAAATCTTCATCTTCATTTCAATGTCTATTATTACATTTCCGATCTAAAATGTCGATCCCACCAAATCACAAAGCCGGAGAGACACTTTATTAAATTTAAGGTGGTTTCTAATTAATTGGGTTAAACCTGTTGGGATAGCTTTTATCGTGGTGTTATATTCCTTTAATGAGACTGGGAAGTTATGGAAGTTCATAAGTTAGAATATTGATAAAAACAATGACCATTTTTGGCCTAAAAATGCCGACACATTTCCCCTAACTTGCGTGGGGCTGACGTCATTACGTCGACTGAGTGGGGCTAAAGAGAGCGTTGGCTGACGTCATGACGTCGATCGAGGGCGGGGCTAAAAAGAGCTGTTTTCAAGCGACTGAATCCTCCCGGCGCCATTTTGTAAGCTCGGCAAACACTGAAGAAGCACCGAGTGAGAGAAACACCCTCATCAATCAGTATTGATTACCAAGAGATCAGAACCGCAAGATCACCCGTTGTCGTCCGAAAGGAAAGGGAATCTTATCGTATGTCCGCTATCCAGAACCTCCAAACTTTTGGTAAGACTTGAGATCTCAAAGACGTGTTATTTTATCGTGTGGGGGAAGGGCGAGCGCAAACCACAGGATGACGTCGATCTTTAACTAAAATATCATAGTAAGACTGTTAAAAATCCAAAGTATGCGGAACAAATCCATTTACCGAGTCACAAACGCATTTCACTAATGACTTTTGTCGTCGAAAATCCCAGTCACAACCAGGCCTCAGTTTTTATCTGCTTTGATTCGCTCCTAATATCGATTATTCTCCCGATTAAAAGAACTCGTCCTTGTCAAATCGATCTTTTCCGTCGAGTTTCACGAGCTGATCACGATTGGAAGCGAGATTATACTCTTATCTCGATTTTATCGCCAGCTTGTTTTTCCTGGACGGGATTCAAAATGGAAGACGCTGGTTTGAGACGACGGGTTATTTTAGTCTGAGAGCGATCTCCTAAAAACACCTCAAGTCCCCCCTGTGTGTTTTTATGTCAGATTAAAGACCAGTGAATGGTTTAGATTGTTGGGTAATAGAAATAACGTGTTTATGTGGGTAAAACCTGTATATCTGCTCTAGTTTAAGGTGCTTTTGCCCCAACATGTTCTTGTTGGGTTTAGGCTGAGACTATTAATAGGTTACATGTATGCTTTTATCCAAAGTGACTAGCATTGTATTCAAGAAACATTGATGTTCAAATTAGTTCTAACTTCCCTGAGAATCGAACCCATGGCCTTGGTGTTGCAAGCGCCACACTACTATTTGAGCGACAGGAAATCCCCAGGTTAGCTGTACCTCAGTCAGTTTATAAAGTACATTAGGTGTCCTAGTTTAAAGATTAACCCGTGCCAACTGACTCACACTTTGGGGCTCTGCCAAGCAGGAAATGTGATGCCATGGCTCTCGCTAATGTCTGTTGTTTTATCTTTTCGAAGACCCCTTTGCTGATGCAACTAAGGGTGATGATCGGCTCCCAGCTGGGACAGAGGACTACATCCACATAAGAATTCAACAGCGGAACGGGCGGAAGACTCTGACCACGGTTCAGGGCATAGCCGACGACTATGATAAAAAGAAGCTAGTCAAGGCCTTCAAGAAGGTTGTCGTTTAAGTCACGCTAGAGGAATTTGCACTCTTAGTTGGTTTATGGTTGGTGTTTTAACATGATTTGTTTTTTCAGAAATTTGCCTGCAATGGCACTGTGATTGAGCACCCCGAGTATGGTGAAGTAATTCAGCTGCAAGGTGATCAGCGCAAGAACATTTGCCAGTTTCTCACTGATGTGAGTAAGAGCTTGTGGCTTTTAATGTTTAATCTGTTGGCCTTTGGTGGGATCTGATCTAATCGACCTTTTCGCTTCTTACAGATTGAACTGGCCAAAGAGGAGCAGCTCAAAGTCCACGGGTTCTAGAAGTTGATGTGAACTGACCCCTCCCCTCCCCCAACTCTTAACCCAGCCTTCCCAGTTGTTGTGCTGCGGTCCCTCCCCAGCAGCCCCCCCCCCCCTTCCCCCTCAAGGAAAAAAGTTGAAAATGATTACCTCTGATTTGAGACTTTTTAGTATGGCATCCTTATCGAAACGACCAGTCCTGTTCAAGCATGGACGGACGACAAGGCCAATTATGCGGGATAAATGATTTTTGTTCCTTGTCCCCTCCTTTAGTCCTTTATAATTTTTTTTAGTTAATCTTGTGCTGCTCTCGAGCACAAATTCCATGTAACTTTTTCTCTTTGTTTTGTACAAGGTGTTTCAATAAAACCTTCAGATGCCATGTTTTGCACAATCCTTAAGTTGATGGCTGGGGTGTGGATGGGGCAGTTTGTGTTGATTTCTTGGTTCATATTTAAATACCACCATAAAGTATCTGAATTTTTAGTTATGATGTGGGTCAGCCTGCTTCAGGGTTACATTGGTGTGCCGTTTGAGCACAAAGCGTGGCAGCCCCGTCTTTTCTCATTATGCATCTCTTAACTGCCTTTTTTACCCTTGTTTTTCACAATATGCATAATTTCAATTTTCTAAACTTGTAATACCATATTTTGTTTTTGGTCTGGAATAAACAATATCCCATATTTCCGATGTTTGAGTTTTGTAAGCTACGGAAGATGTCTTTGTGAATGCAGTGCTCGCTCTGTAATGGCTGTTGAATATCAAGAAGTGGTAATGGTTTTCAACAAATGTAGCGGTAGATTTTGTTTGAGAATGACTTGAAAGAATCAGATTTTTCTAAAGAGTTGTTTTTATCAATGATTTCTGGAGATCCAGTGGGGATTCCTGAAGGCAGCTTTTGTGATGTACCTGGATAAGTTTAAGGATAAGTAAACCGATTTCGGTTCCAAAACGTAAGTAGCGTGTGCCCTATTGATGAGGTGTGTATACATATTTATGTATATAATCTGCTTACATTATTGATCTGCATTCAGACTTTTATATGAACTTTAGTCAGGATTTTTTTTTTTGGGACTTATTTCTGTATGAAGACAATATATATCTTGCCTTTCAAGCAATGTGGAAGCAAGATGACTAAATTTTTAATTTTACCGCATTATCTTTGCAAGCACAGACTTTTATTATGCATTTATAATTGCCCTCAACCAATCAATGTAGTTCTCGTTCACAGTGATTAAAGATTATTAAACGAAATAATTGCACAGCATCCCAAATTGGTAGTAATATTCACAAGTTATGTAAATAGGCATTAAGCAAAAGAAAGTAGCAGTGTAGCGCACTTTTCCTTAGTGCCCGTTTCCATGGTGATTTGTCGCTCTGTGGAGAATGTTTTGTGTTAGTTAAGCCTGAACTGGGTTAACTGTTTCAATTTAATCCGAGAGCCAGCATACCTTGAGTAAGCAAAGTTTCCATTAATCAATCGAGAGTTCAGGTTATGTTTGACAGTAAGATAACCTTGCTTTCTGGAATACCCCCCTTACTGCAAAGCTCAGCTGCAACCCTGAGCAAACAACTGAACCAGGTGATTAAGATCTACAAGAGTGCTGGATAATTACAGACCACTGAGTTGGATCTGAACTCTTCAGCTAAGAGTGCTGAATTTGGCACCCCTGGTGTATATGAAAACATACTCCTGATTCCACGGACAAGGGTTAAACCTAGTCTGAGACGAAACTGCATGTTTGAGCTTTTTTACCTGAAAGCAACTTGCTCTAAAATATGTCAGTGCCATTGGTTTGTCTCATGATGCACATCAGTGGTGCTTTTTATGGCATGTTTATAAAAGTAATGTTCTAAGGCATGTTTATAAAACAAATTTTAATATTTTAATTGAATTAAAGCCTAATCCTGTCTTAATTGAAGCCGGGCCATAACAATCCATTCTAGAATCTTTATGCTGTCTGTTATTCATATTTAATCTATAGACGATGTCATGGAGCAACCTGAAAAATGTTTAATATTCTAAGGCCAGGTCTCACAGACATGACTTAGATAAAGGACATTAAGTAGCTTTAATAAACATTACTTAGAAAAAAAAATACTGATGTGCATCTTGAGACAAAACAATGGCACTGGTGTATAAGATATGTTAGTGCAAGTTGGTTTCAGTTAAGACTGCTCAATTATGCATTTTAGTCTGGGACCTGCTATAATCCGCCTGTGAAACCATACAGTGAATACGGAAAGTATTCAGACCCCCTTACATTTTTCACTGTTTGTTATATTGTAGCCATTTGCTAAAATCATTTGAGTTCATTTTTTCCCTCATTAATGTACACACAGCACCCCATATTGACAGAAAAACACAGAATTGTTGGTATTTTTGGAGATTAAAAAAGAAAAATTGAAATATCACATGGTCCTAAGTATTCAGAACCTTTGCTGTGACACTCATATATTTAACTCAGGTGCTGTCCATTTCTTCTGATCATCCTTGAGAGGTTCTACACCTTCATTTGAGTTCAGATGTGTTTGATTACACTGATTGGACTTGATTAGGAAAGCCACACACCTGTCTATATAAGACCTTACAGCTCACAGTGCATGGCAGAGCAAATGAGGTCAAAGGAACTGCCTGAAGAGCTCAGAGACAGAATTGTGGTCTGATGAAAGAAAAAAAAAAAAGATGCTGCACTTAAAGTTCCAAAGAGCACAGTGGCCTCCTTAAATGGAAGACATTTGGCATGACCAGAACCCTTCCTAGAGTTGGCTGTATGGCCAAACTGAGCTATCAGGGAAGAAGAGCCTTGGTGAGAGAGGTAAAGAAGAACCCAAAGATCACTGTGGCTGAGCTCTAGAGATGCAGTCGGGAGATGGGAGAAAGTTGTAGAACGTCAACCATCACTGCAGGTCTCCACCAGTCGGGGCTTTATGGCACAGTGGCCCGACTGAAGCTTCTCCTCAGTGTGAGAAACATGAAAGCCTGCATGGAGTTCGCAAAAAAAAAAAAAAAACGCCAGAAGGACTCCAAGATGGTGAGAAATAAGATTCTCTGGTCTGATGAGACCAAGATAGAACTTTTTGGCCTTAATTCTAAGTGGTATGTCTGGAGAAAACCAGGCACTGCTCATCACTTGTCCAATACAGTCCCAACAGTGAAGCATGTGGTGCAGCATCAGCTGTGGGTGTTTTTCAGCTGCAGTTTCAATCGAGGGAAAGATAAATGCGGCCAAGTACAGGGATATCCTGGACGAAAACCTTCTCCAGAGTGCTCAGGAGCTCTGACTGGCCCAAAGGTTTACCTTCCCACAAAACAATGTCCCTAAGCACACAGCTAAAATAACGAAGGAGTGGCTTCACAACATCTTCATCACTGTTCTTGAATGGAGCCCTGACTTAAACCCAATTGAGCATCTCTGGAGAGACCTAAAAATGCCTGTCAACCAACGTTCACCATCCAACCTGACAGAACTGGAGAGGATCTGCAAGGAGGAATGGCAGAGGATCCCCAAATCCAGGTATGAAAAACTTGTTGCATCTTTCCCAAAAAGACCCATGGCTGTATTAGAGCAAAAGGTGCTTCTACTAAATACTGAGCAAAGGATCTGAATACTCAGAACCGTGTGATATTTCAGTTTTCCTTTTCTAATAAGTCAGCAAAAATGTCAACAATTCTGTGTTTTTCTGTCAATATAGGGTGCTGTGTGTACATTAATGAGGAAAAAAATTGACCTTAAATGATTTTAGCAAATGGCTGCAGTATAACAGTATAAAGAGGTTTGAATACTTTCCATACTCACTGTAAATATCCCATACGATAATTTCTACAAGATTTCAATGGAATCCAATTGGGTCTTTACTCAGGTCTATATGGGAATACATGTTTCTTTTTTACATTCTTTCAGGAATTTTTAAGGATCCGTAAGGTGCACATTTCCAGTGTTTTTCTTTTACTAACAAATAATAGTTTTTGATTGTGAATTGCAGTTTGTTTAAACTCACTTCGATGTAGACAGTCAATGTATGTTGAGAAAAATGCAGTCTCATTATAAACAATAATGGGGATGTGAAATTTATACTACATGAGAAACTGAAATGACATTAAAATAAATCAGAGTATCCAATAGGATTCCAATAAAATCCTACAGGACAAAGTGGAATTGCAATAGGATTTTTTGGTGAAGGGGAGTATACATTTATTTGAAAGTCTTTAAACTTTTAAATGATAGTGTAAATTTAAGAAGTTGCTAAATTCCAAAGACTTTCCTCACAACTATATAAATATATGGCGTGAGATATTTTTAACAGGAAACCAAAAAATATAGATTTTTTTTTGTGGTGCATGAACAGTTCACTAATTCTGTGATGCTGTTTCACAAAAACAATGCAACATTACACTGTATCTGCTAGCAGAGCAATGTTTACCCCTTAGAGAATTGCCATAATCTATAAATTGATACCGTATAAATGCGCAATTACAGTTATAAAGAGCTCCCTCTTATTTACCCGTGTGTGAATGGCAATGTTTGTGTACTCTTTTCAGGAATCATGATTACAGTAAATGACAGCTATCAACGGAGCAATTAAACGTTCAAATTCTTGGATCAAAAGAATCTACCAAAAGTCTTTCTGATTCCTTTCCGTTCAACATGAAGAGACGAGACGGGCCTTTCATGTTGACATTGCCTAGTCTCTCAAAATGAAACCGATGTCAATGAAATAAAATGGCTGGAGTGTGGGGATCATCTTGAGTTAAATGTTTGTTGCTTTCAAGCAGCGCTATGTTTAGGGCAACATCCAGGAAGCTTCTGTATAATTTCGTCATTGTTCTGGAGCGCTCTCCCAGCTGGAGAGCTGGTGCTCGGCCCAGATGTCAGATCCATTTTGAATGTTAAAACCACCAGAGGAAAGCCTCTTAGTGCGGCAACGGAACATTGTTGATCTTGACTTGGTTTCAAGATGCAATGGGCTTTGCTACCATGAAGAAGCCTTTTCCTGCTGCATCATGTGGTTGTGCCGTGTTAAGTCATGTTTTAGTGGTTTACTCAAATATTGGTGTGGACGGTTTAAGGATGAGGTGTTTCAGCATTCATCTGTGAAAAGTTTCCGATGAATTTTGATAGATATGCAGCTGAATAGTTTCCTTTTACATATGGCTGTTGATAATTTGCACTGTGCAAATGATGCACATTGTATTCTTTCAAATGCCTCTATTGAGCCATATTTTATTTGGCGTCTCTATAAAGGAGTGACATATTCCAGCCTATAAACTGTACTTCTGGATGGAGTTTCTTACAGGCTAATTTATTCCCATGGGTAGTTATTAAAATATCTGTCTCCCATAACTCCCTTGCAAACACAATGATGCACAGGAAGAGGAAGACAACTCTCGTACTTGACAGTTGGGGCTTCTAAAAGACAGACAATTAAGCACATTTCAGAATAGCATATTCATTCAAGCTATATATTCTAGTCATGATTATGAAAACGTTTCATGTGAAATCAGTAAACCTTAGAAAGCAGCTACTCCTGAACCATGTCTTGTTTTATGGATATAGTTAACTGGATCTTGCAGTTGGTAGAGGTAGTGAAAAAGTACCTTTGAAAAGTTATATAGCTTCCAAACATTTGTAGTTTTGACATTGACTTTGTATGAAGCCTTTCCCTTCTAGGAAGAGTGAATTTAAAACAGTGGAACAACATATAAAATGACTTTAACACACTAACTAGAAATGTTAAGCACTTTTAAATTAGACTATATCTATCTACATATCTATATCTTCCTGTTCCCTTCCTGATTTCTTATTTTTTTGGATGTTTGTCAGACTTAAATGTTTCAGATCATCAAACTATTTTAAATAATAGTCAAAGACAACATGCAGTTTTTAAATGAAGGCTGTTGTTATTAAAGGAAAACAAAGTCCAAACTCACATGGCCCTGTGTGAAAAAGTGCCTGGATGACTTGCTGTGATAAATGAAACCATTAATTCTGGAGTCTACCAAAAAATCCTGAAGGAGAATATCCGGCCATCTGTTCGCAACCTCAAGCTGTATGAACTTGGGTTCTGCAGCAGGACAATGATCCAAAACACACCAGTAAGTCCATCTCTGAATGGCTGAAGAAAAACAAGATGAAAACTTTGGAGTGGCCTAGTCAAAGTCCTGACCTGAACCCTATTGAGATGCTGTGGAATGACCTTAAAAAGGCATTTCATGTTCAAAAACCCTCCAATTTGGTTGAATTACAACAATTCTGCAAAGATGAGAGGGCCAAAATTCCTCCACAGCGCTGTAAAAGACTCATTGCAAGTTATCGCAAACGCTTGATTGCAGTTGTTGCTGCTAAGGGTGACCCAACCAGTTATTAGGCTTAGAGGGTAAGCACTTTTCACACAGGGCTATGTAGGTTTGGATTTTGTTTTCCCTCAATAATAACAACCTTCATTTGAAAACTGCATTTTGTTTTTACTTGTTATCTTTGACTAATATTTAAAGTTGTTTGATGATCTGAAACATTTAAGTGCAAAAGAATAAGAAATCAGGAAGGGGCAAACTCTTTTTCACACCACCGTATATATATATATATATATATATATATATACACACAGTGGAGTTCACTTATCTCAACCTCGGTTAACTCGCCAACCCTATTATGTCGACGTTTTTGAAGTGGAACAGCCAAACTCCCTGTTTTTCTAAGCATTTTCTTATCGGTTTTGTCGATTCTTTTATGTCGCCGAACCCTAGTATCTCGAGCACAAAAGAGGGACAAATTCGCCCCTTCACATGGTTGTCACGTGACTAATGATCGTACCTCGTTCACTGCCAATGCGCTGAGTTTGCATTGCACGTGCAGAAGAAATCACTGAAGTGGTGGAAAAATCAAGCTTTGAAGGAGTTCGCCATCACTGTCCAGGAATTCCCAGATTATATTGACATCGACAAAGACGTTGTTACTGATAGAAGCTTAGAAGCATTTGTTTTCAAGCAGACCGTTAAAAGCAAAAAGCGACAAAGCATTTTTAGAGTTTGCAAAGAAACCATAATAACCGCGTGTGCAATACTTTCAGAACTGTGTCCGAGCTAAATGACTGTGTTTTGAGTGAATGTGTTTATGTGTGTTTGTTTACGCTGTGAGCGAAATTGTGTTTGCAATGTTGGAGAATATAATTAAAGGTTATTATGGAGAATCGAAGGTGTTTTTTATTGTATACTGGTAAATCTCTGCTGTTAGTTGGTGCACATATGCCTTTTGTTGTTAGCAAACATATACAGTGTGTGTACATTTTTATAGCATGCCGATCGCTTCATCAAATAAATCATCATATTGGCTTTTGGTTATCTCGATCCTCAGTTATCTCAATGCTTTTTTGCAAAACCCGAGACCGTCGACATAACCGGGTTCCACTGTATATGTATATAATCAGTTTAATCATAATACATTTGTGCTATTTCATGGAATCGTTTCAGAATTGTTTTTCCAATCTGTGGAAATCCCATACTACGTTAACCTACAGCATCAGAAAGGTCACAGTGTTAAATGCATCAATATATTTTTGCTGGAACAATTATGTACATATTCAATAGCTTCTTTTTTTTGTGGCAAAAAATATTCTCTGGGGAATATTGTGTGACACCTAGCCCATGTCTCAACTATATAGCGTGCGTCATGCATTAATGAACGCATTTATTGCGTTGAACGTTAATGCTATGAGTTGATACATTGTCTTTCATTCTGTGTACGTAAGTGTTAGAGAGTGAAGGAGAGAAATCCATATAAAATGACATTTTATTTTCTCCCAAAGCAAAAGAGCCAAAGTACTTGTTTTCTGACAGCATCATTTGTCATGGACCTTCCCCCCCTGCAGGGTTAGAAAAAGATCTCAAACATTTTGTACAATGGCCCTTCTTGTGCACTCATTTCAGTCATGTGAGAATCTTTCCTCCCCAGAATAGCACTTTAAATGTACAAACAGCAGTCATATGCATCCATAATGTTCACAGCATGACGCTGCACTGTAAGTGTAGGTGAAATCTCCCCAGCTTCAACGCTTTTATTATTGCAGCGCCAACCAATCACAAGCGAGCACCACTAACAGAGCCAATTATAGCGAGCTGAGTTTGAGTGTTCACCTCAATTAATGGAGCTGCACGGTTCCGTTAAGGGCAGAGACCTTTAATACTTTGATCGGTGTCCTTTACAGTGTCTAGTCAGATAATTGCAAAGCAGATATTAAAGCGAATCAGGAAGAGTGAAGCTAACATAAATGATAGTATGTGGTAAAGTGCATCTTTTCTGTTAATGAGTTAAAGAACAAAAATGATTACCAACTGTCAGCACTACACTCTTAGAAATAATCTAAAAATATAGGCTCTAATTAGTTTTTTTGTAGCAGATTTCTCTTATAAGACCATTTTGGGTTCCCCAAAGAACTTTTCAGTGGAACATTTCTTAAAACAGACATTTTTCTTTGTGAAGAACATTTTTCCAGTATAAAAAAATCCTTTTGTGATTTGAAAAGGTGTTAAAGGTTCACCAAAGATGCAGCAAACCTTTATTTTTAAGAGTTTATAGCAGGTGGATGAAATTGTAGGTGAAATGTGTTGGAAAATCCATCTTAAGAGTATCTAAACAACTGTTTACATGAATACTTGCTAAGATTATTTTCCAAAATTTAGTTTTACTATCTTAAGCTGGTATGACTAAAGACTAGAATATACTATCAGATTTTTACCCAGAATTTTGTCGAAATGTCAGAGCTAGTCTGCAGATTTTAGGTGACAGATTTCATAGAAAATCGTGTAGTGTACGATGGTCACAGAGTTAAAAATTTCATTCCATCCATTGGGAGGATCACAAATATATTTCATATTTTGAGCAGATTTTTTAACACATATGGTTTTCATTTGTCAAGTCACCTTTATTTATATAGCGCTTTTTACAATACAGATTGTTACAGTGGTCATATGAAAACAATAAAAAAAAGTTTGTTTTGGCTGATCAGCAGCTCTAAAAGAGCAGGCGAATCCATAAAATTGAAGAATATTAAGTGTTATATGTCCCCAACTGAGCAAGCCAGAGGCGACAGAGGTGAGGAACCAAAACTCCAGCAGGAGACAGAATGAATGAAGAACAGAATGGAGAAAAAAACCTCGGGAGAAACCAGGCTCAGTCTGAGGACCAGTTCTCCTCTGGCCAACAGCCAAACAGTGCATGATTATTATATTGACAACAATTCAAGTCAAATATTAAATCCAGTTGGAGATGGGTTCATGATCTTCACAGGGGAGGGTCTAGTAGAGTCACGGTCTCCGCAGACACTTCAGGGCAGTGCTGTGCTCGTGTCGAGGTGCAGGTCCTTCATCTGATCTGGATCCGGCTGACCATAGTAACCTCGGGATAAACAGAGACTCAATCAGCGTAGATGCCATTCTACTTCTGATGTAACGATTTTTCACACATCTCCTTTGTAATCGGTTCAGATTTTAAAAGTTGTGTAGTAAATCCCAGCCTTAACTGGTAGCTGATTTAACCAAGATGGTCTAGCTTGCACCAGCTAATAGCTTTAACCAAATAGAACAGCTAGAAACCAGCAACGCACTTTTAATGGATTGGTACTGTTAGCCAAACAGATAGTTTCACCTCAAAACCCTGCACTTTAAATTGGGTTAGGATCAAGTGTAAGACAAAGTGGAGAGAGTAAAAAAGTAGTTTCTGTTAATTCCTGTTCTCTTGAGGTGTTGGTCATTGAACTGGAAACTTTCAGCTGAACTAATGCAATGTACAGACTTCAGCAGGCACACACTTAAATAGTTCTGCAGCAAACGTTCAGGTGAAAGTGTAAACCTGGCATGTACCTTCCTGTCAGCAGCTCTATCTTCACCCAGAAGAGTGCCTGAGGCTCAGTGAGTGCACCACTTCCCATCTCCCTGTATCCATATCAACACTGCACGATGGTAACTGAATAATTAAGGGTCTGGGGTGATAATTCTCAACCTGAAGGCCTGATCTCGTTTAGAGGTAAGCTGATGTCTGTCCACTTTACCTTATCATGCAGTTTCTGAAATATTGCTATCTCGCACCTTTGACTAAAATGGACAGTCTTTTACACACAGCCGGTATCATTTCTGCACCACTAGTGACAGCAAACATAACAGCAGTTGGTAGTGTAATTGTTTTCTGACAACTTTCCAACTCTCATTTTCCCATTGATTAACAAGCAGGTATGGGACGTTTAACACAAAACAATTAACATAGCTAAATTTGGGGTCTGTAGGATGTTTCATTGTTTTTTAATTCTCATCAAGGATGCATTTATCAAACAACATAAATAAATTAAATAAATTACAACAATAACTTAAATTACAATTTGAAATACCTGTTGTCCGTTTAAAAATATTTCAAAACTTATACCTTTGATAGAAAAGTTGCATTTTCTGCATCAATGCTCAGTCCTCAGTGTTGCGTGATCCTTCAGAAATCATTCTGATATGATGACTTACAATTGACAGACTCTTTTATCCTAAACATTCAAGATACACATTGTTATTCTAATCAGTTCTTGCTTTCCTTGGGATCAAACCCATGACCTCTGCATTGTAAACACCAACGCTCTACTGATTGAGCTACAGGACAGCTCAGCTTTTTTGATTTGCTCAAGAAACATTCCACAAGTCCACAAAATAATTCACAACAGGCTCCGAATTAAAGCAACTTTCACAGACAATAACGTAAACGAGACCAAACACAGGAAACTTCCGTATCATGGTACAATTAACGATACACAGCTGAAAACAAACTAATCATGTTAGTAACCATTTCAAAGCAATGGCCAGGTAATCACATGAACACCAGGAGGTTGACCCACGGAGTAGGAGCTGATGGATCCCAGCGTGCGAACGAAGATCCGATAGTACCGAGGTGGAGCCAGAATGCCCGAGGACTGAGGCAGAGTACTTGACGACATAAGTGATGGTACTTCAGTACATTCAGGTTGATGATCCAATTTCAATGCTGTCTTGAAGTAGCGAAGAAGAACAAACAGATCATTCAGTGTGGGACAGGGTGGGAGCCAGATCATTCAACCAGTCCTGTCCAAAACCAACATTATGCCCTCTGCCACAGATGTCGCTGGCTCACACCCCTGGTCAGACTCCCTCTGGGCCTCCAGCAATGGTTAGCGTTGTTCCTTCCTTCCTCATTGTGCTCTGGCTAGCTCATTGTGGTGGGCCGTTGCTCTCTGTCTGCGAGGGGCTCTAGCGCAGTCAAGGGTGGTGGTGGTCTGGGTCAAGTCCTGAGGTGTCTGGGATGGTGGTAGTTCGACCTAATCCAGAACAACGAATTGATGGTTTTATTGTCACAGAATTGCAGGCAATTGGTAGAAACTCAAAGAAGAAGAAACAAGACACCCTTTGGGGAAATTGCAGCAGAGTTTAATAAAAGTTCATAAAGTAATCAACACTAAACGCAGGGAAAAGATGAACTAAAGTAGCAACAAAAAAAAGGTAAATTAACAATAAACGGGTGAAAACAACAAAGTAATCATGTTAGTAACCATAGAAACAAAGGAGTGGCGGGAGATTCAAACAAAAACACGTGTGACTGATGAAAACAAACTTAAAGTCTAAGAAAATTAAAATAAGAACAAACTAAATAGATATTTGTGACATTATCAATGTTAAAAACAGTTGAGGTGCTTAATATTTCGTTGGAAACCATGATAATATTTTGGATTCTTTAGTTGAGTAAAGTTGTAAAGAACAGCATTTAAAATAGAAATCTTTTGTAGCAATGTAAAAGTCTTCACTTAAATGTTTTATTTGACCCTAAACCTTTTAACGCAGTTGTGTACATTAAGATGCTTTACGTGACTTTTTTGAACTGCAACAGTGGTCTTGGAAGATCCCATATCACATTAATCTCAAATATCTGCAGACAGACTGATGAGGACAGAATCTAAACACAAAAAACAAACGTTTATTGAGCCTTTTCTTTAGGTCGGTTTGTTGTGCTCTTTGTGTTTAGATCTGTGGACTGAATTTTTCATCAGAACTGTGAAAAATAAATTTGGTCTTCCAGGCCCACTGTCTTACGCCACATTAAAACATTTATGTGTAAGGTTTTTTATAATGTTTTTTCTGTAGAAAAAAACCCCATCTTAAACAGGGTCCAAAGTCTGTCTGTAGACAGTTTTTATGATTCATAATGTAGAAAATATATTTGGTCTTTTTTAGTGCGTTTTTTTTTTTTTTTTTTTTTGAGTCTCATACAGAGAATTATGAGCTGAACTTAAACAGGCTGTTTTGTAGTATTGCAGAAAGGTATAGCTTTTTATGAAAAGTAGATTAATATTCTGCTTTGGTGGTCACAAGTGTTTTTCTATAAGCTGTAACTGTGAGTCTGTAAGTCAACAACATTTTTTCAGAGCATCTGTTGAGAATACTATTCCAACCGGAGATTGTACTCATAAGTCTCTCCTCTGCCCTGAACAGGATCATACAAGCAACATTTCCCAGTCCAATCATTTCGTGCCCAACTACCTTCACAGTTGGTTAATTACCTTCTTTAGAGATCAATATTTAATTAGGAAATGTTTTTGCCCGTGGGGCAGTTTTAGACAGTCACCAGTCTGAGAGGCCACTCTCTTCACATTTAATAGAATCTAAATTCATTCATTAGCTGTGTTTGGCTCCTAATAATTTATGCTTTGATCGACTGAAAGGACTTCCTCTTCTTGTTAGTTGGGTTTTATGTTCTTTAGGCAATAGTTAGACAGTCAGAAACACTGTTTGTATCTTACATATTTTGTGCTGGCATTATTGTATCTAAACGAGGTGCAGAAATCAAGTGCCTTTAGTGTATGTTTCTTTTTTCTTTAAGTTTTCTCATCTTTTCTGCTTTTAGCAGCCGCTGTGTTCCTTGTCCACATCATATTTTTGTGTCATATTGTATTTGCTGTAATGTTTCTCATATTCTCCAACACAATGGTGGACATTTTCAACCATATGCACTTAGAAATGGAAGAAATCGTTCACCCAAAAATGAAAATCGTCATTTATTGTAAAATTATGCTATCCCAAAAGCACATATTTTCACACATAAAACACACATTTTTCTTTCTTCTGTGAACACAAAATATATTCTAAAGAATGGAAAAGCTTAGTGTATGCATTAAAAGTCAACGGGATCCAAAACGTTTTCATGTTTCATGTTAAAATACCATAAAGGGATAAGAAATGTTTTTCAAAATGAACCTTTTGTCATAATTTACTCACCCTCATGTTGTTCCAAACCAGTAAAACACAAATCAAGATATTTTAATGAAATCTGAGAGATTTCTATCCCTTTTTTGACACTTTATGCAATTACCCATTTGTCGCTTCTAAAAGCTCATAAGGAGTTCATAAAACAAATGCATATGAATTGAGCGGTTTAGTCAAAATCTGAAGAGACAAGATCGTTTTAAATGACGAACAGATTAATTAAGGCTGTTATTCGCGAACATTCATCTACACACAATGAGGTTCGTTCTTGTTTTTCACACCACGTTTGAACCAAAGCGATTACGGCATCTTCTCATGAATTTTTATTGCATCCACAAACAGCGATTGACTGTCACATAACACCTCAATGCATATGGATTAGTTTTATGATCTCTATGAACGTTTTGAAGCGTCAAAGTGTCAGTTGCGTAGCTATCAAAGTTACAGAAGGCTCTCAGACGTCATACAAATATCTTCATTAATGCTTCAAAGATCTTATGGGTTTGAAACGACATGAAGGTGAGTAATTGATGACCGTGTTTTAATTTTGGGTGAACTATCCCTTTAATTTCCATAGAAGGCTGAAAGTCATAGTCAATGACACATTCCCAATTTTAAACAGTCACATTTTTTAAATCAGTTCCTAACTAGAAAGGCATGTAAATGTTTCACATAATGAATGTTAATTCCCCCACACAACAACTCTTTAAAAAGGTTTCAAATGTAATAATGAATAATTTTCTGAATATTTTAAGAATGAACTTCTGGGTTGAAATCTGTTGGGTGAATAAAAAACAACCCCTGGGACATGGAAGTGCCTGTAGCTGAAGCTCAAACAGCCGATGACAGATTTGTCTAGTTGGTTTCCTCTCTGAGATGTGACAGCGCATGGCCATGTTTCTGAGTCTCGGAGATGAGACGTGATAAATGATACCCTGAATCAAACGCAAATCTCATCAAAGCAAACTGAGACCCTCTGACAAAACTCGTGGTCATATAAATTTAAATGCTCCTATGAAGGCACGCTGATATAGTCCCGCATTTTTTTGGGCGTAGTGACAAATCGTTTCTCCTGACATTCATTAAAGACTTCAAAGGAAGCTTTTCATCCCTAAATGCTTTACATGTTCCAATTGGGCGACAAGGCTTCAGCTAAATCTGTGAAATTGCCGCTTCTATCTCGGGTTCTGACAGCATGCTAATGTTCAATAATAGATGTGTGAGAACAAGACCCAAAATTTGAATGAATTATTCAGCTGCCCCCATTTGCCCCTAGTCTCCTGCTTTTCACAGCCCCTCCTACAGATTCCATTATGTCTCACTCTTTTTGTCAATTACGCAATAGCAACGTAGGCTCCATCTTGCAGAAACCATCCAAATATAAGCTTTCTTATCCTGCTCCGCAGGGAACTGTCATTATTTTTCCTTTTTTTCCTTTTTCTTTTTCGCCTTCTGCACTTATCTGCGTCCCCACACACGTCTCGTTGAAGCCCCCGACAGACTTCAGAAACTTCTCATTTCTGTTTTACGCTCCCTGTGTTATTTCTCTCTCCCACTTTCTCTGTCCTTTGTGGTACGAGTTTTTCATTTGTTTTCCTTCAGCGGTTGAACGTACGACCGGTGTTCACTCACCCACTCTTGCATTCACTCGTGTTTGTCCTCCGATTGACACGTCGCTTTTCTTTACAAGGCGGGATGACAGACAGTCAACAGAAAAAAGGCCTATTTTGTGAATGAAGGACATACGGGCGGATTGGTTTCAGAAAGATCGTATAAATTAGCAACTGTTTTAAATGTCTTAATATGCAATTTGCACATTGTTTATTGGCTGATGAATAAGTCCATAACTATCATATTGGATCTTTAAAGGCCCACCGAAGTGCCTTGAAACTGCACCGTTATGCAATGTTTTGATGTCATTTCCATTGAAACAGGAAGACAGGGCAGGACATACTGAGCAGACCCTTTCTTTCTCTTTTTTGAAAATAGCCAGTAGCATTTAGTTTATTTCACAGCATATGACAGCCGCAGTCTAATAGATTCCTCTCTTAGATCTAACATGAAACTGTTACTAAAGCAAAACGGTGAACAAACATGCTGAGAATGTTTGAACGGTGTGTATTTATGTTTGTGGATAGCGCCACCAATGCTCTCTCTTCTACTCGTCAATACCTGTTTAAGCTTTCCAGTAGCTCAATCAATAGAGCATTGGTGCTTGCAACGTCATGGTCATGGGTTCAATCCCAGGGAAAGCAAGACCTGATTCAATGCAATGTAAGTCGTTTTGGATAAGCGTCTGCCAAATGCATAAATGTAAAATGCAGAGTCTGTCTAAACCAGAGGTTTTCAAAGTCTGAGACAGTGGGCCTCCCTTTTGACACAACCCACCCAATGCCGCCCCCCCCCCCCCCCCACAAAAAAAACAAAAACGCGCATAGCACTGTCAGATATACGCAATGCAACGCGATATGAAGCTTCAGTGGCCTTTCCATTTAATTTGACGAAATCACAATTTTTTTTTCTGACCTTGAAAGCTTTGAAGTTTAAAAAATTCTGGAGGTTTCCCTGCTACGTCGAGACCTACCTTCGGTTTCAAGGTGTCGCCGAAGTTTAGTGGGTCTCATGCTGTCATTGGCCAAAGTCTCCTGACAAACCACATATAAAGGTCATGGTTCATCAACTGGTCCTGTCCACGTAAATCCTAAATTCAAATACTGATCGTCATATCGTCGTCTTTTGGGTTTAAGTCCTGAATTTGAAGGCTTTCAATTGGGGGGTCTCAGAAATCGCTCCATTGTAGGCTATTAATAGGCATATACCTGTATTGGCGGGCTTGCCAAACAGCAGTGCATTCTGGGTGAAATAATAATTATTATAAAAAATAATAAATTATTTTTAGTATTGTTTAAATGAAAACATTTAAATATAGAAAAATACATATAATATTAAACTCAACAATAAACTAATTATTAGACTATCATTTTTTACAACTCTCCACGCCTCCCCTGGCATGCTCTGGCGCCCCCCAGGGGAGGCGCGACCCACACTTTGAAAACCCCTGCTCTAGACGTTATTCCTCCATATTGTTTTAGAATATAGTATAATGTGCAGGATTTAAATGTGTGTCTCTAGACTAGAGTGTGATATTAAGGCTACCGTTGAGGCTAAGTTGTTCCAAACCTCTAGACATTTTTTTCAACACAAAAGAAGATGTTTTGAAGAAAGTCGGTAACCAAACTTCCATAGTATTTTTCCCCATTATATGGAAATCTGTCAGGTTTGAGAGAGCGAGGACTCAGAGATGCGGGTGAAAAGGACTTTTAATACAAAATAAAACAAAATGCAAACATAAACCACCCCGAGGGGGAAAAACAAGACAGAACTAAGACTGGGCTAAAACTTGACTTGACTAGACTAAACTACAGACTTGACTTGACTGGAAAGGACTCACAGGAAAAACTCAGGACAGGAACAGACATAGTAACGACAACGACGCAACACAGAACAGTAGACAAAGACTGAATATATAGGGAGGACATGGGGAAGCTAACAAGGAAAAACAGCTGGGAAAAATCAACCTAATGACAAAGAAACAAGACGGGCGGGCAACCACAACCACTGCGCGTGACAAAACACAAGCACGCGGCCGATGGAATGCGAACCGCGTGCCAAACATAAACACACGGACGAGAGGAGGCGCGGCTCGCGCAAGGCTTGAAACCGCGCCCACTCACATAACGTAGAGCTCGCAAGAACGAGTTCTCACGAGCTCACGACAAGGACGAAGACACACGAGTTATGAATGCCCGAATCCCGATCCAAAACCGAAACTGAACCAGACCCAAGTATCGGGACCGGACATCATAACTCGTACGAAAGACATCACAGACAAGCGCGCGCGGCTCGAATCCTCGACGCCGTGCGCACACACACCAAACACGAGACATAACGGTAGTGTCAGAGCTCTGCCACAAAACCAAGAAATGACTACTAGACCGAATGTGGCAGAACCCTGACAGAAATCAATGGGGGATCAGAAACCGTTTGGTTACCAACGTTCTTCAAAACATCGTCTTTTGTGTTCAGCAGAAGCCAAAAATTCACTTGAGGGTTAGGAATTTTCAGTTTTGGGTAAACTTTGTTTTATTTCGTATTTAGTACTTCAGCTAAAACATTTTATTTCAGTTAGTTGCCAAAGTCAAATTTTTCTAAGTAGAAATTTTTCATGTAATATACAGTAATCCCTCGCCACTTCAAGGTTCAAGTTTCCCGGCCTCAGTGCATCGCGGATTTTTCAAAAATATTCATCGAAAAATAAAAGATCGCCATATCGGCAGCCGTATTGCGGAAAGCAGCGTTGCTTCATCGTGATGCGAGAGAAACGGTTTCCCAGGAAGAGAGAAACTCTCTCTGAGGCTTTGTACACACCCATGGCACTCAGACAAGACACGTGATTGGTTCCCGGCGTGAGATCGACCAATGAGAGCACGAGTGGATGTATCCGGTGAGTTGATTGTCTGATCCTACTATCGCAAGGGGTTCCGGTCCACATTAACCGCGATAAACGAGTGATTACTGTATATATTTCTGCTTCAATTACCAAAAACATTTTTTGTTTTGGTTAATAATAACAAACACTGGACAGGCATTCTTACAGTTATTCCACTCACCAGTGCTTTTGTTCAGTAGCTTCTGCTCGATAATTACCTGACAAAGTTAAGGAGTTCATGCATAAGTCACAAAAGTTTTTGAAAATGATACTTTGTGATGTAACCAAAGGTTTATGAAATTTTGATGTAGGCATTTGTTGAACAATGAGAATTTCAGGCAGATTGAACCTGTTATGCGTTTGGAAGCTTCATTGGAGACAGGCCTGGATCTGTCCTCACCTTCAAATCACCATAAGAGGTAAAACCTTCAGACTGGTACGTTTGAAGTGATACAAGTGGATTATGATCCATGACAGAGGCCTTATTTCTGGGTAAATTCTCTCTTTAGATTGCTTCATATGGTCTTGTCCGAAGACCAAAGACCCCATTGTTCATCAGTGGTAGTGTGGCTCACTAAAAAGAGCCATCATTGTTTGTTGCAGCGGTTTCTCCGAGCTTCTCTAACAGGGAAGCATGACATGCAGAGTGACATGTGAAAGACAGCCTCAGCAGGCATAATATCAGCTTAGTCTGCCCATGTCATCCAAATCCAGACTCCGGTTATCTGCATGGGTTTTCCTCTGAGAGCGAGGCTTCGGATGAATGTGAGTTTCAGCCATTTGGAAGATCAAAGTAATCTCCAAAAATGAGTCTACGTAAATCACTTTAGTTTTTTATGGGCTTTTGGAAACTCATCTGCCCATTTGTCCTTGCTGGAATGAGAACGGCTGTATGTTTCGGTTTTGCACTGTGGTAGAAAAGTAACACTGGGAGAGAGAGAGAGAAAATGAGAGCAACTATATTAAAGTGTAATATCATTTAATTAAAAATCCAGCTAAGCTTCTTCCCCCATTAGGCTTGAAGTAAGCTTAGCGTGCAGAATAGAAACGCGCCTCGAGCAAATACGGGTTTCAGTGCCTACTGTTGTTTTAAAATCTCAATTATGCTTTTGAAAATTTCAATTTTATAGGTGACTACAGGATATTTGTGCTTTGAACGAACCAGTATCTGGCAATTGTTTTGTTTCAACGACAGATCGCAATAGAGAGGCCAAAGTATTGCACCTGTTAAAGCAATTATAATATTTCAGGAATAATTGCTTCATGCGAGACAGATGATTTTCTTGCGCTATTTAATTCAAAGATAAATGTGGGATATTCCTACTTGACATCCAAAACTGATTCAAATGTCTCATAGCAACTGAATTGTTGAAGATTTTATGCAATGCAGTCATTTGGTTTTCAGGTGTCATTTATTGACAATGTTTGCAATCATTTGCTGAATATGTTTTATGAAGGAATATTGACTCATCGTTGCAGTACTTGGATAAAAATAAATATTCTATCCATCTGTCCTGTCCCTCAATCTTTCTGCCTTGTCTGTCCATCTGTCTGTCTGTCCCTTCCCTCTCTCTCTCTCTGCCTTGTCTGTCCCTCCATCCATCCATTTATCTGTTTGTCTGTCTATCCATCCATCCCTCCATTTATCTGTCTGTCCCTCTATCCCTCCATTTGTCTGTCTGTCCATCCATCCATTCATTCATCCATCCATTTATCTGTTTGTTTGTCTGTCCATCCATTTATCTGTCTGTCCGTCCATTCATCCATTTATCTGTCTGGCTGTCTGTCCGTTCATTTACCTGTCTGTCTGTCCATTTATCCCTCCATTTATCTGTCCATCCATTTATCTGTCTGTCTGTCCGTTCGTCTATCCATCCATTTATCTGTCTGTCCATCTATCCCTCCATTTATCTGTCCATCCATCCATTTATCTGTCTGTCTGTTCGTCTATCTGTCCATTTATCTGTCCATCCATTCATCCATTATCTGTCTGTCCATCTGTCTGTCCGTTCGTCTATCCATCCATTTATCTGTCTGTCCATCTATCCCTCCATTTATCTGTCCATCCATCCTTTTATCTGTCTGTCCATTCGTCTATCCATCCATTTATCTGTCTGTCCGTTCGTCTATCTGTCCATTTATCTGTATGTCCATCTATCCCTCCATTTATCTGTCTGTCTGTTCGTCTATCCATCCATTTATCTGTCTGTCCGTTCGTCTATCTGTCCATTTATCTGTCTGTTCGTCTATCCATCCATTTATCTGTCTGTCTGTTCGTCTATCCGTCCATTTATCTGTCTGTCCGTTCATCTATCCGTCCATTTATCTGTCTGTCCATCTATCCCTCCATTTATCTATCTGTCCATTTATCTGTCTGGTTGTCTGTCTGTCAGACTATCTGTTGGTATATTTGTCTGTCTGTTCATCTATCTTTCTGTTTGTCCATCCATCCATCTGTCTGTTCATCTATCTATCTGTTTGTCTGTCTGTCCATCCATTTATCTGTCTGTCCATCCATCCCTCCATTTATCTGTCTGGTTATCGAGCTGTCTGTCAGACTATATGTTGGCATATTTGTCTGTCCATCTGTCTTTCTGTCTCTCTGTCTGTCCGTCCGTCCATTTATTTGTCTGTCTGTCCATCCATCCCTCCATTTATCTGTCTGTCTGTTCGTCCATCTATCTATTTATCTGTCTGGTTACCTGTCTGTCAGACTATCTGTTGGTATATTTGCCTGTCTGTCCATCCGTCCATCTATTTGTCTATCTATGTGTCAGTCATAATTATGTCAATTTTGTCGTAATGTTAATGCACCAATAATGTTTTCTGAAATTAGTTTAAAATAATTAGTTTAAGCTGTAAATGTTGTAGGATAAATGAATACATATAGCTCTGTTTTACACATGCAGTGATTATTAGCTTCCTCACAGGTATTGCTTTCTATAATGTAATAGTCTTTAAAAAGATACCAACCATGAAGGAACTGTTACCTTCTACAGGTTGTGGTCTCTCTCTTCATATTAATACATTTTTGACAGTTTCTCATATGTGAGAAGTAAAGCAGCTGTTAAAGAGGATAATATATTACTGCTAAGAGAGCCATAAGTGCTTTCATTATGTCTCAGGTCATTATCAATCTCTTTACGCTTCCTGTCAATCTGTCAATGCTGAGGATGCCATTAGAGACTTATGAAATGTTTGCTGTTCTGTAAATGTTCTTCTCTCCCAGAGGGTATATGCATATCTTCCACGTGTGCTTGAAGGAAAGAAACTCTCTAAGCCGTGAGCGCTGCCGTGGAAAAAAGCTAAATATGTTTTTCTGTATCATCTGTTGCCTTCCTTGTTTTCTATGAATCCCTGCAGGTTTACTAATGGTGCTAGGTTTAGAAAATGCAAATGTTAACTTCTGCATTATCGAAATGGTTTGAGAGATATTCTGCTTTGATGCCAAAATAAATGGTGCTTTTTTGGCACGCCTATACAAAAACCAGACCTTAGCAACCACATTGCAATGCCCTGACAACCACTCACAACAACGTAACATAATGCCGTTGAGTTTTGCACAATCGCACACCCCTCACATGTTCTTCAGTAAATGTTAACATCTTCATTCTGTTATCTATGAGGCTTGCTATTAGAAAAAATGCTCGCTTTAAAAGGTCAAATTGTCTTGTCTGCATTCATGCAAAATATAATACAAACAAAAGCAAAGTCCCTGTAATTCCCACCCTTTATCTCCAGCAACTCTGAATGTGTCAAAAATGATATTGCTGTATTTATTTTTGTTTCTCTGGTTCACATTTTCCCCTAAATGCACAATCCATTATTGCCACGATTGACAGAGAGTGAAAAAATGTTTTGAACAATAGCAGCACACTTGCAACCTCCATAATGGCCACATGTTTTCAACTACAGAGGCAATTCACAATAATGTATGTATGTTTTAATGGAACCTTTGTGATATGGCACATTGCATTACAGCCACAAATATACAGTCAGGCATTGGAACCTGGTCTATGTTTTCAGGCTCTTTTGGGTGTGTGCTTTCAGCCATGTGATAATTGTTTTAAATAATTTTGATATTTACAAAGAATGGCAAGTATGGAAAAGTATGTGAGTTGTGGTTGCTCATAGAAAACTCACTGCTATAATGTTTTTATATGTTTGTTCATAGCTATGTGGTTGCTTAGATGGTTGGTTGTCTACTACCTGTCAGGGTTATTTTTGTTTTTATTGTGTTCACTTTCTGTTTCCTTGCTTTCCTTTGACCCAGTTATCCCAACGGTTCATCTAATTGACCTGTCCCTCATTAATTCCCTCATTACGCTCCTTTGTTTGTTCTCATGTATTTAAGCCCTCGGTTTCCGTCTGTTCCTTGTCTTACATTGTTTTAGTGCTATTTGTTACATGGTTGTATGTTCTCTGAGTTATTCTCCTGTCTGGTGTATTCATAATTAGATTAAAAGTCTGTTTGTAACATCTCCTGGTTGTGCGCTTCATTACAGCCTTTACATTACATTATTTGCCAATGCAAAATTTGATTATCATGATTTTAAATGTTGTGGACAGTGGACCGTTGCCAGGGTGTTGCTACGTGGTTTCTAAGGTAATTTGGATTGTTGCTAGGTGATTGTCTGCTAGTCCAAGTCTGTTTACATTTCCTAAAGCAAATGCAAGTATTATTTCCCAATGCAAAATTTGATTATCATGATTTTAAATGTTGTGGACAGTGGACCGTTGCCAGGGTGTTGCTACGTAGTTTCTAAGGTAATTTGAGTTGTTTCTAGGTGATTGTCTGCTAGTCCAAGTTTGTTTACATTTCCTAAAGAAAATGCAAGTGTTATTTGCCAATGCAAAACTTGTTTTGCCATGATGTTAGCTGTTGCTAGGTGGTGGCCTACTGGCCCAAGTTTTTCAATTTCTGAAGCAAATGTGATCTGTGTTCAAAAGTGCAAAAATTGAACACCATTATGTTAGTGTTGTTGGCTGTTGCCATAATGCTTATGTTTTTATTTAACCCGCTGCTAGGGTACTTTAAGTGGTTGCCTACTGACCCAAGTCTGTTTACATTTTCTGAAGAAAATATGAGGTCTTCAATGCAAAACTTCACTGCCATGATGTTAGAGTCCTGTTGCTGTTGCCAGGGTGTTGCCACATGGTTGCTAAGGTCTTCTGGGTGTTTTTTAGGTTTTTATTCATAGGTTAAATACTTCTACATATAGGTCAAAAAAGCCTACATTCATGAAAATTCTAGATATGGATCAGGAGCATCCTTCAATGTCAGTCAATGGGATTTTTTTCACCTCCTTTACTGTCCACCAGGTGAGGAATCATTCATGTCTGTAGAAAAGATCTAAAGATAAGGATTTGAACAAACCCATCACTCTACGTATAAGCAAGAGAAGTGATGCATGACTAGACAAACACTACTAATTATTGCAAATCTTTCATATCTTAAATATGATCTCAACCCCCCCCCCCCCCCCCCCCCATTGATGATTTATTCATAATGCCAGTATTCCATTAATATGACTGTGAGCTTGACATCTTTTGTTGCAGGAACTTTTCAGATTTCTCAGAGTAAAGATTTGCCGTTTATAGGTGAATTGAACTAAATCTGAATGGATCTGAACCTGTTCCTGAAAACGGTGCAGATCTGCATTCACAATAGTGTTAGGTAAGCCATAGAGCAAACCAGGCCAATCCTGCTGTGCTCTCTATTTACCCAGAAGCCCCGAGGCTGTAACAGGCCTGCATACTTCATTGCTAGTGCTGCTCTATGGCTACAGCAATCTCTCTCGCCACAGAATCCTTTGTGCTTTTTTTTTGCTTCTGTCGTTCTCCCTCCCCACCCCCTCACTGTCATTCTCTCTCTCTCTCTCTCTCTCTCTCTCTCTCTCACTTCTAACCAATTTCATACAACATGCATTTTCCCCATTTTTATGCATGCACACACATTCACACTTGTATGTGTGCGACTCCTTTGCTGCTCTATACCAACCAAGTTTATTTAATCTTATTCATGCCCGTTCGTTTCCACTTTCCTCTCTTCCGTCTTTGTTTCGTTATCCCTGCCGGGCAGATGAGCCCAGCTGCCACTCTGCAAAGTGTGTGTGTGTTTGTGTTTACGTACATTCAGTTACCTTCCCTCAGCCATTGTCAGCGATGGCTTTTGTGCGAGAGCAGCCACAATGTACAGCCGCATTTATCCCATAATGCCGTGTTCTCCTCTGTGAAGAGCACTTTCACATTCAACCTCATCAAAGCTCAGCTACACTCAGCTTGGCTATATTTAAATGCTTTAAACATACCAGCGAAGAGGGAAAAAAGAGCAAGGAGAATCAAATCAGGAACATAATGGAAAAGTCAGACCATGACAAAACTCAAGTTTTAAAAGCTGCTTGAAAAGCTGTTTTACGTTTTTCTTATAAGTACACAGTAGCTTGATAGTATACACACTTATGATTGCAATCATGTTAATGTTATAAATCAGTGACCAATCAATATTGATTTCTTTCAATGAGTAATTAATTTTTTTTAAGTGTTATTTAAAATAAGATGTTGTATTAAATAATGTAGAATATTGTATTACTTTATTATACTTTAGTATATTAAAAAAAGATACAAAAGGTAAATATTGTATATGAAATTTTATTTATATATATATATATATATATATATATATATATATATATATATATATATATATATACATACATATAGTATATACATACATATATACTTTGGGGTCAGTACATATTTTTTAAATGTTGAATTTTGAATGATACATTTAATAATCTTTAATGAATAATATTATTGTTATCAATACTATTATACGTTTGGCATGATTTGAGATGGCACAGAATTCCAGATTTATTCGATACCGTATTTTCCGCACCATAAAGCGCACTGGACTATAAGGTGCAGACGCAATTACGGGTCTATTTCTGTACTTAATCCACACATATAGGGCGCACGGACTATCTTTTAGAAAATGTAAGTCTTTTAGCCTTATAGTAAGTCTTTTAGCCTTATAGTGCAGAAAATACGGTTCATATGTCAGGTTCATTGTCTCTTGATTGTACGGAGCAATGAGTGTTACCTCAGTTTAAGGTTGTATTGTTTTATAGTCCCAGTATGTTAAAGGAACAACAGCGTATTTTATGTAACAAATATAATTGACTTCTTTGTCTCCCCTGTTAACACTCTGCTCTCTGTGTGTCCTCTCGGATAAGTGTTGGGCTGTGCGACATATTCTAGCAGCGCTGGAGGCTGTTTAAAACCGGGGAAATTGTATGAGGAACATTGTCTGACTCATCCGGTTTAACCCACAATCCATCTGAAACTGTCGCTGTTCTTTTGATTGGGGGGACAAACAAGGTCTGTTCTGTCCTGTCCAGAGTTGTGCTGGGAATTTTGCGTCTTTAATGTTGCTGTCATGTTACTGTCTCCTAAGGATGAGTCACTTATTTCTCATTTGGGAGTCGCTGTAAATTAAGTGTCAGACAGCTTTGAGATAAAAATATTTTTTTAATTAAAAGTATACAATGCCTTACAAATTAGCAAACTGTTTCATTATTATTTCCTGGTGGAAATGTGTTGAAATAACTTGCAATTATCATTGAAAACCAGCAATCATGATTTGGCATATTTTTGATTACATAATGCCAGTATATACACAGTGAGTGATGTTTTTACGTGAGTATTATAGTAATGAATGCCACAAGACAGAAACAATATGTTAACATGATGTTAGTTTGATGTATCGCTTTTCTGTGTAAATTCATATCCATAACATAGCCTTGATAATGGAAAAACGACTGTAAAAAAAATAGATTTAAACAGCTTTACAGCTCAATTAATGTGCATTTTAATAAAAAATTACAATTTATAAAACTACAAGTATGCTGTTTCTGTTTTAAAATCCACTGTATTGTCCCCATTTTAAGTGCTTCACTGAAACCTCAGTTTGTTTATTTCTTTTTTCTTTTAAGAGTATTTTTTTTTTACCATTATGCCTAAATATGCAGTCAAATGAGAGTAGCTCATCCGGAACCCAAAATAATCCTTGGGATGGTTTACAAATTACTTTGCGGCTTCAGTGCATCGCAGATCTTTCAAAAATATTTATCGAAAATAAAATTCAAAAATATCGCCATATCGGCAGCCGTATTGTGGAAAGCAGCGTTGCTTCATCGTGATGCGAGAAAAACGGTTTCCCAGGATGCCAGACAAAGAGAGAAACTCTCTCAGAGGCTTTGTACACACCCACTGCACTCAGACAAGACACGTGATTGGTTCCCGACGTGAGATCAACCAATGAGAGCACGAGTGGATGTATCCCGTTAGCTGATTGGCTGATCCTACTTCGTGGATTTTCACCTATCGCGGGGGGTTCTGGTCCACATTAACCGCAATAAATGAGGGATCACTGTATCATCCTCAATGCAGTGTGTAATGTAGCTTTCTGTGAATGTAAAAGATCTATAAAGTTTTAAAGATCAAAGTGCATGACAAACTGTAGCTGTAGCTGAGGCCTGGAAGAGTTTGGTTCATGTTGTCGACTTGTTGAGAAGACTGCACTTCAAACGGATGAGGTTCCTCTTCGTATCACAGTGTATCAAGATCTGATGAAGAGCCAGAGCTGAAATTCAGATATGGAAATATGCTCTTTCCTCCATCACGCGCTGTAAGCAGTGGACCAATCACAGCTGCCTGGGTTGCCTGACCAATCAGAGCAGAGCAGGTTCTCGGAAAGGAGGGGTTTAGAGAGACCGAATCTTCAAACAAATCGTTTTCAGACTCTTTGAGAAATGAGGGGATGTGCAATGTACATTATGAGAAGATTAAAGTGTTTTTTTTACCTTGGATGCATGTAGACCTGTTATTGGAGACCTCCAAAACAAAATGAGGAATCTTTAAGTATGTGTTCATAGAGTTCTCAAACATTTTAAAATTAATTTAGGTTTTCCTCAAATCCCCTGCAGTTCCCGCAGATGTATTATATTACCCATCTGTCTGATGGCAGAGGATCTATAACAGAGGCTGAATGCCAGTGTAATGATGAACAGGGTACTTGCTGAACGTTGGGCTCTGAGGAGGAAAATGCTGTTGAATGCTGTTTTGGCAGTATTTTCTGAGTGTTTGTGGTATAAATCAAATGCTGGCCATGCAGTAGAACAGGCGGTCAGAAAGTGGCTGAGCAGGCTATATGTTAGGTAAATGTCCACAAATTATTGAGTAAATTAGTGGTTAATACAGGCAGGGTATGTAATAAAACTACTGCTTTGACTCTTCTGCAGACTTAGAGACAAACAAATATAAACGTATAAAGATGCGCATAAGCTGTACTGCGCAAATAGAGAGATAGCTGAATGTATGTGCTTTATTTATCCCTGAGGGGCAATATTCACATCCACAGTCAGACACATTTCCATTTCAATATATCGCTCTCTTTCATCTACAATCAAACGTTCTCACATCCCCCTGAAGCTAATTTCCTGAAACAAGGCTTTGCAATTTCTTTCAAGCTGACATAACACAAGATGAAATGTCACTGCCTCACCTTGTGTTTGGCGCTAATGATCTTTTGTACTAAACACATCATTTAGTAATTATAAAAGAGTATTACATATTTGCAACCTGAAGAGATGCGAACAGACAGGAAAATATAGTTTGTTTTTCTCCCGTTGGAGATCGGGTACGTGATTTTGTGTGTGAGGGAAGGTTCCCTTGGTATTTTCTCCCATTTTATTTTAATAACTGGGCAAAGAAAATTCGGCAGAATGCCATTTATGCATTTGTTAATTAGGATAAATATTCTGGTTAATTTGATTATGTTTTCAGTCACTAATAAGTGTGTTGTGCTTTTAACTCTATTAAATGCATTTTACCATGTTGAAATCTATTCTGCAGAATCGCCCAGGTTGTCCTGCAGGTTTGAACTGCATAATTTCTGCTCGCACCATATTCCAAAAAGTTATTGTGACATATTCCACAAAGTCATTTAGACTCATAGATCATATGGATCAGGGGTGCCCAATAAATCGATTGCGATCTCCTGGTCGATCGCAAAGGTGGTGTGGGTAGATCGATATGGAATTAACAAAGTAGACGTCAGCCTATCATCCGTTTTCACTATGAAATTTGTCATTTGATTGACGTACAGGACAGCCAGTCTGACATCTGACCTTTTCTGTCACTGCATGGCACAACAGCGCCAAGTGCTGCAAAACTAACAAGCTAGCGAGAAAACCTCCAATTTATTTATTTTAAACTTAAGAAAGGGTACAAAAAAGAGTGAGGAAGTTGGACAAAGAAAGAAGTAAAAAAAATACGCAGTGGGAGGTGGACTTTCTTTCACCATGTCATTTTAGAAGTGTGTTTGCCTTCATCTGCCAGTCTGTCATTGCTATACTGGAAAAGGGAAATGTGGAGCGGCATTTTCAGACGGTTTATGAAAACTACGACACTGACTTCCCTCTGAAAAGCGAACTGAGAAGAAGAAGGGTGAAGGAACTGAAGTCTCGGTCCATTACAGCAGTCATTTTGTACAGAGTTGTATTGTGCATTATGGGTTCATGTAGTTATGCAGCGACACCAACATTTATTGTGCATGTAAAGAATTCTCAATATATTCATAAATAAACATATGTTTTGTATCTTTATAGTAGGTAGATCATTTTGTCTTGGTCATTTTATAAGTAGCTCACAAGCCAAAAAAGTGTGGGCACACCTGATATAGATCAATAATGTTTCTGTAATAGGAATCAGAATATTATAATGCAATCTAATGTTTGGGCCAGTAAGTTCTATTCGGCATTAAGCACACATTAAATTGACTAAAGATGACAGTTAAATATATATATATTTGCTAATTTTTTCATATAAAAAGTATCACAGTTTCCATAAAAAACAAATGCACCTCTTGATGGGAAAAAATGTTGCATACAGGTGCATAAATGTTTAGTCAAGATCTTGTATCGACAATACAAGAGTCCAGCACTCTGTAAAGTCTCCTCCAGCACATCCCAAAGACTTTCAATGAATTTAAAGTCTGAACTCAGAGATGCCAATGCATGTGAAAATTATTACTTTCCAACCATTCTTTCACAATTTGACCCTGATAGACATTGCCATCCTCGAATATGGTCTTGATGTGTATATGTCATGATATACATGGTTGTTTAAGAAATTAAAATCTACACACTCCATCATTAAGGTTAAAAGAACCGTTGCCAAACATTTAACATGCTATAAACATAATTATCACTGCTAGAAGGATCCAATCATAGACTCTTAAGCATTTGCCTATTTACATCCAAACAGTGGCTTTGTGTGTGTGTGTGTGTGTGTGTGTGTCTTTGCTGTGTATAAAAATGGGGGTATGAAGAGCTCTAATATGTATAAAACTTCCATGTAAATTTTACAGTGCAAGATCATCTGTGCGAGCCCGCTGCGATGAATTGGTTCTGAATGCAGCTCTGTGAATTGTGATGACAATAGTCTCAATAAGGGCAACTGGTAATTGGAGAAATGTATTAATCATGGAAAGCACTAGGGATGTTCGCGGCGTATGCGGCATGTGGATGAAGCTTCTCCTTGGCAACACTGGGCTATGTTTAGGCAGCGTGTGCCAGTGTTTGTTCTGGTGATGGTTGATTGATTTGGGTCTCACTGGAAGCAGACAAGACCGTTTTCATCCAGAATATTGTTTATGCAATGATGGATCATTAAGTACTTGTTTTGACGTCTTAAGAGAATATATCAACTGAATAAATTAGCAGACTTCAAGACCACGGATGTGAAGATTTCTCCGAATTCTTTTGGAAATTCTTAATTATTCCCATGATCCTCTATGCATATCTAGAGCAAAAATAATGATTGCCAACAATACGAATGCAACAAATTCTGTGGCAGAGAGAAAGAGAAAATTGACTTGCAAAAGATGCAATTATTGTAAGACTAGCTGATTGGCTTCGGACAGACATTTTACAACTTTCAAGTGCAGGAAAGGGGTTTTTAAAACCTCAGATATCAAAAGTGGAAGGAATTATAGTTTTCACCATGGCAACAAAAGTGGAGAGATTTCATTATGCCCCAGACAGCTGAGGGAGTTACTTAAATAAGAGAAAATGTGCATTGGTGTCTCAGTAATCATGGAGAAAACGGAGCACCTCAAAACTGAGGCTGTGGGTTTCAAGCAGTGATGATTGGAATAACCTTTAACAGGCTCTTAGACAGAAACTCTTGATAAAATGAGCTTTATTACTGTATGCTGGTGCTTAGAAAATTGAATCCCAGACTCTGTCCTTTTTAAGCAGTGGAATTCATGATGTCCAATATGATTTTTTAATAACCTGTTGTTGTTTTTTATTATTATGTTGGAGCGATGATAACCACAGCTGTGGAGTGTTGAAAAGAAATCGTCAAGAAAATTATTTTCCTTGGAGCTGCCGGATTTTGTTTCATCCAAAATGTGGCATGTTGCTCAATTTTGTAGTTGCATTGGCTTCAACTAGAGTGAAGCCGAGTGAAGAGACAACGTCTGTCTGATTTGGTAAACATGGGGTCTTGAGATGGGATGCTCTGAATCTGCTCATCCATCCATCCATCCAGTTCATAGAGAGAGGTAAAGACAAATCAGACTTTGATTTATTAGACATAATTTATTCCACAAAATGAATTCTTTCTTAATGTTTGAATTATGTGGGAAAGGCGAGATATCTGGGGTCTCATTTATAAACTGTGCGTAGGATCCCTACTAAAAGTTTACGTACGCTTAAAAGTCAAAAATGGCATACACCAAAAAATTTACTAAAATTAACCATCTGTGTCGCCAATTCCCTCTGTCTCCAGAATGTGCGAATACACAGCTCAAAGTTTGCTTTAAGGTCTGCACATTCTCCCATCAAGTTTGTTTTTTATTGATCACAACCTTTGTGTGGAAACCGGCATACGTACGTTTCCAGCCCCGTTTTGTGCGTACGCACACTTTATAAATGAGACCCCAGATGTCTTCCTTTGAGGACGGATCAGACCCATTCAACAAAATTAGATATTAAATAAGAGTCATTCTTGCGTGGCAATCATCTCTGTCGTTAAGAAGAATTTGTGCAGAATTTAGATAATGATTCGGTTTCATAGTGATACTATAAAGAAACCTGTTTGATTCTCCAAAGAACCTTTCAGTGATCAGTTCTTAAATGAAACATTTTTTTCTTAGTGTGAAGAACATTTGAAACATATAAACATCTCTTTTTCCGCTATAAAAAACAATGGAAAAGTTGCATGAATATTAAAGGTTCTTCATGGAACCATAAATAACCTTTTTTTTAAACAGATCATCTTCTTTATAATGAAATGAAAGAAATATTGCAGTAATTCATGAACTCCATGAAATCAAAAGTGAAGTTTTTGGCTTTTCATATGAATATGTTAGGTTTAAGGTCATTGATAACGATATACTCCAAAACTATGACAAAATTCACATTTAGAAGATATAAGCGTTTAAAACTTGCAGTCTCTCGCTTCAGCCAATATGAATCAATGATTTTGATGACATCACTCTGTACTTCAGATTTTTTTGTCCAATCATATGCTCTCTAGAATTGAAAGCATCTCGCCTCCATAAATAGACGCAGAAGCTGTGGATGAAATTGGTCTTTTGTTCACACAATTACTTATTTTTATTTGTATATGGTGCATGGCACATAGTGCACTACATCGGAGATAGGGAACGAATTCTGAAGTCTGGCACACAGTTTGCTCTGATCCACAGACAGGATATATGATATACAGGATATGTTAGACTTGATTCGGCATTAGAAACAGCACTGATGAGTGGAGGAGAAAACACCGGTGCCATGCACCAACATAATTTACACACTTTTCACTAAACATGCATGATTAAGTTCACTGTTTTGCTTTAGTAACAGTTTTATATTAAATCTAAAAGTGGACTTTGTATCTATCAAATGCGGCTTTGCCGAGGTCAACAGCTCTAGCTGAGCTGGGATATAAACAAAACGCTATTGGCTATTTTAAAAAGGGGAGGAGCTTCTCGATATGCCCCACCCTCTCTTCCTGTTTTAGTGGAAATTACGTCAACGCATTGAACGCACTTCAGCGGGCCTTTTAATTATAATATATATTGTGTTTTAAATGCATTGTGTTTCACTCTGCTCGACTTTAGAACATTTCAAATGACTTCATAAAACTGAGCACATAAGTTGTGTCTCTCACGCTTCACTGAACCCCGTCATCTTTGGCCATAAAAATTTGGGATCCACCCTTATGAGACGACATTAACCAGAAGTGAAATCATTCAGCTGTTTAAACAATGAGGTGCAGAAACAAGCAAATAATATCTTTATTTTATATTTTGTAATATTTATTGAGAAGGATAACTTTTGTGCTCTTTTTATACTTAAAAAACACCAAACTAGTAACAGAAATATGGATTAATAAAAGCAGAAATTTCATCCAAATATTTGGAAAATCATTGCAAAAGAGTTCCTGATGGTGGCAGGCTGGTGGCAAAGAGCCATGATAGGAATGCAGACCCTAGTGAAACAAATACACAAGTCAAGCTGTTCTTCTGTGAATTTGCTTAAGATAAACATGGCAATTTACTTTTTTAAATTTTGTAATTATGTAACGAGCACATAAGCAATTGATAGCTGTTGTATGTTATATATATAATTATATTCAGATAACCTCAGTAATGGGATAAAAGATGAAGTCTCCGTTTCAGACGAAGGAAAAAAAAATAGGCATGTAGATTTTTAATGCATGAAGTGGGAAATGTGTTTTGTTGGAAGTGAAAACCCGCCTATGTGCTTACTGTTGTGGGGTATTCAGAAAAATAAATTATTTATTTTAATATATATATATTGTGTGTATGTATGTATTATACAACATATATATTGTGTGTGTGTTGTATATATATCTATATATGTACATATATACAATATACAAACATGTAGACACACACACACACACACACACACACACACATATATATATATATATATATATATATATATATATATATATATATATATATATATATATATATATATTGTGTGTGTGCTTGTTGTTGTGGGGTATTTAGAAAATTATCAATGTACATATATACAATATACAAAGATACATACATATAGACACACACACACACACACACACACATATATATATATACTATATATGACTCATATTGACTATATATATATTTTGTGTGTGTGTGCTTGTTGTTGTGGGGTATTTAGAAAATTAAAAATTATTTATACAAATATATAATCATGTATGGCAGAAGACTAGTTAGCAGGTCAAGACATGACGCAGGAAAATGAACCTTAAATCACACGTTTCTCTCGATGTCTATCTCTAGGCAAGCATTAATGACTGTCAGTCTCAATAGATGCGCCAGAATCCTCAAATCATCACCGATGGTGTAGAAACTGAACCGCTGGAGGTCCCGCCCACTCGCTCGCTCGCGCAACCGGAGACTTCACGGAGGGTTCCGCTGCTGTCAGACTCTTGCTCAACGCTCGCCAGACTTGGATAAGAGTGGACGGAGGGACTTGGGGCCGGAGAAGGGATTCACGAGCTGCTTTTTTGGGAGACACGTTCGCCAGTGGATTGCGATCATTCTGCAAGGTAAATGCACGCTCGCTCATTTAAAGGATGACTTTGCCCTGGCGACCGTGGAAGCCACCCTTCTCCCGTTATAATGCGCTTCACAGGACGCCGTTTGCACATGAAGCATCTCTAGAGTTTGGGGTTGTCACATATCTTAGAGATCCTGATGTCTTTATTTCTTGCTTTTGTGCTCGTGTTTTATAACGGAGTACTTCTGTATCCGATGTGACACAGGGAAGCTGGTTTAAAGCCCACCGGAGTTCGTCACACTCGATAGATGCGAAACATCAGGCGACGTTGCATAATTTCATCCCCCAAATTATTGCGCTCTTCTGCATTGTGTTATTTTGATATTATAATGTTACCGGTTTTTCTCGCTCAAATGAATCTAAACTTTGAGCTCGTGCACGTTCGTTCAGGGCTGATATCCTGCTGTGATACACGACGAGATTAATGCGATATCGTTATATGATTAAGTGTAAGTTTGTCTAATATGATTAAGAGTCTGGTGAGTAACTGTTAGATGCCTGTAGACCGGAGAAAAATTGCTTAAAATCGTTATCGCGTTGAATTGTGTGAGAGCTTCGGGGTTTAACGTATAAAAAACCTCCTTTATTAAAAGACCTAGCCCTACCGGAATTGTATAGACACCTGTGTTCAATTCCTCTCATAAATAGCTAAAAATGTGTCATTTTAATAAATCAGAATAAATGTAAATCAGTTGGGTGTACTATTTGAATTACTATTGCTATTACTATTGCTAATACTATTACTATTTTTTGATTCTGCTTTAGATAGCGATTTGACTTTATTTGATAGCACACATCTCAGAGACGTCTAATGTATGTTTTTTCGACGTTTCTGAGACGTTTCCGGTAAGATGTTTGGCTATATAGACATTTAGAAAATGTCTAAGATGTTTAAGGTTTAGAATTTGTAAAACTGCTTTTTAAAAGATGATTATCGGATGTTTATGCACAACAGTTGTTTTCCAGATGAAGCGCTCTTTAGAAGACGTCTTGGAGATGTACGTGTGCAACGTTTCCAGATTACACACATACAGATCTGCAAGATGTCTGATAAAGAGCATTTCATCTGGAAAACATCTGAGAAACGTCTTTAAGATTTCAGTTTTACATTCATTATAAATCTTAAACATTTTAAAGACATTTTCTAAATGTCTGGTTAACGTCTGACGGGAAACGTCTTAGAGACGTATTGCAGATGAAAAAAGCGCTTGAAAAAAAAAGTCTTCCGAAGGAAAATCCGAGGTAAACGCCTCATGATTTGACTTCTTTAGAAGACTTTCTAAAATAATTTTCTAAGCACTTATGAAAAAAATTGACAAAATAAAAAAAACAAAAACATACCGGTACGTTAGAGCAGTGGTCCCCAACCCCCGGTCCCCGGTCCCCCGGTCCGTCGATGAAATGGTACCGGGCCGCGGAGCGCATTCGTGGACCGGCCCGTGAGCTGAGCTGCTGCAAGCGGCTGTGGCGCTGTGACTATGGAGGCGTTTGACATTTCAAATGTAATACCAATTGAAAACAAGACTAACACTGTTTTACATGTTTAATACTGTAATGCAGGTTGCTTTAAAGCATTTGTATAAAGAGGTATTATAGGCGTAAATAAATGAGACATGACTGGAGTGCTGAATTACATAACATTTTAAAACATTTCCACATTGCTATGATCAGATGCTTTCCTAACTGCTGTTTTTTCAATCGCTGTAATTTTTGTTGTTTATTTTGTTACCGAGAGAAAAGTGCACTGCACATATTTACATATTCATCAAGCGGCACTCAACAGAGTATACAGCCGAAAAGGTATTTCAAACTCAAACTAAAGAAGAACTTTGCCATGAGTATATCAGAGCCTTAATGGTAGCCTTTCCTTAATGGAAAATGAGTTGATACATCCAATTTTGGATTACTTCTCAAGAGTTATTTTTCATGCGCACTTTGGAAGCACCAGGTCATTTAGGTGCTTTTCGCCTACTGTGTTATGAACACTGTGAATTCGGACATACTAATCTTTCACATAATGTGTTTTGTCCTATTATATAGCATATTCGGATGCAGCCAATGACGTCCGACTATTTTGTTGCCCTAGTAACTGTAATGAAATCACTACTAAGTTGTTGTTCCTTGTCAGATTGCATGAGTTCACGTCGCTATGTAGCTGCAAGTCATTGACGGTGTGAACGGGGGTTTAGAGGTCTGGTTTGTATAAAGACAAACCTTTCAGTGAATGTTTTAGGAATGCGCAGTTATTTATTATCAGCAGCGGTTGAACATGAACTCGTTTACAGCGCAATCTCGAGTCAAGTTCACATAATTGATGGGAGGGTTTTGTGGCATTTTGATTGACACACAGCGTAATGGTATCTACTTGCAGCAAGTGCACAGACATCACAGATGCCAGTGTTGCTTTCCAAGCTTGGTTTTGGGGGGAACATTTGGCCTTGGATGCTCTTTGGAAATTCAGACGGGTCGATTGAAACTTCTGGCGAAGCTTGGGGTCAGGGTCAGTTTAATATGACCCTTTGTTTTACTAGTCTGCTGTTCTTGAGAGCAAGAAAGGGTAATGAACATTGCAACTTTGCAGTTGCATAATCAAAAACTGAATATTAAGTATGAAGTAATATGGTGGAACTTTTACTTTGGGATTTCATTGGGTTGAAAAATATTTGGCTGTCAATTAGGGGCATTTATTATGAAAGTAAGGCACTTCTTTATGCAAAAGGATATCAGCCTAATTTGCTTTAACGTGTTGTTTTTGGTTTCCGACAGAGTAAATGCAGAAGATTAAGAAACAATCAACAATTAAAAATTTGGTTAATATCCAAAACAACCAGTCAAGATGCTAATTAATTTTAAACATTGATGCAGTGGGCTGCATTTCTGATTATGTGATGATTCACAATAATAGGGTAAATGCAAATTACAAAAATGATTCAATCAGTGCTGTTTTATTGAGTAACCTAACCTATCTGACAAATGAATTTATGAATATGCACAAAAGCATGGTCATGCAGCGTTAGCTAGAAAACAACAGGGCATTCCAGCGCTAAGGGCCATATAGGCGACCCGACATTGATTTCTCACAGCAGTTGTTTATGAGACCGCCTTCATTCCTCTTCCCATTGGTGGCAGACTGAGGTACGTTAAGGATTTTTTCATATTTAGATTGATGCATATTTTCTGAATAGAAACATACAGCGTTTTACCGCTGTATTATCACTATACGTGCAAATCTCTCAAATCCCACTGGAAAACGAATGTCTGATTCTGCAATTAGTTGGTTTATCAGATATTTAAACCACAACAAATCCATTCTCAAAATCGTGTTAAACTAATCCGTATTAATGATTAAAGGGTTATGCTGTGCTCTAATGAATTAATGCACAGAGAGCTACAGACAGTGAGCTATGTTATCACGTTGTTTGCCCTCTGATTTCACCTTTGTACTCTCAGTCATCACTCACATCTGGTGCGATGGAAATATATGCCCCTTCAGCCCTTCTCTGAGACACCTGCTGCTCTTTACAGCTGGAGCTTGACAGAGTCTTCTGCTCTGGCATCCCTTTGGCACCGGTGTCAGTGGAAACCTGCCCTGCTGCTCTGTTTTCTGTCTGCATTTATTTTCTTTCCAAGACTCAGATGGCAGAAAATAGCAATTAGAAACATTCTCTGACAGAAATTAAACCTCTGAACCAGAATGCACTGTTTTCTCTTTGGAAAGAAACCTAGCCTTTGTTTTACTAGTCTGCTGTTCTTGAGAGCAAGAAAGGGTAATGAACATTGCAACTTTGCAGTTGCATAATCAAAAACTGAATATTAAGTATGAAGTAATATGGTGGAACTTTTACTTTGGGATTTCATTGGGTTGAAAAATATTTGGCTGTCAATTAGGGGCATTTATTATGAAAGTAAGGCAGTTGTACAGTGGATAATGATGACCCTCCTTCTGTAATTTCCAGAATAATCTTGTTTACACATTTAATTAAAGGTAGGGTAGGCAATTTTGAGAGGCTAGCAATAGTGAGCTAGCTTTGAGAGCATGAGAACCCACACCTCCTTCAAAGCACATGAACGCTTTAAACAGGGATTAAACAAAAGCGTCACGAGAGACTGGCTAAACTCACTCATGTCTCAAAGCACATAACATTGCAATAATAATAAACATAAACAACGACCACTGACTTGTACCACCTTGACTGCTGCAGATTCATTTAGGCGTTGATTGTGTTGCCTTTGAAACGCATACATTTGAGTCACAAACTACTCCAAATATAATGTCACGGGTTTCCATTGTTTCCAAATCGTGTGAACGCAGCATAAGCTTGTTGTTTTGGTTCATGAGAAACTGTAAAAGGCGGCTGCTGTCTCAGTTGTGCTGCTCGGTGACTGACGTCTGTCTAACTCTGCATAATATGACACGAGCAGGGTGCGAGGAGGTATTAAAAGACATGACGGACTGATAGGATATCGTATCATTGTATTCGAATTCAATGACTGGACAAACGTTTTATGGTCCTACGCTTTCCACAAAATATATACATATATATAAATATATTTAAACCTCTTAACTTGGTGATTGCTAACAGGACGTGAAGAGACTTTCAACCAGTACAACAAAAAATGTTTCTGGAACAAATTGCCTACCCTGCCTTTTTGTGAACTGTCATCCCCCTTTTTGAGCATAGATGCGAAAACGCATTATCCAAACATAAATGACTATAATTCACGAAGGCTTTGGAATGCAGACAAAAAGTTGGTCTCTTTTTTTTAAGAAAACACTCAGCAGATTATTGTATGTCACCTTGAGTCTCGACAAGATTTAAAAAAGTCAAGATTATGTTCAAATAAATAAAATAAATAAATGAAACATGACACTGCCCATTAGGGGGAGGAGCCCACTTTCCATGGTAATGCAATGTCCAATTTCAGTTTTGATTCTAAGCTTTCCAATGATACCTAATGTATGATGATTAATAAAACATGTGATAGGGCAAAAAGGCAATAAAAAGAGCTCCAAGCGTTGGTGACAGTTAAGGGGTTAAATTTATGCTTACATTGAGAGTGTCATTGAGAGTTGTAGTTTATTCCGTTTGATCTGATAGGAGAAGAAGGAAGGAAAAGGTTGGCACGCTGCATTAGACATAATGTCAGTGCTTGGAGATTGCTGCCTCTTTATTTACTACCCACAGTCCTTTGCTTTTCTTATTCCATTGACCTCTCGTATTTATTGCATGAGTGCAAGTGTGTATTAGCAGTGATAATCAATGCACATAGCTAATTCTGTGTGTTCATCAACCAACCTGACTAGCTTGAGTCTAGCTTGCATCATTTCATTTCCTGATGCAATTTACTCTTCATTCCCCTAAGAAAATGAAATATTTATTTAGCTCACTGAGTGTAAATTTGTTGTATGTGAATGCTGTAATTTATTTGCTGTAATTTGTGTGTTGTTCGTGTTAGGGACAACTGGCTGTAGTCTGTCCGTCATCATCCAAAAACACTGACACACTGATGAATTTCTGCTCTAGTTTTCTGGTAGAGATCCAGCACCAGCAGAGCATCAGTTTGGCCCACAGCATCCACTGATGCAAGTTTAATATACAGCTTGAGTAATCAAATGTGTAGTTAATTGTAGAACATACTCATTTCTGATTTAATACATTGCATGGATTTTGTAAATTGCACGTTGTAGTTGCAGCACGCTAATATTCCATCCACTGCATTCCTAACATGCTCATTTGATTCTTCATTACTGCCCAGTTTGTGCTGTCCTTTTCTCTATTCCAGTGCATTTCTTGTGTACTTCCTGTGAAAACTGCATTTTATCAGTTTAATGTCTTCCTGTTTCTTTGCTCGAAATGCATTGCTTTTGAAAAAGGAACATCTGTTATTCCCCAAAATTCTTTGAGAGGATTTGAGAGAGGCAGACAGATTGATCTAGAGAGCACAGAGGGTAAAGGATAAAGTATTTGTGACTGAAACAGAGAGAGGAGCAAAGGCAGGGACCGTATGGCTGATGATTGTCTGAACGTATGTATGAGTTGCATTTTTTAAGTGCCACACAAACCAAGCTATTTATACTAACGCTGGTGGTCTCAATGAGACACCATTTACATAATGTAAAAATCTGTTCAGCTTTGGCTCCAGTTCTCCTTGATGGCTGACCCACTTTTATGTTTGATCGTATGGCAAAACCTGTCATTATGTGCCATGTGAATGAACTACACTGACCACATTATATTTTGTTGTAGTTTTCAATGTGAGAGATCCCAGCTGATTTCATGTGTGACTCCAGGAATAATGGCGCTATTACATATCTGACACACGGACAGACTGACACACACACACACACACACACACAAACACAAACACTTACACAAGCGTCCTGTGTCTCAGGCTGTAATTCGGCCCCATTTATTTTACCATCTTGGTCGTCAGGAAAGGAAAAGCAGTCCCAGAGAAGCAATGGGTTGGAAAAAATGGAGAAAGATGACCACAATGCATGGGAAGAGGAGTAAGAAAGTGACAATTATTAAGATTGTCAGAAAGGCTGGGAGAAAGAACAAGACAGAGGTAGATAGCACCGCATATGAGAGAACAGAAATACTGAATAAATCACTCTGAACATGAACAAAAGATTCATGACAGCTGCCTTTTGCCAGGAATTATATGTAGACTTGTGTATTTCTGTGTGACTGACAGTTACAAATGCAAGCCAATAACAAACATATTGATTGTATCCTACTTGAACTATATCATGAAAACCTGTTTCCAGCTCAGAGTAAAATGTATTTATTTTATGTAATTAAGATTTTACTTGCAATTTCAATTATTTCTCTTGTGGCGATAATTTTTGGTTTTTATATCTCACTTTTTTAATTGGAATTAATATATCTGTTGAACAATTGTAACACAATTTGACTTGTATCATTTGAAAATGTATTTCTTATGTATTAGAAATACATTCTAATGTATTAATCTAATTATTTCTAATGTATTAAAAATAATTAGGGAAAATAAGATAAATCACAAAATAATGAATAATATTAATACATTTATAATTATCCTAAATTTATCTCACAACTGTAATATATTATCTTTCTTACAATTTGACTTAATATCGTAAAGTTGCAAATTATCAAATTAAGTCTAAATCCTTTCCATTTGCTTTCTGAATTAATTTTTCTGATATTCCTGTGGATAATTTATCAGTATACATTATTATAAAGAAAAGTTGTATTTTTGTAATATTTCTATCAGGGAGCGGGGTTGAAGGGAGGAGAGAGGACTCAATATGCAAGGGAGAAGGGCTTTTATTTACAATAAAATAAAACCAAAACCTCAAACAAAAACTACCCTGAGGAGAAAAGCATGACTTTACTTTACCGACTTGACTGGACTGGACTTGACACGACTAGACATGAATGACATATGGCAATTCAGTGACATCAACATTCGACAACGAAGCAGCACAAGACAGCAAACACAGGGAGAATAAATAGGGATCATACAAGGCAGGTAATAAGGGTAGACAGATGGGGCAAATCAAACCAATAACAAGGAAACAAGACTGGCGGGGTTACACAATGACAGGACAAAACATGACATGAACACACAGCCAATGAGAACACATAAGCCGTATGTCCACACAAATCAAGAAGACATGAAAGTACACAGCCAGTGAAAACACAAGCTGTGCACAACACAGCACAAGACAAGACATAACATGAAAGCACACGGCTGATGTAAACAAAAACCACGTACTACACGACAACACGCGCAGTTCGAGCGAACTTGAAACCCCACGCGCTCACAGAACATGACAAAGCGCACTAGCATGAGCGAACACTCGTCTCTTGTGCTCACAACTGAATACAAACACGGAGCATGAATGTCCGAATCCCGACACAAAACTGAAACCGAATAAGACTGAAGTGCCGGAATACGAACACCACGCCCCGCACCCAAGACATGTCACAGACAGGAGAGCACATGACTTGAGAACACTCGAAGCTGCACACTCACACGAATACAGTAGGGTCAGGGCTCTGTCACAAAACCACGAGAAAACTAGACCGAAGTGACAGAACCCTGACAATTTCATAATAATTACTTTTCACTGAAGAATATCCTATTTCACTTGTACGTAAAACATAAAATGAAAAACATTTTTATTGAATTAGAGAGAGCTCAGTAAATCCTAGATCAGGAACTATTATTCAGTGCGCAAAATGAACTATAATTAAACAAATTTCTAATGAATTTGAACTAGTGCAGTGAAGCTCATCTTTTGAAGTTTTGATGTTTTGGTCTTCTCCATTATGCCTTGAGCAAAGTAGTAAAAAACAAAACAAAGTGTGCCCGAGTGTTCGGTGATGATTAGCTTTATCCAGAGGGTGTCTGTTTGCTATAATCTCTTAATGGCCAATGCACTCGCATATAGATAGCATAATTCCATAAACGTTAGGGAATCACTGATTGTGCACTCAGTGTGTTTTTACATGGACATTTGCAAGTTTTCAGGAGAGTGATCTGCATACAAATGTGGTAGTTGCTGCGTTCAGATTCTTCACGTCTTCGAGGGAGATACTGAAAGCGCTGTCGGTCCAAATGAACATTTCTGTCTGTTCCTGTCACTGTGTCATCTTCTCATCAAACATAAACGTGCATATACTAGGGTTTGCACTCAAAGTCTAGTCGGCTTTAATGCGCGATGTTTTAAGCTTGACATCAACTAGTCGCTGATCTTGGCCTATAGAGGGCGCAACTGGATTTGAAGTCCACTTTTATGCTCAATTTCCAACAGTTAAAATTATAATTAAATACATAGCCTACAATGAAAGACGCACAAGATGTGTTATGCCATCTGGATGCTCAAAATTGATCAGGTGAATGCACATTTTAAACGGCTTATTGTATGCATAAGTTAATCACCACAGCTAATGCTCTGCTTCATTGTAACGCGCACACACATATAGACAGTAGCTTGGATGTCACATGCAGGTCGCGCACACACATTCACAGAAATGTATTGTTAGCACTGTTCTGTGATTTCAATAAAATATTTTAGAAACCGAAAAGTTGCGAAAACTACTTCTCTACTACTTCTCTTGCCATAGAGAGACATATGGTAGAATTAGGTAGAATTCCGTAGAATCTGGTAGAAAAATCCAGGTAGAATTAATTTACAAGCAATTACTCTTTCACTAATGCATTCATATAGGTCAAGGGTCGGCAACCCAAAATGTTGAAAGAGCCATATTTGACCCAAAAAAATGCGGAGCGATCACCCATGTGGTGCGACACTCCTTTCTTCCGTGTGCGGACCGAGCGCGGATAGCGGGACCGCAGCTACAAGTTACGTGCAGGGGATGAAAGAGCACAGGGGTGAAAGAGGGGTGAAAGAGCCTCTGGAGCCGCGGGTTGCCGACCCCTGATATAGGTGTAATATTTACTGTACCACTTTATCTGCCTCTGATTTAGAACGAGCAGAAATCTGTGAGAAATATAACGACCCAAAGACAAAAGAACTGATAAAAAATAAGCTTGTCATATGCCCATGTTCAAGTCTCAGCTCAAGGTTCAGACTTATTTGTTCACCAATGATGTGACGAATGACTAGTCAACTTTACTTTCATCACATAAATGTTCACTTAGCTCCCCTAGAATATATGCATTTTTTACTCTATACATCCTAATGAATTATCTTGTGGAAACGAAGGATGGTCGATGCTCTGTTAAACTTTTAAACGGTTGTGCATTCTGTGCTATTTTTCAAAGGCTAGTATCTGTGCAAGTGCAGATGGCATGTCAAGTCAGAAACAGTTCCACTTTTGACTAGTCAATTTTGCAAATGTGTAGTTTTGCACATCCCTAGTGAAAACTCTAAGTCTCATGTTTTTTTGTAGAGTCTCACCATTCCAAAACTCACTCCACCGTTGTTGCGCTCCCCCTTCCTCTACTTTTCTGTCTCAGTGCATCAAAGAGCCAATTTGAAGTGCCTTTTTCGGTATGGCAGCCGCTGCCTCCGTGTCTGTGAAGCTGGCAAGACCAACGCAGTCAGACAACATGGCTGGCACCGTATGCCAACAGATGAGAGCAGCATGCTCTGCAGAAGGACAGATAATGAATGCTATTGTCCAGCATGGTGTGTTGTGTCCTTACTAACTTTCATTTAAGCAAATAAAATGCATCATCCATCCAGTGATTAAAGTGATGCCAAAAATAAAATAGCAGCTTAATTGTCCTCATCGTGGGGAACGCATGGTGATAATACCAGTGACCTCTTTTATGTCAATGACTGCATCAATAACTCTTTTATGTCAGTAGTCTGCATCAAAATTTAGAGACATGGTTGAAAATATTCAATACAGGTTAAGCATTTGTTGTATGATGTTGATTGTCACATAGAGTGGTTTTGTCACAGTCATGTCACGTCTCTTCACTTTCTGTTTCCTTCCATGTGATCCCATTGTACTATCAGCCATCTGTTCGTCTCGTCACCTGTTCCCCATTATCCTGTGTATATAAGCCCTCATGTGTTCTCCAGTTGTTGTTGATGTTTAAGCGACGTTAGATGTGTGTGAGTGTTTCTCCTGGTTCTCTGTGATCTCTGTTTTTATCTTCTGTTTTTGCACAGGTGTGTTGTTTTGTTTATACAAGTCTTTTTTATTTTTATTATATTTTTTTTTATAAAGTACCGTTGGTGTGATCCTGCTTCTCGTCACCTTCAACAGATTTAATCTCATGCTTTAGTAGGCACATGCGCTCACTTTCAAAACGTTCTCATTTGAAAGTTCTGTTTATGAACCCTAAACTTCCCTAAAGATTCTCATATTGTTTACATTTGCACTATACACTAGAAAAATATTTCTCAAAATTGTAAATTAGGCTATGTTTATTGGAGTACATGTTAAAAGAAAATACTATTTCAGTCATTCTGCTTCAAAATTGCATGGTATTTAATACTTTTAGTACTTAATTATTTGTGAAATTCGCTCATTCGCTCATCACCCACTACACTTTAACCATATTTTAAGACAATAGAAGTAATTGTGAAATTACATATAAAGATGTTCTTGCATTTTATGTACAATTAAAAACTATAACACATTTTAATTTGATTGCAAATAACTAAAGGTTACTAAAGGTTCACACAAAAATTAAAATTTTGTCATCATTTACTCACTCTTATGTTGTTCCAAACCTGTATGAGTAACACAAAAGAAGATATTTTGAGAAATGTTGGTAACCAAACAGTTTACATATAATTTTTTTCCTACTATGGAAGTCAATGGCTATTTTAAGTGCTCTGAATACAATATTTTCTTTTGAAGTATTTCCATAATCCCCAAAAATATGATAAAGTGTTCTTCTTTTTTTTTTTAACTGGGGAACTAAAACTGGATATAACTTTTATATTATGCTAGTTTTGTGTTAACACGTTTTTAATATTAAAGTTTTAAAATCTGCATTATCTGGTTACTTAAGTGCAGTTTTTTGCCTTTTCCCTCCTTTTTTTGAACAAATGAGTTTTCTCGCCACAAATGCTGTCAATTTTTGGTTGTGAACTGGTTGTGAACCCAGAATGTCATTTTAGTTGGTTAACAGAGACATTTATGGTGATCACGACACCATCATCTCCCCAGGCGCTGTTGTCTCAGATGAGCAATATGTAAATATTCCTTTGAATGAAATCTGTCATGTTACTTAGAGCTGCTCATTTAGGAACAAACCCTGGAACAAACATGATTTTAAAGTATTTTTGGCACTCTCACTCTGTCGACTCTGTCATCTGTTCTCTTTCTGTATAATGGGAAGCCTTAATGAATGACTGTGTTCGGAATGGAATAATAGCTTGCTACTTATTAAATACTGCACAGTATATAATGTATACCGCCTACCAGTTATAAAAAAAAGTGCATTAATCCACAATAGCATTGTCTTATTGAGTCGCGTAATTGTCGCATGAATGCATTAAGCTGAATGTGAGTAGCATCCGCTTCTTGAAATGATTTAGCATTTTGATATAATTTTGTATACAAATATCTTCACATTTGGTGGCCTGATCAAATAATCAGTCAGGGAAGAGATATTACTTTCATTCGTCACATTGGTAATGGGAAGGTGAAGTTGAGAGCATTGCATTTTACTATAGCTACAGTATATTTTGATTTGAAGTATATAGTGCATAGTGAAGAAGTAGCATGCAATAGCAAACACTAGCAATTACGGCACCAACTGTGCAGACTTTCCAACCGAGTTCCTAGGTAACTGATGGATCCTCTGGTTTCATCTTTCTATTTCTTAATAAATAGCCTCATTCTCTTTTGAGTACGTCTCTGTTGTTCACGGCTCAATAACTCTTCGCCTGCTTCCTCTATACCTCCCTTTGTCATTTTCTTTCATTATATGTGAACATTTCTATCTCCTCTTCTCCCTCTGTCCTAAATCTTTTTAATTCCAAACCTTGCCAAGAAACCAGCAGCCAAATTTCATTAGCAACGTCATTTGCATTTTCCGTCACCGCGTTACCATAATGCTGGGTTTTAGCTGAGTTAGTGTCGGACGGTTTCAGAGCGTTCATTTTTAAACGCTCTGCCTCTACTTTTTTTTCACAAAGTGTTATCTGTCAAGCGTTTTTGCTGGGCTCAATTTGGAGATTGTCCTTGCGGCATTAGCACAGTAGCACGCTAATGTAGTGGAGGGAGGGAAAGATAGAGCTAGCGAGAGAGAAAAAGTAACCTCTACATCAGCAGAGATCCTCGGCGAGAGATACCGTAAAATTGCCCTTGGCCTTGTAGCTCCGGCAGGCGATGTGGTGTTTTATAGAAAGCCTTTAAGAGTGATAAGAAGACTGGCACCTGGAAGACGATATGTATCTGTTAGCGAACTCTTCAAGTGCAGTCACTGAATTTAAGTGAGAGATTGCACTTCAACTGACCTGACAGAGTTAAATCTGAAACTGATGCTTTTTTAGTTTTCACTGCCTTAATATAATGTTAATATTCTAAATACAGATGTGCAAAAATATGGGCTTGATGCTGGGGTTGAAAAAAGCAGTGCTAACAAAAAGTTTGGGGTCGGTAATATTTTGTATTGTGTTTTTGAAAGAAGACTCTTCTGCTAACCAAGGCTGCATTTATTTGAACAAAAATGTATTAAGGTTGAAAACACTGTTCTGTGTCATATTTATTTTTAGTATTCTTTGATGTGTAATGTCGTTACTGCCTCTTTTGGTCAATTGAAGTATGAATTTCTTATAAAAAAAACTAATTTGCTCGCTTTCTTTCTTAGTAGCACATTGAAATGCATTCAATATCAATATAAGCAAAGCTATTGAATGGGAATTTATTTTATACATTGAATTTCAGAGCACAGCTCATTACTTGTTGGCCTTGCCATTGAAACAGTAAGAGATAACTCTATTAATAACAGATAAATAATGTCCTCTTAATCATTTGGCCATGTCTTCTTTTCTGACATTTCCTTTTAAAATCAGTATTAGCACATTAGCTCTAGTCAGTGTGTGTTGTGTAGTGCGATCTGGGGTTTCTCTAAGCACACTGAAGTGTACAAATCCTTAAAAGTGAGCAGCCGTAATAGCTAGACTGCGAGATCAAGACATACTGACGGATATTTTCCGCTGTTTACAGTAGCCTGCCTTGTCCAATATTATCTGCTTCACAGTCCACAGTCTAAGCCCGTTTTCTGGTCAATAGAAGCAAGGTCACTGAAGTTTGTACTGTCTATATCCCTTTGCCACAGCAGTCATATGCACAGCCTCTGCTCAGTTTATCAGTTTGTGGTTTGGTTCACTATCGGCTCCTGTCCTGTATGAAATCTGCAGCTGCTCCCTGTCTGCTCCTGCTACATGTGCTTGAGGAGATGTGGCGTGACATTTCCCTGATTGATATGCATGAGTTGAAGAGAAAAATCTATTTGTAAATCAGGGATCACTTTTCTGAGTTGTGATTCAAAATTGTACGTAAGGAAGTAGAGTTAAAAGAAATTCATATAACTAAGTTGTTTTGGGAAAAAGTGTCTTATTTTTGCCTATATGCATTTATTTGATCAAATATACAGGATGTGTAAAAGTATTTTATGCTCATCTTGGCTGCATTTATTTCTTTAAAAATACAGTAATAAACAACGATTTAAAAGAACCGTTTTGTATTTTAATATTTTTTAAATGTAATTTATTCCTGGGATTTAAAGCTGAATTTTGAGCCCCATTCATCCAATCTTCAGTGTCACTGATCCTTCAGAAATCCCTCAAATATAACGATTTGCTGCTCAAAAAACATTTCATATTATGACTGCTTGATATTTTGGTGGAAACTGTGATACAATTTTTTCAGGATTCTTAGTAAATCTTTATTGATTTTTACTGTCACTTTTATTAAACTTAAGCCATCCATTCTAAAATAAGGTACGTATTTGTAATCTTCCAGACCCGAAACTTGATGGAGAGACAAGATAAATGCCACTTATTGTCGTTCCAATTAAACTGCAATTCAGTTTTTCAATTCTGCACAATTATTTAACATGTGCACATATATAAGCATAAGAATTATAATAAGTAGTACAAGTTATGTTTCAGTGGTGGTACCTTTGTTTTAGTTTTTGAATCGAGCAGTGTTTTCTGTTAAATGTCCTTAGGCTTGACAAGGTTTTGCTGATTAGGGAGGTTCATTAAGATGAATGAGAGCGCTAACGGATAGATTTCTCAAGGTATTATAGACCACCTTGGTTCAGTCACTCAAACAAGCATAATGTTGAAAGCAGGGGCGTAGCCAGAACTTTTTTTTGAGGGGGCCCAGCTTAAAATGAGCGCGATTGTTGACGGGGGGGATCTCAGAATTTCTAGCATGTTGGTGTCTGAGCATAACACAGTCGGCAGGATTCGAACCTGCGCGGGGAAACCCCAATGGATTTTTAGTCTATCACCTTAACCACTCGGCCACAACTAGTGTGGTGCGGTGGGCGATGTGTGCTTTCATTTTCGTTTTCACAGTCGCGATTTTTAACAATTGAAAATCTGAGGGGGCCGGACATGTAAATGAGGGGGCCCAGGCCCCCCGTGGCTACGTCACTGGTTGAAAGTGCTACAGAGCCACAGTGTTTACACTTTTAGGAAACATACTTTATCTTCCAATAAAACAATTTTGATAGTAAACTGCATCTCAGAAAGGGACAGTCACTCTTTAAAGCAATGTTGGCATTACATAATCGATTACATTTTGATGTAACCAGTAAAATAACACATTACCTATAAATTGACACATTAATACTTTTTTAAAAGGTTAGTTTACCCAAAAATTACTCAAGTTGTTCAGATGTGTAGTTGTGTAGGATTTTTCTTCTTCAGCTGAACTCAAAAGAAGATACAGTAATACCTTGAGATATGAGCATAATCCGTTCCAGGACTGAGCTCATAACTCGAGTTGCTCGTATCTCAAATCATCAATCAAGGGAGGGATTGCGTAAATTATGTAGATAACGCAAACACAATAAGGAAGTATAGTGTTTTTTCCCTTGTAGTGTATTGGATAGACTAAACACACAATGTATTCCTCAGAACCTCATATTTATTATTATTGAACACGCATAACTCGTGCTGCTCCCAGCTAAATACTAGTGAAACACTGGTCGCCCCCGGTAACCCCCGCTGTAAAACCAAGGTGGCCATCTAGTGGAGATCATATGCAATTACCCCATAAATGTATATAACACACACCACAGGAAGACTCGCGGGAGATGCTTACGGAAGTCAATGAACACGTGAAGTGAAGGAGTGAGGCAGCGTGGCCTACCGTCGGCATCTGTAAGCGTGCTCGTATCTCAAAACTTTATTCGTATTTCAAAGCAAAAATTTGCTCGAAGGCTTGCTTGTATGTCAGAACACTCGTATGTCGGGACGCTCGTATCTCAAGGCATTACTGTATTTTGAGGAATGTTGGTAACCAAACAGTTGATGGTGCTCATTGACTTCCATAGTATTTGTTTTCCACAGTAAAGGGTTAAAGGGTTTTTAAAAGAAAATGTTGTGTAGGCGATGTAGTTGAATGCATTCCTGCATTAAAAACTCGCATAAAATAACATCTAAAAAAAATAAAAACACCTGCAAAGCCTGGAAGAGAATGAGCATCAGCCAGGTGAGGAAAAAGTCATGAAAAAGTGACTTAACACATTACTTTCCATAATTACACTTCTGTATGGTAGAGAGATTTTATAGTTGTTCCGAGTGTATAACTAACTATCTGTCCTGTTTTGAGCAAAAAAAAGAAAAGAAAGAGAAAAGAAGCCCAATTAGTCCCATAGTTATAAAAATTAACAAAGGACAGACCTGCTCAGATGTTGCTTACAGCCCAGTGTGCGTTCCATCTTGGACATTTTGTTATGGCTGTACGCCCAGGTTTTCCTTCTCCACCTCTTTGGAACAGCAGGAGGAATACCTTTTAAATCCTCATTAAGCTGTTTCCCTATAACTATGGCACAACTGATTGAGAATTCATTTGCTTCAACTTCAATTTACTTGATCGCGGTTGGCTGCTCACCTGACTCGATTTTCTACGCTGATCTCTGTGGTAAAGAGGATGGTAGGACGTGCAATGCAGGATAATTACCATAGGTTAAGAGCAAGGAGACTCATTTATTTTAAAGGATGTTTTCAAGTGGAACTCTGTGGACGTAGCCAATATTTAAGCCCTTGTATTCATATCTAACACCATTAATATCCATCATCTTCCATAATTATTATTATTATCAGTTTTTCCTAGCATCCCATGTTGATTAAAACCGGTCTGGCATCACAAATCCATTTGTTTGGTCAACAATCCCAGCATCTTTGCAGCTAAAAGGTGCAGGTAATTTCACTGTCTGCAAACCCCCCTCTAAAATTTAGCTATTACAGGCAAAATGACAAACACACTCTGGAAACCAAGGCAACATGCTTTCAAAGCCCTGTCAAACCAATCAAATGCCTCACACAGCGAGTAGAAAATGGCAAGAGAAGTGGTGATGATTTGAGGGCTCCCGGTGTGATCATTCAGCGAAGACTTGCTTTCGACAGATTCACATTTATGTCGTACTGTGTGCTTGCCAAACCTGTATTATCTGGGCAAAATGAAGCGAGAGGCGAGATTGATCAGAATCAATATGAGAACAGTTGTCATCATAGCCTGGCTTTGTAGAGTTAGGCTTATTTCATTTGGTTTTAGTAATTTCAGCTTTATTTTCAAGGATTTCACTCTGCATGATCCTGTTAATAGAAAACGTATTGTACAATAAGCTGATCTGCATGTTTTATTGGGGAAGAGATGGTTTTGAACATTTTAATTTGTCTTGGGCTGGTGTTTACTAATTTTTTAAAAAGGATGCTCAAGTATGGTCACAAAAGCTAATTTCATTATAAAGAACTAGAGTTTGAAAAAGTCATTGGTTTTGACGATTAATTGGCACCGATAGCTGATTTGTAGAACAATCTGGTATGCATTTTTGGAGATAACAGATTGTTCTACCAATTAAAAAAAGTATTTATAGTGGCCTCTAAAGGCGAAATAAATACTATCACGAATGCCTCGTGGTGTTTGTTTTGACACTTGATGCTATGCGCTGCATGAAGAGAGCTGATACTTAAAATGTGCTGTTTAAAACACTGAGTGTGAAAAAATGTGCATACAGTGCACTACATGTTGGCATATCATTATAAAGTAATTCATTTGTTGACTAGATGCTGCATTATGGAGAGTAGCAGTATGTTTGCCGTCGAGCCTGAGAGGACGCTAACGTTAGTAGAACATCAAGCGGTTAAAACAACGTGACAAAAACACACGCAAGTCTGACCCAAGTGTTTAATGTCGCAGTTGTTACCATCTATTTGCATTAGTCTATATCCAGCTGATCACTTTTATGCATTCATTATGCTGCATTAGCAGAGAAAGAGCAGAAATATGTTTGCCGTCGTGGCTGAGAGGAAGCTAACATTAGTAGAACATCAAGTGGTTAAAACAATGTGACTGAAACACATGCAAGTGCGACCCAAATGTTTAATGTCACAGTCGTTACTATCTATTTGCATTAGTTTGTATCCATCTGGTCAGTTTTATGCATTCATTAGCCGGTAAGGTTGTATAATTAAATCTACTGACGTTAGAAGGCACACTGTATCTTCATGTAGCAGATAGAAAAATAAATAATAAATACTTTCGATTTCAGTTGTGTTTTTTTATTGTCAGTGTAATACAGTAATATCTTGAGATATGAGCATAATCTGTTCCAGGACAAAGCTGGTAACTCGAGTTGCTCGTATCTCAAATCATTTTTTCCCATAAGAAAAAACAGGAAAAAAATGAATGCGTTCCGGTCCTCTAAAACACTCCCTTGTTAATGCTAATGACAATGGAAAAAACATATTTTTAATTGCTATAGAGATATACACACACACACATAACAAATTATAGTATTTAATTAGAGTTAAAAACCTTTATAAACCTGAATAAAAACATTTCCAGTTCAGTTCAGTTTCCAAAGCAGTTTTACACTTGAAAAGGAACCACATAATAATAAATGTAATAATAATTAAAAAAAATTATGTTAAATACACTACCACTACAAATGTGTGGAGTAAATCATTTGCAAAAGAATATTAACTTTTATTTAGCAAGGATGCATTAAGTTGATCGAAAGTGACAGTGAACTAAGTATTTTTACAAGAGATTTCTACTTCAAATAAATGCTATTCTGTTGAACAAATATATTACTGTTTCCACAAAAATATTAACTTTTAATATTAAATGTTAGAATGATTAGAATGACTTGCAAAGGATCATGTGACACTGAAGGCTGGAGTAATGATGCTGAAAATCGTATTAAATTATAATAACATTTCACAATTACTGATTTTTTTTTTTAATCAAATAAATTCATAAGAGACTTATTTTAAAAGCATAAAACATTCTCACTGACCCCAAACCATTTAATATGTGAGCGTTAGCTTTGACAGACCTAAAAATATAATTTCATAATTAGATTTTTTCAAGCTTGCTTAGCTTCATTAGGCAACAAAGTGACATCTTCACCTTTGCGGCATATAAAAATGACCTTTATTCTTTTTAGTGGCACCATGAGGTTTATCCTCAACAGTCGTCCCGTCTTGGCACTCGACTGTGTCATATCATTCCAGCCTTGTCAAGGTTGAAAAAGCACTACGCCAAAGCTTAGCCCTGCATTATTGCGAGGGACTTATGGCACTTGGAGACACATGTACATCAAAACTGCCTCTAGAGAATCCCACTCTTGCGTTTGCTGCTTATATTCCCACCTAATGTTTGTTTGTTTCTCAAGCACGTCTTCAGAGGCTGACCGGGGGAGCAGGCGATAAGGAAGAACTGCAAATCTCACCAGGCTCATGCAAGGTTTGCTTTAATTAGCGTGTGTCTCTGGCTGTATGCAGACACGGAGGGTCCCTGGTGTGTGCGACAACGGAGAAGGAAGGGATTGTTTTTTTTTGTACAGCCACGGTTCACTGTTTCACAAGCAGCAGCGATGGATCTCCTTCATCCGTGTGTCCGCCCTCTACTTTCGCTCAGTGCCGCTAATGAGAGCGGATTATGGGGATGTGAGATGAAAGGGCTGTCAATTTCTCTGCTGATGAGAGAACTTGTCTGTGTGTGTGTGTGTTGAAGGTTTAATAGTTGATCCCAGTGGAGCCAAAAGCGTTTTATGTTTACAGGAGCAAAGGGAAAGCTGATAGCTTCAACCTATTTGCAGGTGACACCATTAAACATGCCCTCGCCCCCTGATTTGGGCTCGAAAAGGCAACTTTGTGTGGATGTGATGCACAAGGTTTTTTATGGGATCTTCAGTACAGTAAATCATCCCTGTGGCTTTTTTGCAGTTGGGAAATCTGTTTCTTTGAAGTGAAAGAGCAAGGCAACGCTGTCGGCAGATGCACGTCTGTTTGAGCGCCAGCCTCCAGCTCGATGGGATTTTATTTTGTGTTTTAAATAGCATTCAGAATAAATTTTCACAGTTTTGCTTAAGCAGCCCAGAAGAGACGAGACCTGTTTCCCTGTGAATGCGGAGAAAGTGAAGAAAGAGACTTTTAGAACCTCATTAAAGACTTTCATGAATGCATACAAGCTACTTTTGGAGTGGAAGTAGAAAGGAAAAATCATTTTAGCGCATTTATTTTTAGAATGTTTTCCAATGGAAAGATCTAAACATCCTTAAAACAAGATCAGATGAGTACTTTCCCGCATATAACCCGCAGTCGCAGACAAATCACACCCTCATATAGTCCGTGGGTTTGGGGGGGCTTATGAAAAAAACAAAAAAAAAACACACACAAAAAAACGCTGGCATAACCCGCACCTTTATATAACCCGCACCCATAGATTGATTAACGTTTTTGTGTAAGTTCACATTTCGAATGTCGAATTTCAAATTATCCATAACTGTTCAGGCTATAAATTTTATACATAACTGTTCAGGCTATACATTTATTGAAATATTATTACGTGTAAAATATTTGTGATATAGCCCGCACCCTTATATAGCCCGCACCCCCTGCGGGGTTTGTAAAATCTGGTATAACCAACGGGTTATATGCGGGAAAATACGGTAATACATTATAACTTGTTTTCAGGGAACGTGCTTCAATTAATTATTTGGCGTACCACATTGGCAGACTTGTTTTTCTCTTGTTGTAAGTGTAAACCTAACCAAAAAGCAGAAAACATTTTGCCCATGGGATGAAAAAAATAAACAAGATTCAAGATGCAGTCTATGAAATCAATACTAATGTTGATTAAAGGTTGTTTAGTTCTTGTTACTATGAAAAAACAAGATAGATTTCAGGGGAATTATTTGCTTTTATGGCTCACTATAAAGGACTTTTTTCAACTCTGTGTTCTGCGGATGTGTTTCTTCTGAGCTGCTGGCTCTTTATGTGGGCTTTTAACCTTGAGCTGTCCTCATGGGGCTTCACTTCCTGTGCTATTTGCACAAATCTCATTCGGGCCAGACTTTGAGATGGCATCTCAGTCCAGGCTTGAGGGTCACACCCGGTGATTCCTTCCCTGTGAAGTTTATTGCCATGCTTAGATTTCCAGATATTTCCACCCTCTGCCTTCAGAGCAGGAAGCTGCAAAATCTAGTTCCCCTGATGATGTGAGTTATACTCAGATGCTTGATAAAGACACCAGAGCCGGATGAATTTTGCTAAGATCTGTCAACATGATTGACGCTACAGTGTAGGCACTGCAAAAAAATATATTCTTAATATGTGCGGGCACTAAAAGACCAAATGCACTCTCAAGATACATTTTCTGAAAACTCACTTAGCAGGTGATTTCTGTCTGGTTTAAAAAAAATGTTTTGATATATTTATTCATTCATTCAAATCACAGCCAGATATTTGAGAACTCATATATAATATCATATATAAATACTATATATTTAGACATGTGCACAAGTGCTCTAGTACTCTAGTTCTCGATCGATCATGAAAATGATGAACGCTGAGACTTCATTTTCTGATTGGTTATTGCAGCATTGGCCGCTGGTGAAATAAAGTGCAACTAAAACTGCAGCCTGCATACTTCCCTACTATATAGCTGGCGAAAAACAGCACGTGACAAAAGAAGTATGTCTGAATTCACAGGACTCCTAAAAGGGTGGGCAAAAGGTCCCCGGATGACCTACTTTTTCCAGTGAGATTCTGAAGTGTACATGTGAGGGACAATTTACTATCCCATGAGGCCGCGGGAGAGGATTTGTGAGTGGCAGTGAAGCGACGTAATTGACACTGTAAGTCACATGATGATGATGGCGAATGCAGTAATTCTGGATTACATTCATACTACACAAGCATATAAATGTATTTTATATAGAATATCCTTTTTTCGCAGTCGTAAAGAAATTACTTTTTCAAAATACCTATTCAAGAGAGTATGCGATATATATATAAATGCTCACTTCATATAAAACGGGCCCCAGGCAGCTAGATATTTCTTTTTGGAAAACATTGTTGCATTATTGATAATCTAGAAGCGTTATTTTTTTGTAGTCATATTTACATATGTTGATAGACATATTGTCATGTCATATTTTTGTCAACATACATTTTTGTAACGGTGTTTCAATTAAAACATTTTCATTATTCCATCCCCCAAATACACAAGTACTTCTTTTTTAAGACTTATCAGTAATTAAAAATTGACGAAAAATTATTGTGTGTATATATACACACAACAGATGAGTATTAAATATGAAAGAATATTATTATAAAACACAGCCAAAATACTTGCATAAAATCCACATGGACTGTTGTAATGCTATATTTGAAACTTTTTGCGTACTTGGTTTTGTATGTTTTGTAATTTAACCCGCTATATAAGTCATAAGTATCCGTGTACGTGAGAACGAAGTGAAATTAATGCTCAAATCCCTTGTGCTTAAATTTAGCATTCTTCCTAGCTGTGAGTAGACCCAGCTAGAGCCGACCCTCAAATCCATTTTAATTAAAACGCAATGTTTGCAGCTTCCGTTAGCGATATTAAGCTGTTTATAAACCAAGCTCTTTTGAATTATGCAAATGAGCCTTTCTGTGGAATCATCTCCAATTAGAGGAAGCTACTTTACATGCTTTTAAAGAAATATTTGAACAGCATTTGACACTCAGCAATTATGGGCCAATCTTACGTCCTCTTTAAGAAAAATGACTGAAAAAATAGATGGGTGTTTTTTCAACTCTTTTGTACCTGCGGAACTTTAGAAAGTAATAAAAACACTTAAAACACTCACTCACATGGACACATTTAATTTGAGATGAGATCAAAATGTCATTTGTTGGTTCAGAATTCTCCTACAATTTTTTTTTTTTTCTCATTTCTTTTCAGGATGTTGTCTTCTTGGTAATCAAGTACAGTAACTTTTAATAAAGCCTTTTTAATGACAATTGTTTGTTTGTAGTAAAAAATTATTTAAATATTGTGTATATTGTGCAATTGTTTTAATAATTACATTTTTTGATAGCTTTTCATATTTTAAGTGATATGTAATAAAAGCATGGTTAATAGAAACTTGCCATGGCAGTCTTTACGTGCCTTTTGTATTAGAAAAACATTGAAATCGGTATTATAAACCTCAGCATAGTCAAAGAAACAGTCATTTACTCTCTATAAATAATACACAGAAATGCACTCTCTGTTAAAGATCTGAGACCATCAACATCACAGCACTCAAACAGTCCTAATTAAAGCTGTTAATGATCTGAGATCTACAGAAGTGGACTGGCCTCTCAGGCACACAGGATTTAATTGGTTTAGATCCTATCACTCCACCAGAAAGTTCTTTGTTACCACATAAGAGCACTGACTAATTAAAACGATATACCATGTAAAGTCCCTCAAGCCATGTTCAGCATTTTTACAACATTTAATGAAAAAAGAGACATAAAAGCCATCAAGATAAACCTTTAAAGTAAATGTTAGGCTCTGTTAAGCAATGTCAGATTGTCTTGCATCGTCTTGCATTGCCTATAGCCTGTTTGAATATTTAGGCCCTGATGAGTAAAATCAAGCAAGAGATCTTTATAGGTACGCTATGGCCTGTTCAAAATAAAAAAGTTCAAGTCAATAGATCATCAATCCTTCTTCCAAAATGTTTCGTCTTACCCTGATTCACTATGGTAAGTTTACGCGGGAAATTGTGTACATACGTCACTCAACAGTGTCATCATATCTGTAAATAGAGAAAAGTTGCTCCGGCTACTTTGACACGTGTATGGAGTGGCAGAGGTTAGTTATCACAACGAGTGAGAACGGTTGATATATTGATAAAGGGAGCAGCTAAATCTCCATCCTCCAGGGAATCACCCATTTACCAAAAAGCAAAACAGAGGAGAGTCTGCTTGCAAAAAGTGAATGCGACAGAACTTGTAATAAAACAAGAATCAACATATGCTTGGTGTTTCTGAGATGGTGAGAACAGAGGGATTTGAAATGCTGTAAAAGCAGCGTAGAGATGATGGTGTTTTTATTACTCAATAGGTAAGGTATCTTATTGAACAGATAAATTGTCATATATTGCTCTCTGGCAGTTTATTGTAAAGCATTATCTACTGAAGGGTCATTTCATAATGGTTATGCAGTGCTAGAATTTGCTTTCAAGGAAGTGCTGTGTCTATTAATGGGTATAGCTTGAAATCCTTTTTATCTAAAAGGATCCTTTTTATCTGGTTATATCTCTTCATCCTTGTTGTGATTGTTCTTGTTCTCCCGCAAAATCAGTAGCAGTTTTGCTTTTTATCTGCTAGAGGGCCAAAAGATACATGTTGTGTACCTTTAATGTATAGAAATGATGTGAGATAGAAAAACTGATCATTTGTACTCTTTTCGGATCAATAGGTTCCTTAGTCTTAGCAAATGTTTATAATGTGGAGAAAATTCAACATATGTACCTGTCCATGGCAATTCAAATGGCATTCTGTAGACTACATAACTAAATTAGATTCATATCCAGAACCCAATAAACCATTTTAACCATTACCTTTTTCTAAGTTTAATATCAGAGAAACCTTGAACATGATAGAGTTGAAAAGGACAAAAAACTTGAAGTAATACAAAAAAAGACAACCTAACGAGGATCCAAACTGTGATTCGTGCAGTTATTCAAAGGCTTTATTCAAGTTCTTCCTGTGAAACTCAGTAGATGAGACAATCCAGAATGTCTTGTATTTACAACCTTTGTAAGGTTAAGAACAAGGAACATCCCTTGATATTTTTTGTAATGACTCTTTCATGCTATTGAATTACAGGGATGTTGTATTTCCCCCCTGCTTGAAATATAATGCTCCCGTTGTGAGTTAGTCACTGCACACTAAGGTTTTGAGGTCCTGTTACTACATCCATGTGTTGGAAACATGAGTGATGATCTTTATCCGACATTTGTACTAGCGTTTCTGCTAAAAGCCGAAGGGGTTGTATTTTACACTTTTGTATCAATAATTTTCCCCCCTTATGTAACGGGTCTCATTCACTGAAGTTGCATGTGGGATTCAAATTCATATTTATATACAGGTTCAGGGATGAGGTCAAAACCTGGAAGGCTCATTTGTCTGGTTTCCATCAAGGTTTTGCTATGGTATTTTACCATTCTTTTTTTATTTAAAATACTCATACTTTTTTTCTTTTTCAATTTATGAGTTAAATACCATTATAGGTATGTTTACCATCATAGGCTGGTTGTTTACACACACTGTGGACATAAATTCTTATGTATTCCCTTTAATTCTTAGTATTCCAATACTATTCACTTCAAAATCAAATAATGTGTCAAGAAAGACCCATTATTTGATTTCATTTCACTTCATGTTCATTCACCATGCTAGAATTGAAAGAACAGGTTGAGTACATTGCATTATGGGATACAGTATTTCACACAGTGTGCTTTGCAGAATACTGCACATTTTGGCAAATGTAGTAAGTCATGCGAGTTTCTATGATATGTCCCCTTGCAGATTGGTTTAGAAGCTAGTGCGAGTAAATTATTTTTATCATGATTGCATAATGCTTTCTAATGGTTCGTATAACAACATTAGTGTGTTGATATTTTCTTAGGTGTCTTATAACTCCATCAGATTGTTCTCTAATGTTACATTAAACCAAAACCTCACTGCTTTTATGCACAGTTTTTATTCCAGTTGATATTCTATTACATCCTCAGGTAACTCAGCTCAGGGAATACATTTACTTCACTGCATCTTTTGTAATAATTGTCAGTGGTGGTTGGCGTTTCTCTCGACTTCCTGCCTAAGTGTTAGAGCACAGAGTGCAGGTGACTTTGTAATTCGAGTCCTGGCGTGAGTGACTCACGGTATCATCAGCTGCACTCCAGGAGTCTGGCAAAACCTCGCTGTCCCCTGCAGATACTCCTGCCAAGGACCTGTCATGAATTTGATTTTCTCAGCCCTGCTGCGAAGCTGAAAATATGTGAACATGTACAGATGTTTCTATCGGTACGGCTGTTTCAAACAGAGAGGCTTTTGAACACAAACTTGCATTTAATTGGCATTTAGCTCACACTTTTCTTTTAAAGCTACTTGCTGAACACTAATTGAAAGGCCAGTTTGTTTACCCTAGATATTTATAATCAGCATGGAAACAAAATTGACCATGTTTGCTTTCTTACCTTGTGGTCGTGTTGTTAATGATTCATTGGTTCATGGTATTTCAAGTAAAGAATGTTTGCAATGTTTGCAGTTGTTTATCAAAATCTGTCCAAATGTGTTAATGACACATGAATCTTCGATTCACAATCCAATCAATATCCAATCAATGGATAATATCAAGCCATACCAAATATTCTTTCCTCACTGACACATTACGGAAGTAAAATGGGTTCTGATCAGCATTTAAATTGACTTTAATAATGAAATTGGTCATTTATACAAGATTAAAATAGCTTCTGTCCAGTTCAGTGTTATTTTAGTATTGTTTATATACTGTTGCAATATTTTGAATTACCTTTTGAATTTTGAATTACACGTTTGTTTTAGTAATTTTATATGATATTTATTTATATTTTTTTAATAGTGCTTCCTCTTAGAAATATTTAAGTTAGTTAGTGCAATATTTCAATATTTTTAGTGCAGTTTTTCTTCTAATATTTAATTTTATTTTATTTCAACTTTATTAAATTGCTAACAGTAATAGTTAACAATAACAACACTGATCTACACTGATTTTTGTTTTTCCAAAGTTATAAATAAAACGTTTAGGTTACTATTGTAACCCCTGTTCCCTGACGGAGGGAACTGAGACGTTCTGTCAGAACTGAACTGATGAATGTGATCTCACCTGAGAGACCAATCATCTTCGAGCGTAACTAAACAAGTCAATGCACATTGGCATGCAGGATTTGCATCCACCAGCAAATACTCCACAAAGAAAGTGGGTAAGAAAGAGCGTGCGATCGCTCATGTACCATACCGTGGAAGAATACAAATGTGGGATCTCCGTAGGGATGCGGAGAAAGGAATCTCCTTGGAGGAAGCGGCACTTCTGGTGCTCCCTACAGGGCTGATCTTAGGTTTGGTATGCCAAGACGATGGGAAAGAGCAGGAGTTGTGAAGGGCCAGTAGGGTGTAACTAACAAGACCTGCTCCATGTCCTTTCTGCTTTTGCAGGACAGGGGTGAACTGAGCGCCCCTGAATTTGGAGGGGATGCCTGGCGAAATGAATCGCATAGCTGAGTCTGATGATACAAATGAGCCAGCGGGATGGTCTGGGGACGATCAAACTTCTGTGTTTGCTCTCTTAGAGAAATGCTCTCTTTTTAAGTGCTGAAGCCCACAGGAAAAGGTTGCAGCACAATTGATCAGGACTGAGTCTGCTCTCTCTGAATCTCTCAACAGAAATCGAGACTCATCAGACTAGGAAACATTTTTCCAGTCTTCAACTGTCCAATTTTGGCAAGCTTGTGCAAATTGTGGCCTCTTTTTCCTATTTGTAGTGGAGATGAGTGGTACCCGGTGGGGTCTTCTGCTGTTGTAGCCCATCCGTCTCAAGGTTGTGCGTGTTGTGGCTTCACAAATGCTTTGCTGCATACCTCAGTTGTAACGAGTGGTTATTTCAGTCAAAGTTGCTCTTCTATCAGCTTGAATCAGTCAGCCCATTCTCCTCTGACCTCTAGCTTCAACAAGGCATTTTCTCCCTCAGGACTGCTGCATACTGGATGTTTTTCCCTTTTCACACCAATCTTTGTAAACCCTAGAAATGTTTGTGCGTGAAAATCCCAGTAACTGAGCAGATTGTGAAATACTCAGACCGGCCCGTCTGGCACCAACAACCATGCCACGCTCAAAATTGCTTAAATCACCTTTCTTTCCCATTCTGACATTCAGTTTGGAGTTCAGGAGATTGTCTTTACCCCTAAATGCAGTGAAGCAACTGCCATGTGATTGGTTAATTAGATAATTGCATTAATGAGAAATTGAACAGGTGTTCCTAATAATCCTTTAGGTGAGTGTATAAATAGGTATTTATTTAATATTTTTCGTACTCCAGTAGTCATAAGCAAATGGTTTTAGTCATTAGTGTAATTGCTTTGCTGCTATTTGTAATAGATTTTATGCTACATGCTTTAACTTATGCTTAAATCCTCACACACATACAGACACATGATGTACTCAGGCTGGTGGAACTTCCAAATACAAATTCGCCTTGACATTCGCATAGTAAACACAAACCACGACTGCAAGTCGCCGGAAGTCAGACAGCAGCTGACAGGTCTGCTGGTGTTGCATTGTTCAGTGTCAAGTGTTCTAAATACAGCAAAGACCCTTAGGTTCATCTGATGTGTGTGTGTGTGTACATGCGTGCGTGCATGTGTGTGTGTCTGTCGTCCTGGTAAACCCTATGTTATGGGGACATTTTTTGGTCCTAATGAGGAAAACCGCTTATAAATACTAAGTATAAAGTAGTTAATTGTTTTCTATAATGGGTATGTTTAGGGGTAGGGTTAGTGGAGGGGGGATAGAATATACAGTTTGTACAGTATAAAAATCATTATGTCTATGGAAAGTCTCCGTAAAACATGAAAAGTCGTGTTTGTTCTGGGATCACAGGTAGCTATTGTAACAACAGAACAATGGAGAAGCTGTAAACAGGCAGTGTCTGATGAGCAAAACAGACTGAGATCTTCTCAAAACATTAATCCTCATCAGAGATGTTGTCTTCTGGAGGAAGTGAGAGGAGAAAGAGATATATATTACATTGACTCAGACAGGCCTTGCTGTTCTTGAAGACAATGGTCAAAGAATAGAGGCTTCCTGTCTGTTTTAATGCTCTTTAATGCTCTTCCCGTAAAGCTCTTTGTTTAGACCTTTCTGCTACAATCTGTACATCACATCCAGAGAAAACTTACCCTCATGTACCCTTTAAATGGAGTAAGCCTACATCCTATATTTGTTTTGTTAATATTCTAAATATGCAAATACCATCTATTCATATTTGGCAATCAGACATATGATCATCTAAGGAAAAGGAAAAAAAGTTCAATATGACAATACAACCATCATCATCATCATCATTATCATCATCATCATCAGTACTATTTATTGATTATTATTACTATTTATTGATTATTATTACTATTTATTGATTATTATTACTATTTATTGATTATTATTGTTATCATTAAAACTATTATTTAATTATACAATTAAACAAATCAGTAAAGAAATATAATACTATAATATAATACTATATTACTACTAATTATTAATTGTTATTATAATAATTAATCATAATTATTTATTTTACAGAACAACAGTAAAATTAGAATAATAATTCACAGAATTTTTTTTTTTTTGCTTTTAAATGTTAAATCGCAGGATTTATTTTGATTAAAAATTGCAAATGTATATGACTTTCTTCTTTCAGCCAATCAAAATCAAAGTTATATAAATATCCTGGCTCTTCTTAGCTTTGTAATGGCATTGAATGATGTCCGAGTTTTTGAAGCTCCAAAAAAGTGCATCCATCCAACATAAAATGAATCCATACAGCTCCATTAAGGGCTTACTGAAGCAAAATAATGGTTTTATAAGAAAAACATTCTTATTTAAAACTTTATAAACTCTAATCACTGCCTTCCGACAATGGCCGCTCACGAGAGAGTCGAGTTCCGGTGGAAGAGTGACCTTTGACCCAAAGTATGGTGAAGCTCCTCTTCTCTCCTCTAACATTTTACTTTTTTAACTTCTCATTTTAGATTTGCTTTATCCTTCCACTTTTGTCAATTCTTACCTAATCTTATGCTATGCCTACATCAGCCATCGGGTCAGAGGTCACTCTTCTGGCTGAACTTGACTCTTTCATGAATGCACATACAGTATGGAAGCTGTTGCGGGAAGCCAGTGATTATAGTTTAAAAATAGATTGTTTTTTTTGTTTTGTTTTTTACAAAAATACATTGCTTCGTTTCAGAGGAGCTTTATTCACATCCTGGAGCCTGTTTGTTCAACCAATGGTTGGGATGTTAGAGAAACCTGTTTGAAATTATTTAAATATAATATTTTTTAATTATTTAGTGATGCTAGTGGCAGAGATTACACACTTCACCTTTAAATTGGTTAAATTGGAATTTGTCATCATTTTTAATGAAATAGCGCTCATGCAAATGACTCTTGTCACTAATGTACTCAAGCTGGTGTTACTGTACAGCAGCATTTCTGGATGATTTTCATTAGATATGCTACAAATTTATTCTTGACAAAGACATGCCTATGAAGTCACTCTATATGCATATTCACAAAATATGCATCACTCAATTCTAAATTAAAAGTTTGCCCTGGCTGGAAGCCTTTAAAAATGAAATGTCACTATGTTCTGATTAGTATGCTATTTTATGTGAGTGGGAGAAGATTTTTGCTCATATCCCTGAATTTCAAACCTTAGTTAGGACCTTATGCAACATCTAATTTGAGACGAAAGCACTTAGGTATAATTTTCCTCTTCTGCGCTGCCGTCCTGATCACATGTGCCACAGGCTATAAATACTCAACCTCACGGTATTCTGTGTTTGCATTTGTCAACAGGATTTTATAGGAGTACTTTCTGTCAATTCAATTCAATGTCAATGTCAAACATGTTGTTCAAAAACTTTATGACTTTCTTTCTTTTATGGAACAGAAAAGATGTTTTGTAGATTGTTCATGCTGCTTTTTCCATATAATCCAAGCTGTCAGGCTATAAAAATAACAAAAAAAGTACACCATATTTAAAGTCTTCTGAAGCTAAAGGCCCGGTATCACAAAAAGGGCTTAGATTAAGCCAGGATTAGTCCTAAATTCAATTAGGGCATTAAAGTATATTTTACAAACATGCCTTAGAAAAAAACATCACTGTTGTGGTGTGCAGCTTTCCTCTAGCTCAAACAGTAGAGTGTGGCGCCTGCAACGCCAGGGTCATGGTTTCGATTCCCAGGGAAGGCAAGAACTGATTAGAATTTAAATGTGTAACTTGAATGCAATGTAAGTTGCTTTGGATAAAATCGTTTTCTAAATGCATAAATGTAAATGCATCTTGAGATAAAACAATGGCACTGACATGTTTTAAAATATCTCGATTTTTTTGCAATTTAAATGAATCATTTTTTAATACTTTTGGGGTTATCTATCAATTAAATGTAATTTTTTTATGTAAAATGCAGTGGAACAAGGAAGCCACAATGCTCACTTCCTCTAAAGCCTTGTTTAACCCAGAAAACCTTTTTTAATTAAACAGTGTTTGCATAATTAATTGGTCTTTAATATCAACTAGGGTAAATGTTTTTACCAATTTTTGTCATGGCTGCTCATTTTTAGGTCGTCGTCTTCTTTTAATCAGTTGTGCAGTGATTTTCTGATTGCTGGAGTGTTGTGTGTGTTTTGTTTGTTAATGTCTAGCTTTATATTGATGTTAATGACTGTGGAAAATGCAGGGCACGTGGTGTTGTAACAACAGTTAGCAAATCCCCATATATGCCTTATGGAACTGAGGGACAGCGGCAAACTGTACTCGTACTTGAATGTTTTATAAAGAGAAGTTGAAGACAAGAAAAGGGCAAGAGCGAGGTATAGCAGAGAATACTAAACAGACTCCTTTTTAAGCTGGATTCCATTTAAATCGAAATGGAAAGGACCAAAAAAAGAAAAAAAGAAGGAAAAATAAGATCTTGTAAGATGTGGTACCATAAGGAAGTAATTCAAAGAGATCAAACAGATTAGCCACTGCTTTATAAAAGAAATTGTGTCTTTTCTTGTTCCACTTTTTTGATGAAATGCTCTTGTAAGTGTTTTTGTAGTCTTGAATTAAATTTCAGCTCTTTGTCTTTGTTTCTGCATCACTAATACGGGATGCCATCTGTCTTCAGTTATTTTTGTGAATATGGAGATATTGAGAATCAGAAATCTAGTATTTTTTCTGTCTTTCACACTGTTGTAAAAAGGTCAATGAACTGTAAGAGTTTGCATTACTTTTAGTGGTATTTTATGCAGAGCTCTATAAAAAAAATGTGTTTATTGATAAGCATTTTATCATAGAGCAATTCTTTGTGTTATTAATGTAACTACACTGATTATAAATATTATAAATAATAAGTGAATAAAGTATTCTATTTTCATTTTTAATAAATAAAATAAAAAATGTTAATAATTAGTATGCATTTTAATCACTTTTATCTTAATTTTTTGTGTTATGAATGTAGAAAACTATATGCTTTATAATTATTATGAATTATATATTTTATTTAAATTTTAATAAATGATTTTAATATTTTAATAAACTAATAATAAATTATTTAATAATAAGAAATAATTGTTATACATTTTTATGTATTTTCATTTTTATTCCTATACAAAATATACGCTTTAATACATATGGTGAATAAATTAAATTTATAAATTAAATATTTTGTTTTAATATTAATACATTGAGTTTTTTAAATAAAAATTCTGATAAAATATATGTATTTTTATATAAAATACATAAATCATTTTTCAGCACATTCAGGGTCCAAATATTTTGGGGAGGGATTCTAACGGTGGTGCCTCAAACATTTCACTGGTTCCTGGTTTTAATAGTTGAGAAATATTTAATAAACGTATCATTTTTCTGTATATGAAAATATATATTTCATATGTCAGTCATGATGAACCATATCTGTTTTTTTTTAAACGAAATTAAATGACGAATGATGCACCATTGACATTAAACACTTTTTAGTCTTTTCAGAAAAGCTAAAGTCTTTGAGAATATGAACTTACTTTTTTTTTTCTCCCATCAACCTGCTCTGCTGCAACTATGAACTACAAATGAAGCATTGAAATTCCACTTTTGGGAAGCTACTATGATTTGTGCGATCGTTCTATGCAGTACTTTTATAAATAGCATTGCCTGCTCACTATTTTTAATTCCCAGTGGTGCTTTTCTTTCTAAACTGGTGCATGCTGTCACTTTACATTGCAGTCTTGTTCTCTATGCAGTCTGAGACTTTGCTTCATGTTTCATCACAGGTTGAATTAAGGCTGGACAGTGGTGATGTCACTGCAAAGTAAGTTTAATCATTTAAGAATTGCTAAGTTTTGATTTGATTTTATTATTTGATTTTATTTATTATTTGTATTATAATATGTTTTCTTAGACTGAACTTGTTCGGTAAATGTGTCATGTAAATACAATAGGGTCTGAGACCACCTTTTAAAATGGCTTGGTAAAACAAATTAATAAATTACAATGGGAATTTTTGCATAAATCTCAATTTCGTATTATTTGATTCTCTAATGACAGCAAAACTTGAAAAAAAATCCTGATAATCGTTTTCTGGTGATCAAGTTTCTTGTGCTTCAAGGAAAGAAAAAAATTCTGATTTCACATTAGTCATTGTCACTGATTTGTTTATTAGTGACTTTTAAAAGTATTTACTTAATTATAAATATAAATACAGTAATACCTCGGTTTACGAGTTTAATTCGTTCCAAGAGCTCGTAACTCAAAATGCTCGTACACCAAAACAATTTTCCCCTTAAGAATGCACTAAAAATCACTCGATTCGTTCCACACGACCATAAATGCTCATTTAAATTTTTTTTTTTGGTTTTACCCAATTAATTACAGTAAAAATTATAACCATTAAGATCTCATATAAATACTAATTAATAATTGACAGTTAAACTCTAAAAATACTTGACAATTTACTGTAACGCACACTTTAGCTTTGAGCTTTTGAGTTCATGCTGCTGGCATGAAGGAGACGGGAGGAGGGTTTTACTGCTTACAGGGAGAATTTCCTACCTTCATTCTATATGCTGTACTGTACATATGTATTTCACTACGTAAACAATAGTGATCACAATTAATGTTAACAACAGCAGTAAAACTGCTGTAAATCACTAAAAGTATCACTGTGGTGAATGATGCAACAAAACCGAGCGACGCTGAGAGAATGAACGAGTTAAGGGGTGATAAAGGGGTTGGAACCTCGCTACTGTTTTATGAGAGGCTGTCATTAGGATATTTCCAGTAAAAATGTGCGCGAAGAAGCTGTGCGTTAGATATTTTCCACACAAAAATGCGCGTGGGCGAGGGAATATTTTTCTCGTACACCGATACAATGCTCGTACACTGATTTACTCGTATACTAAGCCACTCATAATCCGAGGTATTACTGTATGTATTTTTTATTCATCTTATGCTTGTATGTTTTATACAATTTTGATAAATTAAAATTAAATACTTTTTAATACATAAATAATTAAATGTAATATATATATATACACACACACACACACACAATTTAATTGATTAATTAATCAATATATATCTGTGCTAGCATCATAGAATGTTTATAATTATATAGTACAAATATAATTTAAATATTATTTTTATAAACATTATGCTTCTAAATTTAAGATTATATATTAAACTTAACGTGTGTGTATATATATTATTCAATCACATTTACAATTTGTAAGAAAATCTCTATAAATGCTCATTTTGTGCTCATCTTCCGCAGTGAGTGAGGCAGAGGGGGCTGTGAAAGTGGAAGAGTGGCAGCAGACGTTTTACGCCTCCGACTCTGGGATCCAGTCAGGGGCGACCACGATTCACGATGAGGAGGAATCTGAGTGCTGTAAGAAGTACAGCCTCAATGCCAGCGCTGTGGAGAGTGCCACAGGTAACGCGTTCTCTCTAAAGGTCTCCTCATGCCTCTCACAACTTTTTGATGAATTAAACTACCCGAGGGCCTCCAAAATTTCACATTCCAGTCAGTGGCACTGAACCCTCCCGGAAGGCTTGTGTAGTTTCACTGGGCTTGTGCAACATTAGGAAAGTGTTGCTTTTTATTTACTAGGGGATTTTTGCTTAGACATATGCAGTAAAAAGTACATCGCCTCCATGCTGTGCCACGGCTCGGATAATCCTGTTGCTTTATCTGTTCACTATTCGTATTAAACGTACCTGTGGTTTTCTCATAATTCTTTGTCGTCATGGTGCATGTCTTTAGTTCTGAATATCCTGGGATTTTAAAATAGATTCCTCACCATGGCAGCGTATGTGCTTGCACAGTTTGGAAGAAAGCTGCAAATTTATTGTCCGCCCAGAGCCAGTGACATTTAGAAACTCATCCAAACACTCAGTTCAGTAGGTTCCCTTTTTATGGTTCGAATATTATTGCTATCACAACAGAACCTCTGAAGACCCCTTTCTGACGCTCACATTGCTTCCAGCGTGGATTGCACTTTATCCGGAGTGAAACAGACCAACTCCCATTATTCCCACCTCTGGTTCTCTGGTGTCAATCTGTTCTGTTATTAAATGTGCCCTGAACCATGTCTCCACTGCATCACGCTACAAAATGTAGCATGATGTGATGGGTTATTATATTGCAGTGTGACTCTGAGATCTGATTGGTGGATAAAACAGGCGATATGCACACAGTGATTCTGTATTAATGCTCTAAGTCTGCATATTGTCAGGGATATTTGGTGATTTTTGTTCTTAGTTTCATTTTCATGGACTTTTAGTTTGTTTTCCCACCACTCATTTGTTGTCTTGGTCAGTCATTAAACGTCACGGGTGTTTTCCATTAGGTCCCTGGCATGGAAGTTGCAGTCTTGTCTCGGTTTACATTAGTGAAAGTGTGTTTGCATCTATTTGATCTGTTCTTGGATTATTATTATTAAACTCTGCATTTGAACTTTATCATCAGCATCCTGCTCTTCATCACCTGCAGCCATTGCTGACTCATATCCATCCATCCATCCATCCATCCATCCATCCATCCATCCATCCATCCATCCATCCGTCCATCCATCCATCCATCCATCCGTCCATCCATCCATCCGTCCATCCATCCATCCATCCATCCGTCCATCCATCTATCTATCTGTCTATCTGTCCATCTATCTATCTGTCTATCCATCCATCCATCCGTCCGTCCGTCCATCCATCCATCCATCCATCCATCCATCCATCCGTCCATCTGACTGTCCATCCATCCATCCATCCATCCATCCATCTATCTGTCAATAAATATTAATATGTATTTAATAATGAGACCCAAAATAATAACTAACAACAATAATAAAATATGACTAATTATAATAATTTTAATATAATAAAATTACAATTTTCAATAAAAATTAAGTGAACTTATTATTATTATTATTATTATTATTATTATTATTATTATTATTATTATTACTATTTTTTTATGGTTGTTTTTTAAAAACATTGACTTTAAAATATTTATTATGATTAAATGAATAAATAAAAAGTAAGTAATACAAATGATAGGGCACTTTACATTTAAAAATACATTTAAAAATTAAGTGTGCTTCTTCTTCCTCTTCTTCTTCTTCTTATGATTCATAAGACCTCCTCACAACAGTGTTAAAATATCTGAGTATGACTCTTTTCTGCACTCAGATGTTGAGGCTCAATACAGCCTAACTCGAGCCCAGAGAGTGCGTGCAGCCATGTTTCCTGAGACGCTCGTGGAGGGGGAGACGGTGCTCACCACACAGAGCAACCCAGACCAGCCGACCAATGTGCAGAGACTGGCCGAGCCCTCGCAGCTGCTGAAAACAGCCATCGTCCATCTCATTAACTATCAGGATGATGCTGAGTTGGCCACACGTGCTGTACCAGAGCTCACCAAACTGCTGGCCGATGACGACCAGGTATGATGTCAGATGGGTACAAAATTATACGTACATGTTCAATGTACATACAATCATCACATGAAAGCCATTTAATGAAACATGCATGTTTTAGGCTGGGAATCTAGCATTACCTGTTTTAAAACGCCGTCAGTGAGTTACGGACATAAACAAAGCTTGTTGGTTTTTGCTGCTTTTCGATAAAACGGAGATAAAACAGTACAGTTGTGCAAAAGTCTATAGCTTTTGTTCTGTTGATATCCCACATGAGCTGATATCTTCAAAAGGATCTGGATTGAAATTCCAAAAGTTTTGACTTAGAGAATAAACTAAACAGCGCACATGATGATGTGAGATATGCAGAAGGAAAAGATTGGGAAATAATGGGAAGTAATCTCAAAGGACGGGCCAGAACCGTGAAAAGGGAGAGGAGGAATAAAGTGAAACAAAAGACTGAAAATGATGTGGGAAACAAGTTCAATTCCTGGCTAGCATAAGCACGCAACCATTGAAATGCAATTTTGCACACATTGATCAATTTTAATACTGACTTGAATCACCAATTGTAAAAATTGTTCCTTAATTGTTTTTAAAATGACGTGCTACCATGTACTATATATTGTATATATTGTGTATTATACTACACAATGCAGACTAGACTGCACTCTCAGCCCTCCTTGCATTCGGGTCCATTTTGACCCAAAATGTCTTAAAAATCCATAGTTTTTAGTACTAAAATTAAACTTTGGATATTACTAAGGCTGTCAAAATACTTGTCTTTTTTATAAATAATGTAAGAGATATAACCATTTCCAGTAAATTGTTACATCTTTTGACTCTGGGTCCATTTTGATCCAGAAGTGAATTGTGGATTTACACAATTCAATTTACACAAATTTCCCATCTATTAGTTAGATTTGTCTCAAATGACTTGTTTTATACATTATACATTTAGTCTCTTTATAACACTTGCAGATTTTTCTTTCCCACTGGGTCTGCATTTTGTTTATACACATGCATATAGATGCACACACAACAATTCTGAAATGAATGTAAAATGGCAAATTGAATTAATGTCTGTTTGTAGATCAAAACTTCGTAGACCAAAATTTGAAAAAAAGAGTCCAAATTTCTCTCTGCTGTCAACTATTGATGAACCATTGCAGCAAGAAAAGAAGGTTTCATCTTTTTTCATCTGGAAGTAAAAGTAAAATTAATACACATTTAGTTAATATTTTAGTGTAATATCGATGTTGTTTTGTTGGAAAAGAAAGTGTGTTTTTTTTGTAGTTCTAGCTAATGTTTCTTACAAAAATTTTCTCAAATGTTGAATGAATAAAAATGTGGTACATGTAGTAATAGCACATTAAAAGCATAGTAACGTTCAAAACTCTGATCAGTTACATTATTCTTTATGTCTGTCTTATAAGCATACGTTCAACTGGGTCCAAACAGACTCGATGCAACGGCTGAAAACCATTTTATTTGCATAATAAGGTTGAACAATAAAGGTTTTTTACTGGCCTCATGAATATGAAAAATCCACGGAACATTTACATTCCACAAAAGATTCTTTACAGTGGAAAAATAACGGCTCTTTGTGGAACCCAAAATGGGTATTCTATGAAGTCGTTGCAGAAACACCCTTCTGGAGCTGAAGAGGGTAAATATTAAAGTAACATTTATGACACTTTTTCTTTTACCATTGCAGGTTGTGGTAAACAAGGCAGCGCTCATTGTGAACCAGCTTACGCGGAAGGAGGCGTCTCGTCGCGTGCTCATGCAGTCTCCTCAGATGGTGTCGGCTGTGGTGAGGGCCATGCAGAACACTGGAGATCTGGAGACGGCTCGCTGCGCTGCCAGCGTCCTGCACAGCCTGTCCCACCAGCGTGAGGGCCTGCTAGCTATCTTCAAATCGGGTGGCATCCCCGCGCTTGTGCGCATGCTCAGGTGAGTGTATGCACAAAGAGTATGTACTTCCGTTCTGCACTGGAAGCTCATGTCAACAAGACAGATTGTGTGTAAACATACTTGGCAACAAAGCTTTTTCTGATTCTGAAGGGGTTTGCACATCAGCATTTTACTTTGTAATATGGCCGAGGTGAAGAAAAAAGTAAACTGTTACATACCAGAATGTCTCAAGTCTTCATGGAATACATGAATTTAAATGTTTTTAGTATTTATGTTGGTAAATAAGTACTTTTTTATGTATATCGTTTTTTTAAACTTATTTTATGATATAATGCTATAATGCTATATGATATAAATAATAATATAAATAGAATATACAGTAATACCTTGAGATACGAGCATAATCCGTTCCAGGACAGAGCTCGTAACTCGAGGTGCTCGTATCTCACATCATTTTTTCACATAAGAAATAACAGGAAAAAAATTAATCCTATCCAGATCTCTAAAAACTCCCTTATTAGTGCTAATAATAATGGAAAAAGCATGTTTTTAATTGCTATAGAGACACAAACACAAAAGAATATAGTATATAAGGCTTCTTGTGATAATAAAATGTGGTTTTAATTATGAGTTTAATTATGGGATTACGTAGATTACGTAGATATCGCAAACACAGTACGGAAGACTTGCAGGAGATGCGTACGGAAGTTGACTATGGCGGAATATCCGTCCCAAAAAGAAATGAGCACAAAACAGATGTTTGCGCGTGCGCAAATGTCATCCGCGAGTGGATAACAGATTTACACACGAAAAAACGGGAGCCTGCGAGCTCATTTTAGTCCCTCGCACTCGATCTTATCTCGACTGCTGTTTTTGCTTGCGCAAACACTTTTATTTTAGTCGACAAACACGTGAATTGAACGAGTGAGGCGGTTTGAGCTGCTCCGAGCACTCGACTACCTAGCCTCGCCATCTGTAAGCTGCTCTTATCTCAAATATTTACTCGTATCTCAAATATTTACTCGCATCTCAAAGTAAAGTTGCTCGGCGGCTTGCTCGTATCTCGGAATACTCATATGTCGGGACGCTCTTATCTCAAGGTATTAATGTAATGTATATAGGGGAGAGGGGAAGGGGAGGCTTTGGACGAGGACGAGGAGAAGGCAAAAGGCTGACGAGAGCAGGCAGACAGACGGACCTAGAAGACTATCGAGGAGCCATTGAGTGAAGCATCTAGGTATGCGATGATGGAAGGAATGGCCAGGTGGTCACAACCCAGAGCTCAGCCATGACAAAAGCCCATGGTATAGTTGACGGTGGGAGGAGCCGTGATGGTTACGTACATACTTATTACATCCGAGGGACGACTGACGGAGAAGGAGCTGATGGATCCCAGAGCACAGGTGAAGAGCCGATGGTACTGGAGACCTAGGTGAAGTAACGGGGACAAGCACCTGAGGACTGAGGGAAGGAGGAAGCCATAGGGGTGGAAGGACTGAGCACAGAGGAAGGCTTGCTAGTCTGTGAAAGAAGACTGACGACTGAAAGAGGTAGAGCCGGTGGGACAAGGGAACCCGATGGAGCCGCAAGACCAAGGATCTCCGGTTGTATATTACTCGTCTTGGAGAACTGCAGATACCCTGTGTTGACTGATGCATTTCTGATATTATAAAAATGGTGAATGACAGATGCTTAATCGGTCTGATGCATTTGTGTTTTAATTAGTCCCTTGACTGTTTATGGAAAAAAAATGTTTTGGTTGACTAGTGATAAACGTTTGATGGACACCCACTGTTCCTAAGAGAACCTGACAGACCGTTCTCGATCATCACCCAACCAGCGGGATCCAGCCTGGACCAGCATAGAAATTCATTCTGGTTCAATCTAATCTTTTCAGGAAAGAATCCATAATTTTTCTGTTCTTGGTCTAGTCAACCTGACTTTTTCTTTCCAAGTCATCTTAGTCTTGGTGAGCATGTTTAGCTTTCCTCTCATTGTGGCACATATTAATTTGTGCTCACTTTACCCCCTTTATATTTTGTGAATGAAGCTTAGAGCTAACCTGTGGTGCAATCTGATGAACTCTGTGAATAAGCATTGCTAAAGCAGGACAATGTGTCCAGTCCTATCTCTGGATAGGAAGACGACCACTACAACACCCTGTAATAGGGGCCATAGCAGAGCTGTATTTTAGAGATATATTTGGACTGTGATGGGAAATTTGCTCTGTCAGAAAGTCCATTTACAGCAGATAATAGAGCAGAGCTGAATCTTTATGACCTCGCAACCAGGGCTGCCGTAACTTTGACACAGTATCAGATTATTAAGTTACACGGAGAGTCTCCTTGGCGCAGCCAGCCTGTATTGAAATGTCATGATCAAGGATGCCATGGTGAGATCTTAAAAATTGCTGCATGTAACCACTCTTATAGAAGCCCGGATCTGTAAAGGTGATGTGTGTAATTTTTCTGATATGAAAGCACTCTTTTCTCTTTCAGTTTAATATGCAGAGACACATATAAGTAAGCCATTTTGTAGGTTGGCTTCACTCTGTGATTCCAAAACCATTCCATGTTTGAATTTCTTTTTGTTTAGTGAATAATTATTTTAGATTGGAAACATCGTTTTAATTTCTCATGTGCTATTATACTCAAAGTAAATAAATCTGTCTGCGTAGAGTTCAACCTGCAGGTGCTTTAATATTTTAGGAAGAAATGTGTGGTGGTTCTGACCATCTGTTTGACTAAAACGCTGTAAATCTTCCATTCTTTCATCAGTTCCCCAATGGAGTCTGTGCTGTTCTATGCCATTACCACATTACACAACCTGTTACTGCACCAGGAGGGAGCCAAGATGGCGGTGCGTTTGGCCGATGGACTACAAAGGATGGTCCCCCTTCTGAAAAAGTCCAACCCAAAGTTCCTGGCCATCACCACTGACTGCCTGCAGCTGCTATCTTACGGCAATCAGGAGAGCAAGGTGTGTGTGTGCCTCCATTACAGCAGCACTGTGCCAACACTGAGATCCCATTCGCTTAGGAGTCGAGTTTGTAGAGTGTGTGGTGGCAAAATCTTTTATCAATTATGAATAAGAGACAAATATCCCAATTGTAATTTAAAAAGGTTTATTTTCTTGCAAGAAAAGGTCAACAGTCATACAGACACCTGAAGCTGCCCTGCAGAGTGTGACGGAGAAGGGAGGGCTGCTCCAGCACTTATATCTCTAGTCAAGGCTAAAGGCTCAGTTGTAATTTTCCATTCCTTATCAGGAACACATTACCCTCTCTATACCTCAAGTGTATTTCTTCAGACTTATTTTACTTACTAGTTCTACAGAATAAAAATGCAATTAATGTCACACAATAATCAATAATGTCAAGAAACAAAATATAATATATATAAGAAGGAAAAAGAAAACATATCATTTATAAAATTCCATGTTGTTGTTCTCTCTTCACAGTTGATCATTCTGGCAAATGGTGGGCCAGAAGGTTTGGTGTTCATTATGAGAAACTACAACTATGAAAAACTCCTATGGACCACCAGCAGAGTCCTGAAGGTGCTTTCTGTCTGTCCAAGCAACAAGCCGGCTATTGTTGACTCTGGTGAGTGTGTGTGTGTTCTTCTTTTAACTCTCTTTTGCTCTTTGTTTGACTTAATTCATTTGTTTATTGCCAGACCCTGAAGGAATATTCTTATCTCTTTTCTTTTATTCCCAAGGACTGTTCTCTTGGCCATTTTGTATAATTTACCGATAATATCCAATCTCCATTTTATTTTTTGTTTGGGGCTTTTTGCATATTTTTTCCCCAGTTCTTGATTAATGAATTTCCAGACATATTTAGAAGACAGCTGGAAGCGAATTTCATTTGTTTATCGAGGACCAATTCTGGGAGTCAAAACAAGAATTTGAAAAATTATACACTAAAGTTCTGAAGTTTGGAGTCGACATATTAGTCCCTTATGCTCACCAAAACTGGATTTATTTAATTAAAAATACAATAAAACAATTATATTGTAAAATAACAATTTTCGATTTTAATGTATTTTAAAATGTAATTTATTCCATTTTAATTATTTATTTATGATTAAATCAGAATGATGAATATGATGAATTTTCAGCATCAATTCTCCAGTCTTCAGTGTCACATGATCCTTCAGAAATATAATCATTGAAGACAGTTGTGCTGCTTAATATTTTTGTGGAAGCCACTATAAATTTTTTCAGGATTCAAAAGTTCAAAAGAATAGCACTTATTTGAAATATAAATCTTTTGTAACATTGTAAATCAATATATATTCATACTAATTATATTATATTATATTATATTATTAAATTGAATGCATCATCGTTGAATATAAGTATTAATTTATTTAATTTTTTTAAATCATACTGACCCCAAACTTTGAAATGGTCTTTTGTGGTTTTGGTTTTGGTGCACATGGTTTTGTTTTGTGTGCAAAAGCTCCAAAAAGAACGAATGAATGATTTGTCTTTCTGAGCATCTGTGCACAGCTTGACCAGAAATTTACTTTCACTATAACTTTCTTTTTTATTACTGTTCCAAGTCTGGTCGAAACACTATTTATAGATTTTTGGCCATATTTTTTATGATCACAAGAGACAATTGAATGTGCTTGAGTTTTGGGGGAGAATAGAGAAATGCGATCGGGACACATTACGAGCCGAACTTGAACCTGCATCATCCACATGATAACCATTTTATCCAAAGCGACTTACATTGCATTCATGAAACACATTGACATTTTTAATCAGTTCTTGCTTTCCCTGGGAATCAAAACCATGACCTTGGTGTTGCGAGCGCCACGCTCTACCGTTTGAGCTCCAGGAAAGCTGTACAATACATGATTTATATTTGATTCAGCCATTGAACTCAATTAAATTTTCCATTAAAACTCATATTACAGCTTTATGTTAAAACTCACCTTTAACCTACACTTCCTGTCAGTACATCTTCACAGAAGTCATGGATGTTACTTTCTTAATGCTGACCTTTCGGCGAATTAATACTTAAATATGCAACGACAAAGGTTGCGGGACTCACACATCTCGCCCTATCGCGTTTGCCAGAGCTGATCCCATAAAAGTCTTCACAGTTATGGCATGACTATGTTCTTTCCCATTTGAGGCTTCGATGCTCGTCAAAGCTCTGAGGATCAGGTAGTTACAACACTGGATGAGAGGCAGTTTTCAAGGATGTCTCCTAATCTCCTTCCCTCTTTTTATCTTCCTAAGCCATGTGGCTTTTAGTTTATCTGCACCGACTCCAAAAGACATTTCTCTCCCCTTGGCAGACAATGGCTAATCCATGGAGAAATACAGCCTTCTTTTTAGAGCAGGTTGTGTAGCTGAATAGTTTTGTTCTTTTTTTTTTTTTGTGGTTAAGTCCGATAAATATGGACTCTAAACCCTTTTTCTCTCCATTTGGCAGGAGGTATGCAGGCCCTCGGCCAACATCTCACAGGTTCGAGTCAGCGTCTAACACAGAACTGCCTGTGGACCCTGAGAAATCTCTCTGATGCTGCAACCAAGCAGGTAAGCGAGCTGTTGCACTGTAGAATGTGTGTTTGCTAGTGTTGACTGTTGTTGTTGATCATACTTTGGGTTAGGGATTTTGTTCTCCTAACCTGAGGTGTATGTCTCAACATGAATGATAGCTCAAATCATACGGCTTATTGAGAAGAGCTGATTTTCAAAGCCATTGTATTTTTGTCTGGTCGATGATGGATCAGGTGAAAAATCCCATAGATTTACGCCGAACAAGAAACCAAAGCCATATAGAATAAGAAACCAAAGCCAAGAGTGTTGTAGACTTTGACTTGGGCTCGCATGGAACCACACAGAATTATGGGTGGGTGTCGTTTGAATTTGAGCAATTCTTATTCTGATTCTGCTAATCAATTCCGATTCTTATCGATTCCCAGTTTCGATTCCAGTTTATTATCAATTGAATTATTTCGATTCCATTTATATCAGACGTATTTATTCCGTTACCGTTTTATACATCTTTTGGTCAAATGTTTACAGCTGATTTCCATAAAGAAAAATATACAGCCTACAAAAAAAGGAACATAAATAGCTCCTCTGGAATTTTCCTCTGGGTTTAAAATAACTCATATAAATTTCAAGAAATTATAAACAGTGATAAACAGTAAACAGTGATAGAATAAGAACAGAATTAGCAATAGCAATCTGATTAATTGTAATCAAATGTAAAATAACATAATATTTATATAACATATAATAACATAAATAAAATATAGATTACTGTGTGATTCTCTTTTTCTTTTGATCTTAATTTCATGAATATTAATGAAACAGACTGCAGAAGGTTTATTAGGCTGCTGTCACTTTAAGACCTCATGCAGGATCTAATATACTGTCACACATCTCAACTTTTTACGTTCACTTAAGACAAACTGACTATGTTGACAAGGATATTTAGACATTTTTCGACAGGTGCAAGAATCAGTCAGTAGAGCATTGCTGTTTACAACACCAAAGTCATGGTTCAATCTCAAGGAAAGCATTACTGATTCAATGTGCTTCTTGAATGCAATGTAAGTCGCTTTGGATAAAAGCGCCTTCCAAATGCAAAAATGTAAATTAAGAATTTTGCACTATCTGACTCTCTGTGCATGCGATTTGGGTGTGTGTGCAAAATATTTTGTCTTCTTGCACTGGTCGTTAGTTATGGTCATTGTGTTATGTTACAGAATGCACACATGAATCGATAAATGTAAGCGAAATTCAAATTTTATTACAAGTATCCGATTCCTGAATTCCAACCCTACTTAGAATTATTTAGTAATTGCCCAGAAAACCCAAGAAACAATTCATAACATCTTATCAACTGCCAAGCAATTGTCCAGAAGCAGCGACGTCGCTCAAGGGAAGAAAAGTGAGGATGATTCTTGGAGGGAACATTTATAACTAGATCTACTCTTTTATTGCTGCTTTTCCTCAAAGGAAATGCAACTGAAATATGGAATTTAAGTAATAATTACATTTATTTTTGAAGGTAAAATGTACTTATGTGAAGCAAAATTACCCCAAATACCCTGAAGAGAAAATCAGTCAATCTACAATCTAGACTGAATGTGAAATGTCTTTATATAACAGATAATTAGAATATTTGCCTACTAATGAAATAACAATAACATTTAATTTTACAGTATTGCATTCAATGATTGAATGTCCAAAGTATTGCAGCCCAGACTAAGCTTGAAAGCCACGAAACGGCTTTCATGTAGTCTGACGTTTTTTTCCCCTTTGTACATTCTAATGGTTTTATAGTGCAGGAGACGTGTTTTATTTTAATTATTCCTTACCTCCACATAATTTGTCCCTCATCACAGCTACTCAGAATTCAGTGGCCCAGAAAATGCCCAATTAATGATAAACAGGTTATCATTTTTGTCCTTATTATTAAATTCAAGGAACAAAAACAACTATTAACAGACGCGTCCCCTTCTGCTCTCATGGAAAATGTCTAGAATTTAAATGCATGTATTTGAGCTCATGTCATTCTGTCCGTCTTTTTACCCGTCTAATCCTTTATACACCCACTTTCTTTCTTATCTCCTTCTTCCACTGCCTTTCCTCTTTCATTTTGTTCCTTATCTCAGCCATTATTTTGTTTTGTGATAATTAGTGGTTGTGACGGATTCTTGAAATGCTGTTTTTAGGTTAATCTTTTGCACTGTTAATGCCGCTGATCATTTTTGATGCATGAAAATGTGAATGTTAAAGGAATGTTCTAGGTTCAGTACAAGTTAAACTCAATCCACAGCATTTGTGGTTTGATGTTGGTTACCACAAAAATATCCACTTGTACCTCTTTTTCTTAAAAAAAGAAAGAAACAGAATGTAATTTTTGGTTTATAGTAATGCGCGTAGAAGTGGACCTGTAAACATTGAAATATTTAGGGTCAGATTAATTTACAGCTTGCTCCAGCTCAAACCTTCTATTAGTGTCAAAAAGCTACTGTCAGGTTTCAGAAAACACACACAGTGTAAAAAGTAGCGTAGAAAAGTCAATTTACTGTGTTGGTCATTATCATTATGTTCTTAAATTTGTGCATCATCGGTAGATAACATGTTGAAATTGTCAGGGTTCTGTAACTTCGATCTGGCTTCTGACACTGTTCCTTCGTCATGTCTGTGACTCGAAGCCACACGCTCTGTTGTCTGCGTACGTGCATGTCGCACGCAGTTGGTGTGTTTACTAGCTGCGCACTGTCCTGTCAGGTTTCTCGTGAACACACAGCGATGCGCGTCCGCATTGGCTGTGTGTTCATGACTCGTCATGATGTAACCCCGCCCGTCTTGTTCCCTTGTTATCTTTGATTCTTTCCAGTTGTTCCCAGTCATTATTTTCCTCCTGTGTCTATTTAATCCCTTTGTGTTTGTTGTCCGGTGTCTCGTCGTTGTCATTCCTGTGTCTATTTCCTGGTTGTCGCTGTTTCTGTTTCCCCCTTGGACCAGTTTTTGTTTGTGTTTTGTTTTATTTATAAATAAACCTTTCCTGAGTTCTCGCTACTTGTACTCGCTACACAGAAATGTCCACTCCCATCTGCGTTTTTCTGGAATTGCTCTAGTAAATCTTGCCCTTACTGTTACCCCAGATGTAACCAATATGAGCCTTAACATGATTTTTTTATGGCTTACTTTTTAATGTATATTTATATCCAATATTATAACTTTGCTGAATATTACGACTTTGCTTAAAACATTCGCAAAAAAGTATATTTAAACAACTTTGCCGCTTCAATAATACAAAGCCTACGTCTTAACAAAAGATTTGTTAGAAGTTTTAAAATTCAATGTAAAAAATGATTTTTTTGCTGTCGATGGACTTTTTTTTTTTTTATTCAACAAAGATGCATTAAATTGATAAAACGTGACACTAAAGACATTTATTAGGTAACAACAGAATGTTGATTTCTATTCATCACAGAATCCTGACAAAAGTATCACTGTTTCCACAAAAATATTAAACAACATCGTTTTAATCGCATTCTTGAGCAGAAACTCGGCCTATTAGAATGATTTCTGAAGGATCATGTGACACTGACAGTGTAATGATGCTGAATATTTAGCTTTACATCACAGCAATAAATCACATTTTAACAGGTTAAAATAGAAAACAGTTATTTTAAATGATACATAATAATTGATAACATATGCTGTACCAAATAAATGCAAATTAACAAATAAATGCAGCCTTGTTGAGCATAAGAGACTTCTTTCGGAAACATAATACTTTTGAAGGTAGTGTATTTGAAATGTACTGAATTCTTGTTTCATGTGGATACAGGAAGGTCTCGATGGTCTCCTGCAAATCTTAGTGAGTCAGCTGGGCTCAGATGACGTGAACATGCTGACCTGCGCCACTGGCATCCTGTCAAACCTCACCTGCAACAACGCGCGCAACAAAGCCCTGGTCACTCAGAGCGGCGGGGTGGAAGCCCTGATTCACGCCGTGCTTCGAGCTGGAGAGAAGGAGGATGTAGCCGAGCCGGCCGTCTGCGCCCTGCGTCACCTCACGAGCCGCCACCCCGACGCTGAGCTGGCCCAGAATGCAGTGCGTCTGCATTACGGCATCCCCGCCATCACCAAGCTCTTGGGTCAGCCGCACTATTGGCCTGTGGTAAAGGTCTGTGTGTGTTTTTTTTCTCCCTCTGTGTGTGTTTCTGAATTGCTGCCAATTTGAATGCCCTCTCTGCCGTTTAAATTGAAAGGTCATATTTGAATCATCTGGGGGCAGGGCTTGCGTGGCTTTGATGTGGAAGAACGCTGAGACTTCCTCTAGTGTTAAGCTGATTTGGTGCCGAATCTTAGTCATTGAGCAGCACTCCTACGCTCCTCTGGGGCTTCAGTGTAATTTTGAGGACACTCGCTGGAACAATAAAAGAGCCCTCAAGCAACATATGCAAGGAATCGCTGCCGTACATGAACTGAAAGCTGCACAGCTTTGTATCCTCTTACAAAAAAAGTATTCTTTAAGTTCATTTTATTAATTATACTTAAAGTTCAAGTATATTTTAAGTATACTTCATGTCAGGGGTCACCAACATGAGTCGCCCGCGGGCCTGTTCTAAAAGTAGCTCACCATAGCGGCACTTACCAGTGAGCTGCATGTGTTTCTTTTTTAATTCACACTCGCAAATTAACTCCTCCCCTTCGCGTAATTTCTGAAACCTTATAGGATAACGCCAGTTGACAACTGGCCAATTGTTGCGTGATGTAGCTCTGGCTGACAGACAGTATAAATAGCATAAGCGCGGCAATCATGTCAGAACAATGACTGAACACTGTAAAACTGGTCAAGCGGCAAACACTGAGGTTAATGCAACGTCTCGTTCCCATCACTCAGGGAACCAAGGTTACGACATTAAACGGAGACGTTCCCTTTCGAGAGACGTTCCCTTTCTAATTTTTTTGTTTAATAGAAATATGCTAATAGCACACTTGATCTTGAACTTTTTGATCAGGAGTCGTCAGTTTTAAGTTGAGTAGAACTGAACTTTATGCAACTATTATTGCTTAACCAGGGGGCGAGACTTTTTAGGATACACTGCCGTTCAAACTTTTGGGTTTCTTTAAGATTTTTTGTTACTATAATAGTCAGTTAAACAATGCATTCAATTAAACAAAAATGAAAGTAAACACAGTTGTTACAAATGTTACAAAAATAATTCTATTTCAAATAAACGTAGTTCTTTTCATCAAAAATCCTGATTAATAAGAATTGTTTCTTAAGCAGCAAATTAAGGATTTCTGAAGGATCATGTGACACTGAAGTAATGATGCTGAAAATTCAGTTTTGACATCACAGGATTAAATTACATTTTAAAATAAAAATGTCAAAAATATAAAATGTCGGTCAGTTCTCCTTTGCACTTCTAAACTATAAATCACATTTCTGTCACGCTTCAAATGCAGTGACCAATTATTTTTTTAAATATATATATACGTATATATATATATATATATATATATATATATATATATATACATATCTTGTCAATGTCTCCATGCTAGTCAAAGCCCTTGAAGCTTCGGCAAATCAGGAAGGTCGTGGCTGATGTAATTGGCTGTCCTCGGCTCTCTGATTTGTGGTGGGTCGGAGTCTTGATTGTCTCTGTGTGAGCTCAGGCTTCCGGCACGCATGATCTCTTGCTTAAACATATCAGACCATTGGAGCAGAAACTTGTGTGTGTGTATGATCTGTTCAGCACGCGTGTATCGATCCAGAAGAATGAGAATGCCAGGCTTTTATTATCACTCACGGTCTCAATGCAGAGATTCCTAACCAAATCAACCTAGCTGAATAGGAAATCTCTAAAATAAAAGTGTTTACATTGATTGATTTGTGTGTTGCTCTTCACTGTGGTGCATTCAATGATTTATTTCTGTTTTATGTTGAGCTGACTAACATCACATATTACCATGTTTTCACTTCCATTTGCATTGCTAAAACATCAGTTAGACATTCTGCAATATATTATATAATATATTCTGCAAAAAAAAAAAAGTTTAAAAGCAGGAGATTAACAAGATGAAGTGAGAAGTATTTTGGGTGCTAATGAAATCTCAATGGATCTGTGTAAAAACCACTTTTATATATTAGACTACTGATGTTACCATTTGATGCTATCATTAAATTTTTTTTCTTCAAAAGTACTATTCAGTTTTTTTTACCTGTAAAATGTTTTAAATGAATGCACTTTTAAGTAATTTATTGAACCACCACAAGAGACTGATTATTAGAGTTGAGCCGGATACGGTACGGTATACGGTACGGATAAAGCACTTTTGACGAGTACGAGTATTATACGAGTAATACGAGTCAATATCTGTGCTCGGATTGAATAAAAATCTTCATTGGGTAGCTGACTGTGTCTGCGTTCTCTGATAGGCTAGTCACAGCGCCCCTCCCCTACACATGCAGATTTGCTGTGCCACTCTGCTCACTCACACACAGAACATTGAGAAGAGAACAGCTCTCTTTCTCTCTCTTTCCCTCTCTCAGTCACTCAGGTTTGCGGGTCTTTTCCGTTAACGTTTAGGGTTTCTTCAACTTAAGTTTTTTTTTTTTTTTCGGTTTGTTTGTAGTACTTATTAACCAGTATAGATCTGGTAAACGTGGAGTTTGTTCAGACAGGGTGCTTGGTAGAATGCGACTAGCGTAGCGGTGCGTCTGGCTGTGGGAGAATTGTTTTTTATACCGTCTGCTGGCTCTGACCAGTTTTTTGACTTCACGCAAAAAAATTATGATTAAAAATGATTTCTTCATAATTGCAAAACTGCAAAACTTGTTCTGTATATAGTAAATATATAGTATATATAACTATATATAGTTTGTTATGGTGATCAAAACCATTGATCTGAAGCTCAATGCTGATGCTGTCATGTAAATAGTTTTCTAATATAACAATTTCTGATCAACCCATATCAATTGCATGATTAAAAATAACATACTGGTTAAAGCCCCGCCCATTTCAAGACAACCCGCTAACTTCCGGGTTAAATCATGGCCACTTCCGGGTTAGGCTATTTCCAGATAATTCATATGGTTAACAGATACAGATAATGCTGTACTCGCTCATCCCTATTGATTATGCGAAGAAAGAAAAAGCACAAAGATCTTTTTCATTACTTTATACCATAACAAATAAAATTTTCCACATGTGGAAATTTCCCAAGATACCATAGACCGCAATCAAAAGTCACATATCTCAAAATGAACAAACATTTCTCATCAAATCCTTCCAACAGTTTAACGGTTTTGCAAACAAAATGTATGCAAACCGTCTGTACTGTGTATGAGCCGTCCCAATTTGGCTGATGGCTTTGGTTGCACTCAGGCAGGGTGGGGAAGACAGATCACTAATGCAACACACATGAAACCCCGATGTCTGGAATGCATTGCATCATGTTTATTTCGCCTCCATTTGGAGACGTTTCTGGCACTTGACATGGCTTGCTGTCCCACCCTGAAGAGATCTGCTCTATCAACCGCCGTTCTCTAATCAGCAGAGGAACATTGTTGACTAATGATGCGTTGTGAAGCAGGCCGTAGGAAATTAAGCGTTTACGCAATTCTGTTCGTGCACAGATGATTAGGCAGAAGCAAAATGACACCTCACCTAAACGCATGACATTTTCCACTGAACTACATTGTGGAGTGATATTCAGGTGATTTCTCCTAGAAGACTTGCATGTGCACTGATGCATCCTTAAACATGCTCTAACATCAAGCATCTCAACCTAAGCTTTCTATTCAGCTCAAATTTTTAATTAAAAAAACATTATTATTTGCAAGGGACATCGCTCAGCTGCCATCATATTGATGTCAGTGCCTGAGTTTCACTCGACAGTCAGCACTTTGGGATTTACAAGAGTGCGTCACTTTGAAGAATGGACTTACAGAGGAGCTGAGCAATAATGAATTCACAACAACTGTGCTTAGTTTCAGATCATGACTTTTTGTAAAGGTATGGAGGTACAAAAGTGGGTCACGGGTCCCATGAGCTAGAAAAATCACAATGGAGATCTTCTTACAGTCGTTTTTCATAGACTGCAATAAGATTCATAGGAGAGAACATTTTGGTATTTGGTGAGATGTTTGCTTGCTTTTTCTGCCCTTGCTTCTCAGATTTATCGCTACAATGTCTCAAACGGTGTTCAGATTTACCAAGATGCCAAAAAGACTACAATCAAAACCACGTAGCTGAATAAAACCTCATTAAAACCTCCAAAGCTAAATAATGTGAGCCATGTGATCCCAATCAATTATTCATTTATTTCAAAAAAGGTTAAAAGACCGTATTATTCACTCCAGGCTAGTAGTTGGCGATGTAACTTTGTAAAGACAACGCGCCTATAGACTGAACACGTAATACGCATGCGGATAATGTTAGCATTTTCAGAAATTCACATTTTTGTTGTTTACGTGGAGACAATAACGGTGTCATTTTCAAGAACTTGCACTTTAAAACCTGATTTCAAAAGCTTGCGTTTTCAGCCAAAACGCAGTTGTCCTGTAACTAAACGTCCAAAATGCATAAAACGTTTTACGTTTATTATTGAAGTCATTGTTGTTTAAAGGCCGTACAGCTTTGCCAAGATACCAAAGACTGCACTCAAAATCAAAAACTCATTACATTTTTCCAAAACCAAATTATTTGAGCTATTTATTTATTTATTTATTTCAGTTTTAGGCCTTTTAAGAAAAAAGCGTCAGCTAAAGCTCAAATTTAAATTATATTCAAATGAAACAGACCAACCTCTTATTTGATATAGAGTCTTTTTATTTTATTTTGGAAACCATTCTCAGGTTTGCCAAGATCAATCAAAATCATGTATCTCAATAAAAACTCATCAAATTAATTCAAAACCAAAGTATGCGAGCATTTAAATGTACGCATTTGGCAGACGCTTTTATCCAAAGTGAACACATTGAATCAGTTCTTGCTTTCCTTGGGATCGAACCCTTGACCTTGACGCTGTAAGCGCCAATGCTCTACTGATTGAGCTACAGATGTTAGGCATTTTATGTAAAAACATCAGCTAAAAGTGAAATTTAAATGGTTTTAATTTTAAGTTTGTTCACTTTGGAAACCGTTGCATTCATCTATTTGTGAGCAGAAAACAATAAGAAAATGTATTAACAAATAAGTTGCTGAATATGTTATAAACAGTACATTTTCCCGACTACAGGCCACAGTGGGCTTGATTCGCAACTTGGCCCTGTGTCCAGCCAATCAGGCGCCTCTGAGAGAATCTGGGACAATCCCTCGACTGGTCAACCTGCTTTTGAAAGCTCATCAGGAAACTCAAAGACACGGCTCAGGAGCCCAGCAGACCTATCAGGTGCATTTGAAGGTTTTTATACCTGTGCATGGATTTTTTGGATTTTTTTATGTCCTAGTTGGCCTCTTTATTCACCCTCACATATAGGCTGATACCTCCAGAGGGAGGTCAAAATACAATCCAATTAGCATCAGGTATTTGGCATAGACGAGGTCCCTTTAGTGTTTTCTTCTCACTTTCACTGTACTTGTTTTCACAGGATGGCGTGCGAATGGAGGAGATTGTGGAAGGCTGTACAGGCGCTTTGCATATACTGGCCAGAGATCCAATCAACCGAGGGGAAATCGCCAGCATGCAGACCATTCCTCTCTTTGTGCAAGTACTGAACCAACTTATGGCCTTCCTGGCAGTCAATCTGGTTCATCTGTGTGTGTTGTGATGTGTGGGTGTTGTGGGCAATGAATGCAGGGCGACTGGCTGCTGTTTGTTTGTGTGCGTTTGTCCATGTTTATGTTACACTACCACTTTTGGGGAAGCTACACTTAAACTATAGTCACACTTTGAAAAACTAGTTAGCGTTAACAAACTACCAGCGTTAAAAAGCTAAATACCTTAATGGTTTAATATATTTTTTTAATCTATTAGATAGTATCATTTAGAATTTAATAAGAGCCAGCATTTTCACATATTCACAACTAATTTATATATTGTTATCTGATTTGAAACATTATATAGTGATAAAAGTGAATGATATATAGTGAAAATAGTGAAAATATTTGTCTAAGTGACAGAACTAGAATTAGTTTTAGTTTTTATATATATATATATATATATATATATATATATATATATATATATATATATATATATATATATATATACTGATGACCCAAAGCTTTCTCACCAGTCACAGGTGAAGCGGACATGGTTGAGCATCTCCTAACAAGGCCACATATTAAGGTCTGAGTAGATTAGTGTTCTCTATGCAGGAGAAATTAGCAGGAATAACGATCTGAGCGCCTTTGACATGGGTGAAATCGTAATGGCAATTGGGTCAGAGGATCTTTGAAACAGCACAGCTTGTGCGTTGCTCGCGGTCAGCAGTGCTGAGAATTTACCAACAGTATCCAAGGAGGGACAAACCACAAACCAGCGACAGTATGTTGGGCACCCAAGGCTCATCGATGCATGAGAGCAATAAAAGCTATCCCGTCTGCTTTGAGCCAACAGAAGGTCTATTGTGGCACAAGTCATAAAAATTTTTAAAGATGGTATGGGAGGAATGTGTCAAAACACATAGTGCATCGCAATCTGCTGTGACTGCATAGCCGCAAACCAATCAGAATGCCTATGATGACCCCGTACACTGTCAAAAGTGCCTACAATGAGGACGTCAGTGTCCTTGTTGCAATGTTGTTGCAAGGAGGATTGGTGTGTCTGTTCCTAGCACAGTTTCAAGGGCTTGGAGGAAATACTGGCAGACAGGACAGGGATGTAGAAGGGCAACAACCTTGCAGCAGGACTGGTATCTGCTCCTTTATGCAAGGAGGAACAGGAGGAACACTGCCAGAGCCCTAATCATCTCCAGCAGGAATACTGGTGTTCATGTTTCTGACCAAACTGTCAGAAATAGACTTCATGATGGTGGCATGAGGGCCTGACGTCTAGTGGAATCTGTGCTCGTTGAATTCAGTGCTCTGTGTGTTGATGATTTTGGCTTCAATTGACTTTTGTCTCATAATTGTGTTCTTAACAATTTATAGAATACATGTAAAGATTTTCAAATTGAATATTGAATATCATTGAGATCCAAGGAATGATTTGGGTGCTCCCTTAATTTTATCGAGCAGTGTATATATTTACTTTAATTTAATGAAAATTATTTGTAATACAGTGGAGTTCACTTATCTCGACTCACGGTTAACTGCCAGTTCTATTATGTCGACGTTTTTGAAGTGGAACCGCCATACTCCCTATTTGTCTTCGCATTTTCTTTTCGGTAATGTCGATTCTTTAATGTCGCCGAACACTAGTATCTCGAGCACAAACGAGGGACAAATTCGCCACTTCACATGGTTATCTCCTGACTGACCTAGTTCACTGCGCATGCGCTGAGTTTGCGTTGCACGTCGCTCTGTCAGTCACGCTTCTCTCAGCAGCACTCTCTGAAGTGAAAGCACATATCGTTCTTACGTGCTGAGCAGAGCGCGCGTCAGAACAAAAGCAGGTGTGTGTGTGTTTATCTAAGCCTCATACTCATTGGTCGGTAATGAGCAATGAGTATGAGGCTTAGATAAGCACACACACACACCTGCTTTTGTTCTGATGCGCGCTCTGCTCAGTGCCGCTGCGGATTGAAGAACACGGTTGTTAAAAGACAGGACGAACCGAATTTGTTGAGAAAGCACATTAGACAGGCAGAACACAAGAAAGTATGCAATCTAGTACAGCCTGATGACCTCACGAATATGTTGTGACTGTTTACGCTGTGAGTGAAATTGTTTGCAATGTTGGAGAATATAATTAAAGGTTTGTATCGAGAATCGAAGGTGTTTTTTATTGTATACTGGTAAATCTCTGCTGTTAGTTGGTGCACATATGCCTTTTGTTGTTAGCAAACATATACAGTGTATGTACATTTTTATTGCATGCCGATCGCTTCATCAAATAAATCGCCATATTGGCTTTTGGTTTTCTCGATCATCGGTTATCTCAATGCTTTTTTGCAACCCCCGAGGCCGTCGAGATAACCGTATTCCACTGTAGTTATAAGTCAAAATGCATTGTTTATTAATTTATTATGTGCTTTTTTCCAAAGTGACAAAGAAATAGAACATAGTTATATAAGAAATGTTGTGAGATTATCTAGAAAATTGAAAATTGTGTGTGACAAGGCAACAATGAAACCCCTCTCATTCTTTGGCTTCCTGTTTTCTGTTAGCTTCTGTACTCATACGTGGAGAACATAAAGCGTGTATCTGCCGGTGTTTTGTGTGAACTCGCTCTGGATAAGCAGTCTGCTGAGATGATTGACGCAGAAGGAGCCTCTGCACCTCTGATGGAGCTCCTGCACTCTCCCAATGAGGGGATTGGTGAGTGACTCCCATTGAGAGAACGTCCAATACAGTGACTCACGAAAAATTTAATCCGTGTGACACTCCATGTTGATAAAACGCAGAAATTAGCCATATGTCATTGGACGGATAATAGTCTGAATATATCTTAAAATGTATTTTATTCCTGTGATGCAAAGATATTTTTAATAAATATATATGATTTTATATACATATTGTGTATATATTTATATAGATATATGTGTGTGTGTGTATATATATATATATATATATATATATATAATGTTATTTATAAAACATGGTAAACACATTTAGTTCAAGTTCAGAAGATTTGAACACATTTTTGTGTGTGTGTGTGTGTGTGTGTGTGTGTGTGTGTGTATGTTTATATTATAAAATTATACACACACACAAAAATGTGTTCAAATCTTCTGAACTTGAGCTAAATGTGTTTACTATGTTTTATAAATGACATTTTATATATATATATATATATATATATATATATATATATATACACACAGTAGAACCCCGACTTACGAAATTAATCCGTTCCGAGGTTGGCTTCGTATGTCGATCTTTTACATGTAAATTAATCCGTCACCACATTTAATTTTATAATAAAGCTATGCTTGTTCAGTATGGTATGACAAGGATATCCCAGCGTCATACTTCTCAATTATCTCCCTTTTCGTCTCCATCCTCTTCTTCTCTTTCACTTTCATCGTGAAATAAAATGGGAGAGGAACGCTGGTGAGAGGCTGGTGAGAGCGATGCTGACCAATAGGAGAGCAGGATGCTGCAGCGAAAGCTAGCGTCAGAGCCGGGAGCAGTGTTGCCAGATTGGGTGGGTTCCCAGCGGGTTTTAAGATGTAGTTGGGCTGGAAATCTTCAGTCCAATCTGGCAACTCTGGCTGGGATAGCGGGACGATTGGTACGAGTTTCTGGGTCAGTGGCGCGCGAATTTCAAAACAAAACTCAGAAATCGTCGCCTCGGCAGAGATTTCGTTTTTCGCATCTCGATCATTTTGTCGTTACTCGGGCGAAAAATCCCCCGAAATCTACTTTTCAGTTTCGTAAGTCGGGGTTCTACTGTATATATATATATATATATATATATATATATATATAAAAATATGGTATATGGACACATCTTAGTACAAAAAAAGCAAAAAAATTGCATTGTTGAGGAAACATCGGTGCATTCCACATTTTATTATTTCATTCAGAAATAATTAAAAATACCAGTGCATAAGATAACTTATGGTGTTCATAAAAACAATATATATTGTAAATGCCAAACCATAATGTGTTTATGAAATAAAAGTGAAAGTCATTTCTCACTTGCACCATATTTGCCTTCTTCTGCACTTGCAGTCCAGACAAAATAGTAATAATAATATGTAAATAACGATCAGATCTCATATCTCTTTCTCAGCCACATATGCTGCGGCTGTGCTCTTCCGCATCTCTGAGGACAAGAGTTCAGACTACAGGAAGCGTGTGTCGGTGGAGCTCACACACTCCCTCTTCAAACATGACCCTGCAGCCTGGGAAATGGTGAATATACGTGTCACACAGCACACGCTCAGATTAGTGGACATTATTATTAATGAGATCATTTCAATTTTGTATGCCATGTAAATATTTAGCAATCGTAATGAAATAATTATATTGATATGGCATAACTGAAAAACAGACCTTTGAATTATTGCAAACCCGACTTGCGATATGAAGCAGCGTGTGCATTCGTTTCAGTGTCAATTATTTTTATGAGACAGCTATTTTAGGGATGCGTGTGTGTTTGTAGATTAATGACATTTGCAATGACATTTAAATATTATTAGCTGTGACTTATAACTGTCTAAAAGTTTTCTAATACTTCATTAAATACTTTTTGGGCCACTGCAAACTACATGGAAAAGTTCATTAAAAATATCAATTCTGTCATTATTTACTCAGCCTCGTGCTTTTTTAAACCTGCGTAACTCTCCCAGGGAACTCAAAAGGAGACATTTATAGCTGAAAGTCCAAATGAAGGTGACGTCAGCAGTCAGGCAATATTTTCTGTAAATAACAACTTCATTTTCAAGTTTTATGAAACACCCTTATGAGGCTTTTATGCTTCTTTTTGGATTATTTGGAGCTTAATAGGCCCATGTCAGGATAACTAGGACTCCACTCGGATTCAACTAGGTCTCAACTAGAAAATAACTAGGAGACAATCAGACATCAGGACAGAAGACAATGAAGCAGCACAGGACAGCAAGCACAAGGGGATTATAAAGCACACGGGGAAGTTAGTTGATGAGAACACCGGTAGGAGAAATCAAAGTAATGACAGACAAGACATGAACATGCAGCCAATGCGGACGCGCATCGCTCCATGTTCATATTAAACAAAGACGGCGCGCAGCTGGTGACAACCACACTGTGCGCGACAAGAAAAGACAACATGAAAGCACGCGGCCAATGAAAACACGAACCGCGTGCCAAACATAACACACAGACGATAGGGAGCGCGGCTCGCGCAAAGCTTGAAACCACGCCCACTCGCATGACATAGACCAAAGTATCGGGACCGGACGTCATAACTCGCACACAAGACGTCACACAGACAAGCGTGCACGCGTCTCGAACACTCGGAGCCGCGCATACGCGCACACGACTCGAGACATTACAGTAGTGTCAGAGCTCTGCCACAAAACCAAGAAATGACTAGACCGAATGTGGCAGAACCCTGACAGGCCCAGTCCTCATTCACTTTCATTGTAATGACCAGAGCAGCTCAGACATTTTGTTCAGTTTCCAACCAGTTCAGCTTTTTCTCACCAAGGTTGCAATAATGTAATTTTTTTTTACTAAATATATTTTAAAATGTAATTTATTCCAGCAGCTTTGATCCTTCAGAAATGTTGATTTGCTGTATAATATGTTTTAATATTTCAGTGGGATTTACCGTATTTCTCTTCTTGATGAAATAATTTTTTTTTTATGAATGTGGCTGGGTTCTTGTTCTTTCAGGCACATGCTGCCATGCCACTCGACCCTGGATACATACCAGATGGTAAGTTGAGAGCAGCCCAACACATTCGCTCACTATCCTTCTGCTTTAGTACACAACACCGCCGCAAATTGCCTATTTATCCAGCCCATCTCGCTGCATTAGAGCGAAGAATATTAAAATAAAATGCCACATGACAAATGAGTTATGGCGCGCGCTTGTGTGTGAGAGAGGGGTCAAAGACAAAAAGATAAAGAGAGACAGTCATTGAATTTGCGTTGCTGTCAGTATGTTCCGCAAAGTGACAGAATGCTGTGTTCCTCTGTAGGGGAACATTATTCAGCGACAGTCCGGCGTGTGCGACGTGCCGTTTGCTCATTTGTAGAGTTACGCACACATCCGGTTATGTGGATATTTTACACACTGACACTGAAGCACCTCACACAGTTTGTAAAAACTGAATAAAAGACCTTGACAAAAATGCACTCACAATGGAAGTGCACACTAAGTACAGACATAAGGCAAACATAATAAAATACTGAAGAAATGTCATGATTGTTAACTAATTCAGAATTATCAAGGATTCTGTTGAGTTAATAATCGTTTTATGATGAATAATGAAGATGCTGAAAAAGTCTATAAATTACAGTACACATTAAATAATAATAATAATAACACCAAAAGCCAAAGTAATCTGACCATTAGTGTAACAATAAACAATATTAGTTACAATGTTGTTCCCTTTGTGAAAAATATTTTTTTAAACCTGTAAAATATTATGTAAAAAAAACAAAAACAATAAATGTTATTTTTAAATGCTTTTTATTTATTTTTAAATAATATTTGATTTTTATTTACATTTTGTTTACAAAATATAAATTATATACTGTATATATATATATATATATATATATATATATATATATATATATATATATATATATATACATACATACACGCAGGGGTGGGTGGGTGTGTGTGTGTGCAATTTGATAAATTATTATATAAATAATATTTTATACAAATATAATACTTAAATATTACATTGCATATTACATGTTATTTTTAATCTATTGCTTTTATATCATTTAATTTAATAAAATGTAATTTAATAAAATTCATTAACAGCCCTAATAATTAAATATATGTTATAATATATAATATATGTATTATATAAAAAATATGTTACAAAACAATATTAAAATATTTGAAACACACACGTGCGCACACACACACACACACACACACATACGCATATGTATGTGTGTGTGCATGTATGTATGTGTATATATATATATATATATATATATATATAATTTAGATTTTTTAAATCATTAAATCATTAAACAATGCCTAGAATCTTGTGTAACTTAATATATTATACAATAATTTATAAAATACATGTCCTTTTTAATTAAAATAATTATTTAAAAGCTGAAAGAAATGAACAACAACACAGCTGAAATATTTTGGTTGTACATAATAACTGTAACTTGAATTTCAGTCTCTCTCTCTCTCTTTCTCGCTAAGATCTGGATGCAGTTTACCCTCCATATGGTTACTCTGATATACCCATGGATGGCCTCCCACTGGACGCCGAGCTACACGAGCAATACATGCCAGAAATGACCTATGACCCTCGACAGGTGTACCCAAATCCTCTTTAACAACACTGCCAGCAGGTTAGCTCGCTCACTTCTCTAGTTGTGGATTAACTCGACATTATCCTCGCCTTATGATATTGAGCCATTGTTTATTTTTCTGAACATGTGACTTCTTAATATAGCAACAGCAATGTTCCCTTTAGTCTTCAGGTCAAATGAAGTGGGTGAAGGTGGTGGAGGCTACAAAACGGTTTGTTCCCTGCAAAAGACGTAGACCAGGGCCTGAACAGTGCAGTGCTCGAACGAACGAAAGAAGAACACAACACACAACTTGCTTTAGTTCACCACCGGTCTGTTTGTGACGTGAACTCTAAGCACTGCCTAACTCATCTTGTTATCTTGTGCTACTAACAGAGTGACAAAGCCTAAAAGTGTGGTGACGCGATAAGCATGTGATCATAACATGTACATTTTTTACTTTATATTGTTTGTCCAAAGATGTCCAGACAAGTCCATCCTAGAAATGTAGCATAGCTAGCTAGTGGCTAAGCCACACGAGGGTTCGTTTTCCTTTGCGTTCTGTGTATTTGCATTGTTACTGAGTAGAAGATAACACAACATACATCTAAAACAGAAACCTGTTTGTATTTTCATAATCTCACTATTATAAGAAGCCAGTTGTTGACATGAGAAGGCAGTGACCTCTAACAGGTCAAAGGCAGGTTTTCTTCATTTTCTTGCTAAGTCTTCATCCAAATTTTTGCAAACTGATATTCAGTTGTAAGGAAACGTTTGTGGCGTATGATTTCATGCAAGGATGATGGATAGTAACTGTAAAGGGTTTGTAGTCATTATTCACAGCTATAGTATTACCCTGCATGCTAAAATATTTGGACACCAATTAGTAATAAACCAATTGCTCTATTAATGCAAATGGTTTTCAAAATGAAATTCTCAGTAAGCACATACGAGTGTCCAAATATATTTGGCTATTCATGTTTTTACCTCATTTATTTTCTGTAAAAAAAAATTTTTAAACATTGCTATGATACAAAATCCCAAAATAATAGTAGGATTCATACATTTAGAAGTAATTCGATGCATATAATGTTTCGATGTATGCCCTCTTTTGTAGTATATTTTAGAGAAGTCAAATAGACAGTGACTCTATGAGATGATATTTTGTTTTTCTTCATTTCCATTAATGTAACAAGGTACGTTTTTATGGGGCATGATGTCATAATTCATAATTTCTTTTAATCAGTAAAATAATCCTGTTCATTAAGACTGAACTCAATATACTGTTTTACAAAGGAATGATCGGCAAAGTACATTATAGTTAATAGTTTTCGCAATTTTTTTCAAAATTTTTTTTCAGCATTTTTTTTAGTTAGTTTTCGCAATTTTTTTCAAAAATTTTTTATTTCGCAACCTCACAATTTTTACATATAGCTGTGCGCTTCAGACTTTCGATTCAAAATGATCCCGTCATTATTACACAGTTCTCTGAAACACTTTATTCTGATCGGTCAGTTGGTCTTGATGACCTTGTCAGGATTGGTTGACCACATTGTCCTGACTTGTTTACTCAAGAATATTCACTCTCTTTATATAACATCCCTTAGCCTTTAAGTATTTTTTATACAAAAACTATTTTGTTTTACATCATTGTACATATTGCACTTCTTGTTTTAAATGACATGCTGATGTATGTAGTCATAAGACATAATGCCATTGCATTTATTTGAAAGGCATTACAGTCTGTGTGAAGTGTGATTGCAGATTGATGAAATTGTCAAGCATCAATAATTTACTGTAACTGAAGGGGGGGATTTTTCTTCAGAACTACAAATCTGCCTGCCATCAGTTGATATAAGGAACATGTCTGTGCCAAAAGTAGTTGTATTGATAAAGACTGTTCTGGTACAATTGCCCTGGTTATGCTCTTTTAATTTTATTTTTTTACATAATCTTACAGCATTAATCCGCATATTCAATGGTAAATGCACTCCTGATGATGCTGTCATCACAGAGTAAATCATTTAAACATTCCCATCTGCAAGAAAAAAAAACATGCACGGAATGTCAACAGGAAGTCACCGTGGATATGCATTTTTACTGAACAATTTTAGTTTGACGGTATTATTGTTTGTTTGTTTTCAAATAAATAAATGGAATTATATTTACTGTCTCAGCGAATTGATTTTTATTCAAGGTGAAGTAGTGAATCATAAATAAATCAAATATCATAAATTTACTAGTACTATAGTTATAAAAAAAAAATGGTGTCATCATAATCTGAATGAGTCCTTGAGTGATCGTGAATGTTATTGAAGTTGAGATAGTGAGGTTCATTTATGAATACTGTCTTCGTCAGATTTGCATCTACTGTGCCAATAAAACTATAATGAAATATGAAATGTAAATTATTTACAATCATGTGGCAGGTGTACTTTACCGTACAAAATACTGTAAATCTTAAAGCTATTGACACCCCAACCTGTTTTTGAATTTATATGAAGAATAAATACCCTACCGGAAAGAAAAAAACTGTTATGAAACATATTAGTAACTTAGGTCTATCATATTTTGACCTGTACACATGTCATTTGCCAAGTTTTTGCTATTTACCAGCCTAATATTCTGTGCAGTTAATGCACATTTGACAGATCAATATAAAGTCAAATGAATTGATAAAGCACATACATTTATAATTTATTTAATCTTATTTAATAGCACCACCACGTGTCAGCTTTTGGCACTCCCGGGGTAAGAGATGGTTTGTTCATCTATTCTTTATCATAAAATAACTAGATTTGTATTTCCTGAATTAAATAGCCTGCCAGTGTGTGCAGGTATGCACAAGAAACTTCCTATATTGGTTTTATTGAGATTAGTTTAATAGACGAACTAAAACTGCAACTAAACTGAACAGTCAATAATCATGTTTGCCTGACCTGAGAATTTTGTAATAAGTTGACACGATGATGGGAAGATGATAAAATAGGCAGTTTCATTTGCTAATTTATTACACTTTTATATTTAATATCATAAGATACACACACACACACACACACACAGAGAGAGAGAGAGAGAGAGAGAGAGAGAGAGATTTCCAGAAGTTTTTCCACTTTTTTAAGTATTTGAAACGCAATAAATAAATAAATAATAATACATAAAAATTTACATTTATTCCATTTATACATATGAGTAAGGGATTAACCCAACAAAATGTCCACGTTCACAGCGAGGTTTCAATCAAATTTTCGCTGAAAGTACTATTTGAATTAAATATTTACAGAGTAGATATAATCAACAACACATTTTAGCTAAAGTAATCATGCTATAATATAAATGTAAATTTTAACGAAGAACGATCAAACATGAGCCAGTGATTTAAACAGGGTTTTAATAGAGACAATGGCCACAACATAATAATCACAACACACAATAGAAATTGCGGTTTTTAAAATCAATAAACAATATCACGTGAAGACGTACAGTCAATGACGTAACTTCCGGTCCAAACTAAGGAGCGAATCAAGGCAGTTGACGCGCGAGATCATGTATGAGGGGATCCCGGTCTGCCAAATAGTCGGACGCTGCGGAAAAAAGTAAGTACAAACATTGTATTGCTTTGTCGCTTGAAGACATTAAATCAGTTTCGATCAAAGGGGCATTTTATTCACGCTCCGTCGGAAACGTCTTGACGTGACGTCACACCTGCCGAGCGCGAGGCCAAGCTAAGCTAAGGCTCCAGTCGAGCTAATTCACAATTAATAAATATGCTAATAAAGAACGAGATATGCTTTTAAATGTCATTTGACGGCCGACATTAAAGGATTTCCTGCTCTATAAACTTAACAGAAAATAATACGAGTTTAATAGCCGTAGCCTGCAGGCCGTTTTGTTTACATATCTTATCTATATTCATCTAAACTGCTCCACTAGTTTATAGTGCAATAACCTGATAACTTTGTTCTAGCAATCGTTAGCGTAAAGATTGCTTTGTTCCTATATAAATGTGTCTTTACAGTAGTAGTGCGTGTAGTTTATATGGTATTTTCTTTATTGTTATGTTTTAAAAATCAGATTGACATTAAAATAAACACTAATAAGAATCCATTGAGGTGATTACAATATTATTTGAGCTCCTCTGTGTGGTTGGCAACTTGTTTATTTTTTTAGTACAAAGTTTATGGTTAAATAGAGCAAACTGTGGACGTTTTCTGCCCTGTAAACTTGGGCCATGTATGTATACAAACATTCACATATTCAGATAGTTTAAAAAGTGTAATGTATATATATTTTGCAAAAGCGTAGAAAATTGAGTGTGATGTTGCATGTGCATTGCATTATGTGTTGTATATTTTAGATATATCTGCTCTGTTGTTGAAAGATTTGTGGTCAGTAAGATGTTTCTTTTCAAGATAATCAATTATTTTATTCTGCAGGATTATGCAGATTTTAAATGTTGTGTGTTTGTGTGTACACACACACGCACTTCTTATTTTCTATTTCATTAGGTAACTGTCTTCATGAAGTTTTAAGTGTCACACACACTCAGCTGCACACACCGGACATAGATCCCCAAGATGCCTATTCCTCCCCCTCCACCCCCTGGTGGACCCCCTCCTCCCCCCACCTTTAGCCAGGTAAGTACTCTCTTGATGCCTGGTAACTTTACTGGGGGGCTGCTAAACCAAAATGCAAACAATATTTACAATGAGCACATCGCAGATTTCACCAGCTTCTGTGAACCCTCGGTATACCTGGATGAAAAAGAACTACACTTTTTTTTTTTTTTCCCCAGGCAAACACAACCCCTCCCAAGCTGAACAGAGATGAAGCGAAGGGTCGAGGGGCGTTGCTTACTGATATCTGCAAAGGGGCCAAGTTGAAGAAAGTTGGCGTTGTCAATGACAGGAGTGCACCACTGATTGAGAGTAAGTGCAAAAACCGCTGAGAATAGCTTGACATTGAGAGGTCAACATAATATCTTTTTCAAGTTTTTGTTGCACACATTAAACTTCTATAGTCAATGCATTTACCTTAATTTATAGTTCACCCCAAATAATACCTCGGTTTACGAGAGACTTTGTTTACGAGCAAATCGGTGTACGAGCATTGTATCGAAGTGTGGGAGAATTTTTCCCTCGCCCACGTGCATTTTTTTGTGGAAAAGTCCTAACGCTCAGCATCTTCACGCGTATTTTTACTGGAAATATCCTAACAACAGCCTCGTCACTTTGGTTGCATCATTCACCATAGCGATACTTTTATTTACAGCGGTTTTACCTCGTGTTGTTAACATTAATTGTGATCGCTATTGTTCACATAGTGAAATATATACGTACAGCATATAGACAATGACCTCAAGATGAGTAAGAAAGAAGGGATGAAATTCTCCCTGTAAGCAGTAAAATCCTCCTCTCGTCTCCTTCACGCCAGCAGTGACGCTACTCAAAGATAAAGTGCGCGTTATAGTAAATTGTCAAGTATTTTTAGAGTTTAAATGTAAATTTTATTAATTAGTATTTATATGAGATCTTAATGATTATAATTTTGACGGTAATAGGGTAAAACCAAAAAAATTAATTAAAATGGGCATTTATGGTCATGTGGAACGAATCAAAACGAAAATTGTTTTGGTGTACGAGCATTGAGTTGTGAGCTCTTGGAACAAATTAAACTCGTAAACCGAGGTATTACTGTACTTAAGATCTGGTTCTCAATTTTGGGTTAGCTGCTCGCAGTGCTAAAATGTGGCACATCATTGAAGTCTTTTGTGTTGTTTCAGAGCCGAAAGGAAGCAGTGGAGGCGTGTCCAGTGGTGTAGGGTCGTCTCCACCCGTCCAGCCAGTTGGAGGGCTGTTTCAGGGTGGTGTCCCAAAATTGCGGCCAGTAGGAGGTGCGTTTCTTGTTTAAAACTTTTGTTTTTTGGTCTAATTAAAGGAATAGTTCCCCCAGAAATTGAAATGGTTTTCCCGTCCTTTATTGTGTGCCATGTGCTTTTGGCGCTCAAAAGAAGAATGTGAAGGATGCAGAAAATATACAAATACTCTTACAATTAGAGCTGATTGATTGCTGATTGATTACACACTCTTTAATCTGCATAATAAGATTAAATGTGCTGCATAATAAGAGTCTACTCATTTTTGGAAAGCACCTTGTGCATCTTTTGGTTGTTGTAAGGTGCTATATAAATAAAATTTGATTGATTTTTAGGACTGAAAAAAACGCATTTAGCGACAGTATCATAAATGGTGATTGACAGTGTGTTATTAAACCAGTTCATTCATCAGATATTTTAAACGACTACTGTGTTTTCCCGCAGATAATCCGCACCCTTTTTGGTTTGGGGTTTTGTGTAAAAAATTGTTGGCACAACCCGCACCCATAGATTTATGAACTTATCTTTGTAGGTTCACATTTCGAATTTCAAATGTTGCTCGCATGACGTTAATTATCCATAACTGTTCATCTCGGTACTCAGTGCTTGTGCGCGAAATTCAAACAATAAGAAGCTGTCATTAGTGATAGTACAAGCGCCAGAGACGACAACCCTCGCAAGAAAGAAAAACAAAGAAAACACAGCAAAAAAAACCTTGCGTCATTAGAGACGAAACAAATATATTGAAATATTAGTGCATGTAAAAAATTTGCGATATAACCCGCATACCCCCCCCCCCCCCCCCCCCCCCGTTTGTAAAAGTAATTTCTCTGTCTTTGTGAGTAAATTAAACTTGTCAGTTATATTATACAATTCACAGTGAGTTTCACATTAAATGACGTAGCAGACAACTAGTTGTACAACGCGGTTCCGTTCGTTTAATGCAGGTTTGTCGCGAACTGGTTGTGAGGTCTGAAAAAGTGAAGGTGTTAGTTCGGTTATAGAATGGGGTTCTTAAGCTCGTAAAATAACCAAACGCTGCATGAACGCAACCCTGCCACACTAACCATTAGCATCTGCTCTGGAGTTTTGTGTTGCGTGAAACATGACGGGTAACTAGGCATGAGCATAAACTGCGTCGTTCCAACCCCACAATTCAGGTCATTCAAGCTACAGATTTGAAGACATTTTGAAGTGCCCCACTTGAATCCGTTGTGTTGTGTTGCAGATGGTTCTGCAGGCAGGTCTGCGTTGCACCCTCCCAGCACTCGTTCTGCTGCCCCGCGCCCACCTGGCAGTCACGATGACCCCGACAGTCCCTCTCAACAGGCCTCTCCCACAGAGCCTGGCCGTTCCCAGAGACCGTCCCTGCCTGATCTCTCTCGTTCCCCTGCTGGAGGCAGCAGCCCCTCTACAGGCATGAAGCATAGCTCTTCTGCCCCACCTCCGCCACCCCCAATGTCCCGGCGTGGAAACGCTCCTCCTGCCCCACAGCAGAAGGCCACAGCGCCCTCGTACAATCGAGAAAAGCCACTTCCACCGACTCCAGGTCAGCGAGGACCTTCTCCAGCACCGGTGCGTGAAAACGCACCAGCTCGACCAGTGAAACCTCCTCCGTCACCCGTGAGCAACCGCTCGTCTTCATCCTCCTCTTCCTCCCTGGCCCCGCCGCCTCCCCCGTACCGTCAGCAGTCTGTGGTTTCCAATGGCCCCTCCAGTCCTGTGAATGAGGCTGCCCCTGAACTGCCTCAGAGACACAACTCTCTCAGCAAGAAGCCTTCAGCGGGTGGACACACACCGACGCGTGGGCATGCGCCACCTCCGCCACCTTCACCCACCCCACAGGTGGCCAGACCGCCTCCTCCAGCACGAGATCCCCCGGGACGGGGAGCAGGTGAGGTCTAGAGTCTGAAATAAGGTGGTACCAGAGAAAATTGTTGTAGTGAGAAACCCCTCTAATTTGCTAAATGAATTGTTTTTGTGTCGAAACCTTTTAAAAGTTTTGGGGTCTGGAACTGTAAGTCTTTTATGCCCACCAAGGCTGGATTTATTTGATTTAAAGTAAAATAATGAAATATGATTACAATTTTATTCCTGTGATGAAAAGCTGAATTTTCAGCATCATTTCTCCTGTCTTCAGTGTCACATGATCCTCCACAAATCATTCTAATATGATGATTTGATGCTCAAGGAAGACTTTTCTGCCTGGAAACAATGAGAGTTGTAAATGTATGTGTGTGTGTGTGTGTATATATATATTTTTTTAGGATTATTTGATGAATAGAAATTTCAAAAGAACACCATTTATTTGAAATATTTTGTAATATTAAAGAAATGTTTTACTGTCACTTTTGATCAATTTAATTCATCCTTACTGAATTAAAACAAATATTTTTTTCATTATTTACTATCTACTTTTTAGAATTTATTGACATCAGTCAACCATAGTAGTCCATATGATGCGTTTTATTCCAACTCTTCTCAAGTATATGATATATCATGTCATCAAATGATGATTTGTGAAGAACAGAAACAAAAATACCAGATTTTACATCATTAAACCACACAAAGCTACCGAGTAGCTTTAGAAGAGTTGGAATAATGTACATGAAAATTATAATTTAATTATTTGTGTATTGATCATTTAGCTTGACGTTTTCAACATGACTTCCTGTATTAGCCCCTCCAGTTCCTGGGCAGCCGTCACGGAACGGCCGGGATGCTCCGCCGCCGCCGCCACCTCCGTATCGGACTCACGGTAGCAGCTCAGATGTCCCAAGCCGAGGCAAGCCCCCACCTCCCCCCTCCCGCACACCAGCCGGACCCCCGCCCCCTCCCCCGCCTATCCGCAATGGACACACTTCCATTTCCCGTTCCTTTGTAGGTGAGTCCTTCAAGCTCACGGTCAATCCGCACCTGCAATCTCACCCACCCTCACATGGTCATATCAACATCCTCCATTCATTCTTTCCAAATTGAATCTAGCACTGCTCTGAAACACTCTCACTCTCTAGGTTCACATTTCGAATGTTGCTCGCATGACGTCAGTTATCCATAACTGTTCAGGCTCGGTACACAGTGCTTGTCACAAGTCAGAATCAGAAGAAAAAGAAACAGCTGTGCAGCAGCTCGTCCCTTAAGAAGCGATTCTACAGGTGTTGATCATCGGATGAGACGAGAAGAGCCCACCCTCATGCAGCACAGCCAATCACGTCTTCTTGCATGATTGACAGGTCAGACAGCCTATCAGCGCCAGCTGTCAGAGTGACAGTACAAACGCCAGAGACAACAACCTTCGCAAGAAAGAAAATGCCGCAAAAAAACCTTACGTCCTTAGAGACAAAACAAATATATTGAAATATTATTACGTGTAAAAAAAATTATATAAAATCTGGGGTTTGTAAAATCTGGTATGACCCGCGGGTTATATGCGAGAAAATACTGTACATATTAACAGAAGGAACTCGTTTAGGAAGTTCACAGGTATCTGTAGTTGCTGAATAATCTCAACAATTCAGTGAATGTTGATGATAACGATACTTGTATCAATAATTAGGCATTTTATGGCTTTGACACAGTCTAGTGGCATTTTCTGTATTGATGCACCCAAACATTTTTTGGCCAAAACAGCTATTTTCTCTTTTAGATCGAAATGGCTTTGCAGGGCCTAAATTATTACCCGAAACAGACATTTAATTAGCACTTCTCTAATGGCCAAGTAAAGCCATTTACTTAAACGGGCACATTGTGTCTGTTTTGTGCACATAACGTGAATAAGCTACAACAGTTTAAATGTCAGCTGTGTGGATGCAAGCTCTGGTCTGGCAATATTGATTTCTCGAGTTTATGTGGTAATGATATGTTTTCTTGAATCTGAAAACTTTTAGTCTGTGTTGTTTTCAATAAAAATTTGCCAAAAAGCTTTGTTACTATTAATATTACAGTAATACCTCGGTTTACGAGTTTAATTCGTTCCAAGAGCGAGCTCGTAAACCGAAATGCTCGTACACCAAAACAAATGTCCCCATAAGAATGCACTAAAAATCAATTAATTCGTTCCACATGACCACAAATGCCCATTTTAAATATTTGTTTGGTTTTACCCTATTAATTGCAGTTAAAATTGTAACCATTAAGATATCATATAAATACTAATTAATAATTGACAATTAAACTAAAAAAATACTTGACAATTTACTGTAATGCATGTCAGGTTTGAGCAGACTGCTTGGAGGAGAGAGAGGAGGGAGGAGAGGGGAGTGGGGAAAGCAAGGATGAAAGCAAATGAGTGAATTTATTATAATAGTGCAGAAAACAAACGAGTGATAATCCAGAGTTAAAGTCGAACATGGGAGCCGCGAAAAAACGAATTCACGGGAGCCGCGAGAGAACGAATTCGCGGGAGCCTGGAACGAACGAATTCGCGGAAGCCGCGAACGAACGAATTCGCGGGTGCCGCGAGAGAACGAATTCGCGGGAGCCTCGAACGAACGAATTCGCGGAAGCCACGAACGAATTCGTGGGAGCCTCGAAGGAACGAATTCGCGGGTGCCGCAAGAGAACGAATTTGCGGGAGCCGCGAGAGAACTAGGGGAGCGCGGGGCACAAAGTAACGCGGGGTAAATAGTAACAGCGATTTTTTTTTTTTTTTTTTTTTTTTTTTTTTTTTTTTGAAAGTTGCAGGGGCATAAATGTGACGTGCTAAAGGGCTTTTCATCACACTGTTTGCCCACGTCTTCTGGCCATTTTTCGAGAAATTTCATAGAAGTTTGGATGAGAACCACAGGAAAAACTCTTTTGGCAGCATGTAAATATTTTTTGTTATAGTAGTTGTTTTTTGATTTTCAAAGAATGTGTGAAAGATTGTTAGTCTAATCTTATATTGTTATGATTACCATCTTCTTGGCTAAAAGATGGTACCATTTTGAAAGACGTGAAAAACAGTGGCTGCTATCCAGTCCTGAAGTAAACAAGACAGCGCGGGGTTAGTTGTAACACTGAGCCTCATTGAACAAGTTGCATCAATAATCATATATTTTGCATTGTATTAACCTATTAAAACGTTTTCCATGTCATTACATTGTTCAAAACACAACAAATGTAAAAAATAAAGGAAAAAAGTTATGCTTATGATCATCAAGACACAACTTTTTTAAACAAATAAAAATACGTGAATGAACTTGCATTGGATAACATGGTGTTACAACTAACCCGCTGTCTGTTAAAACGAGCCCCGCTCACGGGGTAAGAAGTCACATTTTACTCCTTGCGCTTTTGCCGATACTGCAGAGAAACTGCAGGTTCGACGAACATGAAAACAGTGCTCATTTGTAGGAGAGGCTTATATGTTGTTTGTATAAAAATATGGTTTGTCTAACCCTGTTACTTTTATTATTTGGCTAAAACCGTGTATATTTCACTACGTGAACAATAGTGATCACAATTAATTAATGTTTAGAATATGAGGTAAAAACTTCTGTAAATCTCTTATAAAAATATCACTGTGGTGAATGATAGAGCCAATGAATGAGTTAAGGGGTTATAAAAGGGGTTGGAACCTCCTGACTGTGTTATGAGAGGCTGTCATTAGGATATTTCATGTAAAAATGCGCACAAGGATGCTGAGCGTTAGGACTTTTTCCACACAGAACTGCGCATGGGTGAGGGAATTTTTTTCTCGTACACCGATACAATGCTCGTACTCCGAGTCACCAAGTCGCTCGTAAACCGAGGTATTACTGTATCTTAATATTATTCAGTATTCTGTGAAAAGCTGCTCCGAGCATTCTACTTATCATTATATATAATTATTATTTAAATTACTTCCTCCGAAATACTCTCCAGCAATTGTTGAGGACTTTACAGAACTGTTTTCAACAATCTCCTCATAGTTTGACTGTTTTGCTACTGCGGGGGATTTTAATATTCTCACAGTCAATGCAGAAATCAATATGGCAAAAGACGTCATAACTGTTATGATGCAGCTCGTGTACATGGACCCACACACAATCATTGACTCGCACTCTAGATTTACTTATCAGTAAGTGTCTAAACATTTCATCGATTGTTAAGGACATAACACTGTCTGATAATTTCTGTATTTTCTTTGATATATTGATCTATCCTCCTGTCAAAAAGAGATGTTTAACCCTTTGACGTGTACGATCACAGCGGTGTGATTAAAACGTTCAGTACATTAAATTCAACCGTGTTTTCATGTATTGGTTGGCGCTGATCCGTTCAATTATAAATTGAGGTGTTTTATTCATATCAGATACACATTGCATAGGTAACTATAAAGTTCACTCTTCTTCTGCCACTGGCCACTTACTTTCATGTACTTCGGGAGAAATTAATGAATTTACGTGCTGTAAATCCGACAGATCAGATTCTCAGAATTGCGGCACAGACTAAAATAGTGGCACCGCATCATAAATCAGCTAATGTGATCATCCTTATAAACGTTTTTAAACTACAAAACGCATTCATTTCCAATATTTTGAATAAAAAGAGTTACATCTATCTTACGGTGCTTTTGTGGCTGAGGCATGTCATGTGACGAGCATGATGCATCGCCGTGGAAATAATAAGCGGAAACGTAAAATAATGGTCGTCTTAAACTCACGCGAGGGAGTCTACCCTAAAGGTCAGCGAGAATATTATAAACTTGCGTGCGGAAGGGTTAAATGAGAACACTGTTCCCTGAATATCTGCCGACTCTGTTGGATTTTCTCCTTGATTCCTTTAACTTTTAAGTTAAGAGTGTAATTGATGACGTTACTCCTGTAAAAGTCAGGAAGAACAGTGGCAGACAAAAAAGCTCCTTGGAGAATCTCAACAGCAGTGCAAAATATGAAAAGACAATGCAGAAAAGCTGAGCAGACAAAAGACAAGTTTTCAGAAATTGATCTCTGAGTATGGGCATTTATTTATGGGCAAGTATTTTAAACTGAATACGGTGGAAAACAGGGAGCCAGTGCAATTGCTGTAGATTTGTTTTGTTTAATGTAAGGGCAAGAGCAGCTCAGTTTTAAATTAATTATAGACAATTAATGGTTTTAGTGTGTAAGCCGTGGAACAAAGTGTTTTCAGGCGTGAGGTTATAAAGGCAAGGACAACTGTTTCAGCATCTTTTGAATCTTTCTTGAAGATTGTAAATGGATGAAATTACATAAATGGAAAAGAGTTTATTTAAGCTGATTGATGTGGGGTTCAAAGCATAATTTAGAATCAAGTACTACTTCAAGATTGCGTGTAGTAGATGAAGGATGGAGAATTTATGTTGGGAAGAGACGGGATTTAGGGCCAAGTAACAGGATTTCTGCTTTAAAGGTTTTTGGTCATCTATTCTTTGAGATTGTGTAGGCAGGATGTAGAGAAAAACAGATTTGGGCAGAGCAGAAAGGTAGATTTTAGTATTATCAGCGTAACTGTGGAAATTAAGACGATGACGCCAAATGATCTGACACAGAAGAAGAATGTACATTAAAAATAAAAGTGGACCAAGGACAGATCCTTTTGGTACTCCATGGGAAATATTGACAGAATGAGATTTGTGCTGCTTAATGCTAATGAATTGTTGCCTGGCTGAGAGATAAGAGCTTATCCACTGAAGGACAGTTCCAGTAATACTGATAACAGATAGAAGAGATGCAGTATCAAAAGCTAAACCCGGGGCCAAAAGGATCAATCTGCTGAGGTCACCGGTATCAGAGGCAAGGAGTACACCAGTCTTCGAGAAGCAGTCTCTGTTATTATTTAGAGATGAGATGGCCAGGGAAGACAACAAAACAATTAGAAATTACTAGTTACTTTGTTTTTTTGCCAATGATGAGAGTTTTGAATAGTAGATCATGTACGCTGTTTGTTTTTAGTAGTTTATATGAGCAAAATATAAAAATAGTCCATCTTTGTAAAGAAAATAGTCAAGCACTGAACGGTCATCAAAGTACAATCATCAAAGTACAATGGCTACCCTGATTGAAATGTATAAGTGTTCCAAAAAAAGTATTGTCAAGACCTCCGCTGGGAGACCGGACCGAACTTTAATGGAATACCCCAGGTGTGTAGTGTCTACAAAACCACTCTGTAGCACATTCTGAATGAGGCCTGATATTGTTTTGCTTCCCAGGGAAGATGTCATCTTGATGCTGCTAAATATCTGTGCAATCCCATACCCCTCCATGTCAATGGTACCCATGCCGTTTGCACTGAAGCTGCATACTGATAGCGCCTTTCGTCTTTGGGACTGAGAACTCAATGTCCATTTTTCCCAAAAAACTAACTGAAACGTGGGCTGGCATGTTTTGGATCATCTGAGAACTCGCTGGCATCTCTGCATGTACTGATGTTTTATTTTCTCCTTGCTTAAATGGCATTTCTTGATGCAGAGTCAGACTTTAGGTGACAACAGTTTTCCAAACAACTCCCAAGTACTCAACTCATCAATGTGACTGTTTTTAACAGTGTAGCATGATGATTTCACACACCTTGCACTACATGTACGGAGATTTCTCTGGATTCCCTGAATCTTTACATATTAAGTAGTAGATGGTGAAAGACCTTAAATCTTTGCAGTCTTTCATTGAGAACCGTGATTGATTTGAGTGTTTCATCATTCTCTCATCGTATTTGGAACCGAGTGTTGAGCCGTAACCAATCTTTTCTTTCAAAGACTAGCCGTTTCAAAAGAGGCGAACTTCTATAAATCTATAAACTTTTCACTTTAATTGTACATCCCAACTTTTTTGGTATAGCAGCCATCAAAATTTGATTGTTTACAAACTTTAGTCAAACAAGTTGATCATTGAAAACAATGGAAATCTTTTCTTTGCAATTTTGTCAGTTAAACAGTTGAAAGAGAAGTAGCATTTGTGTTACAACATGTCTCAACTTTTCTTGATTTTGGATTGTAGAAATCTCTTGTTAGATATTAAATGTCTTTACTGTAACTTTTGATAAATGTAATGTGTCCTTGCCTAGCTTTCCTGTAGTTCAAAAAGGAGAGCGTGGCACTTGCAACGCCAAGGTCATGGGTTCGATTCCCTGGGAAAGCAAGAACTGATTAAAATATCAATGTGTTTCTTGAATGCAATGTAAGTCGCTTTGGATAAAAGCATCTGCCAAATGCATAAATGTAAAGTGAGTCTGATCCACTCTGAATATCCTTTTGCTTTCTTTTATCTCTTTCAACAGATGATTTTGAGTCCAAGTATTCTTTTCATCCTCTGGATGACTTCCCTCCTCCAGAAGAGTATAGACATTTCACTAAGATATACCCAAGCAAAGCTAACAGAGGTAAGTCTAGATCTAGCAGTGTGATTTGGAACCAAACAGGCTTTAACAAATAATGTAATAATAATGCTTCCGTAAGCTCGTGTTAAAGACAAGTTGGTGCAGATACACCAGGGGTCTCATTTATAAAACTGTGCATAGGATCCCTACTAAAAGTTTACAGGGAGTGCAGAATTATTAGGCAATTTGTATTTTTGAGGATTAATTTTATTATTGAACAACAACCATGTTCTCACTGAACACAAAAAACTCATTAATATCAAAGCTGAATATTTTTGTATCAATATTTTAAGTAGTTTTTAGTTTTAGCTATTTTAGGGGGATATCTGTGTGTGCAGGTGACTATTACTGTGCATAATTATTAGGCAACTTAACAAAAAACAAATTTATACCCATTTCAATTATTTATTTTTACCAGTGAAACCAATATAACATCTCAACATTCACAAATATACATTTCTGACATTCAAAAACCAAACAAAAACAAATCAGTGACCAATATAGCCACCTTTCTTTGCAAGGACACTCAAAAGCCTGCCATCCATGGATTCTATCAGTGTTTTTATCTGTTCACCATCAACATTGCGTGCAGCAGCAACCACAGCCTCCCAGACACTGTTCAGAGAGGTGTACTGTTTTCCCTCCTTGTAAATCGCACATTTGATGATGGACCACAGGTTCTCAATGGGGTTCAGATCAGGTGAACAAGGAGGCCATATCATTAGATTTTCTTCTTTTATACCCTTTCTTGCCAGCCACGTTGTGGAGTACTTGGACGCGTGTGATGGAGCATTGTCCTGCATGAAAATCATGTTTTTCTTGAAGGATGCAGACTTCTTCCTGTACCACTGCTTGAAGAAGGTGTCTTCCAGAAACTGGCAGTAGGACTGGGAGTTGAGCTTGACTCCATCCTCAACCTGAAAAGGCCCCACAAGCTCATCTTTGATGATACCAGCCCAAACCAGTACTCCACCTCCACCTTGCTGGCGTCTGAGTCGGACTGGAGCTCTCTGCCCTTTACCAATCCAGCCACGGGCCCATCCATCTGGCCCATCAAGACTCACTCTCATTTCATCAGTCCATAAAACCTTAGAAAAATCAGTCTTGAGATATTTCTTGGCCCAGTCTTGACGTTTCAGCTTGTGTGTCTTGTTCAGTGGTGGTCGACTTTCTGCCTTTCTTACCTTGGCCATGTCTCTGAGTATTGCACACCTTGTGCTTTTGGGCACTCCAGTGATGTTGCAGCTCTGAAATATGGCCAAACTGGTGGCAAGTGGCATCTTGGCAGCTGCACGCTTGACTTTTCTCAGTTCACGGGCAGTTATTTTGCGCCTTGGTTTTTCCGCACGCTTCTTGCGACCCTGTTGACTATTTTGAATGAAACGCTTGATTGTTCGATGATCACGCTTCAGAAGCTTGGCTATTTTAAGACTGCTGCATCCCTCTGCAATATATCTCACTATTTTTGACTTTTCTAAGCCTGTCAAGTCCTTCTTTTGACCCATTTTGCCAAAGGAAAGGAAGTTGCCTAATAATTATGCACACCTGATATAGGGTGTTGATGTCATTAGACCACACCCCTTCTCATTACAGAGATGCACATCACCTAATATGCTTAATTGGTAGTAGGCTTTCCAGCCTATACAGCTTGGAGTAAGACAACATGCATAACGAGGATGATGTGGTCAAAATACTCATTTGCCTAATAATTCTGCACTCCCTGTACGTATGCCTAAAAGTAAAAAATGGCATACGCCTAAAAATAAAATTAACCATCTGTGTCGCCAATTCCCTTTGTCTCCAGAATGGGAGAAAGTGCGCACCTTGGAGCAAACTTTGAGCTGTGTGTTCGCACATTCTCCCATCAAGTTTGTTTTTTATAGATCACAACCTTTGCGTGGAAACTGGCGTACGTACGTTTCCAGTCCCGTTTTGTGCGTACGCATGCTTTATAAATGAGACACCAGATCTTCAGTGAGATTGTAGGATGAGTTTGCTGAATGCGTTTGACTGACAGCTTTGAACTGGTACTGATACAGTGACTACTTAATGTGAATGTTCCTCTTTTTTTGGCAGTAATGAGAGGAGCCCCTCCTTTGCCACCTGTTGGGAGGTAAACACTGTGATTGGTCGCTCGGGAAGCATCGGCGACGAGGGTTCTTCATACAGACCCATACGCTCAAAAACAGACAATCTCACATGCACATCTAAAGACACAAAGCTTGCACCTTACTAACATCCATTCCTCCATCGGATAACATTCCTCTACAAGCTCCATCGCGTCACTTTTGTCCCGCGCAGAGGATCGTCTGTACTCAATAAAGAGTGAGATGAGGGGAAAGTACTGCATTTCACCATCAATAACTTGGTTTTTTTTTTATTTTTCCTTGCCAAAAGTGTAATGGCATCCTCTGTGTGGGTAATGCGTAGCACTTGAGGTGGGAAGTGGAGAGCATGACCCTGGAAAATGTCTTAACTACCAAGTCATTTTAAACGTTTAGTTGGGGGTTCATGTTATGCACTGTGAATAACGCAAGTCATATAGCGGAGCGTGAGCTGAACTCTAAAACCTTTTACTGCTTTAGATGTTTGTTCGTTTTTGTCTTTTGTCCTGGTCGTGTCCCTTTTCAGGGAACAGCCATTACCTTTAAGTTCTCTCAGGGGGTTTGTTGGGCTTCATTACCCTCCGGTGAGTTTGTGAACGAGAGTTAAATCAGGTCCGAAAGTGCCAACAGCTGCTCTGCCGTTAATAAATCAGCATGGCTCCTTCACTCGTGGAACAGATCCTCCTTTGGGAACCAGTCGTTTCATCGTTTGTCCTTAAGATAAACCAGTTTTAATTCAGGTTTGAAGTTGTCCTCTCATTTTCATCTGCATTGTGAATCCTGGTTTCCCTGTCATTTTCCCGTTACAGAATGGCACGGCTATTCCGCTTCATGTTGTGACCTGGTTTAAAGCGAAACTTGTTCACAAGCTGCCTACGGACTGTTTTTGCGTCAAAGATTGCCTTTGAGCGAAATTCTCAAGCTTTTTAACCATTACGGGACTTAAGTTCAATGCATGCTGCTTTTTCGGACGGACCTCCAATATAAACGTTGCATGTGAAGCTTTATGTATTGCTTAATTTACTTCTTTTATTTTGTTTTAACAGTGCTGTTTGGATGACGGGACCATAACTAAAGGTTCTGGAACAGTGGTCTTATACTAAATATTATTGCTGCATAAATGTGGTTGCTAGTTGTTTCATGTTCAGCTAATTATTGATGTTTGCAATCAGCCTAGCCAAACATGCAGTGCCGTGAAGCATTCAAGACTGACACTAATGACGACATCTCACTTTATCCATACGTTGTTCACATCGTCTTCCTGTTTTTTTAAGGTCATGTTTAATCTCGACGACATTTCAGTTCTGCAGAAGAGCTAACATTTCATGTACGTAACGTTTTTGCCCCTCTTTGTTCTTCTGCCTTTTGCTGATTAACGTGTTGGTACGGGATTTTTAAAACGAATCCATTTACGAGTACATGTGGAGATATGGTAGTGATAGTTAATGTGATTAATCTATTTTTAAGTTGTAAAAAGCTTGTAATATAGTAAATGATTTCAACAGACATGGACTAATAGTTACTTAATGGTATAGCCTCATCCCTGAATATGTTTGAGGATGTTTTCTGAGACTAATAATTGCATTTAATCGCCTTCTGTCTGCCAGCAGAGGTCAGTGTACATGTCTTTAGAGGAGCAGAACTTACTCACATTGAGAGGATTGTCATTGTCACCATTCCATGCTTAACTAAAGCCTGTTCACACATGTTGAAATAAAACTGAGGAATAACTGGTGTATGTGTGTGTGTGTCATTTTTCAAACTTTAAGTCCTGTAAATGTTCTCTATCTTCAAGGAAAGACTATTTAAAAATAAAAAAATATTCGCCACCAGCAAATAAGTGTACAATCAAGGTGGAAGAAACCGTGTGTGTGTGACTTTGTTTATAGCAGATACAGACAGCTTGAGTTATAATTACAGGTACAGTGTTTGAATTGATTGTCTTCTTAAAAATGCACCTTGATGGCTCTGGATATGTATGTACATACACATATACACACACTCACCATGCATATATACACACTCATTATGTTGCATGTGCAGCAGAGCGTCCATTTTCAACATGGTTAAAAAAATACTAGTGTGGACAGAGATATATTCATTTATAGATATATATACCAGCTTCGATCCGACCCTTATGGCTACGAGTTTCAACACATGTGCAAATTGCAGGGCTTGGGCCCTAAAACCAGTAAGACTCACGTTTCATGCTGGGACGTTGTCTTGTGATCCCACATCGTAGACAAACCAGAAAGGTGTCGAAACTGGTATTTATTAAAGGTGCATAGATGTGTGGTTACGCATGATCGATAAAACTTCAACGATTGGCACTAATTCCCTGTATTTCACTCAATAAACTATATATACAATCTTCAGCCAATCTCTTTTACCTTAATCATCCGTCAGCTCTCTCAGATGGAAAGTTTTGGAATAGTCCATTTCGCACTGAATGACAGGGATGGCTGGAATAGTCCATGTAAGAAGGGGAACACTTTTTACAATCCTGCTCTCCTATTGGTCAGCATTGTGCCTAGTTAATATAAACTTTTTTCTAATCACTCACCATGGATGTGAAGATTGTTGCTGAAGTGAAAATGAAGAAGAGAATGCTTTACATTGAGTTGAAAAGGGAGATAATTGAGAAGTATGGAGCTGGGATACGCTTCAACCCAGGCTAAATGTGGTGTTTCTGTACGGCTTGGAATGGATTAGCCGATTAACATGTAAAACCCTGACCGACATACGAAAAGATCGAGTTATGAAGCCAACCTAGGAACGGATTAATTTCGTAAGTCGGGGTTGTCACGTGACATTTTTGACGTCATTGCGCATTGGCCATGTTGGAGGTGTAAATTTTCATTGCCTTAGAAGAAGTCAACAGAAGAAAAGATAATGGAAAAGGATTTAAACACTGTGCAGACGTATCGTGACACACTGGACAGTGTTTCGGAATAGAGATACGACGATAAACTGTCGTTATTTGAAAAGAATGACCCATACACACTGGACAAGTCGCGGTGGTCTCAGGATGTTGAAAAGTAGGCGTGCGTGACATACCCAGACATAGAAAACGTCTCCGGTTACTATCGTAACCTCCGTTCCCTGAGAGAGGCGGGAACGAGACGGTGCAGCGAAAAGATGCATTTGGGATGGCGGTGCTGCAGGTGTTTCAGGCAAAACTGCTGCAATTGCTGGACGCCGGCAGCATGGACGCGGAGGATGTGAGGGACCTGAGAGCGGCAACGGATTTCGCTCTCATGGCAACCAAGCGGTCCGCGCAAGCCATCGGCTGCTCTATGGGGTTTTTAGTGGTGCTCCTGAGGCACCTGTGGCTAACTCTGGCGGACCTGAGGGACTCAGACCGGAAAATGCTCCTCAACGCACCAATTGCAGCCGCCGGCCTTTTTGGTGGCGCGGTCGAGTCTGTTATGGAAAAATTTTCCGAGGCGCAAAAGCGCGCGAAAGCGATGAGCCACGTGATGCCGAGGCGCGCGTACCAGCAGCCCTCAAGGGCGCGGTCGGCGTCGGCGCCGCGCCTCCCCCACAGACCGGTGACACAGCAATCGGCGGCTGCAGTTCCGGCGGCTTCTCGCCCGGAGCCGGATGTCCGACGCAAGCAATGGCCGGGGCCCGGGAAGAGGCGTCACGCGCCCAGGGGGGGCCCCCGTCGTGACGGCGCACAGCCTCCCGCAGGCAAGCCATCTTCCTGACGGTCCCGTCAAGAGGAAGAGAGAGCTCGCGGGTGGGCCGCCCCCAAAACACCATGTTGTGCGTTATGTCCCCTCTGTTCGTATGGGCGACGATTGCAATGTGTGTGTGTTAAACCCTGTTTGTGTGGATGCAATAATAAAAACAAATGCTTGTTCACAAAAAGAGTTGTTTCTTCCTCATTCTGTCAGTGTTATGTCGCTTGCCCTGCCTCAGAGCGGCGCGGAGCCACAGTATGCACTTGCTCCCTCAATAGTAGCCGACATTTCCCCGCCGCTCCCGATACTCGTCGAGCAGCGTGCAGCCTACCCTCCGCTTCGTCATTTCCTGGAAGCTTGGAGGGCCATTCCAGGCATCTCAGGTTGGTTGCTGGGAATAATTCAGCACGGTTATTCTCTTCAGTTCAGACGCAGACCGCCCCGTTTCACTGGTGTGGTCCCGTCTCTGGCGCTCCCTCAAAGTGCACCTGTTCTGAGACAGGAGGTTCACAGTCTGCTCGCGAAAGGAGCGATAGAGCGCGTCCCTCCGAGCGAGCTAGAGAGCGGATTCTACAGCCGCTATTTCGTGGTGCCCAAGAGAGATGGAGGGCTCCGTCCGATTCTGGATCTGAGACCCATCAACCGCGCGCTCCACAAACGCGCGTTCAAAATGACAACGCTGAAGCAGATACTGGCACAGGTACGTCCCGGGGACTGGCTAGCGTCCGTAGATCTGAAACATGCGTATTTTCATATTCAGATTGCGCCACGCCACAGGCGTTTCCTGAGATTCGCGTTCGAGGGCTCAGCATACCAGTATGCCGTGCTCCCGTTCGGGCTGGCATTGGCACCGCGCACGTTCTCAAAATGTGTGGATGCAGCACTTTCCCCCCTCAGAGCGAGCGGAGTGCGCATTCTAAACTATCTGGACGATTGGCTGATTCTAGCTCATACAAGGGAGGTGCTAGTCAGGCATACAGACATGCTGCTTCATCATCTGGAGTCACTGGGCCTGCGAGTGAACATGCAGAAGAGCATGCTCACCCCGAGTCAGTATTTAACATATCTAGGTGTGTGCTTCGACTCAGTGGCGATGCGAGCCCGCCTCGCCCCGGAACGCATAGAGACCATCTCTTCGGCTCTGCGTGGCTTCAGACAGGACCGGTCTGTTCCCCTGAGGGTTTTCCAGAGGCTTCTCGGTCTTATGGCGTCAGCGTCTTCAGTGTGCCACCTGGGTCTGCTGCGAATGCGTCCACTGCAGTTGTGGCTGAAGACCCGTGTCCCGTGGAGAGCGTGGACAGCGGGGCGCATGCGCATCACGGTCTCCCGCAGCTGCATCAGCGCTCTGGAACCATGGTCCAATCAGGACATGTTCAGCCAGGGGGTTCCCCTTGGGCTGGTGACGACACGCACCGTAGTGACGACAGACGCGTCGAGCTCAGGTTGGGGTGCAACATGCGAGGGCGTTCCGACTTCCGGTCTATGGTCGGAGTCACAGAGCGAGTGGCATATCAACCGCCTGGAGCTGAAAGCGGTATGTTTGGCCCTAAGGGCTTTCCTGCCGCAAATAGAACAGCAGCATGTGTTGATTCGCACCGACAACATGTCCGTGGTTTCATACATAAATCGCCAAGGCGGCGTGCGCTCCAGGGCCCTGTTCGAGCTGGCAACGAGCCTCCTGCTGTGGGCAGATCAACATCTCCTCTCCATCAGAGCTTCGCACATCCCGTGTGTACTAAACCGCGGAGCAGACATGCTTTCGAGGAACGGGATTCCTCACAGAGAGTGGAGGCTTCACTCAAAGGTGGTGCAAATGATCTGGGATCGCTTCTGGAGGGCAGAAGTGGATCTGTTTGCGACGAGCGAGAACGCGCACTGCCCGCTGTTTTTCTCCCTGTCGCACGCCCCTCTAGCGGGGGACGCTCTGACATCGCGTTGGCCGAGAGCCAGGTTGTACGCGTTTCCTCCGGTAAAAATTCTGCCTTTAGTCCTATGCAAAATAAGGGAGGAAAGAGCATCGGTGATCCTAGTCGCCCCGAACTGGCCGAATCAGCCTTGGTTCCCGGACCTACGAGAGTTGCTGGCAGCCCCCCCGTGGCGGATTCCCGTCAGCAAGAATCTACTGTCTCAAGCGAGCGGCGAGATATGGCATCCCAGCCCCGAGCTGTGGAGCCTGCACGCGTGGCCGCTTCAGGGGCCTTAGAAGAGCTCGCACTACCTTCTAGTGTGCTGGAGACTCTCACGGAGTCTCGTGCACCTTCCACGAGACGCCTTTATTCCCTGAAATGGGGAGTGTTCGTGAAATGGTGCAACGAGCACAATATCGACCCGGTGAGCTGTCCCGTGTCAGATGTGTTACAGTTTTTACAGCTCCGGCTGGATGACGGGAGTGTTCCGTCTACTCTAAAGGTCTATGTGGCCGCTGTCGCCTCGTTTCGTTCACCGGACGACGGGCAATCGATCGGGAGGCATCCACTAATGGTCAGATTTCTCAGAGGTGCGAGGAGATTACACCCCCCACGCCCCCCATCGGTTCCGCCGTGGGATTTGGCGCTGGTTCTGAGAGCTCTCTCTCTGCCGCCGTTCGAGCCCTTGGAATCGGTCGCGATTAAGGAGCTTTCACAGAAGACGGCGCTGCTTCTCGCACTGGCATCGGCTAAGCGCATTGGGGACTTGCATGCGTTCTCAGTGAGTGACGATTGTATTCGTTTCGGGCCCGGAGACTGCAGTGTTACTCTCCGGCCGAGACCTGGCTTCGTGCCAAAATCACTCTCTACTCCATTTAAAGCGCAAGTAGTTTCTCTGCTCGCCTTGTCTTCAGAGCCGTCAACCTCACAGGACATCGGCGCTCAGAGGGCTATCTGCCCCGTCAGGGCTTTACGGATTTACTTGGACCGATCCGCCACATTCCGACAGTCGGACCAGCTCTTTGTTTGCTATGGTGGTGCTACTAGAGGAAATGCTGTCTCTAAACAGAGGCTTTCTCACTGGATAGTGGACGCTATTGCTTTGGCTTATGCGAATCAGGGACAGGAATGCCCTCTCAACATCAGAGCTCACTCGACGAGAGCTATTGCCTCATCGTGGGCCTGGTCTAGAGGTACGTCAATACAGGATATCTGTTTTGCTGCTGGCTGGTCTTCTCAGAACACCTTCGCCAGGTTTTATAAACTGGATGTTCCATCTTTGGCGTCTCAAGTGCTTTCGGTGAGTAATTGAATCAATTATTCCTGGGATATTGCAGTTGTTACCGCCTTGCTGTTGACGCTGGGGATTTCTGTACAGTAGTTTGTGCTTATGTGCTCACTGTCACCGCTTTGCCGTTGACGCTATGCGCTCACATTAGTTGTGCTTTAATGCTTTCTGAATAGTCACGTCTGCCCTGTAATAGCGCAGCCCGCTATTTTTCATGCTGCTGATATGCAAATTTTGACAAGCTTTAGCTTAAGATTTCATTGGCTTAGCTGCACCTATCAGTAGTGAGTACACGTGGCGACGTTGCCATTGGACGAGCTGTGTTTGGTGTGTGTTTCGCTGTATCAGACTGGTCTAGGTCTCAATCACGGCGGGATTGAACACCGTTCCCAAATGCATCTTTTCGCTGCACCGTCTCGTTCCCGCCATCGAAAGGGAACGTCTCCGGTTACTATCGTAACCTCCGTTCCCTGAGAGAGGCGGGAACGAGACGGTGCAGCGTTCGCCGTGTTCGTCGCTTGACCAGCTGTGCCGTGTTCAGTCATGATTCTGACGCAATTGCCGCGCTTATGCTATTTATACTGTCTGACAGCCAGAGCGCATCGCGCGACAATTGCCCAGTTGTCAACTGGCGTTATCCTATAAGGTTTCAGAAATTTACGTGAAGGGGAGGTTAGAACATAGAAAACTTTCTTTTGTATATAACAAGTGCGTACACCCTGGACCAGTTAAAATCATATAAAGGATTTGAAGCATATAACCAATTTATTTGTGGATGGGTTCGCGATGTCATGGTGTGTGAAATCAACGGTCTTTGTCTGCACACGGCCAGGGTAACTCACAGGGCAACATGTTCGTAGATCTAGATCTAAATATTCATATTGTTGTTATTGGTTTTTTTCTCCAGCAAGTGACTTACAATAATTATCTACGCATTTTAATACAGATATTATTTTACAGTATAAACCACACAACACTTGTCAGGTCAGTTTGTTGACATTTAATCAGATATGCAGGATACGGAGATGTACAGGATTTACAGGTAATATGTACAATAAATATACAGATGGTTATTACTATAACAGGTGAGTGAGTGCTATAAATATAATTACAGGTGTCTCTTACTATAAACAGCATTTACAGGGGAATATGTACTATAAGTGTAAATGTAATATACAGATGTTTCTAACTATAAACAGAATTTTACAGGTAGATGTATACAATTGTATGTTAGCTTAAGGTAAGCAGTATTCAACCATTGTATATATCCTGCACTTGCTGCTATTGCACTTCTGGTTAGATCTAAACTGCATTTTGTTGCCTTGTACCCGTACTTGTGTAATGACAATAAAGTTGAATCTAATCTTATCTAATCACATTCCTCTGACTCTCCATTCACTGCGTCAACATGGGTGTTATCACAACTGTGTGTAGTACTAATGTCGTCATATGTCCTTTCTTCATACTTCAAAGACAGCAAGGACTTGACAGCTTCTAAATTTTCAGTTTTGTCTTTTTGCTCTTTCAATCTCTTAGCCCTTGCTGGTGTTGGGGTCCGTTTAATTTTGTCATGTCCAAGATGAAGAGTTGGTGCCCAATCGATATCAGAATCTCTATAAAGTGGTGATGGTTTGCCTGCAAAAAAAACAACAACAGAAAGTCTTAGAGAGTTGATATATACTGTGCAAAATGTTGTTAATGTGTTGTGATCATTTTAGGATAGCTGTTAAATTGACAATTCTCAAGGGTATAGTAGCCAACACAACTCTTCCAATCACTCAGCGTCTTAGACTGTATGGGTATAATTCCTGGTTTTTATTGTTGTCTTCATATATTGTATGTATGTAAATAGAAAATCAAATTGGACCTGCAGTATCTGATATGTTTAACCACTTGTATAAGAGGTATGTATATATGCTTCTAACAGACTACATAAAAGAATGAATGTTATATATGGTTATAAAACACACCATGTATCTTTTGTGGCGACATATTCTTACTCTTAGTAGAGTTGTGGCATGTAATTTGAGCATTGCGAAACTGGAAATGTGTCTAAATCCTAAGGTAAACATGCAGAATTCAGCTACAAGCCATTGAGAAAAACACAATTAACAGTTCAATGTATTGTTTGTATTTACCTGATACGAAATGTTTTGAGCAGACTCGTTTATACGGGTAGGATGAAGCTGACAGATCTGCTCTGCTTAATCGTGAAAGCCACAACGTTCTCCTTTTCTCCGATAGTTCTTTTGTTCTATCCCCTTGGTTTGTGATTATGGCAGGCAAACAGGTAAAACGACACTTTATCACACCCACCACTGCTCGTACAGAAGCTAATCTTGATCGTTTACACCTCCAACATGGCTGCCGCGTCTGTTACCGGAAGTGGCGTGACGTCCTATAACAACTATCTATTGCATAGTGCAAACAAAAGAGGTGTAGTTCATCTGAGATCAAGCGCTCTCTCTCTTTCCATTGTGTGCAGGACTTTACAAGAGACAGCTGACTAAACATCATTCTACAGACACTCAATTCTAAATGAAAAAACACAAGTGTACACAAAGCAGCTTACAAACCAGGTGCATATCTATGTTCGGGGCAGGTGGGCTGAACCCCAGCAGATGTGGCGCTGTGAGCAAAGTGCATAACTTTTAATGTTAGTTCACCCAAAAAAACCAATTCTGTCATCACTTACCCATCGTCATTTGGTTACAAACCGCTTGTTCATCTTCAGAACACAAATGAAATTTTTTATTATGAAATCTGTGAGATTTCTGTCCTTCCATTGACAGCCTACGCAACTACCATTTTAAAGCCCCAGAAAGGCATAATTCAAGTGGTTTAACCTTAATTTTATGAAGCAACGTGAGTTTTTATACATTTTGTGTCCAGTAATAATTTTTATTTACCACTTCCAAAATATCAAATTTCAATGCATTTTTCGTTGCCTGGAAGCCATTTAATCATTAATTTCCTACGCATAAGTTTAAATTGTAATACTAATGTTATTATACACATTTGTGTTTATCTATTTAATATTCTGTATATATATATTCTGTATATATAGTTCAGAGGCGCTCAGCGCATGCGCTAATGAGCCTCCAGTGGGCGTGAGCGATATATATATATATATATATATATATATATATATATATATATATATATCGCTCACGCCCACTGGAGGCTCATTAGCGCATGCGCTGAGCGCCTCTGAACTAAACTAACCCTCAAACAGAAGCTGCTCTGGATCAGGTTATGTTCAGAGAATGGGTTGCTATGGTTACATACATACATTGACAATTACTTACGGTTTTGGAACAGAAATTTTAATTTCACACTTACTTATACTTATGGTGCACTTACCTGTGGTTGCCACATAACCGGTTTTTCCTAATTTTGGATGTATGCACATTTAAGTTTCATGACAATTATTCTTTTTACTTTTACAAGTAAGAAATCGTGAGTTTCGGTGGCAGTTTAGAAATTACAATTTGAATTTTTTCCTATACACACAAAAAAAGATTCCTACCATTACGATATTATTACGCAAATAAGTATTTTGATTCTGCACTGACGGGACCAGACGCACATCCATCAGCACTGGCTCAAACTTATACCCACTATACTACACACAAACATTTTTAAAATCACAATTAATAAGATGGTGTTATAAACAAATTGCAGTCTAAAATAAATGCAATTACACCAACCTGCTTGAAAAGCAGGAGTTGCATAGTCGCATCTGGCAAACGATGGGATCGTTTTGTCATTCATTTTCAGATATACATTTTTTAATTCTATTAAGTCTTAATCGATCATTCAAAACTAGCCGGCACTGATGAATCGCACAATTGCAAGAAGCGCTGATTTGCTGCTTGACAATACAAATCTCTACCTACCACCTGTCTGGTCATCATAGTATTTGCCTGATCTGTTATGCTATGGTTAAAAACCGATTGCATACACACTCATTCACTCTTGTATTAGAATCTTGTACAGTAGGATGTGTCATAGCGTCATTTTCAGAGACTCACCTAACCAGTGTGGCAACTGGACGCAACTCAGGAAGCACCTGATCATCACGCATCATTTTAAACCTCTCAACTTTTCTAATACAGGTAAGACAAAGTATTCTTTTTTTCAGCAGAAGAGGGATAGATTTATTTTTTGTATTTAAAAAAAAAATCAATCTGTCTTAAATAATACAAAATACTGTGATGAGTTATTGGATGGAAATAGATGTTGTCATAGACTTATGTTGTCATAAATTTAAGGAAGTTTTTGCATTGTATATTAAAAATATCATGCGAATTTCTATGATGACTTAACCCGTTTCTCTCGACAAAAAGTATATTTATCAAAATGAAAGACCAGCATATTGGTAACACTTTACGGTAAGGGTACATTAATTATCATGAATTCATCCATGAACTGTGAGTTTCTGATAAGTCATGAGATATTAACGCGATGAATTCATGATTACGGTAAGGGTACATGAATTATCATAAATTCATCGCGTTAATATCTCATGACTTATCAGAAACTCACAGTTCATGGATGAATTCATGATAATTCATGTACCCTTACCGTAAAGTGTTACCATAACAACAATCAAATAGTGTGTGCATGTGTATGCTGAAAAATACAACTGGTGCAATTGTGATAGCATGTATGTAACTTAGGATATGTTAAACCATTCTGACTGTTTCTGGTTACAACCTTAAAGGGCTCATGATATGATTTTTTTGTTGTTGCACCTTGTCATTGCATAACCTAGAATCTGACCATGATCCTTTGTGGTCTATCCATTGCTCCATACGAGCCAATTTCATAGGGTCCAGTCAAGTATTTGACTTTAAAAGCTGTGTTCCTCCTTGCTATCATGCCTCTTAAAAGAACTGGAGATTTGCATGCTTTGTCGGTTGGCCCTTTGTGCTTGTAATTTGCACACGGTATGCTGAAGGCTTTCCTCCACTCTAGGCTAGGTTATATTCCCAAGGTCTCCACTAATGTGGTCAGGCCAATTGTACTGTAGGCCTTCGGTCTTCCTGCATTCGGAACTCAATCCAGGGCCGACTTAATCTGAGTAACCTGTGTCCAAGCAGAGAATGAGCAAGGGGATAGATGAGTAGTTGAAGCTTTTACACTAGCTTATGGGTTGGCTGGGTTACCCACACCTCTGGCAGTCCGAGCCAACTCAACGAGGAGTATGGCTGCATCAAAAGCCCTTTTGGCTGGAGTCTTCATGTGGGAGGTTTGTGCTGCGGCAGACTGGTCCTCTCTAAACATCCGTGCATTTGTGAGGTTTTATGACCTTGTTTTAGACTTCATACCAGGGGGGAGGATGTTGTCGTCTCAGTACGATCCCACCTGACACTGTATCGATCTACTGCAAAGACCATATGTAGCACAGTCCATGTGTGTTAAATTCCAAAGGATACCTCCCTGCAGGCGTGATGTGTTCTCTGTAGCGTTCCCCTCTTGGGGTATGCAGTGTTTGCTTTCCCTTCGTTAAACCCGGTCCCATCCTCCGTCCCAATGGTACGTTGGGGGGGATCAGGAGGCTTACACAAGGTGCTGAAAGGTCCAGCAATACTGGCGCTTTGGTAGGGATTTCAATTAATCAGTTCAGGTTTTACATAACTTTGAATGCGACTGACTGATAGAGAATGTCGAGGCTACTATTGCTACCTCCATTCCCTGAAAGAATGAATGGAAGCATTATGACACTGAACAGTCAAGACATGCTTCCTTATAGACCCGCTCCACGGGGAAGGTAACCCAGATTACTAACATGACCAAGACAATATCTCATGTCATGACCCATTTAGTTACCCTTATTTTCCCACATATAACCCACATACTGCTCCTGTCGTTATACCAGATTTTACAAACCCCGCAGTTGGGGTGCGGGTTATATAATGTGTGACGGGTGGAGCCAACGACAGACCACAGTGGGAGTGGTGATAAGCCCCAGTTTATTCAAACAAAATAGTGTCCAAAAACAAATTGAAAGTAAAATAAAGTGTCCAAATAAACAGGGGACCTGGTGCCCTCGTTGTGCAAAATGTTCTGTGAAGGAGGGGAAGTGAGAAGGAGGATGGGTCCAGGAGAGGGGCGGGGTCCGACGGTTACATGCACCTCTCCCTTGTCCGTTGCGCGGAAGACGGCGGCATCATGTCCGGCATCATCCTCTTCCGACGCCGGAGCTGCAGGGAAATAGCGGCCCGGCATCCTTGCCCGTCAGCCGCGTTACGAGTGTTCGAACTGCCGTCTCCCTTAATGAACCCACGAGGACACCAGCGTGCATGCACGGGGAAGGACCCACCTCCTGAGGAGAAGCGCGCGCGTCATTTATTAGCGGCGGTGGTAAGGCTTCAAGAAACGCAGGTGTGCCCCACCACACGCCGCCAATACGAGTGACGGGGCGGAGTCAAGATTAGGGGAAGGCAGCCGTTCCGTCACAAAGGGCGTATCACAAATTTTTTACACGTAATAATATTTCAATATATATTTTGCAGTATATATATATATATTCTTTCTGTTTTTCTTTCTTGCGAGGGTTGTTGTTTCTGCCGCTTGTACGGTCACTCTGACAGCTGGCGCTGACAGGCTGTCTGACCTGTCAATCATGCAAGAAGACGTGATTGGCTGTGCTGCCACGCTTCTTAAAGGGTCCATATGTGTTAAATTCCAAAGGATACCTCCCTGCACAGCGAAGCGGGAGAGACTGCTTTTTCTTTTTGTGTTTGTTTTCTTATTGTTTGAATTTCAAGCACTGTGTACGGAGCCTGACCAGATATGGATAATTGACATCATGCGAGAACTTACACAAAAAAAGTTCATCAACCTATGGGTGCAGGTTATATAAAGGTGCGGGTTATACCAACAATTTTTTTACCCAAAACCCATGGGCTACATGGGGGTGCGGGTTATCTGCGTCTGCGGGTTATATGCGGGGGAAACGAGGTATATTAAATGAGTGCAGCTGCCTGACAGATAATTATATAGACAATTATATATAATTATATAGACAGATAATTATATTAACAATAAGACACAAACCAGATATTAAAATGCAAATGAGGAAGAGAAAAAATACAGTAATACCTCGGTTTACAAGTTTAATTCGTTCCAAGAGCGAGCTCGTAAACCAAAATGCTCGTACACCAAAACAAATTTCCCCATAAGAATGCACTAAAAATCAATTAATTCGTTCCACATGACCACAAATGCCCATTTTAAATATTTTTTTGGTTTTACCCTATTAATTGCAGTTAAAATTGTAACCATTCATATAAATACTAATTAATAACTGACAATTAAACTATAAAAATAATTGACAATTTACTGTAATGCACTTCAGGTTTGAGCAGCCTGCTTGGAGGAGAGAGAGGAGGGAGGAGGGGGGAGCGGGGAAAGCAAGGATGAAAGCAAGTGAGGGAATTTATTATAATAGTGCAGAAAACAAACGAAGTGATAATCCAGAGTTAAAGTAGTGGAACATGGGAGCCGCGAACGAAAGAATTCACGGAAGCCGCGAGAGAACGAACCCGCCGGAGCCGCGAACGAACGAATTCGTTTGTCCGCGGCTCTCGCGAGTTCGTTCGTTCGGGGCTCCTGCGAATTCGTTCTCCCACGGGATCTTTCGATCACGGCTCCGGCGAATTCGTTTATGCGTGGGATCCGGGAAAGCGGGGAGATTCGTTCGTTCGTTCGGGGCTCCTGCGAATTCGTTCTCCCACGGGATCTTTCGATCACGGCTCCGGCGAGTTCGTTTATGCGTGGGATCCGGGAAAGCGGGGAGATAGGCAGATGATATGAGAAGCAGGTGTTCAGTGACCACACACACATATACACACTCAAGCAGAACTAGGAGACACTGAATTCATGAACCGTGACAGTTACTGCTTAGAGGTACTGTACGTGTATATTTCACTACGTGAACAATAGCGATCACAATTAATTCATGTTAATTATATGAGGTAAAAACTTCTGTAAATCACTTATAAAAGTATCACTGTGGTGAATGATACAGCCAATGAATGAGTTAAGGGGTTATAAAGGGGTTGGAACCTCCTGACTGTGTTATGAGAGGCTGTCATTAGGATATTTCATGTAAAAATGCGCACAAGGATGCTGAGCTTTTGGACTTTCCACACAAAACTGCGCATGGGTGAGGAAAATTTTTTTCTCGTACACCGATACAATGCTCGTACACCGATTTGCTTGTATACCAAGTCGCTCTTAAACAGAGGTATTACTGTATATGTAATAGTTAACATTTTGTCTATAAATAAACATTAGACTTACAGACAGACTGGAACATTTTCCCTTACAAATCTAGATGACCATTTATATATTTTAAAGACAATTTTATAAAGTTTTAACCCAGTTGTTGATCCATTCTCTATTTTCTCCCCTGCTTTAGTGAATGTCAACAAACACAATTATGTCAACGACTCCTTTCAAACCCACTCGGAGAATAATAATTGCCCTGATTTTATTAACATGTTTTACATTATATATGTTATACCTCATACCACTGGGATTCAAATATTCATCCATAAACTTGTTCAAATGCCCTGCTGCTCAAGACCAGATCAATAACATCAGCCCAGAAACATGCCTCAGTGTTCTTAAGATGCAGAACTCCACCTGCGCTGTGAATCTCACCGTGGATGAACTCCTGATGACAATATCTGCATTAAAATCTTTGCCTACTGCTGAGAAAGAAGAAACAGAAACCATTATGTTGATCTGGATGTGGCCTTTTGGTAGTAACTTTGGCCTTGGTCCCTGCCGTTCAGCTTTCAATATCCATGGCTGTCGTTTAACAGATGACAGAAGCCTGTTTAACCAAGCACACGGAGTTTTGTTTCATCATGTAGATATCAGTATGGATTTATCCAACATGCCGAAACTTCCACGACCCGCTTTCCAGAAGTGGGTATGGTGGAATATGGAGTCTCCAACAAATTCAGGTCAAATTCCTCTACTAAAGGATCTGTTTAATCTGACTTCAAGTTACCGTCGGGATTCAGATATTCCAGTACCTTACGGTTGGCTCTCAGAGACCACAGAGAAAGAAAAAAATTATACTATCCCAAAGAAGGATAAACTAGTTTGCTGGGTAGTAAGTAACTATAATCCAAGCTATAAGCGTTCACAATACTTTACTGAGTTAGTGAAACACATTGAAGTGGAAGCCCATGGAAGACACTTCAACAATCGAATTAATGATGATGAATATTTAAATTTGGTGTCCCGATGCAAATTCTACTTGTCGTTTGAGAATTCCATTCATAAAGACTACATGACTGAGAAGCTGTTCAGACCTCTAGAGCTCGGTACTGTTCCTGTCGTTCTTGGCCCGCCGAGAGAGAACTATGAGCAGTTCATACCAAGTGAATCCTTCATCCATGTGGATGACTTCCCATCCCCAAAAGAACTGGCTGATCATCTGAAACTCTTGGACCAAAACGAGGACCTGTACAGACAGTACTTCACCTGGAGAAAGCATTTTGCTTCAAAATGTACATCATTCGGTCTTGAACATGCCTGTCGGAGTTGTGATCACATTAGAAGGAATAAGCACTACAAAGTGGTCAAAGATCTCAACAGCTGGTACTGGGGTTAGAGGGTCATTTGAAGACAAATGTTTTATGTAGTGGTAATAGGTCATGAGCAAACTATTATGAATTATAAAATTATGTTCTTTTATATCTGTTTGAAGCAAGTATTTAAAAAGATAATAGATATTTTTATTTAAAAAAATTCTGCAGGTTAAATATATGTAAAAGCTGTTTTGTTTTGAAACATTTGTCAGGTTTTTGTCCTTAAAATGCTCTTGGGTGGTCAGGCATTTCTTACGCATCTCATCCCAAGTTGCTGTTTCTAGTTCCAAAACGTAATTTTAGAGCTAATGCAGTTACTGGAGAGAGACTGATATAATATATCGAGGATATAATGATCATATAATGATTAACTGTACAATTGCATGATACGACACATTAAATCATTTCATGAACTGATATCATTTTAATATTCCCCTCACATTAAAGTGCTAAAATATGGTTAATACCTTTAAAGCATACTGATAACCTCAATAATAATACAGGTTAAAACAGAAAGCCACATGATGAATCAAAGTGTTTTCACGCATGTTTGTATATTCATTGTTTCTTGATTTGTTTACACTTCTTTAACTCATCATGGGTTCATCCGGTGTCTCTGTCGATGCCCCACTGTAAATATAAAAGATGCATGTTGAATCCTGATTTTCTCTGATTTTTTTATTTTTATCTAGACTCAAATTATTGATGCTGTTACCATGCTTTATTCTTTGTTAGTTTAAGTTATTTACCAGTAGTTAAAATATTGGGATATTTTAACCCAATGGACAAACCCAACTCTTGGGTTTAATATTTATTTAAGCAAATGTATCCCATTGGCCTGCTTTGTCTATACTGTATTTGACCCAAATTTGGTGTGTGATGTCACGTGACATACATTGCACTTCACAGTCTATTTTGATGTAGTAGACCTACTAGAAGTTTTTGCTTTAGTGTAGATGATTTAGAGCGATTCGCGATTGTTGACCGGGGGGGGGGGGGGGGGGGGGTCGCGATGCGCACTGTTGCCAACTATAGCGACTATATTTAGCGACTTTTCAGACTACCCTAGCGACAAATTTTCCAAAAAGTGACTAGCGACAAATCTAGCGACTTTATCTGGAGTTATTGGCGACTTTTGGTGACTTTATGAAGTGAAAGCACATATTGTTCTTACTCTTCTCAATGAGCATCGAGCGCTGCCATGGGCCCCAACCCCATCCCAAAGCACTCACAGTCCCCAGTCCTCGCGCAGCATCCGCTCCCAGATGCAGGCAGAGCAAGAGATCTTCACTCCTCCACATGCAAATGAATCGCGCATGTGCGGGAAGCCGGAGCTGGCTGATCCCGCCATGGCAGCACGGGATATAAAATGGTCTAAAAATAATTAAATCACTGCACAAATATCACATACTCTCAGACACATACTCTCGTCCACTGTGTGTGTGCGCCTGTCTGAGACACAAGCTAACTAGCTGGCTTGCTTATCATGTCTCAGTCAAAACTGTACACCCAAAAATACAGGAAGGAGTGGGAATCAAACCCTGAATTCTAAAAGCCGTTTATTGGTGATAATAGACAGGCATTCTTGTTGAGAAAGCACACTAGGCATGCAGAACGCAAGAAAGTATGCAATCTAGTACAGAGTGATGACGTCACGAATATGCTAATTTACGCATGACGTCACCTAGTGACATTTAGCAAATTTTTGGCCAGCCTTTAGCGACTTTCCTTTGAAAATAGTTGGCAACACTGGCGATGCGCGATTGTCGACACACGCCTACTCCACTGCCGCTTGCAGCCGCGACAGAATGACATCACAGGGAAATGTAAAATGAAGGAGGTTTAATACAAGTTCGGCGAGTTATTATTAGACTATAATTTTTTACAACTCTCGGCGCCTCCCCTGGCATGCTCTGGCGCCCCCAGGGGAGGCACGCCCCACACTTTGAAAACCCCTGATTTAGAGTATGTGATTTAGAGTTCAGCACGCTGAAGATGTTGATCACATACTTTAGTTAGAAGGGTTTGGTTTTATTTAGATCTTTGATTTAGCAATGCTTGTGTTCTCCTCGTTATTTCATAGGTGAATTTCATCTGTTTGTATTTTCTCAAAGTTGTATCTTTATTATTATTATGATTATTTATTATATCTTTATTATTGTTAATTATTAATATATTTCGAACACCACCTTTTAAAGTCTATTTTCCTGTTATATTGGGAGTAAATTAATCTTTATGTGTGTTGTGACCGTTTACGCTGTGAGTGAAATTGCAATGTTGGAGAATATAATTAAAGGTTTGTATCAAGAATCGAAGGTGGTTTTTATCGTATACTGGTAAATCTTGCATCGGCTGTCGGAATGGTTGACGACTGCCCAGATGTTACAAGGAAATGAAAGAAAACTCGAGGCGAATAAACTGGTCACACAAGCTTTATGGGTTTTGTACCAGCACACTCTTCTCAAACATGTAAAGAGTGTAAGTACAAACCAGGAAAAAGAAACACTCTAACAAACATCAGAAGGAAAATAGAAACAGTAGATTATGCTATATAACAGTCAGCGGTAGAGCGGCCATCTCTCTCCTCACTCAAACACACTCTCCTCCCGCGCGCGCTCACACCAGAACAGCGCGCACACAACAACACACGCCATCTTAAAGGTATATTCCGTACATAGACAAAAAGTAGCCGTTACAATCTCTGCTGTTAGTTGGTGCACTTATGCCTTTTGTTGTTAGCAAACATATACAGTGTATGTAATTTTTTATAGCATGCCAATTGCTTCATCAAACAAATCGCCATATTGGCTTTCTCGATCCTCGTTTATCTCGATGCAGTTTTGCAACCGCCGAGGCCGTCGACATAACCGGGTTCCACTGTATTTTGATTCTGCACTGACGGGACCGGACACACATCCATCAGCACTGGCTCAAACTTATACCCACTATACTACACACAAACATTTTTAAAATCACAATTAATAAGATGGTGTTATAAACAAATTGCAGTCTAAAATAAATGCAATTACACCAACCTGCTTGAAAAGCGGGAGTTGCATAGTCGCATCTGGCAAACGATGGGACCGATTTGTCATTTATTTTCAGATATCCATTTTTATTGCACGATTGAACAAAATTAAGGTTTCCTTCTTTTAAATATTTTATTAGAATTAGCATCCCATTTTATTTAATTGAATATGTATTGGCTTTTCTGGGTGGGAAGGCCTGTACCAGCCATTATTAGGTATTCGGCTTCGGACAAATGCCTAATAAGAGTATTGGTAGACTTTTTATTGGTAGTTTTGACTCAGGAATTTGTTGATTTACTTTTGCAAAGCTCTGATTTCTGAGAGACACACCAAGAGGCAACAATTGAAACATTATTTAATTCATACAGTACACACTCTTTCACTCTTGTATTAGAATCTTGTACAGTAGGATGTATCATAGCGTCATTTTCAGAGACTCACCTAACCAGTGTGGCAACTGGACGCAACTCAGGAAGCATCTGATCATCACGCATCATTTTAAAGCTCTCAACTTTTCTAATACAGGTAAGACAAAGTTTTTTTTTAGTTTTCTGTTTTAACCTGTATAATTATTGAGGTTATCAGTATGCTTTAAAGGTATTTAAGAGGGATAGATATATTTATGTATTTAAAAAAATAAAAATAAATCTGTCTTAAATAATACAAAATACTGTGATGAGTTATTGGATGGAAATAGATGTTGTCATAGACTTATGTTGTCATAAATTGAAGGATGTTATTTGCAGTGTACATGAAATATATCAAGCGCATTTCTATGATAACTTAACCCGTTTCTTTCGGCAAATTGCATATTTATCATAATGTAAGACCAGGATATTTTTATTCTATTCAGATTTATAGCCGGGGGTGGGGGGGGGTAGCAATACTGGTGCTTTGGTAGGGATCTCAATTCGTCAGTTCAGTTTTGACAACTTTGAATGCGACTGACTGATAGGGAAAGTCGAGGTTACTATTGCTACCTCCATTCCCTGAAAGAATGAATGGAAACATTATGACACTGAACCGTCACGCCATACTTCCTCATAGACCTGCTCCACAAGGAAGAGAACACTATGCAAATCTCGCATGCCAATGTGCATTGAATCGTTTAGTTACTCTCAAAGATGATTGGTCTCTCAGGCGTGATCCCAATCTCAGTCCTGACTTTACTTTTCTGTTCCCTCCTTCAGGGAACGGGTGTTAGAATAGTAACCCAGATTACTAACGTGACCAAGACAATATCTCATGTCATGACCCTTTTAGTTATATTAAATGAGTGCAGCTGCCTGATAGATAATTCTATAGATTAACAATGAAGACAGAAACCAGATATTAAAATGCAAATGAGCAAGAGAAAAATATATACAGTATTTAATAATTAACATTTTATCTATAAATAAACATTAGACTGACAGACAGACTGGAACATTTTGTCTTACAAATCTACGTGACCATTTATATATTTTAAAGCCAATTTTATAATGTTTTAACCCAGTTGTTGATCCATTCTCTATTTTCTCCCCTGCTTTAGTGAACGTCAACAAACAATTATGTCAACGACTCCTTCCAAACCCACTCGGAGCATAATAATTGCCCTGATTTTATTGACATGTTTTATATTATATCTGTTATACCTCATACCACCGGGATTCAAATATTCATCCATAAACTTGTTCAAATGCCCTGCTGCTCAAGACCAGATCAATAACATCAGCCCAGAAACATGCCTCAGTGTTCTTAAGATGCAGAACTCCACGTGCGCTGTGAATCTCACCGTGGATGAACTCCTGATGACAAAATCTACACCAACACCCTTGACTACTGCTGAGAAAGAAGAAACAGAAACCATTATGTTGATCTGGATGTGGCCTTTTGGTAGTAACTTTGGCCTTGGTCCCTGCAGTTCAGCTTTCAATATCCATGGCTGTCGTTTAACAGATGACAGAAGCCTGTTTAACCAAGCACACGGAGTTTTGTTTCATCATAGAGATATCAGTATGGATTTATCCAACATGCCAAAACTTCCACGACCTGCTTTCCAGAAGTGGGTATGGTGGAATATGGAGTCTCCAACAAATTCAGGTCAAATTCCTCTACTAAAGGATCTGTTTAATCTGACTTCAAGTTACCGTCGGGATTCAGATATTCCAGTACCTTACGGTTGGCTCTCAGAGACCACAGAGAAAGAAAAAAATTATACTATCCCAAAGAAGGATAAACTAGTTTGCTGGGTAGTAAGTAACTATAATCCAAGCTATAAGCGTTCACAATACTTTACTGAGTTAGTGAAATACATTGAAGTGGAAGCCCATGGAAGACACTTCAACAATCGAATTAATGATGATGAATATTTAGATTTGATGTCCCGATGCAAATTCTACTTGTCGTTTGAGAATTCCATTCATAAAGACTACATGACTGAGAAGCTGTTCATCCCTCTAGAGCTCGGTACTGTTCCTGTCGTTCTTGGCCCGCCGAGAGAAAACTATGAGCAGTTCATACCAAGTGAATCCTTCATCCATGTGGATGACTTCCCATCCCCAAAAGAACTGGCTGATCATCTGAAACTCTTGGACCAAAACGAGGACCTGTACAGACAGTACTTCACCTGGAGAAAGCATTTTGCTTCAAAATGTACATCATTCGGTCTTGAACATGCCTGTCGGAGTTGTGATCACATTAGAAAGAATAAGCACTACAAAGTGGTCAAAGATCTCAACAGCTGGTACTGGGGTTAGAGGGTCATTTGAAGACAAATGTTTTATGTAGTGGTAATAAGTCAGTTTATTATCAATTTTAGAGCTAATGCAGTTACTGGAGAGAGACTGATTTAACATATCAAGGATATAATGATTCTATTTAACGATTAACTGTACAATTGCATGATACGACACATTAAATCATTTCATGAACTGATATAATTTTAATATTCCCCTCACATTAAAGTGCTAAAATATGGTTAATACCTTTAAATACCTGATAATCTCAATAATTATACAGGTTAAAACAGAAAAACACATGATGAATCAAAGTGTTTTCACGTATGTTTGTATATTCATTGTTCTTGATTTCCACTAGATCTTGATTAGCTTACACTTTAACTCATCGTGATCCGGTGTCTCTGTCGATGCCCCACTATATATTTAAAAGGTGCATGTTGCATTCCTTTTTTCTCTTTATTTTTTTAATCTAGCCTCAAATTATTATTGATACTGTTAACTAGGGATGTGCGAGTATAGTCGACACCGAAAACACTAGTCGACTACACGAGAAAAAAAACAAGATTTTATTGTTCAAATGACGTTTTAATCGTACATGTAACCCTCTGACGTGTGCAATCACACGTGGGATTAGAACGTTCCGTGCGTCTCGGGATCAATTGCTAAATTCAAACGTGTTTTCACGCCTTGGCGGTCGCGCTCAGTATTTGTCATATATCACAGCTATCCGTTCAATTATAAACTGACAAGGTGTTTTATTCATATCAGATACACATTGCATTGGTAACTATAAACTTCATATTCTTCTCCCACCTCACCGGACACTTACTGTCATGTATTTCGAGATAAGTGACTGAATTTATGTGTTGTAAATTCGACAGATTAGATTCTCTGAACTGCGGCACCCGTGTCTGTCACCATACCCGTCACCTGGCACCCGTGTTGCGGCTGCGGTGTGTCAGGTGACAGGTATGACAAAAAGGAGAAACTATATCAGTGAGAATATTATAAAATATAATAAAACAGTAACTTAAAACATTTGAAAAAAATCTGAGCAGAAACTAAACCTTTACCGCAGATCTCCCATACGTTTTGTTTATATCTGTCGCAACAGGTTTAATACTGAAAGACGAGCAAGGTGTGGGAGTATTTTAAAGTAGGAGGAGACAGAAAAGTGTTTTATAAACTGTTATGTCAAACTGACATATAATGATTCCACTGGATCCGAGCATAGCCTTATATTAAATCACAGACACGGAAATGTTTGGAGAGACGAGCCGAAACAGCCACATCATCGCATCATTTACTACAACTGTGATCACGTTCAGCTGAAATAAATATATAGATCAGTGGTTCTTAACCTTGTTGGAGGTACTGAACCCCACCAGTTTCATATGCGCATTCACCGAACCCTTCTTAATTGGAAAAATAAAATGATTTTTTTCAAATTTAAAACATAAGTAGTGGAACCCACCTATCTCGACCTCAGTTATTTTGACGTTTTTGAAGTGGAACTGCCAAACTCCTTATTTTTCGTAGCATTTTCTTATCGGCTATGGCGATTCCCGAACCCTGATATCTTGAGCAAAAAAGAGGGACAAAGTCGCCACTTAACATCGCCACTTATCTCGATCCCTGTGACTAATGATAGTACCGAGTTCACTGCGCATGCGCTGAGTTCATGTTGCACGAGCATCACGGTCTGTACGGTCACTCACTCCAATGACGCTTCCCTCATTCTTGCGGCGCAGTGCCGTGCAGCCACGAAACCATAGTAACCGCGTGTGCAATATTTTCAGAACTGTGTCCAAGCGAAATTACTGTGTTATGAGCGAATGTGCTTATGTGTGTTGTGACTGTGTTTACTCTGTGAGCGAAATTTTGTTTGCAATGTTGGAGAATATAATTAAAGGTTTGTATCGAGAATCGAAGGTGGTTTTTATCGTATACTGGTAAATCATGCACTGGCTATCAGAGTGGTTGACGACTGCCCAGATTACGGCTTTATTAGATGGGTTTCACACTCTTCTCAAACATGTAAAGAGCGTAAGTACAAACCAGGAAATAGAAAACACTCCAACACACATCACAAATAAAAGAAGGAAAATAGAAACTTATGTTATAGAAACTATAGATTATGCTATATAACAGTCAGCGGTAGAGCGGCCATCTCTCTCATCACACAAAAACACTTCAAACACAAAAAAGTGGCCGTTACAATCTCTGCTGTTAGTTGGTGCACATATGCCTTTTGTTGTTAGCAAACATATACAGTGTATGTACATTTTTATAGCATGCCGATTGCGTCATCAAACAAATCGCCATATTGGCTTTTGGTTTTCTTGACTCCAGAAGGAAAAGCGCGCCGCGGAAATGTGACCTTATTACTAACGGCATTACTTTTAGACCAGTGGACTAGTCGGTTACAAAATTTTCATTTAAACGACTAATTAGTCGAAAAGCACATCCCCACTGTTAACATGTTTTATTCTTTGTTAGTTTAAGTTATTTAGTTAAAATATTGGGATAAATTCAAGAGTTGACAAATCCAACTCTTGGGTTTAATATTTAATTTAAGCAAATGTATCCCATTGGCCTGCTTTGTCTATACTGTATTTGACCCAAATTTGGTGTGTGATGTCACGTGGCAGTAACCACCTTTGATGTAAGTAAACATATTTCTCTCGTACCACAATTTCGAGAAGCAGAAGTCGACTCTTATTTTGGTGTATTCGAACGAATTGCATCCGCACTGAATTGGTCTAGGGAAGTCTGGCCTTTACTTTTGCAATGCAAGTTAACAGGCAAAGCTCAGGAGGTCTGTGCAACCTTATCCTTAGAGGATAGCTTGAACTATGATATCATGAAAGCTGCAATCTTGCGTGCTTATGAGTTAGTGCCAGAAGCATACAGACAACGGTTTAGGGGTCATAAAAAGAATTCTAGCCAATCGTTCGTCGAGTTCACCAGAGAAAAAGGCGTTTTGTTTGACAAATGGTGTGCCTCGAGTAAGGTAACAGATTTTAAAACCTTGCGAGAGCTACTTCTTGTGGAGGAATTTAAAAACTGTGTTCCTGAACGTGTTGTTGTTTATTTAAATGAACAAAAAGTGAGTTCTTTATCTCAAGCGTCTGTTTGTGCTGATGAATTCGCGCTGACACATAAGAACGTTTTTACTACCGTCCGTTCTGATAAAACTGCATCTGTCCCTTTGGTTAATCAGTCACGACCCAAAACAACTTTTCCGAAGCCAAAGGAAGACAGAGAATGTTTTTATTGCCATAAGTTTGGTCATTTAATTGCTGAGTGTCAAGTGTTGAAACGAAAGCAACAGAATTCGGTGACTAAAAGTGTTGGTTTTGTGAAAGCTGTCAACGATGACAATGTTGAGCGTGAGGATAAGCTAGATGCTAGCTATGAACCGTTTGTGACCGAAGGGTTAATGTCTATTACGGATAAGTCTGCAGAACAGATCAAAATCAAAATACTCCGTGACACTGGTACTACCCAGTCGTTCGTAGTTGCAGGTGTACTGCCGTTTTCTGAGCAAACCTTCTGTGGCAGTAATGTGTTGGTACAAGGCATCGAGATGGGTTGCGTTAAAGTTCCGTTACATCAGGTGCATTTGCAGTCTGATTTATGTACAGGATTGGTTAAAGTAGGTGTTCGTGAATGTTTGCCTGTGAAAGGGGTAGATTTTATTCTCGGCAATGATCTGGCTGGAGGAAAGGTTTTTCCTATTTTGGAGGTTTTTGATAACCCTGTGATTGATCAGGCCGATGAGTTAACTGAAAGATACCCTGAAATCTTTCCGGTCTGTGCCGTTACCAGAGCTCAAGCTAAGAAAGAAGTTTTTGATTTGTCAAACTCTTTTATTGCACCTATATTTACCACCGACGTTTTACCATCAGTCGAAGATAAAGCTATTGACGAATCCTCTCCTGTCAGTTTGCACTGTCTAAAACTACCTGTGACACGTGAGAAAATAATTTCTGCACAAAAAGCCGATTCGTCTTTACGAAAATGTTTCTCTGCAGTTGTTTCCCTGGAGGAAGCACAGAAAAGAAAATCTGCGTATTTTGTTGACAAGGATTTGTTAATGCGTAATTGGTGTCCCGATGTTAAGGATGATTCTGAATGGAGTGTTGTGTATCAAGTTGTCATTCCTTCGTGTTACCGACAACACGTTTTATCTTTAGTTCATGATCACGATCTGTCTGGACATCTTGGGATTACGAAAACGTATAATCGCATTTTGAGGCATTTCTTTTGGCCGCGGCTAAAAACTGATGTCGCTCATTTCTGTCGTACTTGTCACACTTGTCAGATCACTGGAAAGCCGAATCAGATAATTCCACCTGCGCCACTTATTCCTATTCCAGTGGTAGGAGAACCGTTTGAGCATGTTATTATTGATTGTGTTGGACCTTTACCTCGAACGAAAAATGGTAATCAGTTTCTCTTGACAATTATGTGTAGTGCTACGCGTTTCCCTGAAGCGATTCCATTGAGAAAGATTACAGCACCAGTGGTTATTAAAGCACTTGTGAAATTTTTCTCCACCTTTGGCTTACCAAAGATTGTACAAAGCGATCAAGGCAGTAATTTTCTATCAAAGCTTTTTTCACAAGTGATGACTACTTTGAATATTTCTCACAGGGTTGCGAGTGCCTACCATCCAGAGAGTCAAGGTGCTCTTGAACGTTTCCATCAAACATTGAAGGCGATGCTTAAAAAGTATTGTTTGGATACGAGTAAAGAGTGGGACGAAGGGGTACCATTAGTTCTATTTGCTGCTAGAGAGGCTGTGCAGGAAAGTCTTGGCTTTAGTCCTGCCGAGCTTGTATTCGGACATGCTGTCCGAGGTCCTCTCAAGATGTTGAAGGAGAAAATTCTGTCCACTGAATTGAGTACTAAGACGAATGTGTTGGATTATGTAAGTAAATTTCGTGAGCGCTTGCATAAAGCATGTTCTGTGGCGAGAGAATCACTAGCTAACGCACAAGAAACTATGAAGCATCACTTTGATCGTAAATCCGTACAGCGCTATTTTCAAGAAGGAGATCAAGTGTTGGTTTTACTCCCTGTTGTAGGCTCTTCTCTATCTGCACGATTCTCAGGTCCCTACAACGTTCTGAGGAAGTTGAGTGACACTGACTATGTTGTTTGTACGCCTGACAGAAAGAGAAAGTCTCGTGTGTGTCATGTGAATATGTTGAAGGCATATCACAAGAGAGAGTCACCTCATGTAGAAGTTCCAGCTCTTTCAACCTCTGTTCCAGAGACTTTAGCTACCGTCTGTAGTGGAATGACTGTTACCTGTGCTGATGTTGAGGACGATGGCATAGTGTTCCGTCATACCCATCACCAATGTGCTAGACTAAAGAATTCTGAGGTATTAAGCGAATTGCCAGCTCACTTAAATCACTTATCTGATGAACAGCGCAATGACATCATGCATTTGATTAACAAATTCCCGAATCTGTTTAATGATGTTCCTTCCCGTACTACTGTTTTAGAGCATGATATTAATGTGGGTGATGCCGCTCCATTAAAGCAACATGCGTGAATGTCGGTGAATGTCACAAAGAGAGCTGTCATGAGAGATGAAGTTGACTATTTGCTGAAGAATGGTCTTGCGAAATACAGTTGTAGTCCCTGGAGTTCACCATGCTTATTAGTTCCGAAGAGTGATGGCACAGTTCGGTTTTGTACTGATTACCGAAAGGTAAATGCGGTTACCATTGCAGATTGTTTTCCGTTGCCACGCATGGAAGATTGCGTTGACAACCTTGGTACTGCTCGTTATGTCAGTAAATTAGATTTGTTAAAGGGTTACTGGCAAGTGCCCCTTACTTCTCGTGCATCTGACATATCCGCATTTGTGACTCCCGACAATTTCGCACAATATTCCGTTATGGCTTTTGGTATGCGCAATGCTCCCGCTACTTTTCAGCGACTCATTAGTATTGTTCTTTTGGGTGTTCCGAATTGCAATGTGTATTTAGATGACCTAGTTGTGTACTCCACAGACTGGTCAGAACATGTTTCACTGTTAAACACAGTATTCGAGCGCCTCGCTAAAGCATCACTGACCCTGAATTTGGCCAAATGTGAATTTGCTCAAGCAACTATCACATATCTCGGTAAGGAGGTTGGTCAAGGTCAAGTGCGTCCGATAGACGCGAAAGTAACTGCCATATCCGAGTTCCCCATTCCAACTACTCGACGAGAACTTCGTAGGTTTTTAGGCATGGCTGGTTACTACCACAGTTTTTGTAAGAACTTTTCTGTAATTGCACAACCTTTGACATCTCTCCTTAGCCCATCCCATCAGTTTCGGTGGTCTGACGAATGCCAGCATGCATTTGTCTCGATTAAAGCTCTTCTGTGTAGTGCTCCTGTTCTGAAGGCACCTGATCTGTCTTCTGAATTTAAGCTAGAGGTGGATGCTAGTGCGGTTGGTGCCGGAGCTGTACTCTTGCAGGAGGATGCGAACGGAGTTGATCATCCCATTTGCTACTTTTCCCGTAAGTTCAACAAGCATCAACTAAATTATTCGACAATTGAGAAGGAGGCATTAGCACTGCTGTTTATGTTGGCTCTAGTTACCGTCCTGTTATTGTGTTCACAGATCACAATCCGTTGGTTTTTCTATCACGTATGTACAACCAGAATCAACGCTTAATGCGCTGGACTTTGATTGCACAAAACTACAATTTAGTGATCAAGCATAAGAAAGGTGTGGAGAATGTGTTTGCCGATACTCTTTCCCGAGGGTAATTGTAATATTCTACTGTGAGACAAATATATGTAATTTCATATAGTTTGCTTTTAAGGGTGGGAGTGTTACGTGCTGTGAATGTTTCTTTTTGAAGCTACTTTTGTTCTCCACCTATCCTTCCTATTAGGTCTTTGCTGATTGGAGGACACAACTGCCAATCTTCATCAGTGATGTCATCTGGGCAGCCAATCAAGCGCCGCCCTGCTGATATAAAACTTCCCTGCTCACCATGATCAGCAGCTAGCAGCTCAAGCTCAGAGTGTGTGTGGTGTGTTTGGTTTTGAGTTTGTTGTTAACTTCTGTTAATATTTTGAATATACTTTGTATATTATTTGTGGTTCAACATTTGTACTCGTTTGTGACAGCCTTAAAGCAAAGGTTGTTTTTGAGTACTGTTCACTTAATCCTTTCTGGGGACAAGGAACAGGAAAGCATGTCGTGCGACATACATATCGCCCGTAGCTAACAAATGTTAGAAACACCAGGTAAGTGGTGAGTGCCACTTTTGTATTTTTCGGTTATTAGTCAGTATAGTTTAGTCTGGGCGCCGGACGCGCTGAAGACTTCGGGTTTAATTTTCACATTTTGTTTTGGTTAGTCAGATTAGAGGGTTTTGGGAATTTAGTTTACCAACTGTTTTGTTTTATTCCTTTCTTTGATTTGGCGCCACCTTCGTTCATTGATCCCCATTAGTTGCTTGTTATTTCTCTTTTCTTTAATTACTTTACACACTGTACATGGTACACCCATTTAGTGGCTTCGGCTTTATGGTAATAAACTAATTGAACTGCAAATTTGTGACCTGGTCTTTTCTACTGCTCACTCCAAAGTAGTATTTTAAAACTAAATGTTATGTCCTACCCTAGACAGCTAAAGGTTCGTAACAGTTGTTGTGGTGCACGCGAGATTGATGTTGGGTCCGCCAAAGGTGCAGCCGCTCAAGAACCGGTCCGCGAATTCGTTCCGCGGCCCGGTACCACTTCGTCCGCGGACCGGGGGTTGGGGACCACTGATTTAGAGTTCAGCACGCTGAAGATGTTGATCACATACTTTAGTTAGAAGGGTTTGGTTTTATTTAGTTCTTTGATTTGGCAATGCTTGTGTTCTCCTCGTTATTTCATTGGTGAATCTGTTTGTGTTTTCTCTTTATTATTACTCTGATTATTTATTATATCTTTATTATTGTTAATTATTAATATGTTTTGAACACCACCTTTAAAGTCTATTTTCCTGTTACATTGGGAGTAAATAAATTATTTTTGTTTGTTTGAGCTTGTTGTAGGTTTCTCCTGAATTGAATAGGGTCTGGGTCATAACAAACAAGCTGAGAGATGTATATACATTAATATAAATGAGCACACATGATTACAAAATACCATCATAATAACAGAGAGAAAAAAAACTCCATCGGAAGTGGCAAAGTCACACAGTCTGTGAGGACACATTGTTAATTTGTTGGGGGGGGGGGTCTATGTCAGGCAGGAAATTAAAGAAGTAATCTCAAATATGACATCATTTGAAAAATGCAAGTATCGACTTTACACGGCTGCTTGCACTAATGCTAACCGAGACAAATGTATGCTATTATTAGGTGCATATCCAAGTATTTGTGGGGAATGTTGCATGGAGTTAAAATGGGTAATGCTCCTTTAAGGATGTTGAGTAAGGGGGGGAAGAGAAAACTAGGGTGTTAATTGTCACTTGCTGTTTATTGACATGTTCAAGGTTGGATGTTTTTGCAAGAAAATGTATTAAAAATTAAAAAAAGAGTTTTCCATATGTATTCCTGCAGCTTTGTGCCAGAAGCAAGTGTATTCCCGGCAGGTGCAGAGCAGAATTTTCAAACAGAACATGGAACAACAGCTCATAGTCAGAGTAGCAAGAACCAAAGAAGTAACAACAGGGATGAAGGAAACTAAATTTTACTAGCAGAAGGGAAACTCCAAAGATAAATATGCCACAACATTCACCAGTCTCCACGCTTGAGCCGCTCGTCCTGGGTCATGTGGAGGACCTGTCATCTTCCTCACTCTAGAACACCCCATATATTGTAAAGGTAAACCCATTCAATGAAGCTGTCGATGCAGCTTTCGATACAGATGGACATTATTTCTGGCGCTCCTGGAAGCTCTGAAAAAGTGCACCTCTGGCTGTCACCGCCAACTCAATTAGCCAACAAGGCAACGTGCACCCCAGCCGGCATCATTTGGCTGAATGTTGGTTTCCAAGGGAAACGTTTTTACCATAGATATAAAGTAAATGCTGGAGGAAGGAATAATTGAACCATCATCAAGCCCGCGGGCTGCTCCGGTCGTGATTGTTAAGAAACCCAGATTCTGTGTTGATTACAGAGGTCTAAATCAGCTCACACTAAAAGATTCATATCCCCTACCCTGTGTGGATGAATCATTGGACTTTCTGCCCAGAGGAAGATTTATTACCACTCTGTTTCTGTCTTGGCAAGTGTCTGTTGAGGAAAAGTCTAGAGCAAAGACCGCTTTTATATCTCACTGTGACCTGTTCAAGTCTTTGTCCTTCACTTCATGCTCAGGAATGCCCCTGCTACCTTCCAAAATGTCATAAACTCTGTCCTCACTGGCCTGATTTATAAACACTGTATAGTGTACTTGGATGACAGTGATACCTTCACCAACCTTTGAACAACATCTTCAGGACCTTAGGGAGGTCCTGTTAAGACTTCAGACAGTGGGTCTTAGTGAGCTCATATTCCTTGGTTACTGTGTCACTCCAGAGGGTTTATCTCGAGACCCGGAAAAAGTAAAGGCAGTGACCGAGTTCAGAACGCCAAAAAACCCCAACAAAGGATGTCCTTGGCCTTACAAGCTATTATCGACACTTCATTCCTGGCTATGCAAGTGGACCCTCTTTTACATTTAATCAGGAAGGAAACACCATTCTGCTGGGATGAGAATTGCCAGGCTGCAATGGATTTCTTGACAACGTCTCACGTCAGCTCCAATCTTGTGTTTACCAAACTTCACACACACAGAAGCTTGCTTGTGACTTGGGGGTCGGGGCGGCCTTAATGCAAAAAGACGATATGGGATGAGATGCTGTTGTGGCGTTGGCAAGCAGAGTGCTATACAAGGCTGAGAAACCCTACTTTACACCCGAGAAGGAATGTTGGGGAATGATTTGGGCTCTGGAGCACTTTAGACTATGTTGAGGGCCTCCATGTGACAGACCATAGTAGCCTGAGGTGGCTGATGAACCGTCCAAACCTTTCTGGACGTTTGGCGAGATGGTCCTTACATTTGCAGGACTTTGATTTTAGCATTGTGCATATGCCGGGTGTTCAAAAAGTCCCAGACGCTCTGTCTAGGAATCCAATTCAAGGCAATGCTACACCAAATTCACATTTATTCTTTATCTGACTCCATTTTTATCATGGTTTTTATTAGGTTTAGAATGCTAATTGGTTTTTGGTCATTTATATGACAATTGATCTAGCAGACACTTGATTATTCTACTTAACTCTTTACTCTTATTATTTCTGTTCAGCCGGGTTCCAATGTTGCTCAAAGTCTCAAGCCAGCTGTTCTTTTACATGGATCTCATGGTCACAAACTCTCCAGTCCGATTATTTGTCAGAGGTTATGGTTACTTAATAGACCGCCCATGCTTGTCAGGATTTTTCTGTGTCGCCTACATAACTTAAAGTGCAATCAATTCTCAGAGCTTATGGCTAGAACTATTAAATAATGCCACTCCAATGCTTGCTATTATCGTAATAGTTTTTAACCCAGCCCCTATAGTTATTTATATAACTACATACCAACTTCAATAGAGCTGAAGCAGAACCAGAAGTTAAGCCAGAATCATTGAGAATGCCATTATCAATTGTTGTTTTATCCAGCCACCTAAAGTGAATGCGACTGTATAACAAAACTAAAGTCGCGCAGTTGGGAATCTAGAATCTCGGCTGAGGCGTCCATGCCCCAGTATGTACGTTACCCTGGACACAGATTAGCGGTCACACCACTTAATATGCCGTTGATTCAGATGATTTTACAACTTTAGACAGTTCTTTGTGTCCTACAGCTATGAATGAATCAACCACCCAGTAGAGAATTACAGTAGTCTAGCCTTGAATTAACTTGAACAACTGAACTAGCTTAACTGGATTTTGTTTAAAAAGCAAAGATTAGTATCAAATAGCACACCCAGGTTCACAGAGAACCCAACAAGTGAATGAGAAAGTCAGTAGTTTCAGTTGCAACATCAAGGTTTTCTAAGCTATCTGGAAAATAATTATATATAAAGATTTAAAGCAATCTTTAGTGGGAGAAGTGATGGGTCAATCATATTTGTTACAGGGACTCAGTTTTGCACCCTTTGCCAAATTAAATGTACAGACTTGAGAATGATCTGAGATACCATCGCTTTGCGGCAGAATTTCAATGGCATCAACATGTGACAGTATTAGATCTAAAGTATGATTACAATGATGAGTGGGTCCTGACACGTGTTCCCTAACTCCAATAGTTTAAAATGTCTTTAAATGCCAATCCTTCAATGAGTCTTTATCGTTATCAGTATCATTATTAAAATCAACAACAATTATCCGCAGCTAAATTTGCAAGAAAATAAGCTAATTATTTGATTAAGTCTGTATCTGTATGGTGTCCTGCAAAAAGTTGCCAGCACAGCCATCAAGTGGGATTTGTCACCAGAAAATACACACACACACACACACACATATATACAAAATATTCTAAAGAAAACACTTTAACCTTAAAAATAAAATGAGAATAACAAGAGCACAAAGCTAAATGAAAGCAAAGTACACAGAATCTAACATCAGGACGGAACAGATTAAGCTGGGTTTTGTTCAAAGAAAAACAATTAAATCATTTTTTTGGCGTTTAAGTGGGATCGTGACCAAGAGGAAACAAAGAAAAGAGAGATTTAAAATATGGCTTTTGATGCTTTAATTTATCCACTAACCTACAAAGTCTGAACGGTCTGCGTAAAGAAGAAGTTACATTTAAAGTCATTTGAGAACTTGAGTTGTACATGATTTGGGACATTTTTAATTATCAGCACTTTGAGGATTCTTAAGTTTTTATGGACAGTTTTGTTGGGAAGTTGAGATGAAAGACCATGAAACATGTTTATTACCATGTAATATGCTGTTCTAGGACCGAATTTGTGTACATGATTTACCAATTCATGACTTAGGGAGGTGAAACGCACCCATAGAGCGAATGAAAACCACTGCTCTAGTACATTTTGTTATTAGAACAGATTATGTTATTAGGACAGTGTTTGAGTCTGTGCTGAACTGCACAACTGATGTATTTATCCATTCATTGGCCAGTAGATCATCTTTGTCGTTTGCCTGTTAAATAAAACAAGTGTCAGCAAATAAACTCCAAATTTTACTGTTGTGTTAGTTCTGTGTATCTGTCTAAATGAACAACCAATTTATATACATACCAATGTTAAATTCATTTAATGATTGTACTCTTATTTATTTTTATTTCTAAATAAATAATTTAGAATTGTCAAATTATATTTTTATATTGTTAAAGATTTATTTACATGGAGGTCTGTTGTTATTTCTGCTGCTTCCTCTCTTGTGTTTGCCTTTTCTGAAATGTTCAGGAAAAAAAGAATATATATTTAAAAAAAAGTATAGGCAAGAGAAAAACATCTCTTAAAAAGATAAGTGATAAGTGAATGCTTATTAAACAAAGTGTATTATAGAATAATCATGCTCATAAAATAATAATAGAGGTCTTACTATTCCATGACCACAATTTCCAAGACACTCCAGATAATATAAATAAAATAAGCAGTGCTCCACATACTAGTGTAATCACCCAAATAAGGTCTCTGTGGGGGGGAAGAAAAAAAATAGGAAATTGTTAGAAGAAGCTGAGATGTTATTAAACGTGTGATAAACAAATCCAAACAGATGTGAAAAAGCATTTATGTTTTACTAAAGATTCCTTTAAAAATACCTGTTTTCATGAGTGGGTGTGGGTTCAGATTTCATATCTTTAGATGATACAGTAACTGTGCAGTTACTAGCATCATATGGGGATTTACTGGTTAGTGGTGTCCTGACGGTATCCCTGCTGTGAGATGGGTTCTCCGTTGTGGTTAGAGAGGATGAGGACTGCGCTGTAGAGTGAAACTGCTTTTGTGATGCTGTAGATGTCTGGAGAGGATTTTCCGTCTGAATCGAAATGCTTTCTGGTATTTTTGTTTTTATGGGTGCAAGAGGTGTGACTGAACTATGGTTGTGTACGTCCATAGTTGAAGTGAAGGATGGTGCTGTGGTGTATGTGGAAAGTTCTGTGAATAAAAAATAAAAGAGCAGTAGTAAGTAGTAATGTGTTGTTCTGCTTTTCCCAGAAACTCATTTCTTTAGTATGTATGGTACATCCTTCTTTTTAAAGGAGAAGTCAATGAAACACTTTCACTGCCAGAACTGTTGCAGTGGTTTGTACACTCAGGATATAAGCTGTTGGTTAATAGGAACTAGTTTTTTGTTTTTCCAAACCTGCATGAGTTTCATTCTTGTATTGAAAACAAAAGATGAGATTTTAAATGATGTTGGTAACCAAACAGTTGAAGGTAACCTTTGACTTTCATAGTATGAAAAAACAAAATACTGGCTACCATCAAACTGTCTGGTTACCAACAACATGATGGTGAGTGATTAAACGTTTTTGGGGTGAACTATCCCTTTAATTTTAACAGTAATAGCATATCGCGGAGCCTCTCCATTGTTCTCGGATGTAGCAGCAGAGTAGTCTGAATGACCCCTCAAACTCTGAAGTCTCTTAAAAAGCACAGAGACCGAGATTTTACATGTCAAAATGCATCAGATCGTTCAAAACGATGCTAGACAGACTTTTAGTTGAACATTGTTCAACTGCATAATTCTATATCATGTCTACAACCTATAAACTTGTAACTATTATGCTTCGATCACACACAATTTGCGCAATCGTTACAATAATTGAATTGTTGATTGAAACTTTACCTCGTTTCCTACCAGCATGAAACATTTTTTCCCCTCAATAGATGGCATCAATGAAATCTGTGTCAAATTAATCGCTTTTTTTTAAATAATAGAAATCATGTTTAAACCATACTATCTGTACTCTGCCGAGAGCGGGAGGGTTACGGGCCCATGTGACTCAGATAAAGTGTAACTTATGATGAGAGGTGGAGAAACATTAACACTCTGAACCAAAGATGAAACCTAATCGGTCAGAACGCCTTGTGGAAGCTGGACAGTCTCCACAGGTTAAAATCTCAGTACAACAGAGAAAAGGAGAGATTGGGAGAAGACCGACCATAGAAAATGGGTTAACCGTTTCATTCAAGTCATCTGACTACTCTCTCGCTTGCATGTTCTACTTTTACTTAGTTTCTTGTCTTTCTTTCCCTTCATCCACCAACATGATCAGCCCCCCAAATCATCAACCCAATAAAGGAGACCACCAGCCAATCAACCTGGGAAATACCCCTCTTTGAACAAAGGACATCAACGAAGGGAATCCCCAAAGGAACGCAAGAAACAAAAAAGCAGTTAGCCCACCAGATTCTATCTGAATTGTTGCACTGATATAAATTTGAATAACCCTTTCTAGGAAACGATAGAAGGGTTAAGTTAATGATTGGTTCATAGAGGTCATGTTTTATTAAGCGCATACATTGCTAGCAACTTGGGATTCCATCATTTCACTCTCAACTCATTCTATCCTCACCCTTTCCTCATTTTCTTTCAGCACCTTCAGTGTAAATGTATGTGTGTGTGTGTGTGATTGATTATTCTAACACATAAACTAACATCTAACACAGTCTCACTTGTATTTGAAGAGAAGTGTTCTTATGTTATGTGCTTACAAATTTTGTCTTAAACTGCTGATCTTGTTGCCTTGCTAATAAACAGTGTTTTCATTATAGTTTGGATAGCAATATCCACTGCAGAGCTGATAGTTAAGGCCCGTTCAATTAAACACTAGACTCATTTGCTCGACCATAAAAATAATTCCTTCAAAATTCCCTATGAATTCATAATTCCCTTTTAACTAAATTGACCCATTTCTTTTACATATTTCATTTAACATGCTGTTACAACTCCTAAATCATAAATAATATGTGAGGATTATTTAATTCAATTTCATGGAATTTTACTATTAATTGAAATTGATTTCAACCAACTAACACTTCATTTTTGGAGTGTGTGTGTGATTTAAAATATTTAAAAAAAAAATGACGAAAGTTTTTTAAGTCATAAGATCCAAGCTAAATGATCCATTGTTGCTTATATTATGGTTAATAAAGTCATAAAAAAAAAAAACCTCAAAACCATTTAATATTGCAGAAATGGAAACCCCGGTTGCTCGCTGCAACTGGTTTAGAGAAAAATTCTAATTAACATGGCAAAAACATGTGTTGCGGCGCATCTGGTAAGGACAAGGTATTAATCCAATAGATTTGGATTAACAGTGTGAACAACTGTTTTTGAAACTTACTTGTGTTGGCATCTGTAATGAGTTGAACTGAAAGTACTTTGATATGAACAGGAGCCTGCACTTCTCCAGCCAAACACCAAAACCAGCCTGCGTCTGTCTTCTTCAGTCCTGTCAGTGTCACTGTATAAACACCTTCATCTGTATCATTTATCTGTACAGCTGCACCTGGGGATGCCTCTAAATCCTGAGACGTTTGGCAGGAGCGCAAATCTCCACTTCTGCACCATTTCTTCTCATCATCAGTCAGTTTGTCGCTGTAGAGACACTGGATGGTAACATTGCCACCCTCTTCACCTGACAACCAAATGCTGGCCACTGACAGATCTGGAGTACCTGAAAATAATCAGATGGTAAAACCAATTCCTTTTGGGTCCATTAAATGTCTCATCGTGGTGCTAAAGTATCTCAATAACATTTACCCTCAGTGACCTTAAGTTCAAGAGATGTTCTGACATAGGAACCTCCCTTCTTCACGGCGCACCAATAGCGATTTGAATCGCTGCTTTGTAGGTTTGTCATTGTCATGGTTGTCACCAGGGGCATATTCTTCGTACCTCGCTAACTCGCTTAGCTGGATTAGATTGTTGACGATTTCGCATGATCTTGGATTGTTCGGTTCTTCGACGCTCATCCGGGACTTGTTGTCATAGTAACAGGTCCGTTGAATTGAACCTGCTCGGGAGCAGGCTTACTTCATGATGGCAGGATTAGATCACGGCTTTATAAGCGGAAGTGATGTGGGAAGTTTGTCGCAGCATGTCCTGTCCGTTTTTACGAGAGCAAACTGTTGCTGAAGGTTCAATATAATATATTTAATAGAATTATAATTATTATATTTAAAAAAAAAAAATATATATATATATATATATATATATATAATTTATAATATATAATATAATTAATATAATATTATTATAATATAATATTTATTATATATATATATATATATATATAAACTATAGTTTTTCACGTGAGGGTATAATGTATCTAGTTAATTAAGATACAATTAGTCGTAGTCGGGCGTTAACAACAGCTCAAACTGTGTGTATTGCCTTGCGCTACTTTGCGAGCGGCACGTTCATTTACACTGTTGGAGATGGAGAACATTGTGAAAGTGCTGTCTGTCTGCCATTCGCAAAGTTTACCTGGCACTCAAGCAATCTTTACGGGGTTTTTTTCACTTAAGACCCCAAGTTGTTGAAGAGAGCTTTTTTATATTATATATTTATTATATTATATATTTATATTATAATTATAATTGATCATAGAGATTATGAAATCATGACCATGCCAATAAATATGACGGGATTATCCTCAGGCTTCCCTAATGTAATTGGTGCCATAGACTGCACACACATTGCCACCATCAGAAAGGAGAGGACCTCTGTGGTGGAGATGCAGCTGATGACCTCCAGCCAGTACACTTGACCAGTCTAGTGTTGGAGCTGCACGGGACAGAATTGTCCAGCATCATTTTTGAAAAGAGGGAACTTTGCACACAGTTTAGTTTACAGTTTATTTTATTTATTTTAAAAATCCAGCTGATCATTTCTTGCCTGTGGAATGAAATAAATAAATCATGCAAGGTCATCAATAGTACAGTGTGTTTATTAGTGTATTTTAATAAAATTTGAAGTTTCTTTTGAAGCAATTCAATCTCAAGTCTGACTTTTTGCTGTATTAGTTTTTTTTTTGGAATTCTATTTCATTAATAACTTTTTTTTTTGCAGCACAGCGCAAGTAGTAAAGATACTATTTTGTAGAATATTTTTGCATTTTACTTGTTCTTGTTCCCAAGTTCTAGTGGGTCCTGTGGTGTCTCTAATATAAAATATGATTATGAAATACAATTAATATAAGACAATATAATTACACACACGATCACTAGGCTACTCACAAATTTAATTTGTCGGCAACTTTTTGCCAGTCCTCTCTCCTGGCTTTTGCAGCTTTAAAGTGTTGCCTTGTGTTTTAATTAAACACTGAAATTCAGCGACGTGCGCGCCGAGAAATACTGTGCGCGGTCTTTCAGCATGCTCACTGACCAATCAAAATGTTGCTGATCAGTGTTTCTACTATCGATACATATCCCCTTTTAAGCAGCACATGAACGCGCAATGATCGCAGATAACTCAATCCAGCTATACTAATCGTCAAGAACAGGTGCGTTCGAAGAACCGAATAATCCAGCTCATAGTAAGCGCGATTATCTCATCCCGGATGTGTCAACTGATCTTGGATGTAGTAAGCGACGTAAGAAGAATATGCCCCAGTTCATCTGGGTTGTTGTTGAAGCTGATACCTAGTCGTTTCTCTTGGTTAGTAGGTTGCAATCTCTTGCAGGTAAGCCAGTTCTTTCCTTTGCACCAGAACTTAGGAACGTCCTTGAGCAGGAGATGGTAGTGACAGGGAATGGTGACAGATCCTCCACTTTGAGCGGTTATCTTCTTTACGGTCCATAGAGAGTTGGTACCTGTGAGTCATTTAATGAGAATATACTCTAGAACGATTGAGTTGAAAGGCCATTCTACACGGCACCAACAGATGCTGACCAACACAGACAATCACAAGATCACCCGATTCTGTTACCACTTGTCAGACATCCCACAATCTGACAAACACTGATCCAACAAAACCAGATGGAGTGTCTATTGCTGTTTGTCGCCATCTGTTGGTGCAATGTGACTTGGCCAAGGTCAAAATTGCAGCAATAAGGTTTAGGGAAGAAGAAAAAAACTGTTTGAAAATGTCATTGTGCTTGTTGTAGTAGATTAGCATTTAGGTGTGGTGTTCACACTGCACAAACTATGCCTAAACTTCTCTCTACTGTATTTAAAAAAATATTATTTTGTCAGAAGGGTCACCAAATCCTAAGGCAACATTAGAGGTTACTGAAATTCAATACCAACCTCAACTTCACATAGACTGGCTTTAATGTTATCCAAATTCACTCTGCCTACACATCTTTATTTTAGTTTTAGAAAGCATGTTTCTGCGAATGTTTGATGTGAACAGTTGCTGATATCTACAACAGGGTCACCAAATTCATTATCCCCCTGAATTTCACATGCTATACTTAAATACTGTGACATCTAGTCACAAACACTACACTACCCTTCTCTGAACTGAATTCAAACCAGAGTCTCCGGGATGGTAAGCGGGCATGCTAACAAGGAAGCTAAGGACCATAGCTGCTAGCACACCTCTTGAGATCAGGTGAGTGAGGTTCTTACTGGCCTACGTCCTTTGCACTCACCCCCTCTCCCCTGCGTTCTGTGATAGGCTTGTCACAGCACCCCTCCCCTACACATGCAGATTTGCTGTGTCCCACCCTGCTCACTCACACACAGAACAGTGAGAAGAGAACAGCTCTCTTTCCCTCTCTCAGTCACTCAGGTTCACAGGTCTTTACCGTTAACATTTAGGGTTTCTTCAGCTTCAGGTTTATTTTTTATTCCGCCCACTTCTGGGATAGGCCCCGCCCAGTCCGAGTACAGATAATTCATATGGTTAACAAATAATGCTGTACTCGCTCATTAACTAGCCACTCACTTCCTTCTGGCAAAGTTAAGTATAATATACTCATCAGAAATACTCATCTTACAAGAAAAAGGTTATTTATTAATACAAGTACATAAACGTAATACACTTTAAGGAACATACAATTGTCAGGGTTTCACATTCGGTCTAGTCTCACATTCGGTCTAGTCATTTCTTGGTTTTGTGGCAGAGCTCTGACACTACCGTAATGTCTCGTGTTTGGTGTGTGTGCGCGCGGCTTCGAAGATTCGAGCCCCGCGCGCGCTTGTCTGTGTGACGTCTTTTGTGCAAGTTATGATGTCCGGTCCAGATACTTTGGTCTGGTTCAGTTTCAGTTTTGAATCAGTTTCGGTTCATAACTCGTGTGTTCGTCCTTGTCGTGAGCGCGTGAGACAAGTGTTTTGCTCATTCTCACGCACTCTACATTATGTGAGTGGATTCGTTATTACTACGTTATTGGCTACATGTTCAGGTCTTGTCTGTTACCCCGCCCGTCTCGTTTCATTGTCATTAGTTTGATTTTTTCCCAGCTGCTTTATCTCGTTTACTTCCCCATGTCCTCCCTATATATTCCGTCTTTTTCTGCTGTTCTGTGTTGCGTCGTCGTCTTTACTCTGTTCCTGTCCTGAGTTTCCAGTCAAGTCAGGTTTTCAAGTCAAGTCCTAGTCTAGTCTTGTTTTTCCCCCTCGGGTGGTTTATGTTTGTAGTTTTTGTTTTATTTTGTAATAAAAGCCTGTTCACCCGCATCTCTGAGTCCTCGCTTCTACAAAACCTGACAACAATAACAAAAGTTAATTTACCCTCTAAAGAAATACTCAGCCATCCCTCCATAAACATAACCCAATTCCAGTTTAATTACACAGAACAATACAAAGTAAAGATAAACTACATAAACACCCCCAAAATCAGAACACACAAAAAAGTACAGCACTCTCAACAAAAAAAAGAAGAAATTCCACTGCAAATACATATCATACAGTGGAATAGTTAGTATATTTTAAAGATAAAGGTTGGCTGGGAAGTGATGTACAAAAAACAAAGTATCAAAAAACACCCCATTTGCAAGCAAACAGCGCGCACATGGGCACTGGCTAGCTGAGGAAATAAAAACAAGCAAGCGATCAACTAAACCTAATATAAAAACACAAAAGACACAATTAACAGAAAAATAACTACAATATTTAAACCTCATTAAAATAATAAAAAGCAAACACTATATAAAACCCTCAACAGTTACCTTCAAAACAGCCACCATTTCAATGATCAAAAAGAGAACGGGTGCGGCATCGGCCTGCAGCTCCACCCTGCATCCGTCACGTGTCCCACAACAGCACGTTTCCCAACATTTCCCTTCAGATGCCCACTTAAAAACCCACACCCCACCCTAATCATCACCTCACTGGCTACATTCAGAATACTCCCTGCGCTACAGTACAGCTAAATGCCCATGGCCCCAACCCACATAAAAATGTCACTAAGGCATTAGTCAATATGTGGACATTTCAATTTGTGCTCTTGTATGCATAAATTCAAGTAATATAACTTTAGATACTTTTCATCATTGTTTTTCTAGCTAAAAAAAGTCCTTGATAACATCACTAAAATCCTATTTTTGGAGAAGTCATTCTTAAAAGATATTAGTTCAGAATGACTGTTCACTGGCTACGCTCACTCTGTCAATGGGAGTCTTGAAATATCATCTTCTCTTGCATGTATGATGTTACAGAAAACTAGCTTTCCAGTCCGGTTCCGTACAAACAGCAGGTCTTCGGCAAAAATTTGGTTTTGAGTCCAGAAAATGTACAGGTGTGAGTTCACGGATAAAGGTTGTCACTTCTGTAAACTTTGATATAAAAATAATAATTTAAAAAATATTTTGGTTTTGTGCAGCCAGTAGACCTCTCCCCAGTGTAACCCATGGAAGCCAGTTCCCCTCACAGTTATCTTCCAATTCTGAGAAAAGTGTCAAAATTGAGCTAAAACGTCACAATTTACTTTATTTTTTATTCCTTAGTGGAAAGCAGCTTACATATTTGTATTTGAGTGAATACACTGAAGAAAAAGAGGATCTCTGGTGAGCGGGAACTTCTGTTGCAATTTCAGGCGAGCATGATTGCGTAAAAATCACTTTGACGTCAATGAATTGATAAATGCTGAACTATGTATTATCTTCAAAGCGTAGAGCTTCTTGTCAACAATAAATAAATACAAAAAAAATTTCCTTGCATAACCTGCATTTTTAAAATATACATTGTTCTATTGTATCATTACAACTCCTTTATGCATTTATGTCTCAAATCAACTTACTTTTCCTAGAAAAGGTTGTCAACCAACAAACACACACTAACTTATAAAACAATGACCGAAACCACTAACAACTGTATAGATGTTCATCTTATTGTTTTTATAGTTTTATTATTTTTTAGATTTAGAATACATTTCATTTATTATATTATATTTTATAGCAATCAAATATTTCAATATGGAATTACTGTAGAAATGTAGCAATCTGTTGTCTTATTCAATGTTTTATGTTACGTTTTGAACTTAAGTTTCACAGTTTTGAAAGTATGTAAAAGTGCAAAATGTTGAAGGTTGTGTCTATAAGAAATGTATTCATGTCATTTTTAAAGATGCAGTCACTTCATGCAGTTTGAGTCAAAGCAATGACAAATATCCACAGAATAGTTCACATAGACTGATGTTGTGCTCCCTGTGTAAAGAGTTTTGAAAAAGTGAACCAAGTACTGAGAAACATGATTTAAGACCTGTATTAAAAATATTTTTATGACTGAAAGCAGGAATAATGTTTTGAAAGAACCCTTTTCCCTCGAATAATTGAAAGTACTAACACAGGTTTAGTATACAAAATTCAATACAACAACTTACCTTGGACTCCTAAAAGCATCACTAGGGTACTCAGCAGGAAAGCCATGATTCAATCAGTGATTTTACCTAAATGATAAATCTTCCTCAATCTTAACCATTTGAACCAAACTTCCTTTTGTAAATTTTGTGAATTTCAACATATCCTGCATAGTCTCACATCCTTCTTTCCCAATGGCCCAACAATGAGGTACATGCAGGGTCATAACTGTGGGTGGATTGGGTGGAGGAAGAGGGATAAAGTGACCGTAATCAAATAGACTTTTTATTCCTTGTGAGGTGCAAAATACTATAATTTCTTTCTTTTCAAGCTAATGGTTAATTTTCCGCACATGAGACTGCCTCAATGCATAAGACACTCATAGACAGTTAAGCCCGTTATGCCGAAAACCACAATCATACCTTGATAACCTGCACTGAAAATCCTAATACGCTGACTGAACTCAAATTATTGAGTATAACTGAGTAATGGAGTCTCCCAAAAGTTGTATTCAAGTTCATCAAAATTGGTGCTTATATAATGTACTTAAGTTCACTTAACGTAGTGTTAATTTTAAGTGTACTTGCAAATTGTAGCCGACTACACATTAAAATTAAACTGAAATTAGAAGTTCATGAATTACAATTATAAAGTTCTTATTTTTGACTGTAAGCTTTGTGCAAACATCCCAAACTGGGGGAAAAAAATACTGTACAGCATATTGAATACACAGCTAGCAAAGCTTGCATCACATGCAACGAATTTTTTTCTTTAAAAAATTACAAATACACTTGACTTTGAACAATTTACACATTTATGCCCTTATGAAAAATAGATTAAATCGCCGTTTCACATCACAAATAGTCATAACATTATATATTTCAAAACTACTTGATAAACATACCGAAAATATTACTCACCAAGGAAAATATGGGATGAAAGATGATGAAATGTTGATTCGACCCAAACGACTTCCTTTTCTCGCGTGCGCGCGTAAACATTCCGTTAGTATCGGCGCCCTATTTCCATCGCTGTCTACAACCTTTAAAGCGTAACTTCTACGGGTATTTTCACTCAAATAATGCACTTCCTGATTATCTAACTTCACTTTCGGGACCGAGAAAACAAATGAACACAGCTGTCTCGCATCAATAAACGTTGTTTTTCTTTTCTTCGTTTTTTCACGCACCTCCTAACGCACCTTACGGGGCGTGGCTGACCTCCGACCTCAATCAATCCAAAGTTTCTTTGGCCTATTTCTTATTATACATTTTTATTTATAATATAATGTGAATTAACTACATTCTGCATTCTTTTTTTGGAAATAATAAACTAACATTTAAAAAATACTTGTGGTCTAATTAATAACCTGGGTTACAATACACACCTGGGTGATCAGACACCTAGTGAAGCAACAGGTATAAATATATTATATTTATAAAAAGAGTATTTTGATCATGGGCCAAAGATTGACTGTAAATGCATGGTTTTCAGAATAAATCACTAACCCTAACCAAACTTAGGATGCAATATAAAAGTTGTTAATTTGAAGACAAAAAATTGGACATGTTTCTATATTAAAATATTATTGTTATATATTGGTGATTTTGGCAAAGTTTGACAGGGAAAAATAAATCACTTTAAAAATATATATTTACATCTCACAAGTCAAAAATGAAACAAAATCACAATGAAAATTCCATCAAGACTTCTCGTGATGGAAAATTCCCGTCTTTATTTGAACTTCCCACAATTCACCCTTACAAATAATTGAAGTACAGTAAATGGAATGCGTATTTGGAGTGATGTCCGAGGAGAGGGCTCCGAGCTCAGTATTTGGCCCGAATGCAGAGTACTCCCCCCCTGTATTTCCTGGCTGTGATACAAACAAGCCAAGAATGAGGAGTCATCCCTCACCCCTCATCCCTTCACAGTCGAAAAATGTAGGAGAGTCAAACATGTATATATATATATTGTATACATATTTACAGTAATACCTCGAGATACAAGCATAATCCATTCCAGGGCTATATATACACTGTGTATATATATATATATATATATATATATATATGTGTGTGTGTGTGTGTGTGTGTGTGTGTGTGTGTGTGTGTGTGTGTGTGTGTGTGTGTGTGTGTGTGTGTAATCATGTTAATCCAGTCCAGGGGCCTCATGTATCAACACTGCTTATGCACAAAAACGTTGCGTTCGCCAGCTTTCACGCTAACGGTCGGATGTAGTAAAAGTGAAACTAACGTGACAATGTGCGTTTCTCCACGGCAAGTTCATGTCAGGCGTAAGTACATTCCTCATTGTTTTTGTCCGTTGGCGACTCCTACAGGTAATGAAGTGAAGCTGCAAACATTACACAACAAATTGTTCTACAAGTCTGTGGGAAACATTGCTATTAATTTGCACTGTATAAAATAATTGATTTATATTGTTACACAAGCCTTTTGGGAATATTCTATAAATGATTAAGTAATTATTATTAAGTAAACAATTAAGTAAGAACATATAAAAGCACATGCAAATGGACACAACCCTTAGTCTATGGCTACGGCAGCTTTGGCCTTATTAGAGGACACTAATGGCAGAATCCGAAGAGAACGAGTTTTTAGGGACCACAATGATTTTCTGGCCCAGGATGATGACTGGCTTATCAGCCGTTTCAGATTTCCAAGGCCTGTCCTCAGAATCTAGTTGGGTCCGAATCTAGAGAGAGAGACAGCGAGGAAACATGCAATACCCATTCCGTTACAGGTGCTTGGTTTCCTGGCAACTGATTCTTTCCAAAGGGAACTGGCAGACCGCTCAGTCGTTTTTGAGCCTCGCAATGCCGCGCAATGCCCATATGATTGTTCCCATATGATGCAGTTGACCAGCCAAACATTAAAATGCAATTTGCAACGATAGCCGGTTTCCCTAATGTAAACGGAGCGATCGACTGCACACACATATAAGGCACCATCTGAAGATGAATTTGCATATGTGAATCGGAAACATTTCCATTCAATAAAAGTGCAGATTATATGTGATGCGCAAATACGCCTAACAAATATTGTGGCAAGGTGGCCTGGGTCAACCCATGATTCATACATCCTTACAAAAAGCATGGTTGGGTGACAGCTGGTAGCTGACAGAGTGCGCGATGGGTGGCTTCTTGATGAGTGATGCATTTAAAATTATGGTTCCATATACTAGTACTTTTTATTTATTTATTTGAATTTCATTAAATTAATTATATAACAATTATATATAATAATTGTATTTAATTATACAAAAATCCTTCAGAAGACCGCGGTTATCCACTAAAGACAATTATAAGACCATTTCTTTTTAAGATAATTTACAGTGCAACTTTCAGATCCAACCGCATTGACGACATCAGCTAAACTCCCCCATATTTTCATAACTTTTTCCTTTTGTTATTAATTCTGGAGGACAAAGTTCCAAATATTTTTTTTCTCTAAATTCTACCTCCAATAGTAGTACCTCCAATTCACTTTCTGTACTTTCACTTTCGTTTTCGTACCGCTTGCTTTTGCCCAAGTGGACTCATTACCATATTTAAATCAGTTTAATTAAGGGAGGAGACTGGGTGGAGTTTTGTGCTCGTGCATGTGCACTCAATTTTACGTTAATCAGGATGTACAAAGAGAATATGCGCGGGATCCGCACATTCACAGCTTTGTCTGTACGCGATGTTTTAGTATGAATTCAACGCAAGTTTTAGTACATGAGGCCCCAGGTCTGTAACAGTGGAAAAAAATATGTTTTTTATTGGTAAAGACACACACTCACACACACACAGAATTATAATACATCGATACAGTATAAGGATTCATGTGATATCAAATAAAATGTGGTATTAATTATACATTTTTACATACTTTTTCTTACCTCGAGATACGAACAATTCGAGTTACGAGCTCCACCCTGGAACGGATTATGCTCGTATCTCGAGGTATTACTATATATATGCAGTATATGAGTATATGAGCATGAGTCCGAAGAAGACTAACGTAATGGTGCAGGACACAGACTCACCTCCCACAATTGCCATCGATGGGTACAACCTGGAAGTCGTTGAGAACTACACGTAGCTTGTGCCAGCAGCCATATCACCCTGTAGCCTAAGACTGGTTGCCCACTGAAGCTAAGCAGGGTTGAGCCTGGTTAGTACCTGGATGGGAGACCTCCTGGGAAAAACTAGGTTGCTGCTGGAAGAGGTGTTAGGAGGCCAGCAGGGGGTGCTCGGATGAGACGTTAAACCGAGGTCCTGACTCTCTGTGGTCATTAAAAATCCCAGGATGTCCTTCGCAAGAGTAGGGGTTTAACCCCAGCATCCTGGCCAAATTTGCCCATTGGCCTTGGTCCATCATGGCCTCCTAATCCCCCCATACTCTAATTGGCTTCATCACTCTGTCTCCTCTCCACCAGTAAGCTGGTGTGTGGTGAGCGTTCTGGCGCAATATGGCTGCCGTCGCATCATCCAGGTGGATGCTGCACATTGGTGGTGGTTGAGGAGATTCCCCCCCTACCATGTAAAGCGCTTTGAGCTCTGGAAAAGCGCTATATAAATGTAACATTTCTTCTTCATTTCTATAGCTTGGTTCCACCATCTCCAACTCAATCTCCATTGATACTGACGTGAACGGCCGGATAGCCAAAGCATCAGCAGTTATGGCCAGACTGAACCAAAGGGTCCGGAACAACCACAACCTCACTGAAAAGACCAAACTGCGCGTTTACAGCAGCGAGGCATGGATCACCTACGCGAGTCACAAGAGGAAACTCAACAGCTTCCACCTGAGATGCCTGCGGCGCATTCTGCGTATCCAGTGGCAGGACAAAATATCCAACACAGAGGTTCTGGAAAGCACCGGCATGAACAACATGTTCTCCATCCTCAGTGAGAGGTGCCTTCGCTTGCTCTGCCATGTTAGGAGAATGGACCCAGACCGTATACCCAAGGACCTGCTGTACGGCGAGCTAGCAGAAGGTGCACGACTGACCAGAAGGCCACGTCTGCGCTACAAAGATGTCTGCAAAAAGGACATGAAGATGGCCAGCATCAACATAAACAACTGGGATAGGTGTGCTGACGACCGCTCTGCCTGGCGTCTTGCTGTCAGACGGGGCGCTCAGAAAGCCGGGGAGGTGAGAAACACAAACTTCGCTGCAAAGAGAGCAAGAAGGAAGGCAAACCAAGAACAGCCTCAGCAAACATCAGTATTCATCTGCAGCAAGTGCAACTGAGACTGCCATTCCAGGATCGGACTCTTCAGCCATTCGTGAAGGTGCAGATAGGACACCCAACCTGGAAGCTACACCATCGTGTCTTGAAGACGGACGGATGGCGATGATATATATATATATATATATATATATATATACATTTTAATATATATATATATATATATCAAGTTGATGTCATGGATCATCTGAACAGGCTCCTCCCGAACTTTGTTAATAAAACATCATTTATCTGCAGAAACAGACGAGATAAAAAGGACCGCATATTGTAAATATCCACCAATCAGTGCATTAGTTCTCTTGTTGCCATGCAGAACTCCTCTCACAACAAAGGAAGACCTGTGTGAGCTGTTTTAATTAATCGTGATTTTGAGTTCATAACAACTGACATCTTAAGTTTATATATTTTATATTTAAATAAGTTAAACTCAATTATTGAGCTATGGGTTCAAAATGAAAATGCTTAGTCAAGATTACTTGATTGTCTAAGTAAAGACAACATTAGGGTTTACAGTGTGGTGCCACAAACCACTGTCTGCTGAATGTACTAAAACTATCAATTCCTACTAGCAGCCTGGATGTATTAGCTAACTAACTTTAGCTAATTACTAACCTATCAAGGACAAAATTAGTCAACTCAGCTTGTATTTTGTTCATTGCTGAAAGATGGTTAGTATGCTGGTAAATCTGCATGTATCTATTGAATTTCAGCTATGAAATGTAAAAGATGAAACCTGAATAATGTTGATGTTTTTAATAGACCGTTAAAAACATACTGAGAGGCCTTTTGTGCATTCAGTCCATTTCACAGCGCTGTTTCTCATCTGCCACACCGGACAATGGCACTGGACATGAAACAGGCATTCTGTCGTCTGCCTTTCAGAGTTATGAAAAGAGTGATTTGCTTTATCTAGTGTTAGATGTTTTTGTCCACATGGTGGCGTAATGGCTCTGAGGCCTTTAGTAAGGGTTCCCAGCATCTAAGCAGAGGATGAGCAAGTGGATAGTTGAGGCTATTTCACTCGCTTTTAGTTTCCTACTCCTTTGGCAACTCGATCCCACTCAACAAGGACCTAGACCTATGGTCTACTTATTAGAAATTAGGTTTTTATAGGTGTATAAAATATTCATATGGCGTAGGCTATGCATTGCATGTGACACTGCATGCAAAAATTGTCTAATTGAGTTAGTAATGCATTCAGTATGTAACAAGAGTAAAAAATGCAAAGAAGTGAAATGGCAAAAAGAGGAATTTAGAAAGATATTTTATTCTATGTGGGGTTTTTTCAAATAAGTATGCTGTAAATATAAATACAACAATGATTTAAATGTCCTTTACACAGTAGGATTACAGTAATGTCAAAAACACTGTATACATTACAAGGATAATAGAGCAGAATTACAAATCAATCTCTAGACATGACATCTCATAAATTACATCTTTATAAATCTTGCATTTCTGTGCAACTCAAAGACAAGTGCTCTCAAAGCGACTTCTGTGTTACACTTTTTTTTTGGGCCGGTGGCTTGACACTGTATTTTCAAACAGCGGCTAGCTTGACCACATACTGCACTTCCCTGTGATCCGGAGGACCTTTTTCAGTTCTTGCTGTAATGTGCTGGCTTTTATGCAGTGGCATACTAGAAAGTTTTGAAATGTGACCAATCACGATAAAGCGATGTGAAGAACGTCAGATTTGGATGTTAAAAATATTAGCAATGACAAAGGCGTTGTCATTTGACCTGCTCGATATTTGTATATGCAAAGCGTCATTTTCAGCGTCTCACCTGAGCAGTCTGCCAAGTTATTTTCAGGTTCCTGGCTAAATTAAGTTATTTTGATAATCTTGACTTTTCTGATACAGGTAAGTCAGTGTATTTTTTTTATAGATAGATAGATAGATAGATAGATAGATAGATAGATAGATAGATAGATAGATAGATAGATTTATGTTACATCAGACTAAACATTTAGAAACAAAACATAATTAGGTAAAAAAAAATTGTATGCATTTGTAAATTCAGTTGTTGTCATTGTAATGGGGTTTATATAACTTATCTTAAACCATAATAAAAGTTTCCTTGAAAGGGATCATGATATTTATAATATTTATAATAAATACATTGTTTATTTATTAGTTTGGGCACCTTCTCTGAAGCGGCATAATAATTAGCAAGAAAAGATCAAAGTGATATGCCATTCAGTTTCTGCAGAAAGCTGGATAACGTGATGTTATTCTGACAAAAAGAAATCTTAATTTAGAAGTATTGAGTGAAATTTAGTGTGAAATATTTTATGCAAAAGATTGGCCACCCTTTCAACTGCATTGGTTTGAATACATATAGTCACTTAATACTGATTGATTGCTACACAAATTTGTTTGAAAACACATGTGAAACCAATCATGAAAAATGATCTTCAGCATAACTAATTCCTAGTTGCGCTTTTCTTTAATTCTCTACTGGAAAGTAGCAATATGGGACTCGTTTAAGAGTTATCTAGACAAGCCAGAATTGGGATCATGTGCTTTGGACAGATTTATTCAAAACCAGAAACACTTTGCATGGCAAAACAATAACTGGGGCTGTGTGGCAATCGCAGGGACTGGAAACCTTTTCAAAGTTCAGGGTTTCAGTTTTCCACTTTTTGCACCTGTCTGTTTTTGCTATGACTCACATTGCATTCTTTCTGTTGATTCAATAAATGTAATTTCATAACTTAATGCCACGGTTTCCAAAAGGTAAAAATTACATCTAAATTAAAGTTGCTACTTCAAAAGTCCAGTAGATTATGAACTGAAATTATGATAATTATCATGGGTGCCCAAACATTTGCATAAAACTGTATATATATATATATATATATATATATATATATATATATATATATATATATATATATATTGCCATCACTGTTGTGATTGGTTATGATAACCATGGTCACCAACAGGATCAATGCCCACTCATTATTGCAAGTAAGTAAGTGTTAAGAAAACATTGTCCATATTAATTGTTTGTGATGCAGCTGCTTTCAGATTTAATTCAATTGGTTACTTCATCTTTCAACAAAGGTTTATTTTCGAATTCGCCATTACACTGTGCCTCATTTACTAAATTAAATGCTCAAAACAAACAAGGGTTAGGCATTCGTTACAGTGGAGAATATAGTTATAATGATGTTAGGGTTAGTGGTTGGGCAGCTTAGGTGATCGTCTGCTCCACCCTAACTTCCGGTCTGAGGCTGCTGTCCTGAAACTGCTGTCCAGTTATATGGTTCTGCAGTTGGTTAGTATGGAAACAGCTTGTTCCCTTTCATGGGAACTCGAGCTGCGTCAAAGCACTAGGGGAATGCCTTGATGTCAGTAATGTGAAGAACTGTGAAACCAAAGAGAGAAGATGCTTGTGAATACGCGCCGCGGGTCAGTGACATTATGAACAGAGCATAAAAGGTGCGCCGGAACACGGAAGCGACAGCTTTGAGTGTCTTCAGTGTGCTGTGTGTCGAGAGAGTGTGTGTGTTTGCTTGTTATTTTCTCACTAGCTAGTTTAAAAAGTTAGGAATTTCCAAGCTTTGCTAGAAGTGAGATGGCTGAACAGGCATTTAAACCGTGTCTTTTTCCCTGCCCACGTTTTGTCAAGGGGTAGGGATACACACAACCTGTGCGTTTCCTGTTTGGGTGCGAAGCACACTCAGTCAGCGCTCGAGGGCACTGGCTGTGAGCAGTGTGAGTAGCTCTTGTTGCGCGCGCTCCAGTCCCACCTGGTGGTTTTTGATGGTGCCACTCAGGTTTCAGCGGCACCATCAAAAGCGGCGGCGTTCTCAGCGGCGTTCTCAGTCTTGGGGTTCCCAGATGGATTTGTCAGCGGGGCTTGAGATGGGCCTCCCCCTTTCTCAGCCCTCACCTGATGAATCCGGTCCCAGTTGAGACCCAGAAACGTTGCGTCGCTGGCGCGGTTTCTCCCGACCGAACTGGAACGTCAGCGCTGACTTTGTCCAGCTCTGAGGAGGTGGATGTAGTTAGCGTTGACCAGGGTGAGGAGGACTCAAGCAGTCTCTCGACTCAACATTGAGTGGCCTGCGGAGACCAGGGACACCTGTCCCAAGAAAGTAAGCTGGATGAGCGATATCTCCCAGCTCGCGTCACGCCCCAGCGCCGGGCTTTGCCTTTCTTTCGGGACCTCCAAACTGAGGTGTCGAGGTCCTGGAGAAGGCCAGCCTCCGACAGAGTTCATACACCGCATAGTGTGATGTATACTACTCTCGTTGGGTCTCAGCCCTTTGGCTATTGTGGGATGCCGAAAGTGGACGAGGCTTTAGCGTGGTTTCTTGCCCTCTCAGTCGGCATCCTCCCTCAAGCCTCCGGTGCTCCCCACCAAGCCGATGCGGGTCACGTCGTTGGGGGGGAAAGCATACTCCGCCTCTAGTCAGGCCGCAGCGTGTTTACATACCTCCGCACTGCTGCAGGCCTACCAGGCGGAGTTGCTTGGGGGCCTCGATCAGGGCGGCGGCATTGGGCCAGAGGTGCCGAGCCATGGATCTGTCTCTCTGGTGGCTACGGAGAGAAACCTGTGGCTCAACCTCACGGCCATTCGAGACAAATACAAGTTTCTCCTTCTGGATGCTCCGCTGTCCCCTTCGGGCTTGTTCGGCGACGCAGTCAGGTGTGTCATCGACAAGTTTCAGGAGGCTGCTCGACAGTGTCACTACCCGTTTACCTTCCCATAAATCCGGGAAGTCGGGCCGACACTGGCCTTCTGCCTTATGGCAAGAGGACCGACCTGAGAGTCATCCTTGACGCCAAGAAGAGCAAGCGGCCCCGGCTCTGGGAGACTCGCCCCCTCCGAGGAGGGTCCTAGAGCAGTGGTCCCCAACCTTTTTTTGCGCCGCGGACCGGACAACGTTTGATAATTTTACCACGGACCGAGTGACGACAGCAAGGGGGAAGGTGTTTGCTGAACTTCTGACAGGGGGGAGGGGGGGGGGCTAACAGCAAAACTCAGCTCAGCTTCAGACGGGGAAGCAAAACACACTTCCTCATCGCCAAAGCTACAGCGCCACAGCCACTTGCAGCTGCAAAAATTCACTACGTTAATTGGAAATAATATCATTTCCTTGGTGTTACGTACGCTGAGCTACGTATGTTTTTTTTTTACATCTGTACGTGTATGCAGTGTTTGTGTTGAGCTTATTTGTTGCAGGTGGGAACGCGATTGGATGATTCGACTCTGACGTAGGAGCCAATCGTCTTCCACCGCGACAGTTTAAAGTCCGCCCCAACTTCAATGGAGAGGAAGGAGAGAGGAAAGAGCAATCGAGCACGCTTTATGAGGACGGTTCTCTCGTTCGAGAGACCGGTCTGAGAGTTGCCTGTTATGGTTTAATTTGTAGCAACTGTTGTTTGTTCGTGCTTGTGTTTTGTTTACCCTTATTTTTGTTAAGTACTTTGTTTGTTATTTTTTCTTTGTTGTATGGTCCATTCTAAACAACCCTGTTTACTGGTGGGAGAGGCGGAGCCAGGCAAGCAGGTCGCGACCTACATTTCATCACGTAGTTTCATTTTTGTATTAGACACACTAGGTTTAGGAGGGGTGCTTATTTTGTATATTTTGTTTATTAGTTAGTGTAGTTTATTTATGGCGTCTTTGTACGCTGAAGATGTTTCTTTTCACATCTTTTTGTTGCTAGTTAGTTTATTTGATTAAACTTAGTTATTGGTGTTTTGTTTTATTTCGCTTATGATTTAAGCACCTTCTCTTTATTTCTCTTCCTTTCCACCAATATGAATTTATTCTATTTCTTGTTGATTGTAAATATATTCATTTATTCACTATCTATTTAATTGCACGGATGGACATTAAAACATTTAACGGTGAATTATTTTGTTTTGTGATCCGTTTTCCTTTTCCCAATTTATATTTCCACACTGTTTAGATACACCTAGCCATATACACCATACTTCGTTTTTGTTGCGTCTTAATAATCCTAGACAAACATAACAACTATTAACGAGGGACGTAACACTTGGGCAGGCTGATAACATTTGATCCACCGGGGGTTAGGGACCCTTGTCCTAGAGCAGGGTTTCTCAACCTTTTGCCTATTGCGACCCACTTTTTTTTTGTATGACAGTCCTACGACCCACTAAGGCTAGAAATAAATAAATAAAAATAGTAAATAATAAGTAATGAAAAATAATGAAATAATTTGTTAGACCTATACTGTGTGTGCTCATAATTAAATTCACAAAACACTTTTTCAAAAATTAGGCAGACTATGAAACGAACTGATTTATTTATTTTCACTCACGTTCACACACGTTAATGTGACATTTGAGACTGCCGCTCTGAAACGATGATATCCAGACGCGGTGGAATTGGGGAAAGGGCCACTCGTAGTGTCGCACTCAAACTAGAAGTTGTCAGTCTATTCCTGCCTTTTGTTTTCGTTGCAGTCACCGTCGAAAATCCCGACTCGCAAAGATGGGTAGTGCTAAATGGCAGAAGAAACTTTGTTGCACGACTTGCGCGTTCGAAGCTGTCGTGAGCGACACAATACTGCTTTGCTGTCTTTTAAGTACAGTACATCGTGCTTTCGCACAAAGTAATCCACAGGTTTACCGACACATGTTGGATGTTTAGTCTGAAGGTGACGTTTTGATGGCTTCATGGACTCCTTTGCTAAGACCTCACCACACTCAACGCATTGTGGTTTTTCGTCCGACGTAGTAAATCCATATTTAATATACAGTGAGCCCTCGCTACTTCGCGGTTCGACCATCGCGGATTCACGACTTCGCGGACTTTTTTCATTACGTATGTATATATTATAAAAGAAATATATCGCTGATTTTCCGGAAATTTCGAAAATAGACGCGATATATCAGCTTGCCTGGGTGGGCCTGGGCCCCCTCATTTACATGTTCGGCCCCCTCAGATTTTCAATTGTTTAAAATCGCAACTGTGAAAACGGAATTAAAAGCACATATCGCCCGCTGCACAAAACGATCGCAACGCACCCCCAAAGTCAACATTGGCGCGCTGCGCGTTGCATCATAACTAGTTCTGGCAGAGTGGTTAAGGCGCTAGACTAGAAATCCATTGGGGTTTCCCAGCACAGGTTCGAATCCTGCCGACCATGTTATGTTCGCCCACCACCCTTGTCAACACTCTCTCGCAGTTTTGCCCCTCATTTTAAGATGGGCCCCTTCAAAAAAAAAATCTGGCTACTCCCCTGGAACACAGTAAAACTCTCGCGACCCCCTCTGTAATGTTCCGCGACCCACTAGGGGGTCGCGACCCCCTGGTTGAGAAACAGTGTCCTAGAGCATTCCACCTAGCCGTTTTCCAGAAGCCCTGGCCCTCGAGAGGCTGGTTACCCTAGAACAGTCTCAGGCCACGTGGTTGCGTCTGCTGGGCGTCTCTCAATGGGTCCTGCGCACAGTATCCAACGGGTACTCTATTCAGTTGGGGCTACTCCACCCCGCTTCTCAGGGGTTCTACCCACCGTGGTAGGTCCCTAGCAGGCTCTGGTCATGGAACAAGAAGTATACACTCTGCTGGGGAAAAGGGCCATCGAGTATGTACCCTCGCAGAGAGAGTGTCCGCGGTTCACAGCCGGCACTTCTTTGTTCTGAAGAAGGATGGAGGGTTGCGGCCCATTGGCCCATGGATTTTCGCACAGGTATGCGTCTCAAGCTCTAAATGCTGACGATCTAACAGATCGTGACTCAAATCAGGTCCCAGGACTGGTTCGTCACAATCAATCTCAAGGCGCATAATTCCGCCTGCTGTACGTGAGGCTCCTGCAGAGGTGACTCAAGACCAGGGGGGTTTTCCCGAGGGGCAACCCTTTCCGCACAATCAGGGTCACGAGGCGGTGCCTATGCGCCCTGAGTATGTGAAAGAATTCCTGTTTCCGGGGAGCGGATATCCTGTTGAGACAGGATGGTGCAGCTTCGGGAGAAGTACGGTCAGGCACAGATGAACCTGTATGCCTCCGTAGAAAACTCCCATTGCCCTCTGGGGTTCTTTCTAATGCACCCAGCTCATCTAAGTCTGGGTGCCATGGTACACTCGTGGCCGAGGCTGCGTCTGTACGCCTTTCCGTTCTGGCAAGAGTTCTCCGGTACAGGGTTGGCATCACACTGGTGGCCCTGCATTGGTCAGGCAGAGTGTGGTTCTCGAACCTTGCGTCCCTCCTCGGTGGAGTCCCCTGGGAGATTCCTGTCAGGAAGGACCTTCTATCCCAGGCAGAGGGTTGCATGCGTCACCCCTGCCCAGAACTGTGGAGATTTTGGGCCTGGCCCCTGAAGGGGCCCAGCTACTAAACTCGGGTCTCTCAACTGAGGTTGTAGAGGAAACTGTACACCCTGAAGTGGAAACTCTTCACTTCCTGGTGTAGCGAGAGGCATCTGAACCCAGTTAGCTGTCGGGTTGGCAATGTGCTGGAGTTCCTGCAAGAGAGATTCGCTGCAGCGCTGTCCACTTCTACCCTGAAGGTTAATGTGGCTGCCATAGCTGCTTACCACATACCTCTGGGTGGGGTATCCTTGGGCAGGGCCCCCCTATTCACTCGTTTCCTCCGTGGTACATTAAGGCTGAGACCTGGGGCACAGACCAGGGTTCCAGCCTGGGACTTGTCTTTGGTGCTCCAAGGCTTGTCCCAGGCTCCCTTCGAACCCATTGAGGAGGTTCCCATTAAATTCCTCTATCTGAAGACCGTCCTTTTGCTGGCTATCACCTCGCTTAAGACGGTAGGGGACCTACATGCTCTATCTGTGGCCCCAACTTGCCTTGAGTTTGCGCCCGGGATGGTGAAAGCCTTTCTCCACCCGAGGTCACGTTTGCTTTGGGGCTCCTAAGGGGGCTCCAGGGTCTAAGCAAACCTTGAGCTGGTGGATAGTCGAGGCTATCTGTCTGGCTTATGAGTCGGCCGGCCTCCTTTAAGAGTCCGGGCCCACTTCACTCAGAGCGTGGCTGCTTCCAAGGCCTTTCTTTCGGGGGTCTCCTTGAATGATGTTCTGCGGCTGGCTGGTCCTCACCGCACACATTCATGAGGTTCTACCAACTGGACCTCGACTCTGCTACAGGGATGAGGGTGCTCTCTCAGTGAGCTGGGACACACCCGTTGGCTGGCGTCACTGAGGTGGCGTTGGTATAGCGTTACCCTAGTGCTTTGATGCAGCTCGAGTTCCCATGAAAGGAAACGTCTCGGTTACGCATGTAACCTTGGATCCCTAAAGGCGAACTCAATCTGCGTCTCAGCCTCAGCTTCATACACTCTTTTAAGCTGTCTCTTCTGGGTTCTGGCGCACCTTTTATGCTCTGTTCATGACGTCACTGACCCACGACGCACATTCACACACATCTTCTCTCTTTGGATTCACAGTTCTTCTCGTAACTGATGTCAAGGCATTCCCCTAGCGCTTTGACACAGCTTGAGTTCACCTTCAGGGAACCGAGGTTACATACGTAACGGAGAAGTTTTGTTAAGCATATCTCACTTTTCTAAACTTAAATATTTGCTTTGTTGATCTATTGAGAAGGTTTTAAGGGATGAAACTTTCAGGACATTTTAATTATACAAAGCTTATATGTCAAAGGATCATGGAAAAATATGATTTCTTATGTCCTTTTAATTATATCAAAGGAGTGTAGATGTTTCATAGATAATTCTGTAAATTTATATGACCACTAACCAGATATAAAGGAATATAGGGAACAGTAAAATGTATATTTCATGAAAAATATTTTGTCTACAAATAAACATAGTACTTTAGAACATTAAACATTTTCGACACTAATCTTGATGACATTTATACATTTTAAAGCAAATTTTATAACATTTCAAGCCAATTATTGATCCATTCTCTGTCTTCTCCCCTGTATTAGTGAATGTCAACATATAAAACGATGCCAGCAACTCCTTCCAAACCCACTCGGAGCATAATAATTGGCCTGCTTATGTTGGTATGTTTTATATTATATCTGTTATACCTCATACCACCGGGATTCAAATATTCATCCATAAACTTGTTCAAATGCCCTGCTGCTCAAGACCAGAACAATTACATCAGCCCAGAAACATGCCTCAGTGTTCTTAAGATGCAGAACTCCACGTGCGCTGTGAATCTCACCGTGGATGAACTCCTGATGACAATATCTGCATCAAAACCCTTGACTACTGCTGAGAAAGAAGAAACAGAAACCATTATGTTGATCTGGATGTGGCCTTTTGGTAGTATTTTTGGCCTTGGTCCCTGCCGTTCAGCTTTCAATATCCATGGCTGTCGTTTAACAGATGATAGAAGCCTGTTTAACCAAGCACACGGAGTTTTGTTTCATCATAGAGACATCAGTTGGGATTTATCCAACATGCCAAAACTTCCACGACCTGCTTTCCAGAAGTGGGTATGGTGGAATATGGAGTCTCCAACAAATTCAGGTCAAATTCCTCTACTAAAGGATCTGTTTAATCTGTCTTCAAGTTACCGTCGGGATTCAGATATTCCAGTACCTTACGGTTGGCTCTCAGAGACCACAGAGAAAGAAAAAAATTATACTATCCCAAAGAAGGATAAACTAGTTTGCTGGGTAGTAAGTAACTATAATCCAAGCTATAAGCGTTCACAATACTTTACTGAGTTAGTGAAATACATTGAAGTGGAAGCTCATGGAAAACACTTCAATAATCGAATTAATGATGATGAATATTTAGATTTGATGTCCCGATGCAAATTCTACTTGTCGTTTGAGAATTCCATTCATAAAGACTACATGACTGAGAAGCTGTTCAGACCTCTAGAGCTCGGTACTGTTCCTGTCGTTCTTGGCCCGCCGAGAGAGAACTATGAGCAGTTCATACCAAGTGAATCCTTCATCCATGTGGATGACTTCCCATCCCCAAAAGAACTGGCTGATCATCTGAAACTCTTGGACCAAAACGAGGACCTGTACAGACAGTACTTCACCTGGAGAAAGCATTTTGCTTCAAAACGTACATCATTCGGTCTTGAACATGCCTGTCGGAGTTGTGATCACATTAGAAAGAATAAGCACTACAAAGTGGTCAAAGATCTCAACAGCTGGTACTGGGGTTAGAGGGGCATTTTAAAACGATGATGGTGAGTCACGAGTAAATTATAAACCATTATAATTGTATGGAAAATTTTGTTTAAATCTGTTAAAACGGTCAATGAACAAAATAATTTTTTTATGTTGTTTATTGTTTTTTGCAGAATGTAATAAATATACCACCTAAACTACAGTTACCATACCTCAAGATATTGTTTTATTTAAATTGTTCTTATCTAAATTGTTCTTAAAATGCTCTTGTGTGCAAAAACTTCTTCCGTATCTTAACCCCACCTGCCACCTGCCATAATTTTAGAGCTAATGCCATTTGTCCATGAAAGCCTCAAAGGTATTATGCTGTTAACATTCTTTATTCTTTGTCCTACCCCATGTATTTATTTTAAGTCTTGAGTTTTATTTCTTTAGTTAAAATGTTGAGTTTTAGTTCTTTATTTAAAACGTTGAGTTTTTTTAACACAAATTTGGGTCAAATATGGATAAACCCAACCATTGGGTAAAACATTTAATTAAACAATGTAACCCAGTGGTTGGGTTTGTCCATATTTGACCTAAATTTGGTACATACATTGTACTTCACATAGTCTATTTTGATGTATTAGTTCATTACTTCAGAATTGTTGTCACATGCTGTAAGTTTTGTTTGTTTAGTTAGGTTAGATAAGTTAGGGTGCCTAACATTTCTTCAGCAAGTAGCTGAAGATTTTGCTTTGATTTTTATTTTGACTAATCAAAGCTATATTTAAATATTATTGTTAATTGTAAAAAATCTATTTTGAAATTGAAGGAAGTTAAAATAACAAAAAATTAGTTTTCACAGTTTGAACATCTTGTGGTGTTCTCCTCTTTAGTCTGCCCATTTTCTAACTTATACTAGGCTATATCCTAAACTGGTTAAAGGATTTTGTGAATGTTACATTTCCGTTAACGTCCCAAGATGAATTGAAGAAGTTGTGGGTCATAACAAACAAGCTGAGGTATGTATTAATATAAAGGTGCACATTGTCATACGCATAAAAAAACCCCACCATCATAATAACATAACCATCCGTCTCACACACACACACACACACACACACACACACACACACACACACACAAACACATCGTATCGAAAACTCCAGAGGAAGTGGCAAAGCCCACAGTCTGTGTCAAAAGAAAAAAAAACACTTCACAAGAAATGGTAGTCACGCAATCCATGAAGCACAGAATGTTAACAGTGGGCCCATGTCAGACAGTGAATTTAAACATGTGTCTTTCATCCATCTCAAATATCACTTATTTGTAACGTTTACATGGCTACTCGCACCAACTTTAACTTAGATAAATGTGTACTATTATTAGGCACAAGATCAAAGTATTTCTGCAGAGTGTGTAAGCTAAAGATTAAGCGTACTCTCACCCCCCTAAACCTCATTCCCATCAGGATCACAGCACCAGTAACAGTAACTTGTCCTACTCAACTTGCTCTGATCAGAATTCACACCAACGTCTCCAGCATGAGAGACAAGCACATTAACAAAGACACTGAAGGCCATAACGTGTCTTTTAGATAGATAGATAGATAGATAGATAGATAGATAGATAGATAGTTTATTGTCATTTCACATGTACAAGTACAGAATAACGAAATTAAACTTGGAGCAAGTCTCCGAGCCGCAGCCTGTGCAGGCGTCGCCGCCATACTTTTTTCTCCAGAGATTACAGAATGCAGTTTAACAAGCGTTACATAGCACAGACATGACATACACGGTACATGCTGTTCGCATGATGGAATTTTTTGAATGGATTGGGAGGAGGAGATAGATAAGTCAAGTCAAGTCAAGTCACCTTTATTTATATAGCGCTTTTTACAATGTAGATTGTTTCAAAGCAGCTTTACAGGAAAAACAATATAAACAAAGTTTGTTTGGCTGAACAGAAGCCCCAAAAGAGCAGGTGAATCAATACAATTGATGAATTTTAAGTGTTAAGTTTCCCCAACTGAGCAAGCCATAGGCGACAGCGGCAAGGAACCAAAACTCCGGCAGGTGACGTAACGAATGAAGAATAGAATGGAGAAAAAACCTTGGGAGAAACCAGGCTCAGTCGGGGGACCAGTTCTCCTCTGGCCAAGGACAGGCAGACGGATGGATGGGGGCGGGGGTGGGGGCGGGTTTGAGATCTGAGAGTCTGAGATTGTGATGAGAATGTGTGGATGTAGCCAAAGCTGCAGATGTTGACTAGCTCAGTTTCTATGTTTTTGTCCTTGAAGGGAGATAAGAGTGCACAGGAGATAGTAGACTGGCTGAAACAGGCTGGATTCCCAACTGAGAGATAGGGATAAAGTCAGGAAAATAAAATTTTTTGATCTTCGGTAATTTGTCGGATAATAATCAATCAATCAGTTCTGGTCCTCAGCACTCACTCAGATCTTCCGCATCTTCCACGGACAGAGCCTCCAGGCACAGGACTTGCCAGTTTCTCCATGAGTCCATCACGTAGCCCGAAGCAAACGTCCCGTCTGGGCATATTGGTTCTCCCGGACCAACCTTCCTCTGTGAAAAAATCTTGTCGATCGCGCTGATTGACCAGTTAATCAATTCCATTTCAGTATATTTTTAAGGGAGTCCAGCAAGCAGCAGGTCAGAAAAGAGACAAGAATACCAAAGCGCTAGAGCAGGGCGGGAACAGATAGAGACATGTCTGCACTGTGTGAGAGTCAGAGAGGGAAAAACGTTTGAGGCCAAGGGAGGGAGGTTACATGCACAGCTCACAATGGCCTACATTACTTGCACTGTCAGAAGGATGTTATCAAGAACGTAAAACCTCCTGCAAGAGCTCAGCAGTAGCAAGGAGGAGGAGGGTGAACTGGAGTAAAGCATTTCTACAAGTGAAATTAAGGAAGTGATGGCTATGTGGCAGAAGGTTTCTGATTTCATTGAAAAGAAACACCCTGATGTCTACTGGTCGTCTTTCGGCGCTCACGCACCAACCCTGCCGCTACTGTCTGTAAAAACGTATAATTAAAACCACATTTTATTTGATATCACACAAATCCTTATACTGTATACATGTACTGTAATTGTGTGTGTGTGTGTGTGTGTGTGTGTGTGTGTGTGTGTGTGTGTGTGTGTGTGTGTGTGTGTGTGTGTGTGTGTGTGTGTCTATACCAGCAGGTCAAGAGAGCAGCCAGAAAAATGAAGCGGAGCTGGAAAAAAACTAAGCTAGAGGTTTTTCGCATTTCATGGAAAGACAGCTCTATTGCATTCAGAAAGGCCTTAAAATCAGCTAGATCTGCTTATTTTCTAGGTATTTATCTGATACAGTGACTAAATTAACAAGAAATAAAGCCTCAACCCCAGATGCTTTAAAACAGCACAGCAGTAATGACTTCATGGACTTCTTTACTTGCAAAATTCATAATATTAACGAGAAAATTATAACCACAAAATACAGAAAAATTTTTGTCCCTGAAGAAAAATTCCACTCCTTCATTGCTATTGGGGAGGAAGAATTGTCTAAACTCGTTAAATCATCAAAATCAACAACATGTATGCTAAACCCGATACCAATTAAACTTAAAAGAGATGCTTCCAGAGATCATAGTGTCACAGTCATGTTGCGTCTGTCACATCCAGGTTCCTCTGATTTTTCCAATTCCTTCCCTCTCCTGTCTTGTTAGTAATTACCCTGTTAATCATGACAGCTGTGTCTCATTTCCTTGTGTATATAATCGTCTCGTGTACCCCTTGTCATTGTCGGTTATTGGATGTCAATGATATGTGAACGTGTTGCGTGTGTGGATGTTTTCTTCCGTGTCTGAGTTTGCACCCTCGCGTGCCTTTTGTTTTCATTTATTAATAAAGCATTTCTGTTGGAATCTCCGTGTTCCAGTCTTTCCGCATCGCACACCACCGCTTGTCTAACACATAGATCCTCTTCTTAATATTATTAATTAATCTGTGTCATTAGGATACGTACCAAAAACCTTTAAGCTGGCCGTATTAAAAAACCACAACTTGATCCTACAGAATTAGTTAATTATACTAATTAGAGAGCGAACCGCTCACTAGTGATGTTGCTCTGTATCAAGGCTTCGGAGCGTGTTCAGAGAAACCCTCTAAGCTTTTAGTGAAACGCGTATAGAGGCATGTATCGGTTTAGAACGAATACGTCAGAGATGACGTGTGAAGCCTCGCTTCCGCCAGAGTGGTTCAGTAAGCGGTGCGAATCTTGCCACAAAATTTTGATTGATATTTTTTTTATTTAAATTATCTTGCCGAACCAAATATCGGGCGATTGGAGGATCCACTAAAGTACTGGGAGAGACAGAAAGTTATATTTGCACATCTGTACAGGCTTGCTGTCAAGTATTTATGTACTTCATCTGTGCCTTGTGAAAGGGTTTTTTCAAAGGCAGGAGAAGTTAAGTAAAAATAAAATCGTCTTAGCCCTAAAACAGTTGAAAATTAATATTCTTGAATAAAAACTCCTAAAGTATATCCTTCTCATTATTTTTCTTGTTTCCAAAAATCACAGTCCAAGATACATGAGCACATTCACTGTCCTCTGCCCAGTTAAACCCAGACACTTATAAAATTATAATTTTGCCCCGTCTGCCTATGACCAAACAATTGACTTACATTTGATTTATTTATTTATCCTTTATTTATCTGAGAAAATCCCAATGAGATATCATAATCTCTTCCTTCAGGGAGACCTGGTCAAAAAACGGCAGCACACATAGTTTCAGACAAATTCTAAAAACACAGACAATCCAACAATAGTTGGATATAGTTGATAGTCCCATAATTTTCAAGCCAATACATTTATTACAAAGTCATGTTAACACAATCATTATATACCACAAGAAAATACCCATTATATATTCACAGTGTGGTTGTATATCTCTGTTAGTGTTACTGGACCTTAGTACTGCATTTGATACAATCGACCACAAAATCCTTCTGAATAGACTTGAAAATTATGTTGCCATTAGTGGAGTTGCATTAGCCTGGTTCAAATCATACTTATCTGACCGTTGTCAGTTTGAAGCAGTAAATGAGGAGATGTCATATCGATCACGGTTCAGTATGGAGTTCCTCAAGGTTCAGTACTAGGACCATTGCTTTTCACCCTGTACATGCTTCCTTTGGGTGCAATTATTAGGAAGCATGGCATTAGCTTTCACTGTTACGCTGATGATACTCAGCTCTATATTTCTTCTCATCCTGATGAAACATACCAATTCACTAAATTAACAGAATGCATAACTGATGTAAAAAAATGGATGACTAATAACTTTCTACTGCTTAATTCTGAAAAAACTGAGATTCTAATTATTAGACCAAAAAGTTCCGCACTTAATAATCTAGACTACGGCCTAACACCCGATGGCTGCTCTGTCAAGTCTTCGTCTTCAGTTAGGAACCTGGGTGTGCTCTTTGATACCAATCTTTCATTTGAAAGCCACGTTTCTGTAAAACGGCATTCTTCCATCTTAAAAATATATCTAAATTGCGACATATGCCCTCAAAGACAAATGCGGAAAAGTTAGTTCATGCGTTCAAGGCTAGATTATTGTAATGCTCTACTAGGTGGTTGCCCTGCACGCTTAATAAACAAATTCCAGCTAGTCCAAAATGCAGCAGCTCGAGTTCTTACTAGAACCAGGAAATATGAGCATATTAGCCCAGTTCTGTCAAACCTGCACTGGCTTTCTATTAATAATAATAATAATTCAATACATTTATATAGCGCTTTTTATCAAAGTATCTCAAAGCGCTTACATGGACGGGGGGAATCTCCTCAACTGCCACTAGAGTGCAGCATCCACCTGGATGATGCGACGGCAGCCATATTGCGCCAGAACGCTGGTGGAGAGGAGACAGAGTGATGAAGCAAATCAGAGAAAGGGGATAGTTAGGAAGCCATGATGGACAAATTTGACCAGGATGCCGGGGTTACACCCCTACTCTTGCGAAAGACATCCTGGGATTTTTAATGACCACAGAGAGTCAGGACTGCGGTTTAGCATCTCATCCGAAAGATGGTGCTCATTTCAGTATAGTGTCCCCGTCACTATACTGGGGCGGTAGGACCCACATAGACCAGAGGGTGAGCACCCCCTGCTGGCCTCCTAACACCACTTCCAGCAGCAATCAAGTCAGTCTCCCATCCAGGAAAATGACCACACACAACCCTGCTTAGCTTCTGTGAGCAACCAGTCGTAGGCTACAGGGTGACACAGTATTAAACACAGAACACATTTTAAAATCTTGATAAGTACTTACAAAGCATTAAATGGTTTAGCTCCACAGTACTTGAGTGATCTCTTAACACATTATATTCCTTCACGTCTATTGCGATCCCAAAATACTGACCAGCTTATAATACCTAGAATATCAAAGTCAACTGCTGGCGGTCGATCTTTTTCCTATTTAGCTCCTAAACTCTGGAACAGTCTTCCTAATAAAGTTCGGCCAGAGAAGAACTGGTCCACCGACTGAGCTTGGTTTCTCCCAAGGGTTTTTCTCCATTCCGTTCTTCGTTCGTTACGCCACTGAAGTTTTGGTTCCTTGCCGCTGTTGCCTATGGCTTGATCAGTTGGGGAAACTTAACACTTAATATTCTTCAATTTTGTTGATTCGTCTGCTCTTTTATGGCTGCTGTTCAGCCAAACAAACTTTGCTTATATTGTTTTCCTGTGACCACTGTAAAGCTGCTTTGAAACAATCTGTACTGTAAAAAGCGCTACATAAATAAAGGTAAACTGACTTGACCAATAAAAAAATATTGTTTTTATTGTTACAGATCTGGAACAGATAAATTAGTTTTCTATCATTTCTAATGGGAAAACATGCCAGCATTAATCCTGTCTAATGCTTTCATTAGACTTAAGACCAGTAATAAGTTATACATATGACGTTTTGACACTACTTTTCTACTGTGTATACAAACACTATTTCTATTGCTCTTATGGCAGAGTCACACTTTTACGGTTTCTGTCTAGCATTGGTTTCCATATCCTGTTTTATGGTTGCACTGTTTGTGTCTGTCAGTATCCAAGCTTGGTTCTGCTTAGTGGTGTGTAGAATTGATTGTTAGAATTAGTAAGGAATCCAGCTTCTTAATTCAAACAATCACGTATCATTTTGACACACTGGACTAATACTGGTAAGTCAACAATTGATCTTCAGCAGACACAGTCACAGATATATAGACAGATAAAATCTGTTTAATTGCCTTAAAGATCAAAAATCAGCACAGCAGAACAGCAATTTATATACACATATATATAAAAAAATTTTTTTTAGGTTATTTAGATTTATAGGCTACAGATTAAACATTTAGAAACAAAGAATAATTAGGTAAACAAAAAAAACAAAAAACCAACAATCAAATAGTGTGTACATGTTAGAAAATATGAAATATGCTGTAATTGTAATGGCATTTATGTAACTTTGAATATCTTAATGCATTGACTGTTACTGGTTAAAATATTAAAGGGATCATGACATGGATTTTTATTTTTATATTAACATGTTGCTCGAGTTTCACTGATAATGTTAATGTCGACGCAGTGTCTCGTTCCCTCTTCGGGACGTGTTGGTGCTTTAGAGATCACCCTACGCATTAGTGAAGGGAAGTTATTTGTTTAGTTTTCTGAGGTGAATACATTTTTAAAATATCAGTGAATTGTTTTGCGAGGGTGGGTACCTGCGTGAAGACTATTTTGCGTTGGGTGGAGAGCCATCTTCACGCAGGTGTGTGTGTGTGTGATCATCAAAACCAAAGTTTTGAATATGCGACTATGAGACTTTTCAACCCGTGTATCATTTGTTCGTTTGTTTTTCAAATGACAATTAATCCGGGTCTCATAAAACCCGACAAATTAAGTATTAAAATCAAATTCGGTTCACTTCGGCAGCCCGTGTTTCCATTTCGTTGTTTTTTTCGTCTAAAATTAAAATAAAGAAAAACACGGTATCCGATTCAAAATCAAATAACATATTTTCGTTTTTTACTTTTTGATGGTCGATTGTAAAACAAAAGAACGAGATTAATTTGGCCTCAATGTTTTCTACTTCTGAATAAGAGAACTGCTAGTGTACTATTTCCTGTTCACAGTTTTTTAGTGTTTGCAGTGAGCATTTAATGGTGAATAATATGTAAAGTTTTAAATAATTCTAGATATGTTTAATCTTCCCGAAAGTCAGACCTGCCTAAGAGATAAGTGGGATTTTTGGGGGTCCGACATGATTTATGAGGACACCTATTCTACAATACACAAAATATGTCATTACTCTGCATTACACACCCGTGTGTTTTACTGGTCCATGACCACACACACACACACACACACACAACACACAAACGAGACAATATGGTGCACTGCTGTGACTAAGGTGATTAAAGAGTACCAGATCCTCAGTACACAAAAGAAATTGACAGGGATAAGTGTTTCAGAAGTACTTTAACCACAGTGAACTCACTGAACATGCAATAAATGCTACATGAAGATTTAAAAAGGATGGTTCAATCAAAAGAAAAAAGACAATGCTTTCAGCATTTCCACACCATCAAAAAAAAAAGTGACTTTCCATCTTAAGTGGAACACAAAAGTAGATGTTGAGCAGAATGTCACCACTGACTTCCACGATATGGAAAAAAGGTGAAATGAATGTCAGTGGTGTCTGAGACTGAGGCTCTTCATGCAGGTGGCTTCCCTTGGCTTTCAATATAGATGAATTAAATAAATTCAGGGGGGTTAGATCTGATCTCAGAGGTTCACTAAACTTAGAGTATGCAGCTCCCTGTATATCTAAGAAGAGAGTGTACCTTGATCATATCTTGCTGATCTTATTGCCAGTTTTTCTCACGATATCACTATCTGTCTGACTCAGACTGTGGTATATGTGGTATACTCACATCCATTCTCATCTGACAGCTTTGCTTCATCTAAAACTTGCTTCCTGTTGACAATACGTTTAAAATGAATTTAGCATTAATAAAAAGGTTTTAATTCATAAAACTAAGGAGCAAACCTATAGAATCAAACAGTCTCTTACTCATGACGACTGTTTTCCGATCCATTCATAAAGCTTTGAATAGCAGGACTTGAAAAACTGGAGCACACTATGAGAGAAATCGTCATGTGTTCAGCTGCAAGTTCAGCTCCAATTAAGTTTATTCATAGAGTCTCATGTTAAAGTACTATTAGATTGTAGTGGTGTTATACTTCAACAGTCATACAATAATTGATCACAAAACTCAAGGTTCGAATCAAATACGTTTTTTAACTCGTGGTTCGGATAGTTTTTAAAAAATGTTAAATGGAGGGTATGCAAATAATATAAATATAACTAATAATCTGATAATCACCTCAACAGTTGTACAATTACTCAGTTAAACAATTTGGAAAAATTACAAACTTACTATGCTAAAAAGAGTTTTTACTTTCTAAAACGATTAATCAATAATTGTTTCACATATTTTTTTATGAAAGTGGTCATGTCATTAAAAAGACCACCTACAATCATTATAGAACATTTACATTCTCAGAGTTTATATGATATTGGTTGACATACTGTAACACAAATATTTATTTATATTAAAACGTATACAGATGTACACTGAGGTGAAACTATTGGCTCACTGTACTACACCTGTATTTTAGTGATGCTTTCAGGTATAATTTTACACTCTCCAAGCATATTTAATATTTTCATCAACTGTAAATGCACTGTAAGTAGTTCTGATCAATTGTCTGTTCATACAACAGCAATGTCAGCTGCACTGTATTGTTTCTGGTATAATTTTATGGCATTTTAAGGAGCACATATATGATATACTGATACTCTGTATCCATATCTTTAATCATGAAGGTTTTATATATTTTAAAGTTAAATGCATAAATCTGGTACAATTGAGAGCAAAAGTAAAAACTCCAATAAATTTTCGGAGATATTAAAAGACTGTCAATTAGCACTTAGATTATTCATATACTTTATTGTCAATAAATACTGTTTTATGGCTTGAAAAACAAACATAATCTATATATTGTCGCAATCACGTGTTTATTATCTTCATGGATCATCAGTTGAAAAGTTTATTTTTATTTAGATTATCATGTCTCCACCCTCTTCCTGTTCCCTCGCATGGTTTTCTCCGTGTCATTCCCTTCACCTGTCGCGTCCATCGCTCACCTCATTAGTCTTGTCACCTGTGTCTCATCTTCTTCTGTGTATTTAAACCCTGTGTTTCTCTAAGTCTGCATCCATTCTCGTCTCTATTGTGTGGTGTAACTCCGTGTCCCTGAAGTTGTCTCTAATAAAACTATATGTTTCCTGAATCTTCGTCTCTGTGCCTCCCACGCACACCAGACAGAAGAACGGACCTTTGTTAGTCACCACAGAAACACAAAAAAATTGACTTTTGCTGGAGCAGGGAGACCGTTCGCTGGAAGAACACATAGTTTGCTGACTATTTAGATCTTGCATGCCAAAAGAACTACCTGGACTGTGAGCCCAGCGGTTTCTAGCTGAGAAATGCCTTCTCTACTAGGTATGCCTAGCAGACAGCATGTGCACCAAGTGTCACCGGGCACAGAGGATCCCTGGATTACGCCTCCAACCTCTGTGTCCATTGCTCTACCTCGGCCCATCGACATTTCAGCTCCACCCTGGTTCCTTCCTCCCTCAGCTCCATCAGGCTCCCTTGTTTCACCGGCTCAGCCTTGGACAGTCGTTGCCTTGCCTCTGCATTCAGTTACATCTGGCTCCTCCTCCCCCCTGCTCTGCCTTCGGTCCCACCGGTTCCGCCTCGGTTCTCTGGTTTTCCGGCTCCACCTCAGACGCTCATCGCCACGGCTCCACCTCGGTCTCCAGGACCAGCGGTCTTCGAGTCTTCGGGCTCATCGACTCCACCTGGATCTCCTGCCGTGACATTGTCAAAGTCGGTCGTTCCAGGGCTCGGTCGGTCGTCCATCATCTGGCCCGTCACCATGGCTCATCCCACGTTTGACTCCTGGGGCCTCTTCCTGACTGGTCTCTGGAGCTCCCCCTGGTGCCCCCTCCTCCTGAGCCCCCTCCCCACCCTCCCTGTTGGACTAATGTCTTATGTTCTGTTCTGTCTTGTCCTACTCCTGATCCCCCTCCGCCTCCGCTGTTGTTCCATTTTAGAACATTTTTAAGACGCCCCTTCTGGGACGGGGAGCTAATGTCACAGCCATGTCATGTCTCCACCCTCTTCCTGTTCCCTCGTGTGGTTTTCCTCATATAATTCCCTTCATCTCTCACTTCAATCGCTCACCTCGTTAGTCTTGCCACCTGTGTCTCATCTTCTCCTGTGTATTTAATCCCTGTGTTTCTCTTAGTCTGTGTCTGTTCTCGTCTCTACTGTGTGGTGTAACTCTGTGTTCCTGAAGTTGTGTCTAATAAAAGTAGAAGTTTCCTGAATCATAGTCTCTGCGCCTCCTACATGCACGCCTGACAGATGCTGCTACAGTGAACAGTCCCTTTGAATCCCTTTGAACGTCATAAGTTATTATTTCTACGAATCCGTTTAGGACTGTTATTAAGCGCCCTCTGTCTTTGAGAGTGAATGAAACATACATTACACAACAGTGTTAGCGCTCAGTAATATTCAGATGGACTTGTTTCGGATGAGAATGAATAGAGAATAGAGCTATACAAACCAGCAGTGCCAGGCCAGTAGTCTCAGACCAAAGTCATGGGCATTATAGCCTCATTAGTGATAAGATTAGTTGTGGGGTTAGGCGTTCATTATGGTGGAGTTTATATTATATAGATTCTGAAATTGCTGTCATGTTTTGTATCGCACTGCAGATATTATATCTCAAAAGATCAAGGATTTTTTTATTTATTTCTCATGTCATGATCCTTTTAATTACATTCAAAGAGTGCAGACATCTGATAAATAAATATTGATCCATTTTCTATTTTCTCCCCTTTATTAGTGAATGTCAACATATAAAACAATGTCAACAACTCCTTCCAAACCCACTCGGAGAATAATAATTGGCATGCTTATGTTGGTATTTTTTACATTATATATGTTATACCTCATACCACCGGGATTCACATATTCATCCATAAACTTGTTCAAATGCCCTGCTGCTCAAGACCAGATCAATAACATCAGCCCAGAAACATGCCTCAGTGTTCTTAAGATGCAGAACTCCACGTGCGCTGTGAATCTCACCGTGGATGAACTCCTGATGACAATATCTGCATCAAAACCCTTGACTACTGCTGAGAAAGAAGAAACAGAAACCATTATGTTGATCTGGATGTGGCCTTTTGGTAGTATTTTTGGCCTTGGTCCCTGCAGTTCAGCTTTCAATATCCATGGCTGTCGTTTAACAGATGACAGAAGCCTGTTTAACCAAGCACACGGAGTTTTGTTTCATCATAGAGATATCAGTTGGGATTTATCCAACATGCCAAAACTTCCACGACCTGCTTTCCAGAAGTGGGTATGGTGGAATATGGAGTCTCCAACAAATTCAGGTCAAATTCCTCTACTAAAGGATCTGTTTAATCTGACTTCAAGTTACCGTCGGGATTCAGATATTCCAGTACCTTACGGTTGGCTCTCAGAGACCACAGAGAAAGAAAAAAATTATACTATCCCAAAGAAGGATAAACTAGTTTGCTGGGTAGTAAGTAACTATAATCCAAGCTATAAGCGTTCACAATACTTTACTGAGTTAGTGAAATACATTGAAGTGGAAGCCCATGGAAGACACTTCAATAATCGAATTAATGATGATGAATATTTAGATTTGATGTCCCGATGCAAATTCTACTTGTCGTTTGAGAATTCCATTCATAAAGACTACATGACTGAGAAGCTGTTCAGACCTCTAGAGCTCGGTACTGTTCCTGTTGTTCTTGGCCCGCCGAGAGAGAACTATGAGCAGTTCATACCAAGTGAATCCTTCATCCATGTGGATGACTTCCCATCCCCAAAAGAACTGGCTGATCATCTGAAACTCTTGGACCAAAACGAGGACCTGTACAGACAGTACTTCACCTGGAGAAAGCATTTTGTTTCAAAACGTACATCATTCGGTCTTGAACATGCCTGTCAGAGTTGTGATCACATTAGAAGGAATAAGCACTACAAAGTGGTCAAAGATCTCAACAGCTGGTACTGGGGTTAGAGGGGCATTTAAGACAATGATAGTAAGTCACGAGTAAATTATAAATCATTATAAATTTACTCATTTTACATTATAAATGTGGAAATTTTTGTTTATACCTGTTTGAGGCAAGGTTTAAACGGGTCAATGAACAAAAGCATTTGTTTGTTATGTTTTTTTTACCCCCTGCAGAATGTAATAAATATTCCACCTAAATTACAGTTACCATACTTCAAGACATTGTTTTATTCCAAGACATTTGTCAGGCTTTTTTTCTTAAAATGCTCTTGTGAGCAAAAACGTCTTACACATTTTAACAAGTTACCACTGCTAATGTCAGGGTTCTGTCAATTCGGTTTGTTTTCCTAGAGTTTTGGGTGGACAGAGCTCTGACAATGCCCCTTCGTCGTGTCTATATGAGAGCGCATGGCTTCTAGTTGCACACTCTCTTGTCTGGGTGCTTTCATGTGGTCCGTGTCGTGCGCAGTTGATGTGTTTACTAACTGCACGCTGTCTCGTCATGTTTCATGTGAACACGTGGCGATGTGCGTCCGCATTGGCTGCATGTCCGTGTCCTGTCATGATGTAACCCCGCCCGTCTTGTTCCCTTATCCTTGATTGTTCCCAGCTGTTTCTGCTCGTTATCCTTCCTCCTGTGTCAATTTAATCCCTTTGTGTTTGCTGTCTTGTGTCGCGTCGTTGTCTATTTCCTGGTTGTTCCCGTCTCTGTTTGTACCCGCTCTATGCTGTTTTCCATCCGGTTTTCCTGTTTAGCATTCTGTTTACAGTTTATTAGTTTAGCTATGGTTTTCCCCCGGGGCATGAATGTTTGTTTGATTATAATAATAACCCTCTGTCTTGAGCCTGCATCTTCCAAAACATAATTTTAGAGCTAATGCCATTTGTCCATGAAAGCTTCAAAGTGTTATCAATTTCTATGCTGTTAACATTCTTTATTATTTGTCCTACCCCATGTATTTAGTTTAAGAGGTTTTTTTTTTACATTTATTTAAACAATTTAACCCAATGGCTGGGTTTGTCCATATTTGACCCACATTTGGTACATACATTGTACTTCACATAGTCTATTTTGATGTATTAGTTCATTAGTTCAGGATTGTTGTCACATGCTGAAAGTTTTGTTTGTTTAGTTAGGGTAGATAAGTTAGCGAGTAGCTGAAGATGTTGCTTTGATTTTTATTTAGACTATTCAAAGCTATATTTAAATATTATTGTTAATTGTCTTGTGGTGTTCTTCTTCACAGCCTGCCCATTTTCAAATTTATACTAGGCTATATCCTAATCCAGGATTCTACATTCCCTTAATGACTCTTGATGTCCCAAAACTAAGTGTTAGGTCATATCAAACAAGCTGAGGTATATATTAATATAAATGGTGCACATTGTCATACGTGTGTCTCTCTCTCTCACACACACACACACACACACACACACACACACACACACACACACACACACACACACACACACACACACACACACACACACACACACACACACACACACACACACACACACACACACACAGAGAGAGAAAGTGGCAAAGCCATGCAGTCTGTGTCAATAGAAAAAAAACTACACAGGAAGTGGTAAAGTCATGCAGTCTGTTTGGGACAGATTGTTTATAACGGGGAAATTCAAATGTTTATCGATCATCAATCTCAAATATTACTTATTTGTAAAGTTTACATGGCTACTCGCACCAACTTTAACCTTGATTTAAGTATTTCTGTGGAGTGTGTAAGCTAAAGCAGTGTTTTTCAACCACTGTGCCGCGGTATACTAGTGTGCCGTGAAAAATTAATCAATTTCACCTAATTGGTCTAAAAAACATTTGTTAATCATAAAATACTTTTTTCTTTGTGTTTATTTGATTCCCATCCAAGAGACGTTGATAATGTATATTGTTAATATAGGCTACAGAGTTTCTTTTTTTATATATTTTTGGTTGGTGATATGCCTTGTGATTCTTTTCAATACATTTTTTTACCTTGAGCTAAAACACTGAGCTAAAGGTTAAGCGTACTCTCACCCCCCTAAACCTCATTCCCAATCAAGGTCACAGCACCAGTAACAGTTTACAGTCTCCAGCATGAGAAACAAGCACATTAACAAAGACACTGAAGACCACAAGTCTTTTGAGGCCAAGGGAGGGAGGTTTACATGCACAGCTCACACTGACCTACATTACTTGCACTGTTTTTTTTGATAAAAGTGGAAACATCTTAAAATATAATTTTTGGTCATTCTAATAAGATTAATACATCATTCAAAACTGTAAAGGGTCTACTTTTATTTGTGTAAACTCTCAATAACAAAACCAATTTTGTTTTTGTAAAATATAGAAAAAAACAGTTGTCTCAGTCTTATTGAACTAGAGGGAAACACAAAGAAGAACTGAAACTAAGCATATAGGCCATCTGCCTATAAAAGTAATATATATATATATATATATATGGTTTCAGTTCAATATGTTGCAGGCAATAAATAATGATGATAATAAATAATATAATCATATTTGGCTTGTTTTTGGTTACTCATCTCTGAGTGATGGGGAATTCTCCTTCACATGCAAGTCTGAATAGTGATTTTTGGTTTTATTTACCCATTATAATATTATGTTGACAACTAGTTGGCCACCAAATTCAGACTATAAATAGCTAGCGATAACTATTAGCCATGAAAATAGACTTTATAAGAAATAATATAAAGTTTACATGATTCCTAGGAAGTCTGACCTTATATTATAGTAAATATTCTGTACTAATCTTCTATACGAGTCTTTCATGGCATCTAAAATGTTTTGAGCTTGTAGGTTCTGACCTTTTCCAGAGGAAGTCGAAAATTATAATTAGTAATTTGGTCACTCATGTGGTCGAATGTGTTCGAACAGCAAAAAAACACTGCCTACTCTGCCCGATCTCCTGGCACTGTGTTTCCAGCTATAGCACGAAGCAAAAGTTTACGTATGTTTGTCTATTGTGTCCTTTCTCGTTCATTTGTAAATTGCGTGAGCTTATTTCATCCATTAGATTGAAAGATCTGAAAAGCAGGGTGGGGGCCTTACACTGTATACCATTGTACCTCATCTAATTAAACTGAGCAGTGTAACTTTTCATATCGTTGGTCGTCTAAATATTTCATTTTGATAATGAAAAGTCTGCGATTTCAAGCGTCCAGTGCCTGAATATGTAGTGTGTGCATGAGGCACAAGTGGTAACCGTCGATCAGAGGTGAGGGGGCAGTGAACGAGGTGGCCGGGCTGGACCCCCTGGGGCCCCGACTCTACATTTAGTCAAGTCAAGTCACCTTTATTTAAACAATGTTTTTTTTATAAACATATCGTTTAAAAGAGTGGTAACAGGAAATTGCTGCAACAAAGAAGGTTTTGTCTGTACAGCAGCTCTAAAAGAGTCATTGTTTAGTTTAAGTTCAGCAAAGTGAAAGTGGAGAAAATAGTGATGTAATCATCCAGCTCAGTTCATTTCTCAAACAATGTTGTCAAAGCAGGAAGATAAAAAATATTAAGAATTAATATATCTGCAAGCAGCAATTATTGGGGCCAAGCACAAACAACAAGATAAGTCATGCCAACATGGGCGGGAGCATGAGGCATACTGCAATAACCAGCCATTAAAGACATTTTAAAATGATTTTAGGCAATGAATAAATCATAAATACAGTCACTAGTAATTTTATGAAATTTAGTAAATGCTTTATTAATTTCAAACAATAGCTGGTGCTGTGACAAAACTGTCAGAGTGATGTGGCAATGTGCAAAGCACTGCAGATCTACAGCCTTGACAAAATAGTTTTGCCATCATTATGTCAACTTTGTTGCTTCATAACCATAAGAAAATGGTTTTGTTTGGCAGACAGAAAGTTATATGCCAAAATAGGTATCCATGTTCTCGGCTTGATGCAAAGAATCTATTAAGATTAACTATTACTATTTTCATTACAATAGGCTGATTTAATCAAAAGTTATTAGCAAAACGGATTTTTTGGATGTTTCCTTGTAACTTTTGACCACAAGGTGATGCTGACACCACATTTTTTTGGTACTGACATTTATATTAAATATACAGTAGTACCTCGGTTTACGAGCGACTTGGTATACGAGAAAATCGGTGTACGAGCATGGAGGGTTGAATCGGTGTTCGAGCTTTGTATCGGAGTGCGAGCAAATTTTTCCCTCACCCACGCGCATTTTTGTCCTAACGCTCTGCATCTTCACGGGCATTTTTACTGGAAATATCCTAATGACAGCCTCTCAAAACACAGTCACGCAGTCCCAACCCCTTTATCACCCCTTAAAGCATTCATTCTCTCAGCCTCGCTCTGTCAGCAGTTTAACTTCTCTCAGCCTCTATTGTTCATGTAGTGAAATATATATGGGGTTCATGAATTAATTGTCTCCTCACTTCTCTCCACTCTGGAGCTCGCTGGTGTCGCGCGAGTCTCCCGGCGCTCGCGGTGGTGTCGCGCGAGTCTCCCGGCGCTCGCGGTGGTGTCGCGCGAGTCTCCCGGCGCTCGCGGTGGTGTCGCGCGAGTCTCCCGGCGCTGGCGTTGGTGTCGCGCGAGTCTCCCGGCGCTCGCGGTGGTGGCGCGCGCTTCTCCCGTTCCACGACTTTCACTCTGGATTATCACTTTGTTTGTTTTCTGCACTATTATAATAAATTCACTCATTTGCACTTGAATCCAGGTTTTGTGTTTTCCCCCTCCCTCGTCTGTCTCTCATCTCCTTCATGCCAGCAGATGCTGCTCAAAGTGAGTTACAGTAAATTGTCAAGTATTTTTAGAGTTTAATTGTCTAAAGTTTAATTGTCTGTTTAAAGAGTATTTATATGAAATCTTAATGGTTATAATTTTAACTGTAATTAATAGGGTAAAATAAAAACTAAATATTTAAAATGGGCATTTATGGTTGTGTGGAACGAATTAATTGATTTTTAATGCATTCTTATGGGGGAAATTGTTTTGGTGTACGAGCATTTTGGGATACGAGCTCGCTCTTGGAACGAATTAAACTCGTAAACCGAGGTATTACTGTATGTATATTTATTCTAAAGAAAACTCTTTAATCTTAAAAATTAAATGAGAAAAACAATAGCACTAAGCTAACTGAAAACAAAGTACTCATTACTCATTTAAAATAATTTAAAATGTGGCTTTTGATACATGAAATTATCCATGAGACTGAGAAAAATAACATTTGCATTTAACAAATTAGCTTTAAACCCCACCCTTCATGATGAACTGTCCCCCAAAAAGACCCACTAGTGTAGAAAAGGCAACCACTTAAGAGTTTTATTGCTGTGAAAAATGTAGTCATCTTTTTGTTTATGTAGAATTTAATTAATAGTTTTCTCTGTTTAATTGTTCAAGTTAATGTTAATTAATTACATTTCTTTTTCTTCCTTAAATTGTAGGGGTTTAAAGGACTCTGCAGAGTTTTGCTAGTCAACCAGAGTCTTTTTTTTTCACAAGAAACACATTCAGAATCGGCAGAATTTACGTTCCGGAAAAAAAAATCATGACGTGATATTTAGTCATGGTTACAGTCAGTCTGCAGGTGTCGCTATTTGCATGAATAAATTACTAATGGATTATTTTGAAATGTATTATTACTCTCAAGGCTGATATAGATGGCCATTGGATTGCAGTGGTCCTACATTTAGACAAAATATTTATCATGCTGGTTAACCTCCTGCTGTAAAACCAATGTGGCCCTCTAGTGGAGATCATACGCAATTACCCCATAAATGTATATAACTCAAATATACAACCACGTTTATAATTATATAATTAAATATAATAAAAATATTTTACATTATATTTTACAATCAATAAAAAACATTATTTACAATCACCATGGGCTGCTTCAACAATGCCTGTTTTGGTTTTTTTTTAATTGTCATTCATGCGCTGTGAGTGTCTTACCTAAAATTGCAGAGAAAATTCCAGTGATTTTGTGTTATTTTGAGCATTTTTACATGAAATGCATGCATATCAATACTTTTTCCACATCTTCATATGAAATACCTTTTTTAATGGTTAAATAAAAAGCCCCTTACATTTATCTGATTTACAACGATGAAAACATATTACGAGTCAGTCTATATGAAATGGTATGGACAAAGGGAATGAATCTCAACTTACCATTGCAATAACCAACACGTTGTTGCTCACTTCAACGGCAATGACGACTTTAACCCAACTATTGACAAACTGGTTGTAAGCTTCAAGTGATTTGTAACTTTTCAAATCCTCTAAAATGTAAGTACTTTTCGTGTTTACTAAATAATTTAAAATGTCTATATAGGTAATGTCCGGGAGGCATCGAACGTTACTCATCAATTTTCCTTTGCCAGTTTCGTTCGGATCAATGCCCCGATCAGGCTTACTTTAGCTTCGTATCTTTCGCGTACTACTTTCTCTAACCCATCATTGTACTTTCCTGACTATGATGCCATTTCTACTTATGATTTGATTACGACCGGTTTCGGCGTTACGCATTGTAGGAAGCCTTCAACACAATGAGCTTGCCCTAGAACATGGCGACCGGAGGTTGACTCCGCCCACATTCCAAAACTATGGGAACTATGTATTGGCAAAATTGAGAACTAGTGTAATATTCCTGTACTTAATAACTGCACATTTTACAGTGTGCTAGAATGTTATTTACGACAGCTAAATGTGAACAAATAGCTGCAGCTGTGACTCAATGACCAGAAACAGCCTTTAATGTCATAACATTAGGGCCGGAACAGCTCTGCAGAGACAACTGTCTCCGCAGAGACAAATAAGCCCCAGCACAATGTCAAGGTCAGCAAACAACTAGAAATAATAGTGGTTAAACATATGGCTATATCAAACTTGAATCACTTATTTTCCCTACTTCTTAATATCCCTACTCTGGGGCTTATTAAGCCCCACTTTCACTATTCTTTTCCCATAGTATGGTTTCAGAATCCAGCTTCCTCAGTTATATTACTTAGTGACTAAATCAAGTCACCCAGTCTCATTTCCAATGACCAGATAATGAAACCACACTCCAGAGGAGCAGTAGAACCAAACAGAACCCAACACACTTCTTTTTTTAGGCTTGTGATACGCTAGACACAGCGCCCCTCCCCTACACATGCAGATTTGCTGCGTCCCGCTGCTCCGCCCTGCTCCCTCACACACAGAACACTGAGAAGAGAACAGCACTCTTTCTCTCTCTGTCTCTCCCTCAGTCGCTCAGGTTCGCGGGTCTTTTCCGTTAACATTTAGGGTTTCTTCAGCTTCAGGTTTGTTTTTTATTCCGGTTTGTTTGTAGTACTTACTTATTAACCAGTATAGTTCTGGTAAACGTGGGGTTTGTTCAGACGTGGTGCTTGTTAGAATGCGACTAGCGTTGCGTCTGCCTGTCAGAGGTTTTTTTTCCTTTTTTTAACCGTCTGCCAGTTTTTTGACCACGCAAAAAAAAATGATTAAAAATTAAGATTTCTTCATAATTGCAACCGCATGTGTTGTATTCATTATTGCAAAATTTGTTCTGTATATAGTTCGTTATCGTGATCAAAACCATTGATCTGAAGCTCAATGCTGATGCTGTCATGTAAATAGTTTTCTAATCAGCAATAAATATAACAATTTCTGATCAACCCATATCAATTGCAAAAGTAACATACCCGTTACTCCCCGCCCATTTCCGGGTTAAATACCACCCACTTCTGGGTCAGGCCCCGCCCAGTCCGAGTACAGATACAAATACAGATAATTCAAATGGTTAATAGATACAGACACAGATAATGCTGTACTCGCTCAACCCTAAAAAGAATCTACTTTTTAATTTAAAAAATAAACACTGTTATACAGTAATACTACAGCAATAGAGCGTGCCCGTATGACGTCACGCGCACCGTCGCCGCTATAATGGGGGACAAGTAGAGCTGGATACAGCGCGCACCGAATGTTAATCATGTTGTGAAACAGTCATATTTTAGGCTGCCTAAGGTAATAACACACCAAGGTGATCGTACACAACAGCTGTCAAAGGCCAGACGTGAGAAATGCAAACAGTCGAATTCATGTTGAGAGAGTGATTGGCTTAGTCCGTCAGAAATATTCAATGCTATCATCCAGATCTGGACATACACTATTTGCTTCTTGCCCATCAATAACGTAATAAAATTAAAGGTGAACAAATGTAGATCATGATTAGATCACATGGATGTGCTTATCCGGATCTACAGTGAATAAAAACCATCCCACGACACACACATAAAGCGCTGCAATTATCAAGCATTATATCCATGTATATTATGTGCCTGCAAAAACACGGTATCCAACAGTTTGCCGATAATATATGTAACAACACCTGACCTCTGTTTGGGGTTTTTGAGTGTATTTTCTGTAGAAAAAATCATACTTTAATCTTAGCTTTTCATACAGGTGTAGGACATCAATAAACAGCATTTTGCAAGATCTGTTCAGGTAACAAAAGTTTATAAAGATGTTAAATGAAAATATTTTTGGTCCAAACTGTTGGATTAGAAAGTAGGAATGCCTCTATTTTTTTTATAAACTTTATTGCTAATGAAAACCATTTAATCTACCTTGACAGTTGTTACGCATCTGTCATTGATGACACAGGACACTTCTCGCACCCAGACACACACTAGCTGATTGTAAGCGTCAAGTCCTTTGTAACACTGAAGATCTTCGGCTGTATAAGGACTTGGGGTGAAAACCAGATAGTTGAGAACATTAATGTATGTTGTGTTCGGTAGAAGATTGACGTCCGTAGACCAGGTCACAATTTCATACGGATCCTGTCCCTTTATTAACGCTATTTTTGCCTCGTACCTTTCTCTTTCAAAATTCTCAAGTCCATCTCTATATTTAGTTTGACTCTTACGCTCAATTTTCTCCCTAGATTTACATAAAATGTTTTTTTTCTGCGATAACACTGGCTTTAACGTCGCTTCCCCCATGAGATTGATTAGAAGTGGTCCCCCAAAATGGCGGCTATCGTAAAACTACGTCACGATCGGGCGCGCTCTATAGAGGAAAGTCTAGGTGGTGTTGCTATAGTTTTACTGTGACGTTGGTTTTGGGTGGTGATGCTCATAGTCCTTTCGCTCTGTTGTGCTTGTCTTTTCCGAGTTTTCAACATTCTGCAACCTTTTTAGTCAAGTCGGTCTCTGTGTCTTTCCATTTGTTGCGTCTTCGCCAGGTTAACTCTTTGTGAGACGTTGCAATGGTCCTTCCCTTGTTGGCCCTTGATCCTTTACTTCATGGTATGTGGGGTTGATGAAGCTGGTTGGTGTTTTTTGAGGCGAGAGGCATGAACTCAAGTGTAACTCTGTTGATCAATCCTCCTGTGAGATCACCACACACACTCACTGGTCCTTATTGTTTGACCACCCTGGAAACCTTTCTGAATTGAGCTAGTATCACCTGTGAATGAGCCCTTAGCAAATTTTGTTAGGGACAACATCTGTTCATCAAACAGCAGCCATATCACCCTGTAGCCTAAGACTGGTTGCCCACTGAAGCTAAGCAGGGTTGAGCCTGGATGGGAGACCTGGGAAAAACTAGGTTGCTGCTGGAAGTGGTGTTAGGAAGCCAGCAGGGGGTGCTCACCCTGTGGTCTGTGTGGGTCCTAATGCCCCAGTATAGTGACGGGGACACTGTACTGCAACAAGCACCGTCTTTCGGATGAGACGTTAAACTGAGGTCCTGACTCTCTGTGGTCATAAAAAAATACTAGGATGTCCTTCGCAAGAGTAGTGGTTTAACCCTGGCATCCTGGCCAAATCTGCCCGTTGGCCTTGGTCCATCACGTCCTCCAGACCTCCGGCCTCCTCCTGTCTCCTCTCCACCAATAAGATGATGTGTGGTGATTGTTATGGCGCAATATGGCTGCCGTCACATCATCCAGGTGGATGCTCCACATAGGTGGTGGTCCTCCTTACTATGTAAAGTGCTTTGAGCTCTGGAAAAAGTGCTATATAAATGTAACGATAATTATTATTATCATCTGGCCCATTGTCCTTCTTGGTGCGACCAGAGGAAAATTCATGTGGGCTGAATGCTGTCCTGGTCCCATTACGAGCAGGGCTTTAATCCCATACTAATCCTAATCAGGGCTTTATCCCATTTAGCTTTTTATAATCTGATTTGATTTTTTGTTGACAATAAATTTAAAATCTATCCTTCACAATTACTCAATTGTGTGACAAAACTAAGTTCTACCTCATTTTACCTTTACCTCAGTTACATCATTGTTTTAAGTTTCACGATCATCACATAATTTCTTAGGCATCTGAAAACGACTTGTTGGCAAACAAACTAAGGCAACATCTGATACTTTTGACACAGAATCAGTTCCATCATGACATGATGGATATGATCAGAAAGTTAGATGTTATTTGCTGCTCAACTGTAGTGCTTGTTTTGTCATTCTGTCACAACAATATTGACCAGGAAACTTAACGCAATGTCATTACTTCATCCATGGTCATTATTTTACTGGGCTCAATTTGCCCTGTGGGAATTAAAATTCAGCTTTTTTGGCAATATAACTGATTAGCCTCCGTGTCTCTTCAGAAACCATCTCTCACTCCATTCATACTCATTCACACCCTAATTGGCCATCATATCTTCCTTGAGTCTGCTGCAGCAGGTTGTGATCTAAATGGGGTGCATATAATTTTAGCCATGAAATGCCACACATCTTTGACAAAATACTACTGAACATGGATACTATACCTCTTTTTATGCAATTAGACAGCATCAGTTTATCTCAACATCTTATGAACCTCTTTTTTCCATTTAACATTGTTTAGAATAATAGGCCTAGGCACAGTGCAGTTGAGACAGCCAATTGTAATTTCTCAAATGCATTTTTATCATTCGTCTAATTGAGATTTTTCATATTCTTTTCTCATGAGCTACTTTTTAAGAAGAAAATTGGAGATCGCTGCATAATCATGGATCCATGCCTAACAACATTTCCATCTCATTACCCCAGCGATGACAGCGTTTATGATTTCATTGACCTTTTTTTGGGAGTAATTTGTAATTTTTATTCAATTTAGCTCTAAAAAATGAAAATTAAACGCGGTTACTGGGCCGTGACCAGTTTCATTATTTTTCCACAGTCTATAGATTTTTTTCCCACCCCAAACATCTTGTGTCTATATTTTCTTTGTCAGAAAATAACTCTGTTATGCTTATATCACTAGGTGTTTAATGTCAAAGCCTCAGTTTTAACTGTTTGGTGAGTTGAGCACCCACTTGAGTCTGTCAATGACTTGACTTTTTCCTTATTAAGACATTGGGCTGGACTGGAACCTATTGATAAAGCAGGGGTTACCATATTTTCCCGCATAAGTTTTGGGGTTTTGTGTAAAAAAATCGTTGGCATAACCTGCACCTTTATATAACCCATATATAGCTTCATAGATGAGAAGAGCCCGCCCTCATGGCAGCAAAGCCAATCACGTCTTCTTGCATGATTGACAGGTCAGACAGCTTATCAGCGCCAGCTGTCAGAGAGATAGTACAAGCGCCAGAGACAACAACCCTCGCAAGGAAGAAAAACAGAAAGACAATACCGCAAAAAAAACTTACGTCCTTAGGGACATAAATAAAATATTGAAATATTATTACGTGTAAAAAATGTGTGATATAGCCCGCACCCTTATATAACCCGCACCCCCGCAAGGTTTGTAAAATCGGGTATAACCTGCAGGATATATGCGGGAAAATACGGTAGTTTAGCAGAGAACACAAAGAACTGCTATGAGACCAGTGAATAATCGAGAGGAAAATAAGTTAATAAAATAACTAACAAAATTTGAAGCAGTCTCCAATGTGATCATTGAAGATGCCACACCTGTGCCTGTAAAGGAGGGAATGCCAGTTCTGTTTAGATCCTCAGTCTGTTGAAGCTGTTTGACTGTTGCTCAGCCTGAGATGTCACTCAAACGCCTGGTGTTGTAGAGTGGAATATAGGCTGTGTTCTGTTGCTCTGTCTCTTCTCAGTTTAGGCTTTTTAATGATCCTGCATCCACAGTTTTGTTTCTCAGGATGGTCTCTTTCTTCAGAAAAAGTCTCCAGTGAAAGTTTAACCTTTTCCTGCATTAAATCAGTCTTTGTCCATGCTATCCACACACAGAATGTGTCAAATTCTTCTTCTGGAGGGGGGGATGTAAAAACCCATCCCCCACTCTCTCTTCTTCTCTCTCGCATTTCTTTGACTTCTCTTCACTTGTTGCTTCCATTCATCAAGGCACTAATCCAGAAGCATCTGGAATGAACACATGCAGTGTTCAAAATAATCTAGTGACGGTGAATAAGGTTTTCCTCGACCAACATCAGGGAATTCCTTTATTTTAATAAACAAGTTCCATTTACTAAGATTCTAAAATTGCAATAAAATGTCTATGACAAATTTTCTTTTCTTTTTCTCGCTCTTATTCAACACACTGCACAAATAGTTATATAAATAACACAAAGTTATTTATAGCACATAATTAGTGTATAGCACATAAAGTTATTTTTAGTTTACACAAACCTAAATCTCTGCTCTGAAATCATTTTCCATACTGTCTCCCAGAAATAACAAGATACAAATTTTCACTCCTCAGTTGTCGGTTCTCGTTTACACTGTGTTTATTTCCCTGCCTCAGTTCCTTGCTATAATAAACCACTATGTTTCTGGTACCGGTGTCTTCGAGCCTGCCTCCGAAACGAAACCGTAACAGAAGAACCGACCACAAAAACGCGATGAGGAGGAACGCGGCGGCAGAGAGAGAGAGGGCGGAGGATCTTCTTCTGCGGATTGTCCGACAAGGAGGGCGGCCGTTAGAGGAGTACGTGGAGGAATTTTTGGAACTGGCTGAGTTGGTGAGTTGGGAGGACACCAAACTCAACATGCGCTTCTGGGCTGGGTTAAATGACAACGCGTGCTATCGGCTGGACCCGGACCAGTGCTGGCAGCCCTTCGAGACGTTTTTAAATCATGTACTCTATGTAAACGGTTCCACCTTCTACGTCGGGGAGGCTGACGCATCAGTTCCCGGGACTCGTCAACCCGCGTCAGCTCCCGTGCCTCGCCTGCCAGTGCCAGCTCCCGTGCCTCGCCTGCCATCGCCAGCTCCCGCGCCTCGACGCCCGTCATCAGCGCCTGTTCCCGCGCCTCGACGCCCGTCATCAGCGCCTGTTCCCGCGCCTCGACGCCCGTCATCAGCGCCTGTTCCCGCGCCTCGACGCCCGTCATCAGCGCCTGTTCCCGAGATCCTCAAGCCAGAGATCCTCAAGCCAGAGATCCTCAAGCCAGAGATCCTCAAGCCAGAGATCCTCCCGCCAGAGCCTGAGCTGCCGTGGCCCGACCTGCCAGAGCCTGAGCTGCCGTGGCCCGACCCGCCAGAGCCTGAGCTGCCGTGGCCCGACCCGCCAGAGCCTGAGCTGCCGTGGCCCGACCCGCCAGAGCCTGAGCTGCCGTGGCCCGACCCGGCCTTCAGCGACCTCCCAGAGCCGCCGCTGGCTTTCCAGCCACCCCAGACGGCGCCCCAGCCGGCTCCGCCTGCTCCACCGCCGGCGCCTCAGCCGGCACTCCAGCCGGCCGTCCCGCCGGCACTCCAGCCGGTCCAGCCGGCACTCCAGCCGGCCCCGCCAGAGCCACCGCCGGCCGTCCAGCCGGCACTCCAGCCGGCCCCGCCTGCTCCACCGCCAGAGCCACCGCCGGCCGTCCAGCCGGCCCCGCCAGAGCCACCACCGGCGCCCCAGCCGGCACTCCAGCCGGCCCCGCCAGTACCACCTAGGCCTCCCGACGGCCACCCGGGGAGGCCCTTCAATAATTTTTTTGGGGGGGGCAGTAGTGTGACTTTGAGGGTGGGTGGGGCAAAGGAGGCGGAGCCTCCTGGGGAGATCAGGGCCCCGCATGCACCACCATGGACACATCCCGGCGCCTCCACCTTGGTCCCGCCCGCACCACCATGGACCGTTCCTGGTACCAGGCCCCTGGTCCCGCCTGCACCACTGTGGACACCTCCCGGTACCTGGGACCTGGTCCGGCCTGCACCACCCTGGAGACCTCCCTGACTCTGGACACCTCGGTCTCCAGGGTGCCCACCCCCCACCCTGCTCTGAACTCTCTTCGGCGCGAGGTCGCGCCTTCCGGGGGGGGGGGGGGGGGGGGGGGAGTAATGTTACATTCACTTTCACTTTGGACTCTTATTTTGTCATTTCTAGGTCACATGCTTTCTGTTCCAGATCTCTCCGTCACTGTTTCCATCATTACTAATCATCACAGGTGTTTGTCTTTTGGTTAATCACGGTCTGTATATTTAGTTCCCTTTGTGCACTCCTCAGTTGTCGGTTCTCGTTTACACTGTGTTTATTTCCCTGCCTGAGTTCCTTGCTATAATAAACCACTATGTTTCTGGTACCGGTGTCTTCGAGCCTGCCTCCGAAACGAAACCGTAACAAAATCCAATATCTCGAAACAATTTTACAGTTCCCTTTATGGTTTTAAAACATATAATTCATAGAAGTTCCTTTATTACTCTTTTCAAGTGATCAGGGAGCGGTCGCTATTTTTAGCAACAGGCAGCAACACAAGACACAGGATCCTACGCAGACAGACACACACTATTCTGTACTCAACTGATGTCAGATCTTCACTTTTATCACAGTTAATACAATGCACATTCTACCTACATTACCATAGGCTTTTAATTTGGATTATTTCGTTTATCCAATAAAAAAAACCTAAGCTCGCTCACCCTCCAATAACAACTGGAGAGGTAATCGCAGTACACTGAATTTCAACATTTCCTGCACTATGTTCTTCATCTTTGCTCATAGTCATAACGGTTGATGTGGGGTATGGGGTCCCCTTGTTTAAATCGTGGGGGTCCCCAAAGCCGGGGACCCTGAGAGTCATCACCCCCTTTCTCCCCTTTACTGACGGTTCTGGGTACACAAGGGTGCAGACTTCAAAATTAGTCAAATTAATGCTTAATAATACCTGTGAAAAGTATTTGTACCAGGCCAAAAATATGATATTATCTGAGCCAATTAGCGTTAGTTTGTGTCAAAGTCAATCAGATGACCGATTAAATTAAAGAATGTGAATTAAAGAACTCTAGTGCTGAAATCTGTGATTGAATGACACTATTTGACAACTTCTGTGGCCTCAGCTCAGTCATTACTTGTACGAAAAAGTTTACTTTACTGTCATTGGTAAAAACATAGCCATCTTAACAGTAACCAACATATTTTATCCAGATCTAGCGCTTTGTTACCATGAACAGCACAGAGTACAAACCATAAACACAGGGCCAGCCCGATACAGGCAGTCGCCTGGGGCCCCTCTTTGATTTGGGGGCCCCGCAACCCGCACATGATGTCACGCAATTTTAGAAGTTTTATTTTTTCAAACGACCACACATAGTATGAGTGGTCATGTATCAATTATGACATCTTTGTAGTGCACAGACCCCATTAAACACGATACAATTCACAATGACGGTGAGCAAAATATAAAACATATTTTATTAAAAGAATATCTCTGAATAATTCATACATGACAAATAGCTGAAAACGATAATAATAAAAAATAAAAAAACTGTCTAAATAAAAGCGGAAAAAAGATTAGAAACATACACAGCAGCAACACACTCTATTCAGCATAACACCTCCCGCAATAGGCTATTGGATGAACTAGAATGTCGTAACGTATTCCTAGTACAGATTCCACATATTCCACTTAGCCACATATCTCTGTAAATTCCTTTCGATATATACTCGAGAAAGTGTCTTACATAAGTCTAAAGTTATATAACGTCATAAGTCTGGTTGCTATTTTGATCGAGGTACAGTGTTACCTCGAGATACGAAATTAATCCGTTCCGAGGCGGACTTCGTATAATGAGTTTTTCGTATCTTGGGACACATTTTACATGTAAAATGTCTAATCCGTTCCAAGCCCTCCAAAAACACCACATTAAATTGCAAACTTGTTGTTGTCGTCAGTATTCGAACCTGCGCGGAGAAACCCCAATGAATCTATAGTTCGTCGCCTTAACCTCTCAGCCACAACTATGTCATGTCCCAAACACACTTGCACAAAATGTATACACTTAAATATTGAAATTGTATTTTTTGTGCTCTCTTCTCGCTGTTTTTACACCAGTGGGCTCAATTTTTTTATCTCGCCTAGGGCCCCACAACCCTTCGGGCCGGCACTGCATAAACACATAAGCATTTTTAGGCCTTAAGGAGAAAAAGAACAAAATGTGAACTATTGGTTGTGAATTGACTCATCTTAAAAGGGATGGTTGTGTAATAGTCCAGTCTTCTAGTTCACACTGACTTATAACCGGTTAAAACTGGTGGTTGTTTTGAGAAATGGTCTCTTGCTTGTGCAAACCTGTAGAGCATAGGTGTCAAACTCAAGGCCCGCGGGCCACATCCGGCCCGGCGTGTAATTATGTCCGGCCCGCGAGAGCATTTTATTAATGGCCCGCGAGATGTCCCGCACTCCAGCTGACCCGCCGAACACTTCCTGTATTAAACAGGAAGTGGCTAATGATGCTTCGCGCTCGCGCTAGTACCGCGCGATTGTTATTGTCAATTATCCATAACTGTTCAGGCTCGGTACACAGTGCTTGTGCGCGAAATGCAAGTGTTGATCATCAGATGAGAAGAGCCCGCCCTCATGGCAGCGCGTCTTCTTGCATGATTGACAGGTCAGACAGCATATCAGCGCCCGCTGTCAGAGTGATAGTAAAAGCGCCAGAAAGAAAATACAGCGCAAAAAAACAAAAAAAACATTACGTCCTTAGGGACGTAACAAATATATTGAAATATTATTACGTGTAAAAAAATTGTGATATAGTTTTTAAAATCTGCGATAACCCATGGGTTATATGCGGGAAAATACGGTATATGTTTACTGACATACTGCCGGTATACCCGTGTGTCTCATTTGCGGAGCTAATGTGGCAGTAATTAAATAATTTAATAAGACGGCACTATAAGACAAATGACATAAGAGCTAATTCAATTGAATGATTTGATTTGTTATTGCTGAAAAGCAAAAATTGTATTTAGATTTCCAGGTTTTGTTATGCAGCATGTCCATATTTTGAATTTGTATAATTTTGACAGGATATATTTTTATGGAGAGCAAAATCTTTTATATATAAATCTTTTTAAGTTTTATATAAAATGACATAAGAGTAAAGAAATTTGAATGTTTGTTCTTTTAACTTTTACTTACTTTTACTTTACTTGTTTACTTTATTTCTAACTTGTATAATTTAGACAGGATATATTTTAATTTTTGTAAGTATTTTTTAAATATTTTTATATTTTTAAGTTATTTAAGGTAGATTTATTCTAGATTTATTATTTATTTAACTTGATTTATTCCAGAATAATATTTCTGTCTGTTTTTATTCACATCTAATTTAAAAAAAGGTAAGTTTTAAAAGTTTAGTTTTAGTGTTTTCAATAAATGTTTATCCTGTTCGGCCCGTGACCTAAATTTTTTTTGGGATTTTGGCCCCCTGTGCAATTGAGTTTGACACCCCTGCTGTAGAGCATGTGTGTATCTCAACCAGCTCCCCCACTTCCTGGGCTGTGAATCAGTTTATCATTTACATTAATGGAGCCAATACAAGTACAGTGAGGACATTGCTATGCTAGGCTTCGGGAACACTGATGACTCTATTTCTGGCATCTAAACATCATCACTAATGGTATTTAAGAACAACAATGTTATGTAAAGTAAATTATGATTATATATGTGCAGCATTTCAGTCATAAATCAATTCTAAATGTTAGCTATTGCGTTAATTTCCTGTATAGCGATGTATGTTTATGCTAAAATATAAATGAATAATTCTTTTGAAAAAACATCTGTGTGTCTTTATGTGTTGTGATGGAAATTTTCTCTTTCTTACTTATTAATCCTTATCTTTAGAAGTAGAAAGGCTTATCAAGAAACTGAATGTTCTGCTCTTGTGAATGTGTTGCATAGCGAGCACAGATCTACCTGTCCCAAACCAAATGCATTATATATGGTTTAGTCACCAAGTGTAACAACCTGGGTTTGAGAACAAGCTAAGGTGGGGGTTTAGAGACTGTATAAAAAGTCATGAAAACTTTATGCTCTTGGCCTTCACATGCTTAGACGTTTTCTGTGTGTGTGAATGCCTTTCTTGCAAGAAATAAAGCTTAAGATTGTTTAAACCTTTCGAGAATCTCACTTGTTCTTTATTGACAAACATTTAGGAAAATAATTTCCAAGACATTGTGTTGAGTTGGTTCACATGATTTGTTTTGCGCTTCAGAACTTCAGTAAGGAAGTTTATGACAGATTTTATATTTATAGGAAGAAAAAAATATATATATATACACACACACACACATATATATATATATATATATATATATATATATATATATATATATATATATATATATATATATATATATATATATAATTGTATATACTCAGATAATCAAAGTAGATTATTGCTGCATAATGCAAAGATTAAATAGCTTGCTTTTTCCTGCAACAAACTTGCTTTACTAAAGTTTAAGTCGCAATTAAACTTAATTATATATAGCAATAATGTACAGTGGCCCCAAAAATTCTTTGGACACTTAAGTCTCACTTAAACTTATGTTATTCTAACATACTCATTTAAGAAAAAAATCTAACCCAAAACACATTTATTGTAAAGATAGACAGCAAAACAAACTTTAACAGAAACACTTTTTGAGAATAAAAAATGATAAAACTCATATTGTGTTATGTAATGTACGTTATGTGTTATGTAATCGAATGCAATGTGTCCAAAAGTGTTTAAATGCTGTGTATTGAGGCTTGCTTTAATCGTAATAATAATGACACCTATGTCCCAAAACAAGGTCAATACTCTCATTTACAAAGTCATTCATAAGATTCCTTTCCACACACATGTACATGAAGTCACCTCATCATGTGACATCACATTCTTAAGCTCTGTATTAATAACACTGACCTGTTACCCAGTTATTTAGGTTATTATTGCATATTGCGCATTTCTGACGCATCACTGTTTATTATCATTAATTAACCTAGTGCATTTTCAATGCCTTTATTGGGAGTCTAGTTTGTAGATGTTTTCTGCAGGGTCTGCCACTGTACTCGGGTCCAACTGGGTGAAGGGTGAAGACTGACCTCAATGTCCAGCCGTATCATCTGTTTACGGGCGCCTTAACGCTACGCTGGCATGCCGTGTGATTTTCCATCCGATACAAACATTACGCAGATGCAGCATGAGGTCCGAAACAAAACACGTTGTTGATCGCAAACTCGAGCGTTGACGTGTCTCCCGTGTCTTCTCTCTGATTGGTCACCATCGACGTCGAGGTCATAATGTAGGCGTGTCCTGCAAAAAAACCACACGCTTTAAAGAGTTGTCAACAGCAGGGACTCCCAGGACACAAGACACAAGACACAGGACCCAGGACAGACCCCTGAGAACCTCTCCAGAGACAGTATACGTCCTTGTTTTGTACACTGACTACGGGTTTTTTTTTTTGCTGTTGTTAAGTTCGGATATTTAGGCTTTTCAAGATGAAGTTTGTCAGGTTTATGATGAGGAATGCTGCTATGCTGAATGTGCCAAAACATATTGATTACTTCGCGAAATTTTCTCCATCGCCGTTGTCAATGAAGCAGTTTCTGGATTTCGGTGAGCTAATTTATTTTTACGCAAAATATTATGAATAGTGATGACATTTGTACATGTGCTTTTAAATTCTTTTTATCTTTAAATAATTTTGACATCCTTAAAATTTTATATATATATATGTGTGTGTGTGTGTGTGTGTGTGTGTGTATGTGTGTGTGTTTATATATATATATATATATATATATATATATATATATATATATACTGTATGTATATATATATATGTGCACACATATATGTATATGTGTATATATATATATATACACGCACGCACACGTGTGTATTTTTGCAACAACATTGTTACAATAATAAAATTTCGCTGCTCTAATCAGACTGCCATTATTGGTAACTATGGATTTACAGGATTTTTTTTTTCTTTTCAAATGTTCACTTATTGGACAAAAATGCTGAAGTGTATCATATTTGTTTTTAATCTTATGATGTAAAAATACAATATATTCACGAAACGAACCTCAAAATAAATTACTAACAGATTAAACTGTACCTTGCAATGCCAAGGTCATGGGTTCAATTACCAGGGAAAGCAAGAACTGATTAGAATGTCAATGTGTTTCTTGAATGCTTTGGATTGAACGTTTGTTCTTGCTGATATTTGAGTTTTAGTTTATCGCTGAGGTTTTTGTCTCTTTTCAGGATCCATAAATGCATGCGAGAAAACCTCGTTCGCTTTCCTCAGACAAGAGCTGCCCGTGAGACTGAGCAACAGTTTGAAGGAGATCAACCTCTTACCAAACCAGCTGATCATGACTCCATCTGTCCAGCTAGTTCACAGCTGGTAAGTAAAAACACAAAAAAATGAATGAACTAACTCTTCAAGTGTCCCATGTCTTATAGTTTGACTAAACAGACAGAAAAGATAATTTGGAGTCACGTGAACATATTAGGCTATCTCCAACCACATTGCTGAACACATTACAATGGTTTGTTTTTGCATTATGTAATATGTTCGATGACCTTTGCTCTAGTTCCTCAGCCTGAAGTTTTCAAAGTATCTTCTCTAAACCTCTAGTTATCCCACTCAGCACATTAAACAGAGCTATGTCTTGTTTCCATTACTTTTAATCTCTATAGGAATCATTTTCTCCCACAATATAATTGAATAATTTTCCATATCAGTTGTGGTGTAAGATGCTTATCCTAATTAATTGTCGTAAGAAAACCTTTTTTGTTTTTGCTTACGCCTGCTTAACCTATGGAATGTTGATTTGTGTTCAGATACCATCATTATTTAGACCCTCACTTGTTTACTATTGTGTTTGGAGACAGTTATGCAACAGATCTGAGGCGGTGCAATGTATAGACAGACCTGTTTTCAAGAACAGTTTGTTCTCGTGTGGTGCGTTTCCGCAACAGTGAGGAGGGAAATTCTCGGAAATGAGCATTTATTTTTTTAAGTCATGCACGTTTTATAGTGAATATTAATTCTCAATTTATTCAAAAGAATATGTTACTCTTTGAGTGCCACTGTTATTTTAGTATTATTTGTGTACTATTATAGTTTTCATATATATTTTATTAATAATATTTGTTTTTGTTTTTTAATTTTATTCATTTAAATTTTATTTACATTTTATTCATTTAAATTTTATTTAAATTTTAGTCCTTTTCATTTAAGTTTTTAATTTAATATTTGTATTTTTTTCATTTGAGCTTTATTTCAATACCGATTTTTTTTTCTTCCGATTTTAGCTAACAATAATAACACTGGTGAAGGATTGCTAAAAATAGCAAAACTAAGCAAGTAAGCGTGAAAACATTATGTAGGTTGAGGGTCTTATTACGAAAAAGTCTGTGCATTAGAATATAAAACATGATTATGATTATGTATAGATCTTTAATGCTAACTGTGCTTGCACTCACTAGTTGAATTTACCTTGGTATTGAAGCATCCAGTATATACATATAAATATAACAAGACATAATACAATTTAAGAATAACAAATATAAAAAAGTATAAAGACACAGATGGGTTTTCATCAAGAAACAGTGCACAAAAAGTGCTTGGAGTAGTTATAAGCCTGGAAAAAAGAAGGGGCTAAAGGAAAGTGAAAGCATAGAATTGGGGGAAAAAGAGTGCTGGTGAAACTTGAAGGAAACAAATGACTGAACAGAGAAAAAACAAGTGCTCAAGTCGGGTTTTCATAGCATAGATATATATATATACATATTTGCCTTTCATTCTGTTTGTCTTCTCTCTATTATCCTCTCAGGTTTGTTCAAAGCCTGATCGACATCCTAAAATTCCAAGACAAGAGTCTCGATGACCCCAGAGTTCTTGAAGAGTAGGTTCTTCAATCCACACACACATCCAGCATGATCATCTATCAGAATATTAAAGCAGTAGTATTAAAACAAAACATCAGGATTCACAGAGTTGTTTTGTTCTTTCTCCCCAAAGATTTGCAGAAGCTCTGGTGACCATTAGGAACTGCCACAATGATGTGGTTCCCACCATGGCCCAGGGTCTCATTGAGTATAGGGATGCGTTTGGGGCAGACCCTGTGACGTGTCAGAACATTCAGTACTTTCTGGACCGCTTTTACATGAGCCGCATCTCCATTCGCATGCTCATCAACCAGCACAGTAAGTAAATCTTGTCCTAACACCAGTCATTAGCACTATTGGCAACATCAGTTGCTTTCTCAGCACTTTACACGCACACCTCTTGAATAATCCGGCCTGATCCTGTTTGAGTTAATTATTCACTGGATATGAGAGAATGATTGTGGAATGATGTAGTAGACCTCTAACCTTCTGTTCCTTTTTGTTTCCTGCTCGATCTCCAGCTCTGATCTTTGATGGCACCACAAGGCCAGGATATCCCAGCAGCATCGGGTGCATTGACTCCAGCTGTGATGTCATCAATGTAATCAGAGGTGAGTGTTTTAGCACATACAGTAATACAAATATTACCCTAGAAAGTGCAAATACAATAGTAACGTCATTTGTTCTGCTTCAGATGCATATGATTGTGCTAAAATGCTCTGTGAGCAGAATTACCTCGGATCCCCTGAGCTGGAGCTTAGTGAGATGAACGGTGAGGAACAGACATTCTCTAAACCAAAGATGTTTTTGAATGCATTAAATCAAATTCCATGTATCTTATAATATTTATTCTCTGTTGCAGCAAAAAACAAGTCACATCCGATCGAGATATCCTACGTTCCTTCTCATCTTTACCACATGGTTTTCGAGCTCCTCAAGGTAGACGTGGTGCTTTATTTTTTGCATGCTATACTGGAAAAGTTATAGTAAATATTACATTTTTTATGTTTCTCCCACCCTAGAATGCAATGAGAGCTACTGTTGAGAATCACGAAACAAGCAGCACATTGCCACCAATCAAAGTCATGGTTTCTCTAGGCGGACAGGACCTGTCAATCAAGGTGCGTAAATGAAAGTTCAAGAAATTTGGCTGTGAGAATAAGTTTTATCTCAACCGTAAACCTTGTATGAGGTCACACCACCACCGCTTTGTTTGAATCATTCTTCTCAACCTGCCCTAGATCCAGCGATAACTGATAAAAAACGTTATATAAACTGTCCTAAAGATTAAAAATTCCAACCACCTTTGATCAACTTTTAAATGAACCAGCCCATTATTACGAACCAGCTCATTTCATTAACAATACTGTCAACCTTTGCTCTGCTTGGTTGCTAAAGAGCGCAACAAAGCAGACACTGAAATGCTATTTAATGGATCTGTGTTTGTAAGATCTTCTGTTTGTAAGATCTTCTTCTGTATCTTCTGATACTTGTACAACAGTCAGTCCCTTACTCTTAGTTTTAGACCCTCATCTGATATAATGCAGCAGACAAAACACATTACTGTTCTCTAAACATGCGCTGTTTCATGTTCCAGATCAGTGACAGGGGTGGTGGCGTACCTTTGAGGAAGATTGATAGACTTTTTAGCTACATGTATTCGACGGCGCCCAGACCTAATCTCGATGACCGTCAACGAACACCAATGGTAAGAGCATAGGACACTATTCGACACTATCAGTTTTAATCAATAAACTTATGTACATGACTGCTATTATATAGTCAAACCTGACCTGTTTGTATTCCCTCAGGCTGGCTTTGGTTATGGCCTTCCCATCTCGCGCCTGTACGCACGCTATTTCCAAGGTGACCTCCAGCTTTACCCAATGGAGGGCTACGGTACAGACGCTGTAATTCAGCTGAAGGTGAAATCATGACATAAAGAGCTAGTTTCCATAAAATAGAAATTATGTTCATTCACTCATCTTTTCCAAACACGTGCACTCTTAAAAATAAAAGTGGCATTGATGGTTTCATGAAGAACGTTTAACTTCGATGGAACTTTTTCACAGCACAAAAGTTATTTTATAGTGTAAAAATATTCTTCAGATTATTAAAATGTTTCGGGGTTTGTTTGTTTTTTACTAAGAAAAAAATGGTTATTTTAAGAACTGTTCACAGAAAAATGTCTTTGCAATTCGAAAACACCCTTTCGAATCTTTATTTTTAAGAGTGTTAAGACTTTTTTGCCTTGTGAAGATACACAATAAGAGACAATCAGCAGATTTTTACCCGTTGTCAATGTATGTTTAGTCAACATTATGCTGAACTTCTCCTTTTTTGTTCTACAAAAGAAAGTTTAACTACAGTAAGCTGACAGAATCTGCATTTTTAGATGACAAATCAAAATGAGAGTTTTACTTACACTAACTTTATTCATTAAGCTTCTACCTGTGCAAAACATCCTGTTAACTTTGGACATTACATTAAACTCTTCAAATCATTAATCCACAATTACGGTCTTCTGTCCGCAGGCCCTGTCCACAGATTCAGTAGAGAAGCTTCCAGTTTTTAATAAGACCGCCTTGCGGCATTACAAATTCAACCAGGAAGCAGATGACTGGTGCGTACCGAGAAAGGAGCCACTGAGCTTACCCGCGTACAAGGCTGCAAAATGAACAACAGGAGTTGGTCGCCTTAAAGAAATAACAAAGGCCTTCAAGAAAGCCATTGCGAATGCTCGTATTCTCTTCTGAACTAGGGACCAATGACAGCATTTCCCAAATTGTTCAAGTACTGTTATCAGGGAACATTAAACTGCATGTGGCCAGTATTTGAGATGCCAAACAGTAGATTCCTTAGAATAAACACAAGTTATTACTGTGATGCTGCTGTAGTGTTTTTGAGCAAAAGCTCTGGCACAAAGAGTCTCAAAACGAAGAGAGTGAAGACCAGAAGAGACGAGAGGAGATTAGATGCATGTGAACCTGGTTGAAACAGAGTTAAGTTTCAATGTCTAAAAGCAGGTGAAGAGAACTGTATGTTATGCAAAGGAGTAAGATGTTGAAAGCAGAAGAAAAGCTGTTGGAAGTTGAAATGGATGAAAAAAAATGGATGAATTGACAAAAAGTGTCAATAAAAAAAATGAGGCTATGGCCAAAAATTATTATTTTTCCTCTTTAAAGAGGCTGGAAGATTTTTAAATCGTACTTGATGTGTGATTAACATTTAGTATTTCAGACATGCTTATATGTTGGTGTATTAATTACGCCGTGCTGTTATGTTTCATTGTATTATGAATGACCACAATACTTGAGTAACCCTTGTTTTTTGATTGAATAAATCTTATCATTTCTCAAAAACATGTATATGCTGTTGTTATTACAAACCATTTAAGCATTTCAGTTGAAAAACATACTAGGCTCTGGGTTATGAAATATGTGATTATGTAACATTATGTACATGAAAATGTGTACACGGGGAAAAAAACAAGCTGATACTAGATCATTGTGTCCCAATCCTGTTCCGAGAAACACCAAACACCTACACATTTTCAAACCCCACCTAGTTAGCTGACACTTCCAGACCGGAAATGGATGGGTCAGAAAAGAGAGATATGACATCCAAAATGTGCCCTATTGACAAAGTTGGGATGTGCAAGACTTCTGGTTATTTTAGCTATAAAAAAACAAACTGCTAAGATAAACTACTGTTTATCATATTATTTTATTGTATTATTGTAACCATAAACACAATCATCTGTAGCTTGAAACGTTTTACCATTGATGGCATTTTGTCCTTTCATATATGTGTGTGTGTATGCATTTAATCTCACTTTATTGACCAATGTACTTGCTGCTGATCTTCAATTACTCAATTTACATTTACATTTATGCATTTGGCAGACGCTTTTATCCAAAGCGACTTACACATTGACATTCTAATCAGTTCTTGCGTTCCCTGGGACTCAAACCCATGACCTCAACTGTTTGAGCTGGAGGAAAGTTGACATTTTTGTGTGCTAAGAGGGAGTTTTGGTCCTTAAAAGACTAACGAGCATAATAGATTAATTTTATATGAAAGTTTACACATACAAGGGATTAGATGTGAATTAGAATTAGAATTACAATTAGATTAGATGCATGTGAACCTATCCATGTGAAACAGCATATCATGGATAAAGTAACTAAGAAATCCATTTCAATTACACAAGAAAGATTAGATAACAAAGGTGTTTTGCTGAGAACAGGGCTTAATTAATGACCTAAGAACAATGAATGTAGCCTACGTGCTGACCAAACCTGTTTATGGGTTATGATTAAGATTAAGCTGATATAAGTAAAATATAATGGCCTACTTTGATTAGGCAGGTGGACTCACTGTGTACACAGTAAGTGTGGCATTTGGTTACGCCTTTGTCATAAAAACAGCCGGATGGGACATGAGAAGACATGACCCAAAATGCATCCATGCATGCACATCTTATGCAAACGTTAAATCCAGCATGTGGAACTAGACAGGACAACTGAGAACTTGTTTTGTAATCCTATGCAAAAAAGAGACAAGAAGATAGAAAGATAGTTTGAATTGCTTTCCAAAAACTTTGACTTTTGAGTACAGTAGTTTTTAAATCTAGTTTGAGTGGTATAAAATAAAATAATCTTGATTTAATGGGTGTTTCTAAATAGATCCTCCATACTTTTAAAGGATAGTGCGATCACTTTTAACATTAGAATGACAACTCAGTTTGTCAACATTTACTGTGCAAAATCCACAAATCAATACGAAGGAAAAACTCAGTGCCTAAAACCCAAACTAAACTGAAACCTGAACTTGAAACATCTTAAACATGTTAAGTTTTCCATATCTTCTAAATCATAAACATCTTAAAGACATTATCTAAATGTCTGTTTAACATCCTAGACAGGAAACGTGCTAGAGACGATGAGCAAACTGTCTAAAAAATACATTTCCAGATCTAAACGCACACATTTCCTAAACGCTTTTCCTGTAGCTCACACAGGAGCGTGTGGAGCTTGCAACACTAAGATCATGGGTTTGATTCCCAGGGAAAGCAAGAACTGATTAGTATGTCAATGTGTAACTTGAATGCAATGTAGCTAAGTTGTTTTGGATAAAAGCATCTGCCGAATGCATAAATGTATGACTTCTCTGAGATGTACTTGTGATATTAGAGTATGTTTCGGACATACCACTACACATGGCTGTCCCATCAAATAGGGTCCTATTTAGCGGTATGGGGGTGATTTTAGCCAAAGCCAATGTCTTCATTCAGGAAAACATGAGACAACATTTATTGCGCAAACCAATCATATCTATAGAGCGATGGAGGCATTGCTTCCTCTCACATGACTTTCCCTCGTTCATTCATTACCTAAACAAACCCACCGCACAGAGGAGGCACCTTCGTGTACTGCTGGTGCAAAGTGTTACTTTATAAAGGCGAGTGATTTTTACACTTTTTAATGTCACATTTCGTAATGTTTGCCTTGTTTTAGTTTTGTAATATTGATTATTTTCAAGTTTTTTGAGGAGACGCTGCTTCGGAAGAAATTGACTGATGCTTTATGCTCAAAGCTTTGACTCAATGCTGCTTCCTACTGAGTGTCCGTGGAACTGCCGGACACAACCAAAGTTAAAAAACAACAACAGGCATTTACATAAAAGTACAATTATTATACTATTGTGCCCACAGAATTGGAAACAACATTAGTCATTCATAGATGTTTAGGAAAAGACCATATGTAGCCTACATATGTGTGCGTGCACATGTGCTACATTGAAAACCAAAAACTCAATTGATATTTCTATGATGTTTTTATAAAATGCAAGCAGTTAATTACTTTGAAAAAATCCTCCATGGATAAAAAGCATAGCTAAAGTTAGATAAAGATAAATGCACATGTGATGTTAGATTAAAATAAACAATTAACCGTTTTTGTTGTTGATGTTCTCATTACTGCAGTTAGTCTTTTTAAAATGTTAAACATTTAAAACTCTGAGATCAGACAATCTGTAATGCAATTGCAGTTGCATTACAGATTGTTCTCAAAGCATGTCTGTTGAAGTTGGTGGGAGCAATGGTCAAGTAGATTCAGCCGTCTTCTCACAGATCCAGGGCAAGGACATGCGACACGGTGCATCATACCAGCTCTTTATAGCCACACGGGTTAAAACATCTGTTTTGATCATGTAGCCACAGTCTTCATTAATGTGGTTGTTGGGCTCGCCATCTTCCCAGAAACTATGAAGGAAAAAGAAACGGTTAGTGTCAGTCAGACACCCGTTTCCTTACAAGTGATGTTGACTTGTGGAGCATACTTTTTCCTTTTCTTTCTTTTTTTACGTATGACTACATCAAATTAAAGTAGCGCTATTAAGAGAGTGTGTTTAATAAGATTAACAATATTTTTCTCAACTCTTTAGAAAGCGACATTGCATTTGGCATTTTTTTAAGTTTCTTTGTAAGTCCTTATGTAATATTAAAGTACATATAGCACCTAAAAGTTTTTTTTTAATAATTAATCAGGCTGTTTTAAGAATTTGTGGTCACAATTTAGGGTGTGCTTACATGACAACAAGGCACTAAAAATGGAAAAGCTTTTCTTTTGTGCACAGATTACAATGTTGTCAAAACGATCTGTGAAAATGATAGAAATTACTTAACTACTAACTACAACTTTTGCCTCAAACTCCTAATTACTGCTCATTAACAGTTAGTAAGGTAGTTTTGGTTTAGGTATTGGGTAGAAGTAATGGATGCAAAATATGGTCATACAGGATGAGGCATGAAAATATGCTTTGTAAGTACTAATAAACAATTAATGTCCTATTAATATGCACTTTTAAAACTAGTTAATATTGAGAATTGGACCCTAAACTAGTGTTACTGATATGTGAATGATTTGCATAACCAACATGAGCACAAACCAAAAGAAAAATCCTGTTTCCTGTAACATTTTCCCTTTGATAATTACATATTTAAAAGGTAAAATATCAAATCCATATTCCCAAGCAGTCACTAACATTAATAAAAGTCATATTATCATTAAACATTAAGGCTATATGAATAAAAAATGACTATGAAAGATTTATTTTTCAGTTTTTACAAAGAGGAAGAAGAGACAGGGAAGGACGAAATGATTCAGTGTATGAACACAAGACCATGTCTTCAAAAGAGAAATGGAAATCAATAGTTTTTATTTTATGTGACATCTACTACTGAAGCTCGAACTTCTAGTGCAAGCACTGCTTAACTTGTTAAGTTGTCAAATTTGAAGTTCTTACCCTCCAACCAGTTTGGTTCCGTCCACCCAGTGCCAGTCGTCTTCTACGGTTTCATCACTTATTCCAAACCAGTAAGCGTTCCAGTATCCACGGGGCAGCAGGTTCCATATGAACGTCTTTATTGAGTCAATAAGTCAAATATCATGAAAGTCAGTCAAAAAGCAAACAAAACAACAGCAAAAAATGTCTCACATTTCTCAAAGATCCCTTCCTCTTTTTTGATATCTTATTAGAGCTTTTGCATACTCAATAGTTTTGGTTCTTTTTATTCAATATAGATGTGGACAGTCAGTGTTATTTTAGGTCATTAGATGTTCTGCAAATATATAGCCACACATAAAGCGCAGTAAGACGCACAACTCTTGTCTGTCCTCACCTGTTCCTCAGGCGTAAGGATGATGGCCAGGTGTCCTCCATTCTGCTTGCAGAACTTCTGGCTGTCTGACCAGCTCCTGCTATAGACTGAGACGTAGTAACAGCTGCCGTCAAAGAGCTTCCAGTCTTCAGGGCACAAACTCTTCGGTGATGCTGGAGTGGTTTGCGTTGCAGGGGTTGCCTCTAAAAAGACCCAATGTGTTTTGGCATAATGAAATACTCATAAATACATCACATGTATTAAAAAGAACTGGGCCCAGAATAGAGCCCTGATGTATTCCATTAATAATAGGAGCTGAGTAGGATTAAGGTTTTCCTGTTGCTCAAACGGTAGAGTGTGGTGCTTGCAACGCTAAGGTCATGGGATCAATTCCCAGGGAAACAAGAACTGATTAGAATGTCAATGTGTTTCTTGAATGCTTTGGATAAAAGCGTCTGCAAAGTGTGTAAATGAAATATGACAGATATTGTTTGATTGTAGCACAAATGCATGAACTTGCATCTCACTAACCAAGCTTAGCGATTTTGTCCATCAACTGCGACCGCTCTTTCTCTAGTTCCCCCTTCTCTTTCTTCACAGTCTGCAGTTCTTCAGTCAGAGCCGTCACATTAGCGCAGCCTGTCTGCATGATGGCTTCAGAAACGCTGGAGAGGGAACCCGCATCAGATGAACGGCCCTTATCTGACACAAAACAAATGTGTTTTTTTTAATAAAAAGATGTCAAGAAGACATGAGGAATTTCAAGAGATATAGAGAGAAAGATGGAGTTTATACTTTTCTAATAAGTGTTTTCTATGACTGTTTTACATATATGAAATACAAGGGCTTTTAAATTATTTGGTTGTGTTGATTATGTCTGGAAGATTATTTGCAACTGAACTGTTTAATAGTTAGAAAACTCGCTGATGAGAGAGCATTTGCTTAATCAGTAAGCCAAATGGGGATTTTAACAAAACATACAAAAATGAGTCAAATCAAATCGAGCAGATTAAGAACTTATGAATTTAAATGAAACTGAATTGGGAAATACACTATATGATCAAACGTTTTGGGCCACACACCTCTTAATTATTGAATCCTGGTGTTTCAATCAGACCCATTTCCACAGCTTTATTAAATCAAGCACCTAGTCATGAAGTCTCATATACAAATATGTGTGAAAAGGTCACTCTGAAGAGCTCAATAAATTTAATTGTGGTCCTGTGATAGGATAAGTCAGTGCAATAAGTCAATTTGTAAAAAAAATGTATCCCTGCTATATATGCCAACTATATGTGGTGTTATTGGAAAGTGGAAGCAACTCAGCCATAAAGCGGAAGTAAAGTCACCAACGCTCTGCTGATTCCTTAGCTGAAGAGTTTCAAACTTCCATTTGCATGAAAATCAGCAGGATGAAAAGCAGAGGATGGACCAATTCTATATTAATGTCTATGCATTTATAGGATACAATGTCATTAAAATCATTGGTGGTGTAATGGTCAGGTGTCCCATTATTTTTTTTACATATACTTTAGGTATCAATCCTCAGCACTACTTGTGGATAAATACAATCACACCAAATTGAGGAAGTCATCTATGTGAGGAAAGAGAAGTACCTCTGTGAACACTTGTGACCACCAGGATCATGAGTAAGATGAGGCAGAAGACAGTCAGGCATGCTGTTGCCACCTTGAAGGGTTCTCGGCAAAATCGTTTTCCACGTTTACCTGCAGGGTTCTGAAATACTGTGAACAAACAAATTAAAGAGTGATTTTGCAATATAACAATTGTAAAATAAAACAACAACAAAAACAAGTCTAACAATGCACTATTTTACATAATGTTAAACAAATGGAGCATGTTTACGTCACATTAATTTGACAAAAAATCTAAACCTTTTGAAAACGTCCTTTTTACGTGTCACCCATTTCACTGGGAAAAATCATAAACATTTAAAACAACTGCACATTTGGAGGAAAGGAAAAAAGGAAACAAATGTTCACATTCAGGAAAGCGTATGTAAAATGTAATCATTAAGAATCATCTGTTGAGAAACACATATTGGTCAATGTAATAGTTGTTTGACCTTGAAAAAAAAGAACAAACAGGCCAAAAGCACATCAGCGTAGCCAAAAATGATTTATCTGATAAAAGTTGGTATGCAATAAAACTTCAACTAAATCAAATCAACTATTTTACTATTTTATTATACACTTTAACTCATTAATCAAAAACAACTGATTCTTAAATTTCTAAATTCAAGTTTAAAAACTTTCAAGGAATGGAAAACCACAGGCCTCATTACACACAATATACATGCAAACATTAAATTCTGAATTAAAACTTGTATGTTAAAAAATAACTTATGTCTAGTAAATGTTATTTATATAGCACATTTAAAAACAGCAGAGCAGAAGAAAAAGCTGAACAGAGGGGCAAAAATGATCCAGTTAAATAAAGAATAAAAAACAAAATAATTAATGCAACAACACAAACTTAAAATGCCTGTCGGGATATGCTTTCAGCCTATTTTTAAAAATGATGATCGCAAGACAGATGTCCAGTGGCAATCGATAAACGGTAGGCAGCAACTGAAAAGACTCTATCACCCATAGTTTTTAAACGGAAACAAGGGACAAACAAAAGATCCATGTCCATGTTAAAGAGACCTTTAAGTCTCTACAAGATTAACAGGGAATAAGAAGATATTTAAGATAAGCTGGAGCTCAATCATTAAGCTTTAAAAACAAAATACAAAATCTTAAATTGATCCTAAAACGGACTGAAAATTGAGGTGACATGGTCACGTTTCTTTGTCCTTTGTTCATTTTGAACCATCTGGAGGTGAGCAAGGGATGAATGAGGAAGACCCAAATGCAATGAATTACAGTTGTCTAAACATGATGTAATAAAAGCATGAATAACCTTCTCCAAATCTTGTCAAAAATGTTTGGAATAATTTTTAATTGATGAAAACTGTTCTTAGTAATAAAATTAATCTTCTTGATCAAGCACAATTTCAGGATGACATCAAGTTTTCTCAGCTGAAAAGAAATTGAAGGGAAAAGCTCATTAATAACCTCTCAGTTTCAGGGGACCAAAGGTAATTACTTCAGCTTTGTCTTCATTAAGCTGGAGAAAGTTGTTTGACAAACATTTCTTAATATCCTCAAGACAGTCCAGCAAGGTTGAATGGAGTTGCCAGCTTTCCATAGCAAATTAAACTGGGTATCATCAGCATAAAAATGAAAAGAAACATCCCAAACTTCCTGAAGCATCATATATATTAAAAAGAACTGGGCCCAGAATAGAGCCCTGAGGTACTCCATTAACAATAGGAGCTGAGTAGGAGTAAGGCTTTCCTGTAGCTCAAACTGTAGCGTGTGGTGTTTGCAACACCAGGTCATAGGTTTGATTCCCAGGGAAAGCAAGAACTGATAAGAATGTCAATGTGTATCTTGAATGCAATGTAAGTTGCTTGCAACACCAAGGTCATAGTTTTGATTCCCAAGGAAAACAAGAACTGATTAGAATATCAATGTGCTTCTTGAATGCAATGCTCTGTTTCAAAGCCTCTGCCAAATGTATACAAATTCAGAACACTTACCCAACACTACAGAAAACAACTTAAAACAACGTATTTAAGATATTAACTAAACCATTGTAAGGTTGTTAAACATTGATACCGATCAAATGTGCTAAATGCCAAAGAAGAAGAATATGGCTATCACTTTATCATCAAAAAACGTATTTTTCACAAAGTTCAACTGAGGGTTTCACATGAATTTGACAATTCAGATTAATCTTAGAAAAAATCTTAGGTCTATGGCAGTGTGTGGTAATCCAATCAAATAATTATTTACTCCTAGCTAACTTTACTACATTCTAAAAAATCATCCAACCATTTATAAGATTTAGGCTTTGATTGTTTCAGCTTGAAAAGAGCAATCAAATCTAAAATGGTAGAGCACGATGAATAATAAGGGAATACTAAATTCTAATTCACTATTACTTTTGCTAGAACCAAAAGAGTTTGTGATTTAAATGGCCTAAATAGAAAACGTTGGGACATAAATCGAGCAAATCAACCATATGTTAACTTGACATGATCGCTGGTTATAAAAAGAAATCAAATCAAACAATTGTATCTTTTATGTGAAAATTTATATAAATTAATCTAAAACCACTGATTCTAAATGATTGAAACTCAATTAAAACAATATTTAAAGAATTTTTTTGGGGTTTTTTTACAAAATTTCTTGGAGAAATATGGGTCTCATTTATAAATCTTAGCATTGAAGACAGCACATGTTTCCATTCTCAGATTCTCTCTCATACCTGAATATCGCACTTCTGGACTGCTGCAGTCATCTTCAGGCTCTTCAATCAGATTGCTGTGCATTCCCTCTTTGTTTGCAGACTTTTGCACACTTACACAAACATAAACCACACTAGAGTCTCTGTTCACTGCAACGGTTGCTCAACTGTGGGGGTGTTTTAAAACGAGATTGTGTTTATGTACTGAGCGAAGTGGATTGGCTGACATTGTAGTTTTTTGTATCTCATGACAGATCCAGATGTTTGCATAGTCAGAGAATGTCTCAAGCATTTTTTTTTAAATTGAGCTGAGAGTTTTTCTGTAAACCAGCAACATATGACTCACCCTGACTGTTATTATTACACATTTTCATTTGTTTCGATGATTGAATAGCCACTCAAATATTGCTTAATACTTACATGATCTTTCTCTTATTTTCCCTTCCCATATCTTGCCTTCTCTTCCCTGCCACAATTATCGGTATGAGCATGAAAACATCCTATAAAAAATATGAATAAAGTGGAATTATTGAGTAATAACCCCATTAACTACAAGAAGTATTAAAGCAACAGCATGACTCACAGGTCACTCTGTCCCAATTTTGTACACCACAAATCAACCCTCATTAAAAAGTTTGCACAAAAGCCTTTGAATATTACAATGTCATAGATCACTATTTTCCAGGGACATAGTAATGAACCTTAAAACTGTTTAAACTAAATCTTGCAAAGTAAAGTAAAGTCATATAAAGCGATTGGGTCTCTTCAGGAAATTTGGACTAAACCATTTAATTGATATGGGTTAGTTTTCTGATCTCTTTATGAACTTTTCAAAGCGTCAAAGTGGAATTTGCTAAATCAAAATCAAAAAGAGCTTCAATTGTGTTCCAAATTTGAACGAAAGTACAAGTTTTAAATGACATGAGGAGTAGTTAATTAAAGACAGAATATACATTTTTGGGTGAACTATCCCTTTAATAGTGTCAGCATACAGGTATGAGACGTTTTAGGATACATGCTAAACCAGTACCAACAGGTTCTAATGTGTCATTAAACATTTTAGACCTTCAACCACTAGATGGTGGCATATACTTGATCCTGGACAACCAGAAATGCAAAGCTGAGCCTTTAAATTTGATCCTACTCAAGGAAATGGCCACAGCAATTTTAAGCTAATTTGAAAAAAAAAAATATATATATATTTAATCTAAATCTTCATAAAAGCTCAAGCTCCAACAAGGACAAAAAAAATCTATATAAAAGCCTCATTGTCTGTTCTGAAGTTTTATAATAGCTCTATTTGAAAAACAGACTTTTCTCTTCTGTTGAAGAGAATAATAACATCCAAAATCAATACCGCCATCAAATGCAATGGCATCACAAACGTGTGTATGGACTACTTATAAGATGCTTTTGTAATGTTTTTGGTCCTTTTTGGAGCTTGACATTGTCATCAAATTTGAGTGTATTTCTATCTAAAAAAGCAGGTTGGAAATTTTTTAAAAGAAGGCACAGCAAGTTTGTTGTTGAAAATGTCATTGATGTGATTCTGTTGCACTTGACCCTGGTTGTTTTGCAAAAATATGAAAGTCAGAGTACATTTAGGCCTCAAAAATGAGAGGAGGTGATATCTCTGGAATTTATAAATACTCATATTTTTGTTAGTGTTCATATCAGAGCTGTTTCATCTGAAGGACAGATTGAGCTTTAAAAAAAAGAATACAACCATTACGTCATTATGACGATGTTTCTGTGACTGTTTTCATTATGGGAAGACGGAGATGCACCAAACTGTTCTCAGGAGATATCGGCACCCAACACCCTGTTACAAAACAACTGAAAAGTGTCATACCTTTAACTGAAAGAAAAAAGGCTTATTTACCGTATTTTCCCGCATTATAACCGCAGACGCAGATAATCCGCACCCTCATATAGCCGACGGGTTTTGGGGTTTTGTGTGAAAAATCATTGCCGTAACCAGCACCCTTATATATTTATGAGGTATAGATAGATATTGATAGACACCCATAGATTTATGAACTTTTTTGTGTAAGTTCACATTTCAAATTTCAAATGTCGCTCGCATGACGTCAATTATCCATAACTGTTCAGCTCGGTACACAGAGCTTGTGCGCGAAATTCAAACAATAAGAAAACAAACTCAAGTCAGAATCAGAAGAAAAAGAAACAGCATTCTCTCCCGCTGTGCAGCAGCACGTCCCTTAAGAAGCGTTTCTACAGGTGTTGATCATCGGATGAGATGAGAAGAGCCCGCCCTCATGGCAGCACAGCCAATCACGTCTTCTTGTATGATTGACAGGTCAGACAGCCTATCAGCGCCAGCTGTCAGAGTGACAGTACAAACGCCAGAGACAACAACCCTTGCAAGAAAGAAAAACAGAAAGGAAATACCAGAAAATAAACCTTACGTCCTTAGAGACATAAAAAATATATTGAAATATTATTACGTGCAAAAAATTGTGGTATAGACCGCACCCTTATATAACCCGCACCCCCCTCTGCGGGGTTTGTAAAATTGGGTATAACCAGCGGGTTATAAGCGGGAAAATGCGGTATGTCTAATCAACTGCAAAATGTAAGTTCTAGGGTGAGATACATGCCAAAATCATAACATTCAGTATGAGCAATAATAGTGTTTTTACCTTATCAAGCAACACTAAAAATAAAAAGACGCAGAAGGATATTGCAGCCTCTAGGGGATGCTGTAGCCTCTTTGGGCGTTTTAGGTTGCCATTCATTGGACTATCAACAGACAAACACACACACATAACAGCACACTTACACTTACATACAGTTACAGTGTAAACTTGTAAATGACGACAAAGCCAATTAGCATATGCCACTAGCTTAGCTTTTGCGCTTTAATAAATATCATGAATAGTTACAGAAACTCCTCTCATTTTATCCATCCGACAACAACAAACCTCAACAGTGAAACGTGTGAATGCTAAGTGCTTAACCTTTGTCCTTAATGGAAGCTTCAAACTATAATGGACACTACCGCAATACATAACCGCACTCGTTCTGAAAATAAATTAAGCTGTCTTATTCTAATGGAGGCTAACATTAGTCCCTCATAAAACACTGATTTAACCTCTCAACCATGGCAAAACAAATTGAAAGTTGTCTGGCGAGTGGGCAGTGTGGTCTTTTGTATCTCGATTAAATGTCAGGGCATATGGGATTTTTGCCGCACCTTTGATCACTGTGATATGCATCTGAATGGAAAACATTGTTACTGGCACAGACCCTCTGATTGTTGTGACCTAAAATACGAAACTGTGCCAAACCAAAGTTTCACTTCTATATTTAGTGTTTTGCTTTTTCACCAATACACCACAACATGCTTGCAGAGTTAAAGACTGTGTGAATGTGCGACGTTAGACCGAGGCGTGTGGGAAATGGCATTGTGGGTAGTGGGGCTGCAGGTGGAGGAAGTTCTTTTGCTCATCAGATTGATATTCTTTACACAAGTATAGCATATATACTATACTTACACAGATTACTCTGATATTTTATACACCACACGTGGAGATCATAACACACAATATATTACAATATACCATTTAATACAATATATAGTTTATAAAATAACACAATCACCAGTGTGAGTGTGATTATGGAATCATATCAGATTTAGTGGGCAAATCTTTTGTGTGGTGAATGGCATTCAGATTATATCTGGTTAATGTAATCAGGTAAGTAATAAAATGTAAAAGTGAAAAACGACTAAAATCAATGTATTATTCATGTGAGGCTATTAGTTGGCGATGTCACAACATATAAATGACATCACAGTTTTTACAAATTCACATTCTTGTAGTTTACAGAGCCCTGTTTTTAAAACAGGCCAACAAAATGGCATGCTCAACAGTGTTGAATAAATAGTTCCTAATTTGGTCCGTGTTTCCTCTTTCTGTAAAACTCAATGGTTTACCGAGAAAACATCCAGTGAGCAATAGTTCTGTGGGCAAAAAATAGTTACTCAACAAACTGAGATCTTCAGAAGAGCGTCTTTGAACGCACAACACATCAAACTTTGAAAAAGATGAGTTACAGCAACAAAAGACCACAATTTGTGAAGTGCCACTCCTGTCAGATAAGAACAGGAAACTGAGGCTACGTTTTACAAAAGCTCACCCAAACCTGACAAAGGAAGATTGGTAAAACATTGCCTGGTCTGATTTCTGCTGATAATCATTCTGATGGTAGGATCAGAATTTGATGTAAACAACATGAAAGCATGGATCCATCCTGCCTTGTGTCAACAGTTCAGGCTGGTGGTGGTAGTGTAATGGTGTAGAGTTTTTCCAAGCCGGTACAAACAAGGTGTGCTTAATAAAGTGGCCATTGAGTGTGTAATTCCTCTGCATTGACTCAACATTGATTAAATCTATTTTTGTGGCTAAGAAATGCATAAACATCAGTTCATGACGTTTCCCCAACATCATCATCTTTCAGCATGATTCATCCATTCAACGGGTCATAGGTGAATGCGAGGATGTTCAGTTTCAGTTGAAAAAATACTGTTGTCAGTTTCCTGCATTGCAGTTGGAGTCTTACACCACAAATGACACATACCAGTTAAAATACAACGAAGACAAAACACAAATGTGCTGTCATTAGGGTGTGAGTCACGGCTGAAGCTATAGGAAACATTACGCAATGATCTTGAGAACCGTTGAAGGCATTTACCTTTCAAATGACTGAATTACGCCTGCCATTTACATGACTGTGCAGTCGCTGTAAATTGCATTATCATGAGCGCTCTGTTTCACAAACAGTATTTATTTCTTTATAAACCTTCCCATTGCAGTGTGTCCTGTCAGATGCTATCTACTGGACTTATGACACAATTCAAAATCTACTGACCGCAAGATCAAGAAACTTGAATAATTCTATGATTCACAATCATTCCACACAATCCTTTCCAAGAAAAGATGATGTATGATGGCTGTTTTCTCTCGCACTGTGGTGCTTTACACCGAATGTAAAAGCCAAAGCAGCTTCCACTGAAAGAGAGCACTTAAACTACTACGTGCACGGAAGGAAAAATTACAACAGGTCCACAGGGAGTCTGTGAATCACACTGTCTTGTTTACTGAGCTAATGGGTTAAAGAGTAAAGGAGGGATCGATAATTGGGAGTATGCTTTCAGTTCTGAGAAAAGAGCTGTGTGCTTTTCCATCCATAGTCACACACACAAACACACACATATCTTAAGTAAGAGAACAAAATTAAACAGCATTTATGTGGTCTGTTTTCCCACAGCTTTGCATTGTGACATAAATCAGGAGTTGTATGTCTCCTCAAACTCATGGTTCCGATTACCTGAAGCTCCAGTATGTATCATTCATGACGACATGTAATTGTTCGAGTACATAGTACAAACATATCCTCAAAGAAGCCCCACCTCTCTCTCTCTCTCGGCTGTAGGGCATCTCATTTTGTTTATTGCAAGTGTAAAAGAGCTGCTTGTGCTCCACTGTAGCATTCCTCAGTAATTACCCACTGCATGTCCCGTCCTGCCGCCGCCTGTACAACACACCAATCATTTTATGGAAAAGATGCTCTATTCGCATTAAGCTTTTAGGCTGCATCTACTATTACGGCTTCAGGACTGAGATCAGAGTGAGACTTATTAAATTGGTCTTAAAAGCATACAATGGTCACTCAAACTAATGTGAATACCTCCTAAAAGCATGAACTTATTTGCATTCGGATGCCAAATAAGTTCCTTTCCATGTTATATACTCACTGATCAATGTCAACAGACACAAAGTTTAGTATTACTGTGACTTTTATTATGAATAAATTAATTTAAGTGAATATTTATTCATATATAACATTTTATATCATACATATGACGTGAGGGGTTATACGCTCACTGGCCACTTTATTAGGTACACCTGTTAAATTGCTTGTTAACACAAATATCTAGTCAATCAATCAATCACACACACACACACACACACACACACACACACACACATTCTTTGGATTAAATGCAAACTACATTATTCTGAAGAGGTTTTTGAGATTCATTCCAATAGCTGTCTGTGGTGTGTTTGGGGTTTCTACCACATAAAGGGATAAAGGGAGGTGATTTCAATTGATACCAAGTAGGTAAACCTGAGATGCTTGAGATCAATGTTGGTTCTGCAAATCAACTGTGCTTCAGTAAGCGGGTGATAGTCTCTCTTTAAAAATCAATGTTGTTTTTCGAGCTTTCGTTATCATGATGAGTGTTCTCGCTTGAGTTCAACACAGTATAGATGTTTGAATAGTGGTTTCAGAGCACTACAGCACAAGAGGCACATAATCACTAGGCTTACAGATATTTTTTGAGAGATGATTATTTGGCTTAATCCATCAAGATTAAACTCTTGGAGGTTTCTGAGGAATGTACAGTGTGTATGCTATTCAAACCCGTCTCAACAACCTCCTCCTCCCCACTACATTCAGAGCATTCACCATGTTTATTTAGATGCAAAGTATGAAAGTTGTTTAAAAATGTTTCATTTCTCCTTGATTTTTAAGAAGAAATGATAGTGCCTTCAGAAAACCTTTGATTTTTGTTACATTATTTCCTTTTGCATAATTCAACTCGGCATTTACTCGGAATAAGAACTAAGATAAGATAAAACAAAATAAGACATACTGTTTGTTCTATGCGTACAGTAGTGATTGCTACAGAAATGTATGTTTTTGTGGTTCCATCAGTTGAGTTTGATTTTTCAGTAAAACTACTCATTTTTTGTTAGTAATCAGACTATTAATACTACTACTAAATTTGTGGTGAGAAGTATTGCCACCCCTGGTAAATAAGATCAAAGATGGCCGTAAAAATAAATCTGCATTGTTATTCTTTGTTCTTTCGATCTTTCATTAAAAACCAAATCACAAAAATTTTAACTTTCATTGAAGGAACTGAAAGTGGGGGGTAATTTACGGCATATAAAATACTTAATATAATATAAAATACTCCAAAACATATTGACCATAATTGTTGGCAACTGTTTATTAAACCTCTTTTTGCCAAGATAACAGCTCTAAGTTTTCTCCTTTAATGCCTAAAGAGTTTGGAGATCAGAGACCATTCCTCCATACAGATTCACAGCTCCATGTTGGTGCTTCTCTTCAGTTCAAGCCCACTCATTTTCGACAGGTTTCAGGTCAGGGCACTGGGTCACTCATGGCAGAATCTCATTTTGTGCTCAGTAACACATTTTTGTGTTGATTTTGAATTGTTGTCTTGATGGAAAATCCAACCACAGCACATTATTAGTTTTCTAGCAGAGGCCGTCAGGTTTCGATTTATCTGTTGGTCTTTGCTAGAATCCATGCATCTAAATAAGATGTCCAGAACCTTGGAGCAAAAGAGAAAAAAAGGCCCACGACATTAAAGATCCAGTGGTATATTTAACCGAGGGCATGGGGTACTTTTTATCCCTGTTTGCACCAAACCCATCTGGTGGGTTTGCTTCCAAAAAGCTCATCTGACCACAGAATCTGTTCCCTTTTGAAGTTCCAGTCGTGTCTGTCAACTGGATTTTCTGGAGTTTGTTTTTGGATGAGCGCAGAGGATTTTTCTAGAAACCCAAACAACATGTGCTGATGTAGGGGTCGTTTGGTTTTAAGGTGCGGATTCAACTAAACTCTGCAGTTCTCCATCTGTGATCTTGGAGAGTCTCAAACTTTCCTCCTCGGCACACATTAAGGCAATATAGACACACTTCCTATTCCAGGCAGATTCGTAACATCTTTAGATGATTGGAACTTTTTAAATGATTGTCCTGATGATGGAAATGGGAATTTTCAATGCTTTATCTATGCTCTTACAGCCACTTTCTAGTTTGTGAAGCTCAACAATCTTTAGCTGCACATCAGAACTATATTCAATGGGTTTTACTCATTGTGATGGATGATTAAGGGAATGTGGCCTTTATATTCCCTCACATTTATCCCTCACAAGTCCTAGCTAGACAACTTCATGTTCCTACTCACCCTGTTGTGCTTTTTGTAAATAGTAATGGGAATGCTTTTTGGAGAAAAACGTTAATAATCCTAACCATTTGAAAATGATTAACACCCCCCTCCCCCACACACACACACAAATTTGCGCAAAAATCCTAAACGATGCAGATTTATTTTTACAGTCATCTTTGATCATAGGCATGCCAATAAAGGAGGGATTCATAGTTTCCAGTAAAACTGTGATCCGGTGATCGTTCGGAGCATTACAACATAAATGTGACTAACATAAAAATGAGTAAGCCTCCTTTTGACCATAAATTGACAGAGCTGTTCAGTCATGACATCAATTCATATGCGAAACTGGAATAGCCATTGACTTCCTCACAAAAATATGCTTAGAAGAACACTTTTGGATGTATTAGTACACTAAGGCCTGTTTCTAATATTAAAAGCAAGCTGCTATCAAGTTCTTATACAGAAACTTATTGTAAGTAATGTTCTTAAAGTACACAGCTATTCAATTCATTCATTTAAAGATTCACTGAGTAATTTACATTGAGAAAGTACCAAAGTGATTTTAACCACAGACTTATTTTACTCGTAAATCTAAAGCCCCCAATCAGCAAACCCATTAGACATTCCTGAGGGAATTCATGGAGGGAAAATACTCGCTCTCTTCCAGATTTTGGAGCTTCAAATAAATCTTTTCAACATCTTTTACCTGTACGATATTAATGATGTAATACGTTCTCTTATCCCAGCTGTAAGTAAACATTGCTGTTTATTTGAACATCTCAACCAACCCACAGAACTAACAGTGTGTGTCTAGAGGCAGGACTGTGTTTTTAAATCACACATGCACACAAAGAAACGTGTGGTATACACACAGTTGTGATGGAAGGAGGTCGTTTCAACACAGTTGTGACAAACACTGCCGATTTTTCATTCCTGACCGACCTGTTTATTGAAAAACTGGTGTAAAAGGTGACATGCGTGGAACTAGATCGCTCCGCCGCGCTCTCAGTAACACTCCCGAACGAGACAGGAAGTCAATGCATGTTCAAACAAATTGTCCTGTAGTATATCATAAACCGAACAATGACATATAAGGAGCGTATGTAATACTCGTACAAACCCGCCTAAGGTTTTAAAAGAAAATATGTTGTCCCCACAGTTATGCAATGAACTTAGATGTGTCAGTTTTCATGTGCATTACGTATTCTCTCTAGATTTTCATTACTGTATATATGCATATGTGTATATATATGTGTGTGTATACGTTTATTTATGTATGTATATATATATATATATATATATATATACATAAAAAACTTGAAAGTTAGTACTGGACCCCATTTATTTTCATTAGCCTATGGTAAAAAACAAAAACAAACACATTTTTCAAAAAAATCCACAGAAGAAAGTGATACAGAAAAGACTTGAGTTTGAGTAAATGAAGACTGATTTCTACATTTTGGTGTCAAAACATATAGACTTTAAGTGGCTTAGTTAAAGGTTGATTAAGAGTATAAATTGGCTTAATCAGAATTAAACAAATAATGCGGTTATGTACTAAGAAAACTAACCTTTGGCATTCGCCAAAGGCAATGACAGCCTTTAGGGCTTGCACAAGCAAGTTGGCGAAATGTTTCGACAGCGGAATTCAAAAAACACTGTCATGCCCCTCCTCCTTTCTGTTTCCCACACATGCATGCAAAAGAACGACTATAGGTAAATGACTGGTTATTACACACACAGAACACTGCAGACAAACAGGTTTGTAGCTTAATGGTAGACAATCTCCTCCCCTAGAAGCTTGACTGAGAGAGGACAGAGAGATTGATACCACGGACACACAATGAGAGCATGTCAGGGGAGGAGAGCTATTGTAAGAAGCGGAGGACAAGAGAGGGGCAAGAAGATAAAAACCCGAAATACTTCATTTTGAAGCCTCAGGCTGTTTACCCAATCATGAGCCGTGATGTTCAAATGTGGTGACCACATACAAATGCAGACGCGTTCCTGGGTCAAAATATGTTGTCGATCCAAACAGATCCCTAAACCTAACTCTACCCATAGGTTATCTCTAAAATCAGAAGTAAATGATAGGTGAACAACACTGATGTAGAAGCACCGAACCCTTTTTGTAAGCCTAAACCCAACAAACGGTAAACTCGTCCCTAAATTCTGACTGGAATGTTTTTCCAGGATCAACAAAGACGTTAATCCAGAACATTTTGCACTTCAGGTACGATCAGGAACCCCGTGGGTCTGGGCCACATGAGCAGAATACACTATAAAGATCTGAGACATCATTCCTTGTCGTCACCTTCCTGACAGTACCAAGGAATGAAAATTGTGTTTTCATTTTATTGGATTAGCAAATGCCTCTAAAATCATTCTTGGAGATGCAGATACACTTCAAGTGCAGGCAACACCCTTGACAAAAAATTTACCATGGTAACCGTGGTAGATTGCACCAAAATACCATCACAGATCACTACTGCAAGTTAAAAAATGCTCTGAAAAACCTCCCACAATTTTTACTTAGAAATTGCATCTCTAGTAACATATCTACGGTATTTTAGCATGAGCTATTGTTACAATGTAATTCGTTTCACTAGTCAGAATGAAAAAGTTGTCTATTCAAGCAATATACTGTACAAACAAACTCATTCAGGCCTGTCACATAGGATTAAATTTCTCAGGAGATGACAAATTATGCTTCATGGCTAGTGAGAAACCAGTCATGCATTTTTTGGGTTACACCACACATTCAGTGTATCAGTCAGGGAGTGTTGGAAACCAAAAGCCCCCACAGTACGTCGGGCGTGGCGCTTAAAATTCAGAACGGTCCGTCGTGACAGTGACTAAACAGACATTTGTTTTCTTTTGTGACATTTACATTTACTGAATGGGCGCACACGTTCAGGTCGAGTCTCCCATAGTGAAGGTATTAAGCACACCCGCAGCTTTTAGCTTTAAGGATCTTTCTGTTGACTTTAGGCCATTGAACCAGCTCAACTGGTCACATATGAAAAGAGACCTGTGCAATTCAATACAGCACCTTCACACCTGCCCAAGAATAGTGATATTAACATCCATAAAGTGCGGTCTCCAAAAGAACCGCACAAAACATTGACTGTAAAAACTGTAAAACCTCATGGAAGCAAAGATGAATGTTCACATCTAAAATGTACAGTCTTTTTCTACCATTTAATTGACCAAAAATAGAGGTCTTACACTACACCTATTTTTGTCTACTCATAATCTCTCAAGTCTCCAAATACCATCTGGAACAGCATGAGGCAGTTCATAATTTCTGGTTAATTTTATACAGAATTTTCTATATATACAGATACATAAATAAACGTATACACACACATATATATACACATATGCATATATACAGTAATCCCTCGCCACTTCGCGGTTCAAGTTTTGCGGCCTCAGCGCATAGCGGATTTTTTAAATATATTTAGCGAAAAATTAAAATGAAAAAATACCGCTATATCGGCAGCAGTATTGTGGAAAACGTTGTTTTAACGTGATGCGCGAGAGAAACGGTTTCCCAGGATGCCAGACAACGAGAGAAACTCTCTCAGAGGCTTTGTACACACCCACGGCACTCAGACAAGACACGTGATTGGTTCCCGGGGCGAGATCGACCAATGAGAGCACGAGTAGATGTATCCCGTGAGCTGATTGGCTGATTCTACTTCGCAGATTTTCACCAATCACGGCGGGTTCCGGTCCACATTAACCGCAATTAACGAGGGATCACTGTGTATATAAATATATATATACACACATATATATATATAACATATATATGTATATATATATTCAAATACTTTTTTTCTCTTTTTTCTAAAGCACAAGGAACTGTGCACATAAACACTTTTATGTTCAGGTATCATTTATTTCTAGAAGCCTCAAATAAATCTTACTAAAATGGGTGTAGAAAACAGATCAAATTTAATTACAAGTTTTACAACAATTATTTTACTTCTTACAGAAAAGCGGGGCAGTTCAAACATTCTTTTTTCATAGACATCATAAAACAGTTACATAAAACCAAAAACTGTGAAAATAAATTATTTTTAAAGCAACATTGAAAATATAAAACATGACCTGATCATGCGCGTGATCATTTTGAGAGAATATAAACACCTTGTAAACAAAACCTGAGAACATGTTGATTGGAATGCGCCACTGCATGAGAATATGTTGTTTTTTGCTCACAAATATCCAACGCCTCACCTCAAAAAAAAAAAAAAAGCACAATTTGGTAACTTCAAATAACTTTAAAGCACTGAATAAAAATTGAAAAACAAGAAACCATTTAATTGACATTATCCAATTAAATTTCAAATTCTATCTAGCCTATATGAAAACATTTCACATTTGATAAAACAACTAGTACACAGGGATAAGATGTTTCCGTCTAAACCCAGCTGTCAAACGATGAGTCAAGGACGTCTGTCTCCACACTGTGGCACAGTACAAACTAACCGTTAATTCAGTGTATCTGTGGTCAGACTCATATGATTACGGGTCTCTCCATGCAAACAGCCCAGACCGCTAAAAACACATGCAGGCTGCCGGAGATAAAACCGTCTACAGGTTTGCAAGGAGTTATAAAGCTCAGCATTTCATGATTTTTTCTTTAATGCTAAAATGGAGTAAAAATGGATTTAATAAATGTGTGGTAGTGTGTGTTTGCTGTGCATTTGAACATACATACATGCGTTAAGATTGTTTTGGCTTACAGTTACATACATACAGGGTTGAAACATACTGCATTTAAAAGATCTATCAGCTTAGCTCATGAATATTAATTAGATGTCATTGTTCGCCCAAGTAGTCCTTGCTGACGTTGATGCAAAACATTTATTTTTGCATGTTTGCTTGTTTTTTGGCTAATATTTATTTCAAATATATGTTGCAACCAATGTAGCTCAATTAAGTATTTTTTTAATTCTTAATTCTAATGTATTCAGTTCAAAAGCCAAAATTTATTTCAAAATGTATCAACAAAAAAAAATTCCAATCAAAAATTCATATTAATTTAGACTGGTAATATACCAAAAAATGGCCTAAAATAAGAGCTAAATCCTCTCAAAAGCATTTTATTTTTAATTAGCCATTTTTTGGACATTGTACAATACATTTTTTAATATATTTGGGAGTAGAGGCATGTGACCGCAACTAAAATAATTTCTAAGTTCATACCCTTACTTTATTAAAAATGAGTCTCTATCCAGAGAGCTCTACAAAAGATCACGAGATCACTGCAGCAACACAGTTACAAACTAAATATTAAAAGAATTAGGATCCGACATCTGTTAATAACAAGAAAACAAAAATTCTCACATACTAGAACACCTTAAGCAACTTAAACGTATTAACACAAATACTTTTCAGTTTTAAACTTCAGACGTTTCTGTGTGTCAACGCAAGACGATTTTTAAAACAGGCCCGTTTTAGAACATGAATCCATTGGAATCCTGATTACAGCAGGACGAATCTTTGTGGGGACGTCGCAAGGACAGAGTAGCAATTTCGCTGTAAAACTGTGGTATGTCGTTGTCCGCAGAAATGCAATTTCTTTCTTCCCGCTTCTCAGTTCAAGCATGTTGGAGCCTGCCTTACTTTTACAACACAACGTATATGGCTCACTAAGAGACACAGAAAGAGATGAGAGTTTAAAACAGCGTAGCAAAAGGCGTTAATAAGCTGAAAGCATGCATCTGATCTCCAAGGCATGCTTTGCCATGAATGACCTTCCATCAGCAACTCAACAGTGCCTTCGGCTTCGAGTTAAGTCGGCCCCACATATCTTCATTGCCTTGGGATTTCCGAGGACGTTGAACAGGTCTTAAAATCTCGACGTTTCAGTGCCTTGTGGGTGCGTTGAAGGTCTCGTCCCCCCTCAGTGCATTTCAGGGTGGATTTTGTTACCCTAAACAGAGCTCTTTCAAAACGACCTCTGAGACATCAAGCCAGGACGACCGACCTGTCAGTTTAGGGTCAGATGATGGATTGAAAAGGTGATGGAGGCTGTATCATGTTTCTTGAGGAACAAAGGAAGCTGTCCACTTCAGCCAAGAGAAGGAAGAAATGCAGGTCAAGGTAAACAGTCTTGCCGTTTACCCAGCGTCCTCCATCGTGTACATAAGACTGGGGTAAGTTTGTACAGGGTAAAAGGATAGAAGAAGAAAACAATGGGCATTTAAAAACACATTGAGCTCCTGAAAGGGCCAAACCTGCAGGTGTGTGTCAGTTGTGAGGGAAGTTTTTCCAGTTGCTTTAGCAGATAAAAAAGACTGATAAATGGCTGAAGGGTTGGTCTTGAAGATATGCCCTGGAGAAGAGATTGTACATGATGTTAACGTAATGGATTTGTGTGTGCAAAGACCATGTTCATCACACGGATGGCAAAGCTTAATATTCATAATTTGCCATTAAAATAACATGGCGCTGAGAGTAAAAAAGACTCCCATTACGGAAAACTACCCACACCCAAAAAACAAGTTTTCTTGCAGCAGCCACTCCTTTGTTAGTTCTTCAGATTGAAGCATATCCCTCCTTTCTTTTCAAGAAAAAATCAAGCATATCTTTGCGAAAGTGTACAGAGGGAAGTCAGAAACCGACACTGATATGTGATAAGGAAGCATTTTGAAAGTCAGCCCGGATGGATCAGAAAAGCCAGTGTCAATAGCCTGAAGTCAATGCATGCATGCATAGAGCTAGAATGGAAAACAATAAGTAAAGCCTAAATAAATAATGTTAGCCTGCTTTATTATAACAAAAGATGTGATGCACCACTAGAGGAAGACTTACCAGGTCACACCTCACGGTCAGGTCTTGCTTTAATATGGAGATGGAATACTAAAACAAAAGGAGAAAATGAATCATTAATAGCAGGAATAATTGCGTCAGGAGATGAGGAAAGAATTGGGTGTAGTCAGCATAGGTAAACACAGGAACAATGACTAAAATAAAACCTGAAAACTCAAGACTTCACTCACTACTGAGCACATGACAACACACACACACACACGTGACGCCTAGGTAGTGCTGTAGGCGGCTCACACATTTTTGAAACATGCTATAAGCTACATAAGTTGCACAAGCATTAAAGACCTGTTTGTTTCAACCAAATTATACATATTATGTTTCTGGTAATGTAACGTAATTACATAGGGTACATATTCCTGCAACATTTCTGTTCCAGGGACGAAAAATATCTGAACAATTCATGCTATGACAAATAGGTCAAAAGGCTCATAGCGTTTGTTCAACTTCATTGACATGCATGACGGATAACAGAGGGAAATAAGCAAGCAGGAGTCAAACAGTTGAGCAAGGCTGAAACTTCGGCAGAAATGTTCACAAGTGTAAGAAGTGAGACGGAGACAGACGTGTGCGGACATGACTAACATTCCAACTATCTATTCTAACTATCTCCTTTTAATTCTCCTTCTGATTCTTTCATCGAGCTACAAGAGAGGTTCGGATTAAACGATAATTATATACTGGGTAAATGTAGATAAGTATGTCATTTTATTATCAACTTTGTTCACCTGAACTGAAAAAATATTAATAGTGAAAGGAAAATCAATGTTGAGAAAAGACCAAAAACACACAAGAACCTACTATTGTACTTGGTACAGATAAAACATTTGCAGGTGGTCTAACAGGAAATGAACTACCGGTAAGGTTGAACGTTATCTATGACACACATCAGAAAACAAATGAAGGGGAGTCAGGCTTCATTCTCCTTCCCAGGAGTTCTAACTTTCAGTTTGAGATCTGATCCATTTCGCTAGAAAGACTCTTTACATCTTTGAATTTGAAACATCTGAACACATTTTTGAAATACGAATTGACAGAAAGAAATGCAATGTATGAGATCATTGATGTGACGCCTATACCTGGGAAGTTTTGCATGCAGTGTGTGTGTGTGTGTGTAGCTTCTTATCAAATAAACATCTCTCTGTCAGTCTAATCAGTTGCATTTGCATATGATATCCCTTGAAGCTTCGTTTTGCATTTCCAGTATTCCCTGTCCATTTGCTACATGTGCTCTCAAAATACATTTAGGTAGGAACGTTTAGGAAGCCTTCTATGAAATGATCAGCACTGAAGCTTCTTTTTTTATATCAGTTTTTATCTGAACAAGATATACTTTTCTTGTGTATGATCTGATTAAATCAATGTCAAACTTTTTCCAAACTAAATTTATAAAACCCTGTACTCTAGTTTCATTATCTCTCTTGGCGAGGTTGAATTCCATGTTGTTGTCAGCATTCATTTCAAGTACAGAAACATTTACTGATTGACATGTCATGCCGTGTTATTAAATCCACCCCCACATCCTGTGAGGTCAAAATGTTAAGTGCTGAAGTTATTTGTATTGTGCAATCAAGAACTGTCATTGCTTATTAAAGATTAGGTTTGCACGTCTGAAGATGCAGAAAAATCTGAACCAGATAATGAGTAAAGATCAACAAGCTGTGAATGTGAAGAGAGAGAAGTAAATGACTTGTAGCACAGTGTTGAATACCATACAAATAATGTTCAAATCAAAGCTATATTTATATATACTAATACAATTTGATTATTTGGTTTATTTGCTATGTGGTTTCAAGCTAGAGTGTTGCACTGTTAGCTTAGCAACATGCTAACCACAAACACTGGCCCAGTTTACCTCCCCTGTGAACTTACATTTACATTATGCATTTGGTCAGACGCTTTTATCCAAAGCTACTTGCATTGCATTCAAGAAATGTATTGTATCAGTTCTTTCTTTCTCTGGGATCGAACCCATGACCTTGACGCTGTAAACACCAATGCTATACTGTTTGAGCTACAGGAAAGCTAACTATTGTAAATGTGACATTTGCTTTAAAAAAAGAGGAAAATGTTTGAACTACCATTCAAATAATGTTCAAATTAAAGCTATATGAACATATATAAATACAATTTGATTATTTGGTTTATTTGCAATGTGGTTTCAAGCTACTTTCGAGGGTTGCATTGTTAGCTTAGCAACATGCTAACCCCAAACTCTGGCCCAATTTACTTCAACTGTGAACTTACTATTGTATATGTGATGTTTGCTTTAAAAAAAACACAAGTGGAAAATGTTTGAACTATCGATATTAATAGGATAGTCCACCCAAAATGAAACTTCTGTCATTATTTACTCGCCTACTCATTGTTCCACACCTATATGAATGTCATTCTTCTGCTAAACGCAAAAGAAGATATTTTGAAGAATATGGGTAACATCTGGTATATCAGTACTTGTTTTTAATACTATGAAAGTCAATACTCCTGAATGTGATGAGAGGGGAGAGAAATGAATTTTAGACTCACTCGGAGCCTGATTTTTTCTTGCGCTTTATAATACAAGCGATGATGATCACAGCCACAAGCACAGCAATTACAATCCCAGCAATGGCTCCTCCAGATAGGCCCTCGTCTACCGCACCGACCTCTGCAAAACATGATGGGGCGTTTAGCTTATTATAGTGTACTCCATATACAACACAGGAAAACGGTATTTCTATACATAACAAATGCATGACTAAAATGTTCAATTCTTATACTCAGGCTAAACAGATTTTAAAACCTGGTTTATATAATATAAATTAGTTCATATTAAATCTATTATTAAGATATATATCATATTAAACATTATCCATTTTTATTGGTCAGTAATATTCTCTGTATATCTATTATTAACTACTAACTACTCATACAACATTACTACATTACTAACTACTAACTACTCATACACACACACACACACACACACACACACACACACACACACACACAACTTATGAGCAAATTAAATATTTAAATATTTTTTTCAATTTGAATTTGAAATCTTACTCAATATTTACTACAAATAAAACAGTTCATAGATTTTGGCACTGATATACTCATGGATTAATATAATTGTGTTAATCTGGTACATCATGAGTCTCAAAATGGACAAATATCGGCAGAATATTCAGCCTGGTTGGTATATCAGTCTAATTCCAGATATTAAGTAATATTAAGTCGCCTATGTCAGTAATGTCAAAAAGCTTGGATAAATATTATTTATATAATATTCAACAATATATATCTGTATGTTATTATATTACTGAATATAATGATATACAACAAACATTATTATAATATAATATAAACATATCAACTTTTTTAATGAATCAGTTTTGCCAACGTATGAATACACAGTCAAAATAAAAAAAAATAAAAAATTAAAACCACTGATCTATATAATAAAGATAAGTGATTACAACTCAAAATTAGCATTAATTTGCATATTGAAAATAGGAATAAAGGCACGTTTACCTGTCACTGCGAGTTTGTGTGTCGTTTTCATCGTCATTCCTGTGATTGGGTTGAGTGCCTCGCAGGTGTAAGTGCCACTGTCCGTGGCTTTGGCCTTTTCGATAGCATAGGCTGCCCGACTGTAGTTCATCATTGTATCGTTGAGTTTCCATCTGTACACACTGGGGGGGACAGAATCTGCAGAGCAGACAATCTCGATTCCCTCTTCAAACTTCACAGCATTCTTCCCATTAACCTTCACGTTCTCTGGGCCGTCTGTGAGATTTCAGAGATATTGGCTCAGTCAGAGAAGTCACATTTACATTAGAGTGAACCAAACAAACGGACGGTAACAATACAAGCAGAAAGGAAACCACCACCATTTGCAAACAAGACAGGCTAATGTTTAGACAAGACAACAATAGAGAAGTGATACACAAATCAGCGGTTCCGACACGTGTCTCTGTCCTCGGAGGTGAAATACCTTTTTTAACAATGGGTATAAAAGGTGGATTTGTTTTTTATCAATGAGATAAAGTAACTGAAAAAACATATTACTGAATCTAATATTAAATTATCGCCCGGATTCAAAGACAAGCCTTAGATTAAGAGTATAACCTTAGATTAAGGCAGGATTACTCCTTAGTTTAAGTAACTCTTATAAATGTGCCTTCGGAAAAAACATTAATGGTGTGCAAAACAACAATTACTTGAGTTTATGTGACATATTTTAAGATATGTCAAGACAAACTGCTTCCCGTTAAAGCAGCTCAAATGTATTTTGTATGGATTTTATTCTGGGACTAGGCTAAATAAAGTCTTGTTCTGTGATACCATGAATAAAAAAATTTATATATTAAATCTATGTGAATTACATTAATTCCATAACAATATTAATATGAAATTAAAGATCTTGTCACTGAGCACACAATTCAAATAAGTAATATTGAAGACTATAAAAGTTTACCTTGTCATTTTAACACACTAAGCCTGCTGTAGATTAACAATTACTACGGAATAACCTTTCTCTTAACCATAGAATGCATAAAGGGGGTCAAACTGACCCGACATGCTGTGATTTTGACATTCCATAATTTCATATTTCTTGGTCATAGAATGAGAGACAAAAATATTTTTATCACTATCCAAGGAATGCATAACTGTGGTCAAATTGACCCGCAATCATTCCCTATGGAATTTTGACTCAACAGTATTTTTGTATCATTAAACTCTTTGTAAAAAATAGAGCCCTGTTCAGACTGCTATTTCAGATGCAGCGGATGAGTAGAGAAAGGCTACAGGAAAGGACAGCTGAAGGCTCAAACAAAGGGTGCAAAAAGTTATTTAAATTTTCAAACATTATTTGTGTAAAGGTGAAAATATTATGTAAAATAGTCTGTCTGTAATAATCTCTGTCTGAAAGGTCTGTTATAAATGTGAGGAGTGAAGGTTCAGACTTGATCAGATCTAAACTAGTTTAGTTTGTTAAGAAAAATTCCAAATGTATTTTAATACGGGTCATTTTGACCCCCCTTTATGCATTTGTATAGATTTTTTGATGCATGCATGCATTCTAGGGATAAAAAAAGCGGGTTTTCCACAGCATTGCCACAGAAGAACCATTTTTTATTCCCCCAAAGAACCTTTGAAGAATATTTTAGAATCTAAAGAATCTTCTTCCAGTATAAAGAACAATTTGTGCATTGAAAATGTCCTTCAAAGCACGTATGTTAAAGAGCGTATGTTAATTGGTGCACTCAATTCAATGCACCAATTTATGTAAGAATTTATGGAAACTTACAGTTGATCACCATCTGATAGCTGGCTTCTTCTTTGTTCACTTTGTTCTTCAGTTGGCACTTGTACTCGCCTGCATCCTCTTTAACAACTTGAACGATTGTCAAAGATTTCTTGTCGGGTGAAAGAACGGCACGGTTACCAGTCAAAGGTTTGCCGTCCTTCAGCCATTCCACGCTTTCAGCTTTACCGGTGACTGCCGAGCAGGAGAGGTTGACCGTGCTGTTGCCGGAGATGAGAGGTAATGTAGAGCCGGAGATATTTGTTCCAGATAAGGCCTCTACAAGAGCAGAGCAAAAGAGAAGACAAATAATAAGTGATGCTTTCAGAATATAGACCCAATTACATAACATAATTCAGCACCGTATTTTCCGCACTATAAGGCTAAAAGACTGTCATGGTTCTGTCTCTGTTTCCAATGTAATTAATGTTCTAGTGGACAGAACCGTGGCACTGCTCTCTCTCCCATGTGTTTGTGTCTCATTAGTACCTCCTTGTTTCCCATAATCATTCCCAGCTGTTTCTCATCACTACCTTCCCTCATGTGCCCTATTTAATCCTGGTGTGTTTGCTGTCCTGTGTGGTGTCGTTGTCTTCCATGCATGTCTCTCCTGGTTCCTGATATTCCGGTTTGTTTATGTTTCTTGAGTGTTTTGTTATTATGTTTAAGGTACCATTTTCCCCATCGTGGGCATTTCTTTTGTGTGTTTATGTTTGTTTATTTACTTATTGTTATTAAATCTACCTTTCCCTGCACCTGAGTCCTCCCCTCATTGATCCGTGACAAAGACTTACATTTTCTCAAAAATTGGCAGTGCGCCTTATACTCCAGTGCGCCTTATGGTGCGGGAAATGCGGTAATAAGGTGAGAATGAATTTTAAAAAGTTGGAAGTTGGCAAGATTTTTTTTGTTGTTCTTTAATCAAGTCTCTTATGCTCACCAAGGATGCATTAATTTGAGTAAAAATGCTGAAAAACTGTAATATTGTGAAAAATCTTTGTAATATAAATATTTATTTTCTATTTTAATACATTTCAAAATGTAATGTATTCCTTTGACCAAAGCTGAATTTTCACCATCATTACTCCAGTCCAATCCATCTAAAAACCCTATAACTACATATAATATCATACGTTTTGTGGAAACTGTGATTCTTTGACGAATATAAAGTTAAAAAGAACAGCACTAAATGGAAACAGAATTATTTTGTCATTTTTTACCAATTTAATGCATCCTTCCTGAACAAAATAATCAAAAAGCAAAAACCTGACCCCAAACTTTTGAAGGTAGGTGTAAATGGTACAAATCCAACTGTGACTTGTCTTTTTAAATATCAGAAGAAGATTCTTAGATTGATAAAGGAGTAAAGTGGAACAGATATTATGTCAATAGTCAATCTAACCACATAAGATAAGCAACTTCCTTCACCACAGCACTTTTTGACCATAGCTTCTTCTCTTGGGCTATTATTCTCGTGTTTGTACAGACATCATTACTGTGGAATGTGCCGGTCTGAATCAGACTCATTGCATTCACCAAATACCTGCAACTCTATCATTCAGCACACTTTGTCTTCCTCCTCACCACCTGTGTTTTTAGTTTCGGGTAGGACGCATGTAACAACTCTCTCACTTCATCTTGAGTAAAACGTATTTGTAACCCAAGGGAATTCTTTCTATTAGATCTCATTAAAGCTGCTCGAGCATTTTGCATAAACGGTTTACAATTTAAAATTTTAGACAACATCAAAGTCACAAAAATGGAATACGGTTACACCTTTAAGACGAACCCCACACTGCCAGATCACTCCAAGCAGAAGTTGGTATTCTGCGACTGAAACCTTAGCCAAGTGGTACCAGCCCAAAACGTATGTGACAGTTTGTATTCTGCTCTCTTTAGCTTGCTGGTTTCACACACATGGAAACACCTCAGGGGAAGACATGTAAGCTGTGTATAATCAACCTGCCCTCGGTCAAAGAAAGCCAGAAACTTCTAGCCACTGACGTGAGCCAAGACAGAGCTCAGAGTAAAGCAGAGGAACAGGTTCATCTTTTAAAAGCACTTGTAAGTCAGGAAGCCACTTTGAATAAATACAGACAGACAAACACCAGTTGCTAAGGGAGGGAAAATAAAGGGATACCTTTAATGCACTTTACACACTGTTTTCAGTGTAAAATACAAGACATTTTTCCATTACAATGACCTCTGTATTAAATTTGTAGTTGTTTGTAGACTAAAATTTAAATATAATTCACTGATTTAGTGAACAAGGTCAATTGAAAAGGCCTATTAAACACAGTAAAGACAGCTAGGGGAGATAACAGTTTAAATTCAGATCTCTGTCTAATTAAAAGCTATCGTATGATTTCAGAAGACTTGTAATACGGTGCATGGAGTTTACTTTTATGATACTTTAAAGCTGTTTTTGTTCCTTTTCTGAAGTTTGAACGCCTCAGTTCCCAATGTAACCAGTAGCAATTCACAAATTTGTGTTCCACTGAAGAAATATAGTCATACGAGTTTGGAATAACATATGATGGCAAATGATGACTTGTCAGAATTGTCACTTCAGGGTAAACTAATCCGTTCACATTTAACAGAGGAATCAAGACTCATTTCAGTTTTGTTCACATTGTCCTTCTAGACAAAGACATTCATTCTACTTCCCGGAGAGCTACACTCTCACAGGATTTACCTTATCACTCTTTTTGGCAATGAAGTCACCATGGCAAAGCATGTCTATCTCTGTTCTGCTGCACTGATAATCAACAGATATCTTTACTAGCACTCTTAAAAACAATCATGATTATATGCAGGATGTTTAAAAAAGAAACAGTTATTTAAAATAGCCTTGTAACATTATAAAAGTCTTTTTAGTCTCTTCTGATCAATTTAGGGCATTCTTGCTGAATAAAAAATGGTAGTGGTAGTGTAATAGTAGCACTAGAGAAACAATTGAACTTCTGTTTGTATTCAAAGCATTGGTAAATGACTTTAGGCTTTTGACTTACCCAGAACAGTCACCAAAGCAACGCGTGAGATAATGGTGCGATTGGTCTTCAGGTTGTAGGCCACACAGCTATAGTTGCCACTGTCTTTTTCCTCTAAATTGGGGATGGTGATGTCACTCTTCTCAAGCAGCTTTGCCCCATTAAACATCCACCAGAGCTGAGCAGGAGGGTCAGAATTGGCTGAGCATGTGAGTGTTAAGTTAGAGCCTTTTTTAAGGAATAAATCAGGTGGAGTCTGCGTCATCTTGATGTTCTCAGGGCCATCTAGTCAAACAAGGACAAAAGGAGATGATGAAAAGAAGGTCAAGTAAAGGTTTATCAAAGTGCTTGCTATGTTTTCAGGATTCTTGATCATTTCAAAGTCAAGATTAAAGTCTTAAAAGCTCCCATTCCATTTTTTGTAGGAAATGCGATTCTAGTTTTTGACACATAAAAGGCTCAACATGATATAACCAGAAATGTACTTTTCACTAGAGTAAATACATCAAACGTTTTGCAACAGCATTCGACATCTTCCCTTTGATCAAGATACTGCAAACGTTATCTATAAATCAAGAAGATGTATTTTGAGCATCAGGATGTGGATTTAGGCCAACGCATGCGATTGTAACACAACATGGGCACGAAAAACCACATACACACTGCAAACGGAGAATGCGTGAACCTGGTGTATGACTCAAAAGACTGTGCTGCAGGACTGGACAACTTTTCTGAGGTTAGTGGTTTTCCAAAGTTACTAGCCGCTCAGTATTTTCACAGGCCACAATTTTGACATCGATACCATGGGAAAAAAACGTACCAAATATATAGTTTTAAAATTATCTCATAATTTGGCAGCATGTGTATTATCACATTTGACATTATGTTGTGTGTGTTTGACATTTTAAGCGCAATAAGAAGCGAAAAAGAACTCAATTTACTACTGAGAGGCGACTTTATGCGTGCTCTCTTTGGGCGGGAGCACAAAATATGAGTAAAATTATGAGCGATCTGAAAATTCAAGCCTTGTAACAGCAACAATATTCATCCTGAGCAAATTAAATTAGTGAGTGCGGGGAGGAAGGTTTGTGTGTCAACTTGCAGTCGGAGAGATCAAGGGTATCGTGTATCTATTCTGCGAAAAACAAGTATTGTGTTTCTTGAATGCAACGTAAGTCGCTTTGGATAAAAGCGTCTGCCAAATGCATAAGTGTAAAATGTATTGCAAGTATTTTAGATATTTCAGTATCTACATGTACTGGAAAAGTGATGCATTTAATAACACTGTGATGCACTTATTATTTCAGATGCCTTTTCAAAAACAATTCAAAGTGGCTAGTAGGAGTGACTGAAATCCACCTGCATTAGGCGGGTCAACGGGTGTTAATGTCAAGCCTGAGTGCATTTACTTTGAGACAAGAATCAATCTGTTTGAAATGTACACACACAAAATCTATTTTGAGACATTCACCATTTCCCGCAGTTCATTCATTCCCAGGCTCGTTCATTCACAAACATATTTTATCTAATCTAAGCCTGCATTTTTTCCAGCACCTGCACCAGAATCTGTCTGAACTAGAAAGTCTTTTCAGATGTCTGATCTCATGTGTTGATTGCTAGTCAAAGTCTACAGGCGGTAAAAACAAAAGACAACCTAAACTTATCTTCAGCAGGTCCAGTATAGCTGTTAATTGGTCATTCAGTTTCTTAACTGAGAGTATTTATCTGAGCAGAAATGTGTGAATTTATGTGTGAACACAATGTCTAATCTTCAAACTGTTTTCCTAATGAACAATAAGCAACTTACAGAGTCATAGCCGAGTATTGCATGGAAAGTACCGCATAAATGGGTTTTAAATACATCGGGTTTGGAACAACATGAGGATAAGAACATAATGAGATTTTTGGGTGAACTGTTCCTTTAAAGCAAACACTGCTTGTGTGTATTTATGTGTCAGATTATGCATGCGTGGGTGTGATCAGGTACGTACAGCTCACAGTGAGATTGAAGGGAGCACTACTCCCTTTCTCCAGTGCATTCTCTGCTACACAGACGATGGGTCCTCTTAGATCTGTACGGCGAACTTCGGTAATAGTTAGCTCATTATTGGCCGGGTTCAGCTTCATATGTGTGCCATCCACCACCAAAGGTTCTGAACCATTAAACCAGGTGTAAGTAGAGGAGCCTTTGCCAGAACAGGTAAGAATCACGGTGCTGATGAACTCTACAGCTTCAGGGATATTGGACGAAATCTTGACGTCAGACACAAGATCTGGAGAGAGGAGAAGAGAACCATGGATTGTGTTCATTCAGAAACATATTGTGTTCTTGTAAAACTAATGAAACCTTAGAGAAACCTGAGGTAAAGTGGCTTACTCAAGGCGTAATAGTGACAGGTCATGACTTGTTTCTTGGGAGATCCAACCAACAACCTTTAGATAGCCAAGCCTGAGATTTCACAACATATATTTTACATCGGTAAAGATCGGTAGATCTCCAAGGCAGACCAAAGATCTCTGTACAAGCTTGATTCCAAGTCACTGGATGAATGTCGTAAAAGTTAGTCATATTGCAAGAATAAGTTTAAACCGAGTGAATCATCATCACTGTCCACTAGGGTTGAATCAATCATTTCCTTCATTGTTCTATTAAACCTAATGCAAACTCTATATTATCCACCCTATTAATCACCGTTTGTTTGTGAGAAAACTGCTAAAGTTGAAGTATTCAGCAACGATTTTAACAAACTTGGGCCGAACTCTTCATCCATCCATTAAGATCATTAGCCATCACTACCCCAGTTTCTCTAATGTTTCTTTAAATACCTGAATATTGCAGTTGACCTTCAATACTTACCAAGAACCTCAAGATCAATCTGTCCCGACTTGGGTGTTCCGTCATTAGTGACTATACTGAGAATATATTCCCCTCCATCCTCCTTCACCAGCGGTCCGAGCTGAAGCTCGCATGTCGTCGTATTATACCTGATTTTGTTGGCGTATTTATCATTTATTTTTTGGGTGTTCCTTGATGGTATGTGCGTGATTATCGATGGAATGGCTGAACCTGTGTTGAAACTCCATGATATGGATAGAAAATCCGCTGTCGTGGTGACTGTTGTTTTGAAGGTCACGTATTTACCTGATTCAATGGGGTGAGAAGAAATGTAGTTGAAAACTTTTTTTTTTTAGAAATGCATCCAAGCATTTAATTCACGGTTTCAGACTGACATAACAAATAAATTGATTAAATGAATAAATGGTAGAGCAACCATCGAAAACTATCCTTGCACCTTGAATACCTACAGGTTACCTTGTCACATAACAACAAAATGGCTTGGTTATGCCACACCGAGTTTGATTCAGCAGATATCTTTAAAAATTAATAACACTGTTTTTTTTTTTTAAAGAAATCATACATAAATGGTGGCAAACTTCTAAACTAACACATTATTGATAACATTTAAGCTCTACAGACAGTTACATCACCTAGACATGTTTCATTTAAGCCCCAAATTATTCTAAATTCGAAAACGAAAGAATATAGCTACTAATTATAGAACAGACGGATTTAATCTTAGTAGACACACACACACACACACACACACACCGACACACACACCGACTCACCTATAACGCCATTAGCTTTGTCGTTCAGAATCGGACTGTCCTGGGAACAGCATCCTATAAAGAAAAAAAGAACGATTTATTTTTTATTCATTTTTTTATTGAGGACAAGTGAACTAAAGATTTACATCCACATTTTTAGTTTTTTAAATACTACTACTAATAATAAAAATAGAAATAAACATAAAAAGTCTACATTTGATGCATAACATGTTTGTCATTATTTTTTTAACTTACCGACAGCGAACAAAAGGAGCAGAGTAACCCTAAAGTTATAGAAATCCATATGGAAAGATGTGAGTCCCTGAAGCGGCAGACAGGAATGCGAGACGGTGAGACTACTCTGTAAGAAAGAAGTTGAGAATACTTACGCAGACACACCCAACCAGTTTATCCAAAACCCCGCCCTCAACTTCAACCTGCGCGGACTCTCTTCTGATGTCACACCTACGGATGGAGCACACTTACACCACCGCAACATTATTGAGGGACACTTTTATTACTGACTATATCAAAACACACAGCATGTTGCTCATTTGCGTAAAATATTCAACAATGAATAAAACAATGAATGTAAACAAAATATCTATATAAATAGCCTAATTATGGCTGTCACTTCTCCAGTACATTACATTAGTCCACTACATTTTGGCTGATATGTTAACACTGAAGCTGTAAAAATAAATATACTGTATATGAATTAATAATAAATAAATAAAACGAAATAATAAAAGATGTGGTTCTGGCTTCTACTGACGCCTAGTGTCAAAATGGGGCATTGCAAGCATGCGCATGCGCAGCCAATGTGGTTAGCAATCGTTAACCTTTGCATCATTAAGGGAGTTTAATAATGAAAGTGGTTTCTTAGTCTTTGTGTAGGAACATTTGAGGGTTTGTCTGTAAATTCTTCACTGCGTTTGGTTCTTCCCCCATCCTTCCTGCAGTCAAACGACTGTGTAGTTCCTGCAAAAACATCTTACAGATTCCTGTGAAATACATGAGCATCTATGAAGTTTTACAGGTGTTCATACTTCTTTCATCGATCCCCTGGAGAGCTGAATGACACTGCTGGCAGTTGGTCTGCTCAGGAGTAGGCTTCACTGAAACAATTAACTTAAGATAACACATTTTTGTAGCATTTTTCTGGTTTATGTCTAATAGCTGCCCAAGGGTGATATATATGAGAACTGAGTGAATTGACTTGCCGTCACACGTTTTCTTATCTAGTACAGGGCCCCAAATTATACATTTTTTTTACCCTTGGTTGTAATGTGCTACTGTTGAAAGCTGTCAATGGGGGATCATTTTGTCTAGTGTAAAATTCTTGACCGGCTGGAAATTGTCTTCTATATTATACTACTGTATATTATATAAAGTTTTAAATAATATTTGAAGAGCTACTGTCCGATGAGCTGGTTTAAGCTGGGTTAATATAATGCCATCATTTTGGGACAAGTTATGGGAAATGTTTTGTCCAGGTATTAAGAACCACTGTTTTGATATTGCTTTTTATTTAGGCTCATTATTCAGATTTCAGTTTTCTTTCTTATTCTTCTTTTTTGATTAATCATGATTCTTCATGTCAACACCTTCAGTTTTGGACACATGTAAGATTTCAGGACAAAGGAATTATCTAAATTAATCGAAAACCATGTCAGTACCTTCTGTTAGAACTAGAATATCTTATTTACAAATAACATTGGCAATTTTTCACCATTTCCACAAGGTACATCAGGGACATCATGCATCTATTTCTTTGGAAGGGTGACAGAAAACAAGATACAACATGACCAGATAGGAAAATCTTTCTTTTTTTCCCTTCTTTTTTTTACTGCTTGTATTTTTAAGCAAATCAAAAAAAAGAGAAAAGATTTCCAGTAGTCCATTGAAAAATTTAGTTCAAATCTCATTTTAGGTCTGTTTTTGTTATTGTTTATAATAAAAAAATCCAGCTGAAATCGGCTGCCAATATATTTTTCAGTCACACTTTAGATTAGAGTCCAATTCTCACGATTAACTAACTAGGAGCTACAACTTTTGCCTCAAACTCCTAATTACTGCTTATTAATAGTTAGTAAAGGAGATATTAAGTTTAGTTATTGGGTAGGATTAGAGATGTAGAATATGGTCATGCAGAATATGGCCTTAATATGTGTTTTATAAGTACTAATAAATAGCCGATATGTATGGTAATAAGCAACTAGTTAGTAGTGAGAACTGGACTCTAAAGTGTTACAAATTTTTCTGTTCTATGGGAAAATGGACAAACATTGGCACCCTTGGTGAATATGAGCAATACTGACAGTGAAAATTAGTTTTTGCTATTAGTTTCAGAATATTCCCAAAATCTAACCTTTAATTAAAGTCAAGTACCCGAAGAAAATCTAACAATCATGGGCTCTAAATATGAAGTTACACAAAAACCAAATTCCTATAGTTATCCATCACTAAAGACCTGAGAAGACCTACAGTAACAATGCATGTCAAAAAGTTCTTGAGCTGCACTAATCATGATAATAGTTTAATTGTTGGAATACTCATTTCTACTATCTGGGCAATAATTAAGATGTTTAAAACTGAAGATGGTAACAGTCTACCCGGAAGTCTATTTTGGCCCCACATGCATGGAGGAGGATGCTTTAAGTCAACAAACAAAGATGAAGAATTGTTGATGCTAGAATCAGGATCAGAATGTCTCCAAAAGTACCATCAGACCTCATAATAACCACAACTTGCTTGGGAAGGTTGCAATAAAAAAGCCTTTGGTGTCATCAAACAGCGATCTCTTACGCCTACAGTTTGCCAGGCGTCACTGGAACTTTCAGGGTGAATGGGAAAGTCAAGATCAGGTCAAAATGAACCTGAATTTTTAGAAAAACACCAGGTGGTTTTGGCTTAGACAGAAACATAGCCATGTAGAAAAGTACCTAATCTCCAGTGTGAAGTATGGTTGTGGTTCTTTAATGCTTTGTGGCTAATCCTCCAAAGACCCTGGACAGCTTGCTAAGATACACTGTATCATAAACTCCAGCAACAATTATCCAAAGCACATCTTAAAATAAACAAATTGAAAGTTTTGCACGTACATAGCAGTCCAATGACCCATAAAACCTGTAGAATGAGCTGAAGAACAATAGTCTCAGATGTCTCGCCATGTTTTCATCAACCTTATAGGAGAAGTTCCAAGCCTTGAAATGCTGCACAAAAAACAGGGAAATGTTAGGGATCACATTAAGGGCATGATGCATCTGTGGTTAAGGTTTTTAAAAGCATGATGATTACAGATATCGCTCTATATACTGTTTTTTCCTTTCCATCATGACTGGAAGACGTTTTTAAAAATAGAATTTTGTTTTCTGTATTTTCCTCTAAACCATTATTTCACTTGAACTCAGTCTGTGCTTCTTGGCATGTTCTCTCATTTTACCTCAGTCACCTAAAAACATCCCTGTATTTGCCTGAGAACATTATCAGTGGGGTAATGCTCCTGTCTGCCACTGGAAGGCAGTTTTGAACGGTTGTATCAATCTTTTTCTCTCCGTTACATACAAAAACACAAAAATCAGGACATCTGCTCTGTTTAGTCATCTTTTCATGTCCCCTTGGTTGTCCTTATGCAATTCATGAGCAAATATCAAATGCATGGCAACGTATCCTAAAAAAATATGTGGAAATGCTTTAATTTTCTTTCCTGTAGACATCTGAAAATGTGTTGAACAGGTTGGTGACATCGGACTAGTGCATATATTTGGTTAAATAACGTGTGAAGTGTAGTGTGACTCACCTTGACTCACATGCTCTTGCCCTTCAAATGCATAAACATTTAATCGTTAAGCATAATGGAAGTATTTGATTATGTACAACATGCACAGAGATGCAACAACAATTGTGCCCAAACCAGGCATGACGCAAATAAATTGTCCATCACAATGAAAGTGAAAATTCTGACACAAATATGGGCAAATCAGAACACGTCTGATGATTATGCTGAGTTCATGTCATGTAAAATAAAAATAACTAGCGACTATGAAAATATTATATAAGAGTTTTGTAAGGGCCCTTCATAGAAACATTTTTTTTTCTTTTTTGATGTTTATATATTTCTTACAAAGCATGTTGTGGGGAAAAAATTATATTATGTGTAGTGGGATTTTGGACCAATGAGATTTCACTATGGGCGTGGCCACACAGACTCCATAGGGATAAGCTGAATGAAGGTATGATGATTGGTGGAAAGTAGAGTTGAGCCGGATACTCAGCTGAAACGAGTATCCGGTACGGATTAAGCACTTTTGCCGAGTACGAGTATTATACGAGTAATACGAGTGAATATCTGTGCTCGGATTGAATAAAAATCTTCATTGGGTAGCTGACTGTGTCTGCGTTCTGTGATAGGCTAGTCACAGCGCCCCTCCCCTACACATACAGATTTGCTGTGTCCCGCTCTGCTCACTCACACACAGAACACTGAGAAGAGGACAGCTCTCTTTCTCTCTCTGTCTCTCCCTCAGTCACTCAGGTTTGTCCGTTAACGTTTAGCTTTTCTTCAGCCTCATGTTGTTTTTATTTCGGTTTGTTTGTAGTTCTTACTTATTAACCAGTAGAGTTCTGGGCTTGGAAGAATGCGACTAGCGTTGTGTCTGCCAGTCAGAGATTTTTTTTTTTGGCTCTAACCAATTTTTTTGACTTCATGCAAAAAATAATGATTAAAAATAATGATTTCTTCATAATTGCAACCGCATGTATTGTATTCATTGTTGCAAAACTTGTTCTGTATATAGTTCGTTTGTTATCGTTATCAAAACCATTGATCTGAAGCTCAATGCTGATGCTGTCATGTAAATAGCTTTCTAATCAGCAATAAATGTAACAATTTCTGATCAACCCATATCAATTGCATGATTAAAAATAACATACGGTTAAAACCCTGCCCATTTCAAGACTACCCTCCCACTTCCTGGTTTAAATCCCATCCACTTCTGGGTTAGGCTCCACCCAGTCCAAGTACAGATACAGATAATTCATATGGTTAACAGATAATGCTGTACCCGCTCATCCCTAGTGGAAAGGGATCATCTGAGAGGAGAATATCAGCAACCTTCATTTTTAAACGCAGCCACAGAAAGCAAGTGGCCAACAAAATGCTCTTTCATTTATTACTTTCAAGTTCAAGCCTTTATTGCAGAATTAATTAACTTAGCGCGTCACACCCAGTTAGGAGATGATTTGATTATATTAATGTTCCAAACCGATTATGTACGATAAATAATATGGTGAGAAAGATTTTTTTCCTAGATGTTTAAACTACTTTTTTTAACTAATAGAAAAATCCATCAAGGGTAAAAGTCACAGTTTGAATCACTCTGTTTTATTCCAAACATGTCTATATATTTAACGAAAGAGGGTAACACAGCCCTCCTACATAACCCCACAGTTTTATTGGAATATTAATAACAATATAATCTGAATCATTTGCCTCATTTTCTTAATTGTGGGTGTGATTCTTCAAGCACTGGAATAGAAATCTTTGAAAATTAATGAGAAATAAAAAAAAATCAGCTTTGAATTAAAAAATGACGATCACATCTCTCTTTGACGCATACTCACACACACACAAAATCATAAAGCACCGACATACGAATGCTATAACGCTGCAGATTCTAAACAGGGCTGCTATGTTTACACTTTGGATATAAATGGATATTGGCATCTCACAAGCACCCAGACAGCAACTTCTAGAGCACTTCAACAAACCATTCATGATAGAGGCTCATTTAGTTCTGTAATGAAAAGCATCGTTAATTGTCCTCTCACATAATCAGATAAATGCCCCTTCAGTTTCACAAAGGGTTTTCTGTCTCATCTTGTTGTTGTTGTCCTTGTTCCGGGGATGAGAAGTATTTCTCTGTGTACTTACGAGTTGCAAATATTGATGAATAGTTTGTTAAAATCAACATGAAATCAAACCAGATCACATTTAGTTTCCTAACACACATTCTTGGTCTTATTGTGAACGATTCACCAGTGTACATTACTCAAAAAAAATAAAAAAAGCTTAAAAATGTAACTTTCTCACTTTCAGGTCTAGAAAGCTCACTTTGTGCGATCCAATCCATTTTTGATGGATTAAATCAAGTCCCGTTCTACATTTTCATTTTTTAATATCCCGTTTTACCTGAAAATGTATCACATTTTGGATGTAAACTGTACTTTTTAAAAATGATGTTTCATGTTGATTCGAACCTTTAACAGCTGGTATTTTAATTAAACAAGACAGAAGATGAGAGATTGAAACCAGGTGAGTCATCAAGAACAGAAAATCTAATTCCCGACCACAAAACCTCCCCTCAAAACTTACAAAAATCTATAGTTTGTCCTCAGAGAAATTAAAAAGAGGGAAAAACAGGTATTTTAAAATAGGATTAAAAGAACCAAAACAACCAAAGAAAAAGCCAGAAAGGAAAATACATTTTTTAAAGAAAGAAAGAAAAAAAGAGTTTGCACCAAAGTCCGTTCAGTTCAATGTGCAGACATTTTAGGTACAGACTCCATTGTCCTCTCACAGGAGTTTAATCCCCCATCACAAATCATGGAGAAGATTCATACTTCTATGCAAAACTGATAGTCGTCCTTATAGTTTTCCTCTGTGTTTCCCTTTATGACATGTTGCATAGCATACTTTCGCGGGATATGCATTACATAGTTTCAACAGTATGCCAAACCTCACTGGCTCTCCAAGTACCACTGAATGATGTGGTGTTAAGCCGGACACTTGGAAAGGAAGCTGTTGGCTGAACCCTCTTTCTTTCCCTTAGTGCCCATTAATGTAATTTTGCATCCAAAAATGGCCTGTATTTGCAGGATCCCAGAGGTCACTGTGACTGGAGGTGTGGGCAGAGTCATTCCATCTGTTCTCCAGCACACATTTACATCAGTTTATTGTCCAGATGAAAGACGGTCTCAGTCCTGCTTGCAGAGTATATCAGTAGAGGGAGTCTTAGTGGGCGGCACTGGTCTCGGCGGGGGAGCGGGTTTGGCTCTGCGTGGGCTACCTGAGCCCCCACCCTCACTGTCGGTGTTTGTATTGGACGCGGAGGAGGGCGGCGGTGGCAAACGAGGGAGAGATGAGGTGGCGGAGGCCAGTGGCGAGATCCGCGAACAAGAGGACGTGGAGCGAAGGCTCTGGATCCGCCGGCACTCCTGGCAAACCCGCACGTGTGTACAGCCACGGGGAGCTGCTGTGGGGACCAGAGCAGGTGTGCTGCTTGGGACACTGGCACTGAGAGGGTCCTCCAGTAGTCGCTGAGGGCCCGGACCCATTTCCGCAGCGCCCCCACCGGGCCCCGGTCCTGCTGCTGCACCAGTTAATGGCCCAGTCCCACTATAGAGTTTGCCATTGCTAAGTCGCATCTCCCGCACAAGCCGTATGGGCCGTGGAGCTCCTAAAGGGAGACGTGCTGGGTGCCGGAGAACGCCCTGGGACGAGAGGGGTCTGCGGCGCCTCAAACGAGAGTTCTTTTTACAGGAGATGACGTTCCTGAATTCAGTCATCATTTCCTGACACACAGATACCTTAGTGAGAAGATTGGAAAGAGAGTCGGGAAGGAAATATGTATAAATATAAAAATATACACAGAAAAATACATTACACGTAAAATATATACAGTGTCGTGCAAAAGAGTTTGCCCCCTTCCTGATTTCTTAACTTTTTTGCATGCTTGTCACACTTAAATGTTTCAGATCATCAAACAAATGTAAATATAAGTCAAAGATAACACAAGTAAACACAAAATGCAGTTTTTAAATGAAATTTGTTATTATTAAGGGAAAACAAAATCCAAACCTACATGGCCCTGTGTGATAAAGTGATTGCCCCTTAAACCTAATAACTGGTTGGGCCACCCTTAGCATTAGCACCATCCTGCTCCCCAACCCCCACCCCCTGTTAAAACATAACTTAAGTGTGGTTTATCACACCTGAGTCCAGTTTCTCTATCCACACCCAGACCTCATTACTGCCATGCCTGTTCTCTATCAAGAAATCACTTAAATTGGACCTGGCTGAGAAAGTGAAATAGACCAAAAAATCTTCAAAGGCTAGACATCATGCCAAGATGAAGAAATTCAGAAACAAATGAGAAAGAAAATAATTGAAAACTATCAGTCTGGAAAAAGTTATAAAGCCATTTCTAAAGTTTTGACACTCCAGCAAACCATAGTGAGAGCCATTATCTACAAATGGTGAAAACATGGAACAGTGATGAACCTTCCCAGGAGTGGCTGGCCAACCAAAATTACCCCAACGGCGCAGCAACGACTCATCCAAGAAGTAAAAAAAGACACTATAACAACATCCAAAGAACTCCAGGCCTCACTTGCCTCAGTTAAGGTCTGTGTTCAATCTCCACCATAAGAAAGAGACTGGGAAAAATGCTGTTCCAAGACGAAAACCACTGCTGAGCAAAAAGAACATTAAGGCTCGTCTCATTTTTACCAAAAAAGATCTTATTGATCAACAAGACTTTTGGGAAAAATACTTTGTGGACTGACGAGACAAAGATTGAACTTTTTTAAAGATGTGTGTCCCATTACATGAAGCGTTAAAGTAACAACGGATTTCAGAAAAATAAAATCATACCAACAGTAAAACATGGTTGTGGTAATGTGATGGTCTGGGGTTTGGATTTTGTTTTCCCTCAATTATAACAACCTTCATTTAAAAACTGCATTTTGTGTTTCTACTTGCAAAAAAATAAGAAATCAGAAAGGGGCAGGAAATTATTTTTTACTATAAAATATATATACAATTTTAGAAATATAAAAAGTAAAGGCAACGTTAAAGGTTCCACGAAATGAAATGACGGGACAAGAGTAAAATGAAAACTGTACATTATTTGCTTAAAGTGGGCATCACTATTACTACATACCGTTCTGAGATTTAGAGCAGTGGTTAACAACCTTTTTGACTACAAGGCCCCCCAATGTCCACCACATTATTTGACGAACTCATTATTTTAATGGCTGTTTTAACGTCATCTTATTTTAAGTAATCTAGAGGACCCTTTGGAAATCTGCTAAGGCCTCATAGTGGTCCCTGGGCCCCTGGTTGAGAACCACTGAGTAAGGTTTTTTTTCTAACTGGTGGACCAATAAACAGGGGTAAATTGCATGTGTATATTGAAAGTGACTTAAAGTGCATATAAGATATAGAAGATATCAGTAAATGTGCTCTTAGGAAAACCTAACCTATGACCTTGACACAACTACATAACTACCTACAGACATGTCCTCTGTTGAACAATGTATAAAAAGTATATTTTTCAGAACAAGAACAACCAAGTTTTTACTTTGCAATTTGTCTAAAATAAAATGAAAATAATTTGTTTTTCAAATTCTGTGAAACTAAAACACTGTGACAGACTATTATGCTGGTAAGTGTTGCATTGGCAAGTATTTTCTTTAGAAAACATGCCAAAATGGTCTACAGTAGCATGCATACATGAATCTGCCAGATGCTTTTATCCAAAGCAACTTGCACACACTGCAGTATAGGTACATATTTTATCAGATGCATGTCCTGGGAAATATGTACGATAAATAGAAAGCTGTAAAGCAGTTACATCATGAACACAGACGGCGTTACTGGTTTGGCGTTGTGACCTACTCGTGCATGTCTGTGGTTTCGGGCGGGGCAGTACCCAGTACGGGAGTGAGGGCGTACCTCATCTGTCTCGGCTGACCGTCGCGTGGACCACACAAACTCCATAATGGCTACAAAAACAGCTATTATGAGCCCACATATCAGCACCACGAATATCCCGCCGATATTCTCCATACCTAGACCTAAAGGAAAAACATGGCAATGTGAGTCCTTCTACAAACACACTGTGGATCTGATCAGATATTTGCATTTCCACAGGGAAAACAATGAAGACTGGGAGTTTGAGAAGTAAAGATTAAAAAGAAAAAAAGAACTGATTCATTTAAAAAATTTGTTTTGAAGAATTTAAAGAGGGAAAAAAACAATGCAGTGGGGATTTTACACCATCACGCATACGTTTTATTTGAGCAATGTAATTAACATCTGTATTCTGTGTTTAGAGATTTATGTTTTTTATGATATTAGGGAGAATTAACTGCGTTATGACACCTAGGGAAAAATGTAAAATCGGTTAAATGGAGCCTAAAATTAGTCAGGAGCCATTGGGAGTATAAAAGGAAGGAAAAATATCTTCTTATTAATAGAAATACATTTCATTATCAACAATAATCAGTCTTTGTTTTGTTTCACCATTAACAATTTTCATCTTCAAGTAAAAACAGCTGACAACAGATGGGAACTTCTGGCCATTTCTCAACCAGATTTCAGGTCGTTTAGGTGCCAGCGATACAGTGCATTAATCCACTTAAAGTGTAACACCAGCTAAAATATTTTGTGTGTACATGAATACGAGTGAACCTTGAATAATTCTTGGTTTAGAAGTACCGAATCACAAAAACACTCATTATTTTGAAGCTCATATTATTTGACATTTTCTTGAAGACCTGTAAATAACCCTGAGACACTGTAAATGTCACTATCTGGTAAAAAACAAAATACAAGCTTTGCAAACAGCACTAGAGAAATTACACTCATAGGCACATGTGTGTACATGTCTGCGCACCAAATAGCTACCATTTCCCCTCCATTCCCACTGGGCCAGTGTGAGTCTACAACACACAGAATGCAAATATCACCAGACCACATAAATAAACACTGAGAGTGTTGGCAGAACGGTGAAGCATCTGTCATTTGAACCAGACGGATGTAGTACATCCTATATGCAATATTACAGCAATATAGTAAATGACAGGGAATCAGATATCCTCACTGCCAATGTTTGTGTGATTGGAGTAAAATTATTTTTTTAGATTAAACACAAATTGATGTTTTTTGAAGAGAAAAATATATACCGTATTTTCCCGCATTTAACCTGCGGGTTATACCAGATTTTACTAACCCTGCGGGGGTGCGGGCTATGTCACAATTTTTTTGCACATAATAATATTTCAATATATTTGTTATGTCCCTAAGGACGTAAGGTTTTTTTTGCTGTATTTTCTTTCTGTTTTTCTTTCTTGCGAGGGTTGTTGTCTCTGGCGTTTGTACTATCACTCTGACAGCTGGTGCTGATAGGCTGTCTGACCTGTCAATCATACAAGAAGACGTGATTGGCTGTGCTGCATGAGGGCGGGCTCTTCTCATCTCATCCGATGATCAACACCTGTAGAAACGCTTCTTAAGGGACGAGCTGCTGCACAGCGGGAGAGACTGCTTTTTCTTTTTGTTCTGATTCTGACTTGAGTTTGTTTTCTTATTGTTTGAATTTCTTGCACAAGCTCTGTGAACCGAGCCTGAACAGTTATGGATAATTGACGTCATGCGAGCAACATTCGAAATGTAAAGTTACACAAAAAAGTTCATCAATCTCTGGGTGCGGGTTATATAGGGGTGCGGTTTATATGAAGGTGCGGTTTATGCACACAACTTTTTGCACAAAATCCTTAAAACCCGCGGGCTATATGAGGGTGCGGATTGTCTGCGTCTGCGGGTTATATGCGGGACTTGGTTAGGCTAGATAAGGCCTACATCTACATTCAGGATTCCCACCCTTTTATGACCAATGAATTTACATGATTTATATATCATTGTTTATGTTCATATACACCGTACTCACAAATTAATTTAAAGACAAACAAATACTTTAGAAATGTAGATAGATAGATAGATTTTGGATGGATGGATGAATAGATTAAAAATACATCTATTGGCATTCTTAAACATAACCTATTTTATCTCTTTTAAAGATATTTTCCTTGCATTTATCAGGTTTTAATATTGTTTTAAATTTGTAGGTTAAAAGGATAAAACAAATAGCATACATTTTTGTCCCTGTAAAAATACCTAAATTTACTAACAAAAACATCCAGGGTCATGCCAGACCCCATCAATTAAAGTGACAGTACTGTTGGCATCAAGATGTCCAGTAACAGAACAATTCATTAAGGTGAAGTGCTAGTGAGTATAATAACAGTGTTTCACTCACCTTTGGCTCGATGGTCTTCTTCTTTAGGACACTTTCCCCCCTCCCACCATCGACGCTTTAGGATTTCTAATCTGTTGTTTTCTTGCAGCTGCAGGACACCTAGCGTGATTTCATCTCTGAATGGTGAACCTGCAAGAGAGAGAATGAAATTAGCTAGTTTAGCTGGTTGTCCAAAACGATCTACGGAAAAAAGTACATTTAAGATAAGAATTACAGATGTGAAGACAGGCTAAGGCTAGCAATGCTGCAGTTTTTGGCCTTTTAGACACTTTTAGACAAGGACATTTATAGGAAATGACCAAAGCTAGTGCTGCCCTCATTAGCACTACGGTTCGACACATCCGCTAACTATTAAGACATTACTCCGAATGTCGCAAGTCAACTGATGTTGTGCAAATGAGTTTTATTATCTAGTGTGTCAGAATGAAAATTAATGTTATGATAGGTTAATTCCAAATTATTTGACTTGTTAGAATAACATCATCCTTCATTAGACATTAGTGTATCACAGCTAATCGTGTCCCGCTAATAACGACGTGACGTGAAAGGATGTGTTCATCAAATTAATAGATGTTAATTTAAATTAGACACTGCAGAAATGCACTGGAATGGATCAGCTGTCACTGAATGTTATTTTATTATTCATTCAAAGACTGTGAAAGTGAAATCTCATTCAGGTGCGTGTTTTTTCACCTCAGTATAAACAAAGCATTTTTTGCTTTGTGTCAATTTTACTTATATCAAGCCCTGGATTTATGGTTGCCATTTATTTTCTCATGTCATGTAGATTTTAAAAAATGCAGCCTTTTTTCTAACCAACCCAGGAAAAAATGTGCCACTGAGAAAATTTCTACAAAATGATAATATGCTGCTTTTTCCACGTTTAACAATACCTTTTCAAAGTGAAATGTCAAGTGAGTGGTGCTAAAAGCGCATTGTTTTTATCAGAATCAGATAAATGTGAACCTGGCAACGTTTTATTACATGGGCTGTTATACATATCGCAGCAGTTCGGAAATTAAACAGCCTATGAGTGGCGCCAATAGCTTAATAGGCTAATAGGTCTATCGCATTTTAAAATTAAATGTACCACCAACACTAAAACTAACTGATAGCAAAAAGCATAGCATTTTCTGAAATAAGTTGTATGTATAAGTATGTTTTTGGAGTTTGGCTTAGCTAGAGAGGCACATTTTTCCAAAGAGCTTATATTGTTTCTAGCATTATTATTTTATAGCTTATAAATTGTTTTTTTGCAATTAGCCTACCTATATTTATTAACAGTACGGTTTTGAAAGCTCAGTAACTAGATATTGCCTTTCTTGGTTATAGTAATATTCTAAACGTATCTCATCTCAGCTTATGAAAAATAATTTTTCTTCCGGCACTGAAATGTTTTACATATTTGTTGTTTTATTTAGTTTATTTGTTTTATTTTTTACATTTAACGAACTAACGAATGAAGATTATATTTAAAAATTATATAAATAAAATAATAAATAATTGATTTAAAAATAATAATTGTGATACAATAATGCTTTAAAAAATAGTTTAAATAGTTTAAAACTAGTTAATATTAACAAAATCGAACCTGTAAGTCGTTACAGAAAGAAAAGAGTAATCAACTACTAGTTTGAGTTTTTGCTCCACATGTCGGTTTTAGTCTGGCAAGTTGAACATGTTGAATTGCCATTGGGTTATCAGGGAAAAGAGACCACTCTGATTGGCTGGTTCCAATACGCAGATGACAACATGGCCATACAAATGCTGCTCAATTAATATAAGTGAAGACAAACTGATCAATATGATTCATATTCAAAATCATATTCAAAAGGGAGCAAAATTCAGATTCCCTATTTTAATGACGAATACAGACTATTGTCATCTGTTGTCGTGGAGAGTTATTTCTGATGCAGGAGCGGAAAATACATGCTAGGCTGCAGTTTTTGTGGTGTGTTCAATTGCAGCTTTTTTTGTCAACGTGAGTCTTCACCACCGTTACACTAGTTCTTTGACATTGTTTTGTGTGTACCGGCCTTAACCCAGTCTAAAAAAAACTGTGGTGACTTCATCTGCACTCCAGATTGCTATGGAAGCAGATGGGGGGTGTCCATGGTGACCAAGCTCTACATGAATGAGCGGATGAGAGGATTTTATCACTTGGCACCAGAACTTTGGAAGCTGACCTGAAGAGATGTGTTAGAAGCGGGAGGAGGGGATGAATGTTTGAGCTCCTGGACGTCATTCTATGACCTGGAGATAGACTTTGAAGATGGTTTCTGCTCCTGGGTTCTCATTTAAAATCTAGTTACGGGTTCATGCGATTATGAGCGTATAGCGATGTTTTGGAGGACAGTCAAGCCTAGTGGTCATATGAGGTTGCTGGACTGATCTTCCTGGAGGACAGAAGATCAAAAATAGCAAGCAGCACTGGTAATTTCCTCACCGTATCCTTTCACCTACTGACAAGTTCCTCACCTGTTTATAATTATTCATTTTAAGCATCCCTCCTTCATATGTCCTCTCTCTTATTCTCATAATCTTATCTGCTAAAACAAGACTGTACTCATTACTTCTTACATTTTTGGATCTATCATATCTCTTTCAGGGTCCAAAAACAAAAGGTTTTTAATTATCCTTCATGCATCATGGGAGTCTACCACCGCCCGTATTGGCACAGAGATGGGGCAGGTTCTTAATATCCAATCTGCCCCTCAAACCTTCTTGCGTCGCCAAAATTTTTAGCAGGGATGTTTCCTCCAAGGACACAAGGGAGGCAGTGCCTCCTCTAAAAATTGGACAAGCAATCTATATTACAAAATGTGACAGTAAATGTGTATAAATCAATCTTTTTTTTAACGTACAACAGCGAAATCAGCTTGTAAAGTTACAGCGGGAGTCTCAGCGTGTGTCTCTTGCCTCCCCTGAGCCCATTGTGTTTTACCAGACACGCATGACATTTCCAAGGCATGCGTAGGTTTGGTGGGGTAATTGAGAATGAATGAGGGAAAGCCACATGAGAAGAGGCAATGCCTCCATCGCTATGACTGGTTATGACTGGATATGATTGTTTTTTTGCGATATATCCCGCCTCTTGTTTACGTATGTGTCTACAAATGAACAAAATGATGACCTGATGACCTGAAATGATGACCCACACATGAGGTGAGGATGTATTTTGGCAAAACTTTTTCATATTGATATGACTCAGAAGTGTATAAATGGTGGAAAATCTACTCTACTTATGACAGATTTTGTTTTCATTATCTACTAATGATAGATTCATAGATAGAGTCCAGAGCATTCCCATTTTAAGCTCTCTTCTCTGTTCTTACAAAAGCCAAAAGTAGCAAGTAGGGATACAAATTCCAGGACAGAAAGCAATACAATTGCTAAATATATTCAGCCTTTTGATGAACTATACACTGAACAACACTGGAGCTGAATTAAAGATATTTAGCATTTTCAGACATCTACTGATCAGCTTCAAAAGAATGTTGAAACTCTAACAGAACTATTAGCTTGCTTAGAAGTCTTTGGGAATTGGAGCAGTATCCCTACTGTGCGAAATCACCACATGACGCCAATAACACTTTTACAGCCTATTTCACTTTCACAGCTGGATGTAAGCTTCTTAAATTTTGACTTGACAAGCCCCTTTGCACTCAAGTCCAGAAAGCCCCTCTACATTATTCCAGTGAATACAGTGGCTCAGTGGTGGCCATTATCTCACCCACCCCAATCCTTTTGCTACGATTAAGACCCCATGTTTTCTCTTTTCCTGCCTTCGTCATTGTAACACTCAATAGTGAGTATTAAAGCCTTCAATGCAAAACACACATATGCCATAAATTGTTCCGTTTCCCTCCCTCATATCTCTGTCTGTCAATGAATAATTGCTGGAAATGCCAAATGTCAAAGACGAAGTCAGAAATGCTATTTATCAAGGTTTGCGGAAAGTGCCAAGCCATCTATCCAGGAGAAAAATTAGACAGAAATGTGCCATATCAGAGCATGAAGAGATTTCTTATCTGTCTGCTGTTCTGTAAGCCATCATCGTGTTTATTTCTGGCAGAACTGAAACATTGTTTTTATTGTACATTTAGATTTTTTTTTAAATTCAGATAAATGGAGAGAGAACAAAAACACATTCACACTCAGACTCGTCACACTCAACATGTCAGAGTTTGTGCGCTAACAGCCAAGTCATATCTCAGACAGGACTAAAACAAAGATTTTGCCTAACAAATGAATACCTAAGTGAACAATAACCATTAAAATGACTTAAAATACATAGGTATGATAATAAGGCAATACTAATTGGTTAAAATAAAGGATCAAAAGCAAATAATCGTATGGCTTTCTTGAACAACACTGTTAAAATACACAAAGTTATATATATATATATATATATATATATATATATATATATATATATATATATATATATATATATATATATATAAAAACATACATCAATACATTATACTTATTGGTTTCAAAAGTGGCCACTCAACTGAGACTGCTCTGCTCTCGGTTATTGAAGCTGGCAAGAATCAAGAAATCTAAATCCTCAGTACTATCTTGTTGGATCTGTCTGCTACTTTTGACACAGTTAACCTCCAGATCCTCCTGTCAACCCTCATGATGAAGGGCATCTCAAAAACCACACTCCAATGGTTTAGGTTTTACGACTCAGGTAGGTTCTTCAGGGTGTCTTGAAGAGTCATAGCATCCAGCTACTGGGGTGCCTCAGGACTCAGTGCTTAGACCATTTCTCTTCTCTATATACATGTCATCACTAGGATCAATCAGCCAAAAATGTGGTTTTCCTATCACTGCTATGCTGATGACACACAACTTTACCTTTCAGCCAGATGATCTGACAGGAGCTGTTCACATCTCAGCCTACCTGACAGGCATTTCCTGCCGGATGAAGAATCACCCCCTTCCGCTCAACCTTGCAAAGACAGAACTACTAGTGGTCTCAGCCAACTCAACACTTCATCACAACCACCATAACTCCATCCAGGATAGCCAGGAACCCCAGACCACACTGCAAGAACTGCCCAGTCCTGCAGGTTTGCCTTACAATAGGAAGATCAGGCCCTTCCTATCAGAGCATGCTCCACAAGTCCTTGTCCAAGCTCTTGTTCTATCCAGGCTGGACTATTGTAATGCTGTCTTGGCAGGCCTTCCAGCACACACTGTCAAACCACTGTAACTGATTCAGAATGCTGCACCAAAAGTGGCCTTTAACGAGCCGAAGAGAGTGCACATCACACCTCTATTCATAAACATGCACTGGTTGCCAATTTCTGCTTGCATCAAATTCAAGTCACTGTTGTTTGCATACAAAGCAACAACTGGCTCTGTAGCCCCATGTCTACTCAACAGGCTTATGTGCCTTCTAGAAGCTTCTGTTCTACAGGTGAACGGCGCCAAATATTGTTTCCCTACTGTGGATTTGATTGCATCTATTGTTCTTCTCATTTGTAAGTCACTTGGATAAAAGCATCTGCTAAATTCTTAAACGTAAATGTAAATAATACATACCTGAAGAGGGCGCCAATGGCCTGGTGATTATTGTTACCCATACAGCATAATCAAATACTCTTTGAGTTTAATATTGGTCAAACAACATTTAATTTGATTGTCCACTTCTTTACGATACAAATGCTAGAGCCACTGTCACCTCTAGAACAAGAACATGTGGACATCAAAACATGCAAACTCAGTACTGTTATTTTAAAATCGCAATGAACGACAGATAAACATATTTAATTTATAAACAGAATAATACATCAATATGTTTACATTGATGTATTCTTCTGTGTTGGCTTAGGTTTATAAATTATTTACATAAAAAAAAATCTGGTGAAATGGAGCACGTTGTGTACCCAGATGAACGTTATAAGCAACACAAACTCTCAGCAAGTGGAGATTAAGTTTGGTAACTGAGCTGCTGAAACACGCTCCACGCATGTAAATGATCACAGTGCAACATTAAGACTTTATGTGCTCCCAAATGTACGTTACTGGAAACACAAACAAACACACTGTTTGTGTGGAGCAGCATTCACTATGAACGGAGCCACACTGAGACGGAAGAAACTTGTATCCTGCATCGTGCTTCAACATGAAACCTGCAGCGCATATTTAATCAACTGAATCTTAGCCTTAGTGGAAGCCTGTTTCCACCTCAGAGTAAAAATTAAAACAAGCAATTGTGTGTGAGATGAAATTCAAAACAAAAAATAAAGTCACAGTGTGAGATTTAAATGTCAAAATTAACCTTTTCTTAATGCTAATGGCTGGCTTTCTCCATTTATTGTATCATAGACCTCCTTGCTGGACACCTTAAAATCAGACGTGGGTTTCTCGTAAACATAAACATTTACATCCCACCTGAAGCCTTTCTCTCTCTTTCTCTGACTTTTCCACTTCCGCCCTACTCACCCAGAGGCATGCCGATGCCGTAGCCCTTGGTGTCCAACAGGCCTCCTATCTGTGTGAGGTTGCAGTTGAGGAGTCGGTGGTACTCGTTCATGGTGCTCTCCAGAAGAAAAGCATATTTGGAGTTTAAAACCCGCGCTATGCCCTCCTCCGTGCTCTTCACAAACACACTGGGCTGTTTGGAGTACATGTAATTCCACATGCGCTGGTACGTCTGGTAGCGTGAGTTCTGAGAGTAAGAGGGCAGAGTGGGTTTGTCATCACAGATGAAAGTCATTGGAAAACACAGAGAGAGAAAAAAGAGGTGAAACAGATATAGTATTGGATGACAGAGAAAAATCAAAGATGAAATTATATTTGTTGTAACACGAGGACAGGTGAATGAATAAAGAGACATTTTATTGGCAGTCATTAAGAGTGAACTAAATAAAGATAACACATTGAAAGCAAGTGAAAATGTAGGGGAAAGAAAGATGGATAATACATTATTAATGCAATAGGGGAAGTGAACTTGGCCTCTAGTGTGAATATAGATGTGGCTGTGAGTCACTATAAGCCAACTGCTTGCTTCCATAAACAGGACATGATGCATTATAACATCATTTAAACCACATGCACAAACTAGCTGATTAGCTCTGCTGCTAATCCCATGATTTCAGCTCCTCTTGCTTTGTTTTGTTTTGGGTTTTCATGACCTGCAGACTAGTCAACTACTTTTCTGACCAATTACACTACAAGCAAATCCAGAAGGCATGATTTAAATAAAGTGAAAGTATTATAAAATTAGTTATAATATATATACTCACCGGCCACTTTATTAGGTACACCTTGCTAGTACAGTGTTGGACTTCCATTTAGAACTGCCTTAATTCTTTGTGGCAAAAATTCAGCAAGGTGCTGTAAACATTCCTCAGAGATTTTGGTCCATATTGTCATGATAGCATTAAGCATTTGCTGCATATACAAGATGCAAATCTCCCGTTCCACCACATCCCAAAGCTGCTCTATTGGATTGAGATCTGTTAACTGTCGAAGCCATTTGAGTTGAATTAACTCATTTTCATGTTCAAGAAACCTGCTTGAGGTGATTTGTTATCTCAGGTTATCCTGTGAGTTTGAGGTGAGTTATCCTGCTAGAAGTAGCCATCAGAAGATAGATACAATGTGGTCATAAAGGGAAGGACATGGTCAGCAACAATATTCAGGTGTCCAGTGGCAGTGTGAACCTACAAAAAAATGCTCCACACCATTACACCACCAGCAGCCTGAACAGTATATACAATGCAGGATGGATCCATGCTTTCATGCTGTTTACACCAAATTCTGACCCAACAATCAGAATGTTGCAGCAGAAATCGAGACTCATCAGACCAGGCGACATTTTTCCAATCTTCTATTCTTCAATCATCTGCTTTTGTAGCCCATCTTCTTCCAGGTTTGACGTGTTGTGAATTCAGAGATGCTCCTCTGTATACCTCAGTTGTAACGAGTGGTTATATGAGTTACTGTCGGCTTTAAATCAGGTTGAACCAGTCTGGACATTCTCTTCTTACAGCAAGGCATTTTTGCCCACAGAACTCTAACTCACTGGATATTTTCTCTTTTTTTTTGGACGAGTTTCGATAAAGGCTAGAGATGGTTGTGTGTGAAAATCTCAGTAGATCAGCAGATTCTGAAACACTCAGACCAGCTCATCTGGCACCAACAACCAAGCCATGTTCAAAATCACCTTTCTTCCCCATTCTGAAGCTCAGTTTGAACTTCTAAAGATCGTCTTTACCATGCCTACATGCCTAAAGGCATTGAGTTACAGAAATGTTTATTGACTGATAGTCATGTTGATGGTATTAACAAGCAGTTGAACAGGTGTATCTAATAAAGTGGCTGGTGAGTGAAAAATAAATGTTCATATATATGCACACACACAAGATATTTCTGTTCTTTGAATTTTCTAATAGTCAAAGAATCCTGAAAAAGTCTATTAGCGCTAAAACAGCTTATTACAATGACTTCTGATGGATCATGTGACACTGAAGACTGGAGAAATGATATTCAGCTTTGTCATAACAGGAATAAATGATATTTGAAAATGTATTAAATAGTTATTTTAAGCATAAAAGACTTCTTTCAAAAACATTAAAACAGCTTGCTGACCCCAAACGTTTGCACAGTACTGTAGAAATATTATCAGTATTATTTAAAAAAAAAAGATATTAATTTTAATGAATACATATATGCAAAAGGTGAATAAAGGGCGTTTCAGTTATATCTGAAGCTTTCTGTCTATGAGTCACTAGCCCAGTAACCGCCATAAACAGGACATGATGCATAATGACATCACACGTGCACACATGGAAGGTCAATGAAACAAATCACACACACAAAATTTCACACAAACAAGGACGTACGTACCATGAAGAAGGTCATAGTACTTCCTCCTTGAATAGTCCCATACTGGATGTTCGTCTGATCTGCCAAGTCATCAGCAGATTCAATTGGCACCTCCATCCTCTGGACCGTCAGAAAAGCGGCAAGGTTTGCAGTGTAGGAGGAAATGATGATCAGCGTGAATGCCCACCTGTTCCATACACACAGGATTACTTTTTTTTTTCCTCCCACCAGAAATACATATATACGTATATTAGAGGCAGATGTTAACATATGTGTGCAGATATGCTTACACTCAAACATCATTCAATTAAATACTGAAAAACACCCAGAGCTGCAATGTCAACCAGATGAACCTGGTTTAATCAAATGCAAAATAGCAAGCTATAAAAAAAATCAATGAATAGTGTTTGCAAACTCTGTGAAATTATCAGTAATTTGACCAAATTAAGACATGACAGATTTAAAAACTCAATGTTAACACATTAACCATTTAATTTAGATGCTTAAATCTTAAGCCAGATGTTCTTCTAACCAACAAGATCTAGAAAACACAAGGTCATACAAAGTTTAAACATAGCGAATGTGATCTTGCTTGATCAGAAATCTAACTATCTTTAACCAGGTAACAAACAAGCCATGTTCTTGGTCTTTTGCACCAAGATGTGATCTTAAATCTCTGTTTGATCTGAAATATTTATGTCTGAAATCCATGACATTATGAAAGTACACTACCATTCCATGTTTGGGGTGGCTACTTTTTTTCTTTTCTTTTTTTAATGTAAATTATGCTCACAAAGGATGCTTTTATTTGATAAAAAATACAGTGAAAACAGCAATATTATGAATTTATGGTTTAAAAAAAACGTTTCTATTTCATACATTTGAAGAAATGTATTTCTCTGACGGCAAAGCTGAATTTTTAGCATTATTACTCTAGTCTTCAGCATCACATGATTTTTCAGCAATCATTCTAATATGCTGATTTATTATTATAAATGTTGAAAATAGCTGTATTTTTTATGTTTTTGTGGAAACCACAATATTTTTTAGGATGCTTTGATCAGTCAAAAGAACAGCATTTAGTTTAAATCTTCTGTTACTATCTTTTAAATTGACATTTTTGATCAATTGAATGCATTTTTGCTTCAAAAAAGGATTGATTTCTTTAGGGGGAAAAAAGAAAAGGAAATTTGACCCCAAACTTTTGAACGGTAGTTTGCATTTCTTTGCAATCTCGAATGCAGATTCATGTTGACAATGGAATGATCAGTAGGAAGTTTGAGAGCCCTTCCCAAAACAAGCATGGACTGCGCTCATGCCCAGATGAAAGGAAACTTCTCAAGTCCTCAGAGAAAGAGCTTTCATGAGACTGGTGAAGCATTTAAAACTTTTCTAAAGAGACTGGCCTCCACGAAGATTAATTACTCGTCATTTAGTAGAGGCTCTATCAAAAATTAAAGAACACCCACTGCAGACACACGTCCCCCCAGAGCATCACAGAGTTTAGTGTGTTGTGCTGAGGGACACAGTGGAGATAGACGGGAACTCTCTGGTTTCTGGGTCACCCTTGTGTGGGATTAAAATTGCATCTATTGTGTTTATTCACGCCACAGATGATTACACATGGAGCCTCCACTGCATGCACAGATCAAATCATTTCAACTCTGCTGTTACTCTTCCTGAAAGTGGTTGTTCAACTTAAATGACCTCAACAGCAAGGCACAAGACTGAAATCGAAGAGGTGGAACACAAGACAGCTTGACTTGATATGGCAAGAATAGCAAAATGAACTGAGAGGTGGCAGGCTAATCTGGAAATGCACTACAAAAGAGTGAAGCGCTCAATATATGTCTGCACATAAAACAAACATCCACATTCAAACTTTAATACGCTTTACACTTTCAATAAGTGAGAAAAGACACTCTTAATGGTCTCTTTACACAGAGAACGGATTTTCAGTGCATGTTAAATTTGGGGGGGGGGGGGGGTTCTCAAAAACGTTTGGGGCAATGGTAATGTTGATGGTATTCTTTGTCATAGAAAAAGAACTGAAAATGTGTTTTAGATTAATTGGCAAAAGCGCAGTATAATTAAGAATAACTTTCATAATGTTAACTTTTTTGTGCATTTATTATAAAAAAGAAGTTAAAACGTCTGAGTTGGGACAAAAGCACAAAATGCTGAAATTCTGGGAAAATCGAACCATTTAACAAACGTATTCTAACACTAGAAAAAGTAATTAAAGAGAAACAATACAAAGTTTAAAGCCATTATAATCTATCCTTTAAAAAAAGGAATGCATTAAAAAATATCTTTAAAATTCTCCTCATTGGGTGCAGAAAAGTTCCACAATCTAAAGAATCAGCGGCAGTGTTATTTTACTATTATTTAGTTATATACTGTTAGGTTATTTAGTAATATTTTGAATGAACTTAAAATTTAAAAATAAAAGGTTTTATTTATTTTAGTTTTAGTTCTTTTGTAATCTGTTTATACACACACAATTTAATTTCAGCTTTATTTAAATGACCAATAACAACACTGACATTCATTTACTGTACGCATTTGGTGCAGAACCAGCTTGTGGAGATACTGAAATTGCACTCGGTGTGAAAGGAGTGTCTTTAATACTCACAGATGCACATGCACACTTACTGCATGATCTCTTACACCTCATAGGAAGTGTGAACCATCCCCACACTTACCAAACTCCACTGACACAGCGTGTGGACAAGGCCCGGGGCATGATCTCTGAGCCCTGCTGCATGAAACCACCGATGGGAAACCACAGGCTGTTCCCCAGTGTGTACTGATTCTCCAGGAGGTCCTTGCGTTCCCGCCAACACGGGAAGGGGTTGTACCACTCATATGGACTCAGCCTGATGGAGGAAGAGAAGCAAACAAACACTGAAACAGAGAAAGACTACTGTTTCCTCAGGAAGAACACTAAACTGTGAATATAATGATATTCAAAATAAATCTGTGTGTATTGAGTGACAGTGTGGTACCTGGCAGCCAGGAAGAGTACACAGCTAACAGCCAGATAGGCTAAAAGCATAAAGAGCCAGACAGCAGGCGAAAAGGGATCCAAGAAGGAGAAATAACCTGGCTTCCTGCCCTGTAGAAAGCACATAAACAATACAAACAATGCTTTCACCACTCCTACAGATTCTCAAAACAGCTGAAAGCTTTACCTGATACAACCGCTGTTTGTTATTGTTTCGTTTAGTGCACCTTTTCATATTCAGAGATTTGGTAAAAGTTTGTTATTGATACGGTCAAAACATTATTTTATAAATCTTTCATTTATGCATTATGCATGAAAGCAGGTGCTTTCATCCAAAGCAACTTATAATGCATTAAAGGAATGCATTTGATCGATTGATGTCTTCTAAAGGAACAGACGGCCTTACACTTTTGCACCATGCTTTGATGTTTAAGCTACAAGAATGCAAGATTGGCGAATGTGAAATGACGAAAATTCTTTACTAAGCGCCGCCTGCTGTTAACTCAGACAATTGGCGGTTCCATAGGAATGTCTTACCCTGATTCACTATGGTAATCCTATTTTAAGAGTTTATATTTTAGACCTGCCTGGATGGCTTTTGTGGGATATTGTGTAGCACTCGCCAGTGCATGGCTCGTCATATCTGTATATAGAGAAATGTTTCTCTGGCTACATATCTTGAGATGGTTGACATGGATTAGGTAAATCTACAACTTCCCATAATCCCCCGTTTTAAAAATCAAGGAAAAGCTCGTAATAAAACAAGAATCAACATTGGCTAGGCTTTTCTGAAATGGGGAGAGCTGAGGGATTTGAAAAGTAAAAGCGGCATGGAGATCACAGTGTTTTTATCACTCAGCAGGTGAATACGGTAATTTGTAATTTATTAAACAGTTAATTTGCCTTATGCAACTAAATCATGGTTTCATCATGGTTCTTGTGGTGCTGTGCTGGAATTGTTGAAATTTTGTGAGCTTTTTTAAAAGTTCCCAGCCACCACCAGTGTTTTTTTCACTAAAATGTCATATGACCCCCAAAATATTTTGTTCTATGAATATCTTAATATGTAATATATCAAATAAAAGACCATCTAATTTTAAACAAAAAGGCCTGTTTTATTCTGGTTTCTTGCACTTTTTTTTAATCAACACTTGAATGTGGGTAAGATTAATAAAAACAAAGCTGAGAAAAAACAAGTTTTTGTCAAAGACAAAATTGAGATCAGATTCAGAATGATTATCAAAACATTGATGGAGCAGATCAAGCCTATCAACACCCCTAATGCTTGCACAGTCCTATAGCTTGTCCTGGGTCGGCATTTCATTCCGTAACATTAGGCAGCTTTGATTTATATGCTGTTTAATGTTAGTGATCCCATTATTTTACATATGCATATGATTACATATGATATCGCTAGTTACTGCATCTTCACGTGTTTTGATCAGGAGATTCAGTACTCTTTTTAAAGATTTGTGATAGTGCCCCCTACTGTAAAACAGTGAAAACAGTGGCTTGGAAGCATTGTCTCACAAACGACAGAAATTTCCGTCAATGGAGGGGAAAGAGTTAATGGATATAGCTGCAGTAATGTCTTCAGTCAGCTTGATATTCTTTATAAACAGGTTATATCTTTTAAGCCAGGGGTGTCCAAACTCGGTCTTGGAGGGCCACTGTCCTGCATAGTTTAGCTCCAACTTGCCTCAACACACTCGCCTTACTAGTATGCCTAATAAAACCTTGATTAGCTGGTTCAGGTGTATTTGATTAGGCTTGGAGATAAACTATGCAGGACAGTGGCCCTCCAGGACCAGTATTGGACACCCCTGTCTTAAGCCTATTAATTCATATGTTATGAGCCGCAAAATAACCACATTCATCTACAAAGCTACACAGAGCAAAAGCACAACCAAAACAATGTTCTTCTGCAAAATCCATGCATTTCTTTCTTAACCACTAGAGGGCCAAAAGTTACATTTTGTACCTTTAATAATAATTTAATGAATAATAATAACAAATAAACATTAATAGCAATAATACATATTCTTGAAAGGTTTTGTGAGATTTACCCAAGAATGTTACATAGTCAAAGATATTACCAAAATAACTTCTGAAATAGTATACAAGCGCAATTCAGTGTATTATAAATGTGCCTTACTATGTGGACACGGTACAGGATACTGATTCCAAGGTTCATGAAAGGTTTGGAAAAATCTATGACCTTTTCCCTCTCTGACGTGATTGTAAATCCAGCCACTGCCAGATCGGCTTTCTGCAACAGAGAGAATGAGAGAGAATTAGCAACACTAGTTTGATATATTACTCTCAGTCATTTTGCTGACGCAACATTTTCAGTAACCAAAATTACATTCAAGAGGTATTTGTCTTGATTTCCGATAACAGCTTCAGGGTTTCTATTACATACTGAAACTTGGAGTTTTACTGACAGATACTAAGCACCAACCTCCTTGGTTGCGGTGATAATTCAGTGATGTTGCTTAGCGCTCGATAGCATACCGCTGTGTCGGTTGTAAAATGCTTGACTCGCATAAGGTCTGCAATTTTGTTGCATGCTGTTTATGCTCCACGTGTGTTCCTGTGCTAAACATTGACCTTGGTTCCAAGAAGCACTCGAGAAGAAAAGCATTTGACATTATCTGAGGTTCATTGATAAAGACACAGAGTGGCAGAGGAAAGAAAAAAGATATTTAGCACAAGGAGAATGAGCAAAGAATTGAAAAGGGAAAGTCAAGGCTGGACAGCCAGATGGATGAATGGACAGATAATAAAGGGATGTAAGTGCACTGGAAGAAGCTAGAGTTGATGGAAGAATTTGATATGAGAGTCCTTGGGTAAAAGGAAAGAGATTTATTTATTATGGGGAAGGAGAGAGATAGAAAAACAGGGCTAAAGACTGAAAAACAGAAAGAGAGAGGGAGAGAAATAAAGTGATAGTCCTTGAGAGAAGAAACAGATACTTGCAGGGGAAGGGGTGATGAGGAATGGTTAAGAACAATTGGTAAAGAGAAGACTTCCAGCGAGGACACAGGGAATATTGTGCCCTTGAGAGACAAAGGGAACGAGGGATATGCAATGAAAATGAAAGGGAGAGTATATAAAAGCACAAAAATGAAAGTTCCTGAGGAAGGAAATGAGCAATAATGAATAAAAAACCTCAGTGTGGCATTATTTTAGCCTTTTTCTTTCTCTCCTTGAGAATGAGGAGGCCACAGTGCTAGAGAGTAACTATTGTAACAGTAGTGACGCTATTAAACGTGAACTAAAAGGTATTTCATTATAAAGGTATGGGACTATAAAGGTGTGGCATCATCATGCTCCAGGAGGAAACCAGGGTCACGGCACCAGCATAAGATCTGACAACGGCTCTGAGGATTTCATTCCGGTTCCTAATAGCAGTAAAGGAACCACTGGCTGCACATGGAGGTCTGTGTGACCCTCCCCAGACCATTACTGACCCACTGCCAAAACAGTCATGATGGATGATGTTGCACGCAGCATAACGTTCCCCATTGCATCTCCAGACTCTTTCATGTCTGTTTCTGATGCACACTAGTGTCCTGCTGGAGGTCATTTGGTAGGGCTCTGGCAGTGCTCTTCCTGTTCCTCCTCTCACAAATGAGCAGATACCAGTCCTGCTGTTGGGTTGTTGCCCTTCTACGTCCCAGTCCAGCTCTGCTCGTGTATCTCCATGCTTTTGAAACTGTGCTGGGAGACACACCAAACCTTCTTGCGATTGTATGTATGGAGGAGCAGGACTGCCTGTGCAACCTGATTGGCCTCATACTATAGACAGTCACAAGGACCCTAACAAAACACAACACTAAAGACAAATCAATCAAGAACAATGAAAAGAGAACAATTGTCTATGGATAACCACCTCCAAAATCATTTCCTTTTTGGAGGTGGTCTTGCTGTTGCCTCTCCAGTGCAGCTGTTGTTACTTTCATATTTAGCAAAGCAGGTGAAACTGATTCACAATCAACGATATCCCTGAAGTTTAATTGACTTAGTCATAGAACACATTGTGTTCCCTAAATATTTTTTGAGCAGACCTGGACAATCATATATATATCCTTGAACAAATTTCTATAATATATACACATAATAATTGAACAAAAACATAATAATTGCACTCTTTTATTTATAGAAAAACTTCATAATTCTTATTTTGGAGCCAGATTATATATATATATAAATAATTGAGTCCCTTAAAGGGGTCGTGACATGAGAAATAAACGTGCCTTGATCTTTTGACATGAGAGGTCTTTTTGTTCCACATAAACATCCTGCAAGTTTCCTGGCGTAAAACATCCTTCTCGTTATAAACAGCATTTATTTAATCAAGCTCCAAAAACGGCTCATTATTATCATAAGTGCAGAATGTGTAATGTCACAAGGGCAAATACATTTGCATATAACTGCCTCCAGAGCAAAACATCAACTAATAGTTTTACATCGTCGCATCATAGGCCCCGCCCACTGGTGTTCCCTCGCTAAACGGCTGACAATTGCCAACATGGATGTGTGCTTTCCATCAAAAGTAAAAACCACCCATAATAAAAACTAACGCCGTCTATACTGGATACAATATATAGATGCAAATTCAGTTTCTGACATGCTCTACATGCTGGAGTCTGTCAGCAACAGGAAAAACGCAAGAGTGAAAAAATGTCCCTGTTAAGACGTCAGAAGGATCCCAGAGTTGGAAACAAGTGAATGGTTTATTTTAATGGCTTCCCAGGTCACATGGGAGGATTATATGCTTCTTTGGAGCATTTGGTTTTGTAAACGAAGCACAGTATAATGGAGAGTTTGCAAAAAAACTTTTGTTGAAAGAAGTAGCCAGCTGTATTAAATTGCAGACCATAAGTAAATTATTTTTACTTATACAAATTTTGTGCAAAAAAAGAAAACTTTATTAACATAACTGAAACTCAAGGAACACAATTTAAAAAAAAAAATCCATGTAGTGAGAGCATAAAAAGCCTTAATGCAATTAGCTACATTTTATTAAAATAGTCAGCCTTTGTCAACCTGAGCTATTTACAATCACGAGTAGCTTGTAGTTTGTCAAGCAAAGTGCTTTTTCTAACACTACGGGTGATAAATAGCAGTTCATTCTGCTTAAAAAAATCTAAGTGTACCCTAGATATCTTTCAATCTACTTAATTACTGCCTAATTGATTACTTAGCGATAGCTTTGTAAGCCCCATTCAAAGGGTGTAATCAAACGTGTGGACCCATGGAGGGAAAGATGTGTGCGTATACACAGTTTAGATACACAATATGCTAACATATGACAACTGTACACTGGCTGCAGCAGCTGTAATGATATATTATCACAGAACAACTAGAGACAGAAGGAACATATTGGTATATGTGTGTGTTGGCATAATTCAAAAGGATTTTGCCAAGACCTGCCCACACTGGGTTAAATAGAATGAATAGATCAAGAACGAATTACAGTTCTTGAACATTTTTAGCATTAGTGCTAATAGCGCTAATATCTGTAATCATTACTCTAATGGAAACATGAGTTTAATAATATATATATATATATATAGTAATACAGTAGTACCTCAAGATACGAAAGGCTCAACTTACGAAAAATCCAAGTTACGATAACAAAGACGAACATTTTACTGCTCTACATACGAAAAGTTTTCAAGATACGAAAGGTTTCTGAAAGTCCGAGATTCGCCCCATAACAATTTTGAAACTCGCGCCGCACGCCGCCATCTTAGTTATAGTAGACTCGCCACCATCCTCCTGCTCTCCCGTTGGTTCCTGATGCTAGCCAAGCCATGAGATCCTTCTCTCTAATTGGACAGCATCCCTCCCATCATGCATCTTCTATACGTACGTGCTGGCGTGCTTTAGCTCAGCCACTCCGCACCCCAAACTTTAAATTTTTTATGTGCTTTTGTAAAGTTAAGTGTACGTACGTACGTACGTTATCTGCCGTTTGTCCTCCTCCTCTGCCGGATTAATTTCGTATCTCGAGGTACCACTGTACCTCTAAGTAATACTCTAAGTATAGTATACCTCTATAGTAATTCTCCCTCTAAGCCAGGGGTCTGCAACCTGTGGCTCTTTCCTCCCTGTGCAGAGGCTCCCCTAGCTTTGAAAAATATATATGGGAAGTAATCTTTTTACATTTAAAAAAAAATATTTTGATGTTTTCCATTGTCACAAACAGCAATAAAATGTTATTAGTTTTATTTTTGTAGTTCTGTAATTTCATAAATTCTACACACTTTAGTTATTTTATGTATTGCAAACTGGATATAAACCTTTATATGCAGTGTTATTTTAATTTTAGGGATCACATAGGTTTTGTGGCTCCCGTAAATTTTATTCGGTAGTAAAGAGGCCAAAATGGCTCTTTTGATTTTGAAGGTTGCAGACCCCTGCTCTAAGCAGTAACACCCTGCCCCGCTCCCCGCTCACCCCTCCTCTCTCCCCCTCCTCTCGTCTCAATCACGCCAGCAGCGACGCTACTCAAAGGTAAAGGTAAAGTGCGCATTACAGTAAATTGTCAAGTGTTTTTAGAGTTTAATTGTCAATTATTAATTAGTATTTTTATGAGATCTTAATGGTTATAATTTTAACTGTAATTAATAGGGTAAAACCAAACAAATATTTAAAATGGGCATTTATGGTCATGTGGAACGAATCGATTGATTTTTAGTGCATTCTTATGGGGAAAATTGTTTTGGTGTACAAGCATTTTGGGTTACGAGCTCTTGGAATGAATTAAACTTGTAAACCGAGGTATTACTGTATTAAAAACAATATGTTTTTTCTTTTCTTTCAGTTTTAACTGCATTCGAGCAGTTGGCATATTCTGTTGGTTTATTCAGATTATTAAAGGGGACCTATTATGCCCCTTTTGTCATACGTGTCATAAGTCTCACGTGTCCCCAGAATGTGTCTGTGAAGTTTCAGCTCAAAATATCCCACAGATCATTTATTATACCATGCTGTAAATGCCCATTTTTGAATGGAAGGAAAAACATGTAGTTTCTGTGTATAGAAATGAGCTGCTCCTCACCCCGGAAGAGGGCTGAGACTTTACAGCTCATGCCTTGGATACTCTGCCAAAAACGAACAGATCTGTTTGGTTTAGATTATCATCTCTATCATCACGCTCACATATCAGTACAAACTTCTGACATACGGTTTTCTGAACTGCCAAATACACACAAGGTTATGTCAAAATCACACAAAGATTGCATAAACATAGTTGCTTATGTGTGTGAACATAAACAGCATATAAAGAAATCACATGTGTATACTAGATCTGTGCATTAAAGTGAAAGCAGCGTAATATACAGTTCCTAATGTTTAATATGCTGTTAATATGAATCAAACATTTAAAAAAAACTGAAAATCACACCCTGTTCTTATTAACACTACCTTTAGTAGTGTTAACAAGAATGCATTTCTTACTTGAATGCAGCTGTTAAATGCCCTATGGAGGAGATAAACATGGCGGACCGTGTACAGCTCATTCAGGGCGGAGTCTATGCTAATAGGCTAGAGTCTGTCAGCAGTCATGGGCGGGGCTTGTGCAATGTGATGTCACATTGCATAGAAACTGCAAATGGCTTATTCTGAGACACTGCTTATGATTTATGGGGATTCAAAAAAAGAGATGGGTGGATTTTTACCAAAAGAGGGTCACTGACACACTGCAAACAAACAAATATGTTCAAACACCATGTGAATTTTGCATAGTTAATGAATACGTTTAATGTAATTAATGAACATATTGTTGCATTTTATTGCTGTTGCTGTAGTCAAGCCCCTTAAGACACGTGTAGTTTCAATGGACCTGTATTGTAAAAGCCCAATCATTTCATTTAGGCTCACTGTGACTGGAAAGCATCTCTGATTTTGCACAATGTGTCCACAGAGCTTAATTATGGACATGTGTGCACGCATGCATACCCTGTTGATTAATTCCCCCACCATGCCAGTCCATGACCCATTAGGTTCTGGAGCTCCATACAGGCCGTCATCCACCAGCTTGATCCGGAACGAAAACTTCAATATGTCTGCCAGCTCCCGCAGCATATCTACACAGAATCCTTCATACTGATCATTACCCTGAAGGTCCTGGTAGTTTGCCTTGCGCATCACGTATGGATTCTCCTATAAAACAGGATGAAGGTAACATTTAACGCTGTAATACTCCACTCTAAATTTCCATACAGTGAAGCACCATAAACTCAATGAAAGTCAATAGCTATACAGTGGAAGTGGCATTTTGATTGGTGTTAAGCCATGAAATGGCAGTAAAATTCAGTGAAATGGTGCTTCCTTGGCCTTGACATGTGAAAGTACTTTTTGGCTGCAGCTTCATGGTTTGAATGCATTATATTTTTTGAATGTATTATATCAGTACGATGTTGCCTGTAGATAAGAAACCCTTTTTCTTCTTTTTGCAAGCACATGACGCAAATAAGATGTTAATAATTAAGGGATGACTTGTGGTTGTTTTGATTATTTTAACAAAACAAATAAAAGCAGTAAGCTATTTTAAAACAATTAAGAGTCAGACAGATTTTTTTTATTGCCTGGAAGCAATAAAGTGGAATGCATAATGATACAGTAAGTATACTATATACTATTTTATATACCATATACCATATTGCAACTAATACATATTTGTAATTAAACTTAACTTAAACACGATTCGGAAATCCATTGCCGATTGTATATATATTCCGTTCGTTTTCTTATTTGTACCAATATTCTTTTCTTTGTCTTATTTTCATATGTTCGTGTCCTTTTTCTTATTTGAATGATTTGTAAAGAGTGATTTATAATCAAGTTAGGGATTTTTATTAGTTAAAGGCTTTCTTTGCTTTTCTGTATTTTCCCATAGAGTAAGGATGAATATTGTCTGCACTTCTCAACAGATAGAGCATGTTATCAGAATGTTTTGGGAAGTCTCTATGTTGATAGTTGGAGCCTGAGCCGAGTTCAGCCTTGGAGAAGCGGTGTATCTGTGTGTGTGTGTTAATATGGTCTGTATTGGTGAGGGGATTAACTGGCACCATCAGGAGACGGAATGATTTGTTGTTCTCGACAAGCCACGTGGAAGGTCACTTACCCGTCAACCATGTGATCAACTAAGATATGTTTCAGACTGTCTGCTCTTGTGTGGAAAATTACTAGTGTTGTTTATCTTTCTTTCTTTCTTTCTTAGCCAATCAGAATCATTTAACCGTCATCATTGACGTGGTTAGCACCCTCTGTTAGAGTATAATTGCTGTAACAATGTTATTGTAAGTGAGGCGGCCTACGAACTCCTTGTGAGACCTGAAGCTTCTGCTGATGAAATTGCAAACTAAACTTCACTAAAATGTCTACTATTGACTGCACTTCTGACTCCTGGTCTTCATTCAACATATCTGATCCTCGGGTCTTAACTGTAAATCCCCTAAACTCTACTTTCATAAAGGGTCAGAGTGAAACAAGACATTCAGAGAAAATAACCAGACCGAAGAACTGGTATAGAAATTGTTGCTAAAAGCAATACTTGTTAACATAAACTTGGTTAAAATCAGCTAAAACAATGTGTACTGTTGATTTTTTATTATTATAATTTTTTACAGTAAGACCGGGAAAAAAAAGTGCATTAAGAAAGTAAAATAAAAATCACTTTTGATTTGATGTTAACTTTAACATTACATTTATAATTGCATTCAAAAGAGGAATATAGGTTTACTTAAAGAGACTGACAAATCTAGAAAGCTCTTCATACAATTACAAACTCAAGAAACAACATTGTTATACTGTATAAGCTCTGTGTAATAAAGCAAGGCTTCAGAATTCCCTCATATTCTCTCTGCTTTAAATCTTATCAATATTTTAGCATCCATGGTAACATTTAAAACACTTCAATGCAGAATTGTGTTTGGAGAAGTGCTGTTTAAAAAGACTTTACTTGGTGATTTGAATCTGCAAAGCTTGTACCAGTGGGTGCCAAATCTGTAAAAGCCCTATAATTCACAATTATCTCTTACGTATTGGTCTGAAATGCTAAAAAGCTCTTCTTCCATGTGCTACAAAGCCCAAAGCATCATGGATTAATATCCGGAGAAGTTCTTACCAGTATTGTAGTGACGGTGAGTGTCTTATTGGCTACCGTCACAGATGTGTTGATGTCTAAAGATGTGGAGTTCATAGCCAACGTGTTATTGGAGTACCAGACACCAATCTGCAAACGGAAAGTAAAACAAAAGATTTAGAAGATGCTTCACTATGAAGATTAAACACAGTTAGAACTACTTAGATGAACAAATCTGTGTTAAATGAACTGAATAATATAATATTATTTGTGACCCATTCGAAAACATGTTTGATCTCGCAAGCGGGAAACAGGCAGGAATAAACAAGTTCAGTGAATAAGACGAGGGATGAAGGAGAGATAAAAGCATGAAGCGAGGGATCAATACTATGATCAATAGGAGAGGAGTGAAGTGGTGATTACTCCAGTTACCACCCATTCATTAGACCTCACAACCTTTCTCGTGATTCCGGATAAAATCCAGAGTTAGTGTTCATGGGAGTGCGTTTGTGTGTGTGTGTGTGTGTGTGTAAGTGGGTGTTTGTGCATGCGCTACCTCTTTGTGACCCCCCTTGAATTTCTCAAGAATACGCAGCGTGTAATTGGTTCTCTGGCCTTTGCTGTTAAACTCTATGCGGCCTGTTAGGCCATCATACTCTACCTAAAAGGAAAGAGAGAGAGAGAGAATTAAACCAAGGGTAACAAACAAGAATGACAAATAGCATTAATTTTGACCTACAATATTAAGGTAGAAATTATAGCACAGGCGGAGAAAAACAGAGAGACAGCCAGAGGACAAGTGAGGGGAAAACTTTGAGATGATTAAGAAAGTTAAGGTGAAGTGTCATTTCTGCTCTGCTTGCCAATTGCAATTGCAAAAATAATGACTGTTTTCATTATTATTGGCAAATGAGGTAAACACTTGGGAGTTATGGAGACAAACCGAAAATGGAGGACGAGAGGAGGAGTGGAGATGGGGCCAAATGGAGCAGTGAAGTGATGGAGTGATGGGCAAACTGCAAAACAGATGGAGGGACACAATGAATTAAAGACTGCATTTGTTCCTCCTAGATGACAAACATAGTTCAGGATTTCACAGTTTATGAGAGCTGCATTAAAATGATAAAATACAAGCAGACCTTCAGACAGGTGGCAATAAACAATGGACATCTGGTGTTAAGGGTACAGTTATAATTGCTCTGAAACTAATGCTAGTTGTAAAATTACTGTGGCTGAGGATAATCATCACAGAGGACATAAAAGTAATATACTGCATTGGTCACGGGTCGGGGTCGTCGATGGAGGGGACAAGCAGGAACATTGTCCCAGTCTCTGTGACAAGGGAGGCCCATTAAGTACTGAAGAATTATTTGAGGGGGAAAATGCATTTATTTGGAAATTAATTTGTTTGTGGTATAAATTAAATGACATTTTGGAGTTGCCTAGTCTTGGGGCTTGTGAATTAACTTTGCATTAGTAAAATTTGAATCAAATTATACCTTTAAAAAAAATGATTATAATAACTTTATTACCATTTTGTCTCGTCTAAATACATAAAATATTTGAATTATTATGCATAAATGAATATTTTAGCATTTAATTTGATTCATTTGGTGTTGCATAGTTTCACAGCGCTGAACTTTGTTTAATGTTTCTTGATGGTGTTAAATGATGCACAACGATACTCAACGCACAATAATGCATTAGTCAAGGTTTAAATTTATTGCAGAGTAAATTGAAAAGCAACCATCATAAACTCTCTGCGTCTCGTGTATATCGACGCCAAGGGGAAAGATTAAAAAGACATTTTTCTTTGGAATAACACGCACCGATGAACTGTGCGCAACAAGAGCAGGAACGTTTGTTGAGAAAGTAGACAAGGTCGATTTAAATTTCATGTTGACTTTAATAGAGCCTGTAAAAGCCAATAAGCAGTTGCACGCAGAATCCCATCAACATAAAACTCGGATTAAAATGGGCTTCCATACATCATCAGAGACAAAAGTGACATACAGTAACAACAGCTGTAAAAAGACTAAACACCAAAGTCATCAAACGCATCAGAAAATGGCTGCCAACGGGGTAGCCATGGTGACAAGTACCATGCGCAGGTAGTTCATGAGACTGGTGCCGTGCTGCCAGATGAGTGAGGACGTGCAACTCAGAGGCTTCACTCCGATCTCCTGACTGCGGTTCAGCTCTCGCACTGCTCCGACCACCACATGCACCGCATCGAACATCAGCGCAGACGACAACTGCAGGTGGAGAGAGAGCATGAATGAAACGAGACGAGAGATACGCCGAAGCCAAGACAGAAAGATGCTGGAGAAAGAATAAAGGAATGTAGAATTGCGAAAGACAGCAAATGAGGTCATTAGGGGGACAAGGAGACTTCACGTCTGTTCGGGCCCTACAGCAACTGTCTTCCTCCTGAACGTCTTACAGAGGTTCCTAAATTAGGTTGTGTGGCGCACGTTCTATTTGGACAGATTCGAAAAAACCTTCTGGCAGAAATAACGTCTCATTATTCCGTTGAGTTAGTAGTTACTACGGTTTGCAAATCTCAGCAAAATCTGGTATATATAATGGAGTGAAATGTCAATCAAATTATTGAAATTATGGAGGCTCTTGGAATTTAAAAAGCATTTCTAGATGCTACACACAACCAAATAAATCACTGTTACCACAAATACGGTTTTAATTGTTTGATTTAAACAATGTTAACGATATAATAACCTCTCACGCTTAAAGTAACACAGCAAGTTACACATTGACATTCTAATCAGTTCTTGAGTTCCCTTGGGGTTGAACCCATGACCTTGACATTGCAAGCACCACACTCTACTGTTTGAGCTACAGGAAAGTATGAAAGTATTGTGAGCTCACCGCTGGACCAGGGTAGGGGCTGAGCTCACAACCTTCCCTCCATGACAGGTTTAGGCTTCTGATGAACTCCAGGTAAAATGGATGACTGCTGTTTAACATGGAGAAGCCAACGATGGTTGACTGATCATCTACCACATCATCCAACCTCAACAGAGGGAAATCCTGAAAGAGAGAGGGAGAGAGAATGAGAGAGACTTTTGGCTTTTAAACCCCTTTTAATTTGCAACATAATCTAATATGTTAAAGAGAGAGAGAGAGAGAAAATAAATAAATAAATAATTCACCAATTGAAAACCCTAATTCCAAAATCGCTCATTGTTGCTAAAGCATCACTCACACCCACCTAGTTTAAAAAAAGGTCCATTATCAGTTCGTTTATAATATGCAAAATCAATAGTAACCCTAGATTCTACTGTGATCTAATGATTTAAAAAGAGACATCTTGACCAGCATTTGTACACTGATGTGTTTTCAAGATCGCTAACTTGGCTTGGCCCATTAGAAAATTGGCAAGCACACACTGTTTGCGGATTGCGCCATGAATGTTTCCTTAGAACCAAAAACAAAAAAGGTACTTGTAAAAGAAAAGAGAGAGCGGGGAGGGAGAGAGAGAGAGACTTACTTAAGTTCTGTGGACATACAATATTGTGGTTAACCACTTTAATTAACATCAAGGAAAAGCCAATATTTGGTATTTTCTTAACTGAAGATCACCGCCACTGAGTGTAATACACGCGAAAGCAGTTACTGCGCATGCGCGTATTTCTTTCCTCATTAATGAAAACAGGCGCGACGTTCAAAATTCCTACTTGTGTCGCGAAACAGGTGAGTGTTTAACAGTAAAAACACATGACATGTTTAGTTTTTTAAATATAAACTGTAATTTCTGTTGAATAGTTAAAAAGTACTGCGAGGCGGTGCTGTTTGGCCTTTGTTTTACGATCCGGGACCGTGAGCTCAGGTGAGTTTGACCCAGTTCTCAGGTATAAATACCCAGGTATAAATACTTAAAATTGACCATTTGACGAATAAAAACGGGGTATGCATGTTATTTCAATGTATCATTAATTTAGTAAAAGTGCTATAATAGTTATTTGTTAGAATGTAGTTTACTTTCTATTTACTGACGTTCATATACAGCTCTAGTGGAAAAATGAACGAACGAAATCATTGAATATTAACCATTTATGGATTCAGACAATTAAAATGGCAACAGATTAAATCTGCGTAAGTAGTGAGAAGGTTAGAAGTTAAATGTAAATAGACGTTTGACTTATGCCATCACTGCATTTTCCCAGGGTTTTGTCTTATCTTGGCTTGTAATGATGTACTGTGACCTGTAATATATATTATGGACGTTTTTAGTATTGAGATTACACACTTAAAATTAGGTTGAATACATTAAAAGTAAAATCAAACCACTTTATTTAACAACACAAATTGAATTACTGATGAACCCATTTTAAAGGTTTGAACATAATAATGAAACCATTTTTAAAATATAACACTATATTTCAATAGGGGCACTGTACCATTACACTTTTATTGTTTTATTTCACATTTATTTATTTATTTAAATAGCTACATTTGCCTGCCAGTTTTTGCACAAATAACCGCTGCTCCCTATGGGTTTGATACATCCCTCGTCCGTAAATAAATAGTAATTGACTGAAGGCAATATTCAACCCAGCTAGAATTTCACTCAACATAAGTGGTGCCCATTGGGAATGTTCAAGGAAAGCATAAAAAATTGGCTCAAACTGTTTTAGAAAAACAAGTGTTATGGCTTTCACCTTGTCTGCCAATTCAGTCAGCCCTTACGGGCAAGTGGATAATCCCAAGAGGCACAAGAGGTAGTGAGTTTGTCAGTAGTAAATTCAACAAAGACTTTTTCTGTAGCCGTGTAGAAGACAAATCTTGGTGAATCCTCCGATCGCAAACCTTTGCTTTCCATATAGCAGCTGAAGGAGGATCCAACTCCACCCACGAAGACACCCATTCAGATTTGCATAAAAAGCTTCCCATATGTCTGCATCTATTGATTCCCAACACTATAAAACCTTCTGAAGTCCAGGTGCATTTCAGGTTACGCTGTGCAACGTTCTTGTTATGACATTGACCACTTCAGCAGCATTACATCCTTTTGATTCCTCCTGAGGATGCTTGTCATGGATGCATGACAGATACCATGACTGTTTTTGAGTGGCTTGATAGTGGCAAGTGTCTTTCATCTTTAGTCTGCTCTCAATTAGATTGCTGACAATGTGAATATGACAAGACGATGACCTTATTCAAGGCGCAGACTTAATTTTAGAGACTGCTACTGAAAGCCATCACTCAGCAGTCGCCAACGAATTTAGCATACAACTGCAATATTGTCTTGTGGTTGTCTGCATTTGTCCCCGATCTTAGTGAATGCTTGCCAAAGTCAAATTAATAAAAGGCTACGCATGAATTTAAATGTTCAAATTAGATGTTTCATAAGAAGAAAGGGGGAAAAAGACTGAACGTACTTTTATTACACTTTATAAAATATGTGCATCAACATTTCTTTATGATGGCACTTAAAAATTGTGTATTACTAAGTGAAAAAAAAATCTAAAATATGAAACCTTCTTTCACACTCCTATTCATGTATCTTTAGACTTTTTTCAGTTGGCATGCTCTTAGCAAAATTGCTGCCTTACTGCAAAGTGAGCTCTGGCTTCCTTTCAAATACAAAAATTCATAAAAAATGCATGTTAAACAAATTTAATCTCTAAACGGTTTAAATATGAAGTATTTGCCATTCACTGAGGTCATACGAAACATGTTTGGGCAGTCTCAATTCTTGTCTTCCACGATTCAATTTGCCTCTCAAAGTCAAACGTTTTAGCCTACCTCACATTTACTTGTAACATTTGTTTTAAAAGCTCACAATAGAAGCATATGCGACCTCAAAACAAGGACATAATCCACCTCATCCACGATGATAATGATAAATGCCATTGATGAGCTGTGCATCTGTGATGAGCTGGTCTATGGCCAGGCCTGCCATCGCTGTTACTGGATGAAAGTGGGTTAAGGGAAGAAAGGGGTAGTGTGTCATTGTTTAAAGTGAAAAAAGGGGTTTGTTTACCATTGTGGTGAGAATATACTTGTAGAAGGCTGATGTCATGCCTAATTCTGAGGCCTAGAGAAAGGGAGAAACAGCAGGAGATATGTTGTAATGTTGTATGTAAGAAATCGAATTCTAATCCATTCATACTACATTTGCACAGTTTTTGTCTCTATCTATCTGTCTTGACAAATTAGTATTTTTTGTAACAAAAAAGTATTTTAAAAAATGTAAAACAAAGATAAAAATGATGACATAATAACAATGTATATAATAAACTAATAAAAAAAAAAAGGAAAAATATAAAAATATTCTTAAATCAGAAACGAGTACAGTAATACCTCGGTTTACAAGTTTAATTCGTTCCAAGAGCTGGTAACTCAAAACTCTCGTACACCCAAAAAAATTTCCCCATAAGAATGCACTAAAAATCACTCGATTCGTTCCACATAGCGTCGCTGCTGGCGTGAAGGAGACGAGAGGAGGGTTTTACTGCTCACAGGGAGAATTTCATACCTTCTTTCTTACTCATCTTGAGGTCATTGTCTATATGCTGTACTGTATGTATATATTTCACTACGTGAACAGTAGCGATCACAATTGATGTTAACAACACGAGGTAAAACCGCTGTAAATCACTTATAAAAGTATCACTGTGGTGAATGATGCAACCAAACCGAGTGACGCTGAGAGAATGAACGAGTGAAGGGGTGATGGGCTTTGTGAGAGGCTGTCGTTACGGTATTCCCAGTAAAAATACGCGCAAAGATGTTGAGCGTTTGCACTTTTCCACAAAAAAATGCGCGTTGGCGAGGGAAAATTGTTCTTGCACTCCGATAAAATGCTCGTACACCGATTTGCTTGTATACAAAGACACTCGTAAACTAAGGTATTACTGTAAAATGCAGTCATTTTCATTAGCGGCCTCTGACTTTTGGACCCCTATATAAGCACACATACCTTCTTTAATATTAGTATTGACACTGATGCATTAGCGTCGATGATAATAGTCGCAACTTTGTCGTCACGGATTTCCTTCAGTAGGGGGGTGGGGTCCAAGTTTTCATCGAGCATTCTGACCGAGAGTGTTTCCCGGGATATGAGGAAGTGTCGCACAAGTTCCTCCAATCGCAGCAGGCCTGAGGGGGAAGCATAAAAGCCCAAATCTTTAAAAGACTCAATTACATAAGCATTTTGAAAACATTGTCAATATATATTTCAGCACATTTGTGAAAAATGAGTAAAGCTCTCATAAATATTATTCTAATTCTTTTACAATGATTACACATCAGACTGGCCGTTCAGCATAAATGTCACGCTGACATATTAAAATAAATGTCATGTAACCAACTAAAACCTTTAACAACTTTCATAAACTGTCACTTGCTGTAAACCTTACCTTACTTTCCAACCTGCTCCTCCATATTAAAGTCAGTGACTATCGAATTAAGTGACTTTGAGAGCCAATAAAGTTAATTCTTTATGTACATAAATTTGTGCTCTAAGCCACCACAAAATCTATATGGTGAATTCATTGATTTTGGACTGCAGTCAACAAGATGCACAGCTAACGATAACAGCAGGGTGAAGTGATGAAAGAGTGCTTTCTCACAAAAACAAACAAAAAATACTCCACCGCTGTGTGGTGGAATTCAAGCTCTCGCACACATCCACATTAATAAGAAACAAATGTGTAGATGAGCATGTAAATGCATGCGAATATGCAGAGAGAATGCAAACATGCCTGCAACAACATAACTGCTTGCATCTTAAACAGACAAATGCTCCTTTACACTCGAACATGAGCACAGTCTGCAATAATTATATGGAAAGGCATGGGATAAGTGCAGATACACAAACAGCAGTAAACAGCAGTGCATTAAACCATAGCACCATTACCCAGACCATACCAATCAAGCGAGAGCTGCCCGCATAAGCAAGTCACGAGAGATCAACTTGCAGTCAGCATCGTAACGGCTCGCATACGATTCACTCTAGTGCACTAAATAGTTCTCATTAAGCTTAGTCAACAAAGTACAACAAATACAATTAATATTGCTTCTTGTTTGTCTGCATGAAGACACAATCCTCAATGTGATGTCCATTGAAGCAGATTGAATACGGATAGAACTACTGTCTGAAAAACATTAGTGCAGTATTATATACTGTATATATATCTCAGTGAAAATCATCCAACATCTCCTGAAAGTCAGGAGTGCTTTTTTAAAATAAGAAATAAGTACCTCCAATTGTACTTATATTAAATATATTAAACATATTAAAGGGTTAGTTCAACAAAAATAAAAATTAATGAATTAATTTCTCACCCTCATGTCATCCCAAACCCGTAAGTCTTTCATTCGTCTTTGAACACTAATGAAGATCTTTTTGATGAAATCTGAGAGCTTTCTTTCTCTCCGTTGACAGCTATGCAACTGACACTTTGACACTTCAAAAAGTTCATAAAGAGATTGTAAAACTAATCTGAAGAGACACAATTGAATTTAAATAATGAATGGACTGAATTTAGTCTTTTGTGTGTTACGTAGGACGTTTGAGCTTCCTTAAGAACCAGTGAGGTTGGTTCTCGCACGTCAAGCAGGTTCAGCTGAGCTTCTGTTTATGTTCGCTGTTTAAATGTGAATAAAAGCCTGAATTAAATCTTTTCATCATGTAAAGCGATAGTGTCTCTTTAGAAAATTTTGACTAAACACCTTAATGCATAGGTGTCAAACTCAAGGCCCGCGGGCCACATCCGGCCCGGCGTGTAATTATGTCCGGCCCGCGAGAGCATTTTATTAATGGCCCGCGAGATGTCCTGCGCTCCAGCTGGCCCGCCGAACACTTCCTGTATTAAACAGGAAGTGGCTAATGATGCTTCGCGCTCGCACTAGTACCGCGCGATTGTTATTGTCAATTATCCATAACTGTTCAGGCTCGGTACACAGTGCTTGTGCGCGAAATTCAGGTGTTGATCATCGGATGAGAAGAGCCCGCCCTCATGGCAGAACGTCTTCTTGCATGATTGACAGGTCAGACAGCATATCAGCGCCAGCTGTCAGAGTGATAGTACAAGCGCCAGAAAGAAAATACAGCGCAAAAAAAAAAAAAACATTACGTCCTTAGGGACGTAACAAATATATTGAAATATTATTACGTGTAAAAAAAAATTGTGATATAGTTTGTAAAATCTGCTATAACCCATGGGTAATATGCGGGAAAATACAGTATATGTTTACTGACATACTGCCGGTATACCCGTGTGTCTCATTTGCGGAGCTAATGTGGCAGTAATTAAATAATTCAATAAGACGGCACTATGAGACAAATGACATAAGAGCAAATTCAACTGAATGATTTGATTTGTTATTGCTGAAAAGCAAAAATTGTATTTAGATTTCCAGGTTTTGTTATGCAGCATGTCCATATTTTGAATTTGTATAATTTTGACAGGATATATTTTTATGGAGAGCAAAATCTTTTATATATAAATCTTTTTAAGTTTTATATAAAATGACATAAGAGTAAAGAAATTTGAATGTTTGTTCTTTTAACTTTTACTTACTTTTACTTTACTTGTTTACTTTATTTCTAACTTGTATAATTTAGACAGGATATATTTTAATTTTTTTTAAAGTATTTTTTAAATATTTTTATATTTTTAAGTTATTTAAGGTATAAGTTGATTTATTCCAGAATAATATTTCTGTCTTTTTTTAGTCACATCTAATTTTAAAAAAAGGTAAGTTTTAAAAGTTTAGTTTTAGTGGTTTCAATAAATGTTTATCCTGTTCGGCCCGTGACCTAAATTTTTTTGGGGATTTTGGCCCCCTGTGCAATTGAGTTTGACACCCCTGCCTTAATGTATATGGATTAGTTTTGCTACCGCTTTATGAACTTTTTGAAGCATCAGTATTGTAACTGTCAACTGTCAAATCTTTATTTGTGTTCTGAAAATGAACATAAATCTTATAATTTTGGAACGACATGAGGGTGAGTAATTTATATTTTTGGGTAAACGGTTCCTTTAAATGAGGTAAAATCACATGCTATCAGTTTTATAATGTCGCTTTGTAGAGTTGAGCTGGATACTCGGCTGAAACGACTATCTGGTACGGATAAACCACTTTTGTCGAGTACGAGTATCATGCGAGTAATATGAGTCAATATCTGTGCTCAGATTGAATAAAAATCCTCATTGAGTAGCTGACTGTGTCTGCAATCTGTGATAGGCTAGTCACAGAGCCCCTCCCCTACACACGCAAATTTGTTGTGTCCCGCTCTGCTCATTCACACACAGAACACTGAGAAGAGATAATGATTAAAAATAATGATTTCTTCATAATTGCAACCGCATGTGTTACGGTGATGAAAACCATTGATCTGAAGCTCAATGTTGATGCTGTCATGTAAATAGTTTTCTAATATAACAATTTCTGATCAACCCATTTCAATTGCATGATTAAAAATAACATACTAATTAAAGCCCCGCCCATTTCAAGAAAACCCGCCCACTTCCGGGTTAGGCCCCGCCCAGTCCGAGTACAGATACAGATAATGCTGTACTCGCTCATCTTTATAAACTTTGCCGTTTATACTACTTTTATTTTTGTTGGGACAGTGGGATATACAATGAGACGGGTGATCAAGAAATGTATATTTTTTGTATTAATATCGTAAATGCAGATTTGAACTTTCACTAATGTATGAACAAATGCATGTGTGCTAACTGCTAGGCCACAGTGGCAACATTTTTACAGAATATAATGTCTTTATCATCATCATGCAGAAAAATGAATCCATAAGAATAAAGTTAATAAAAGGTTTAATCTTATAAAAATATGTAATTTGCTGAAGCAGTGGCATCAGCGTTAATAACCTGTATATAATAGGCAGCGAGCCTAACGATAATGCATTTATGTTAAATATAAAATGAATTGCACTGTGAATCGGCTGCTGGGAAATGAATTAGAAAAGGTGCTGTGAACAATAAACAACTCAGCTTGATCTATAACAGCTGAATGAAAGAATGGGCAGTTCATTGTTGATGGTGCCAGCGACTTACACTCTGCTTTGGCACAGATCAGACTGGCTGTCGGGTAACTGAAAGAGTGCAGAATGGCACCGATGGCCAAGCTTAAGTCCTCGTTGCTAGGATACAGCGTCACTGAGGCAAAGCGCAGATATGGCAAGCGCGGAGTCTCCTCTGGACCGATCTTGACGTGAGGGATCTGGGAGGAACGGACAGAAATAAAGAGGAAGGTTTAGAGGAATAGATTGTGTGATTGACCCGCACAGGCTTTTCAATGGCTGACACCAATATCTAAAGCGGCGGTTTTCAATCTTGCTTCTGGGACCCACAGCACTGCACATTTTGTATGTCTTTTTTAATTTAACACACTCAGCCTGTTAGAAAGGAGCATTTATGCCATGTCAGAATTATCGTAATTACAGGATTCCAGCTTGTAAAAAGTGTTCCCTTCCCCGTAGAACTCATAATTACAACTTTTCTGAGAGCTCTGACTTGTACCGTGTTACCCTTGCAGCACCCGACCGCTTTATTACCGATTTATTCTGCCGTTGGTACCGTTGCTGTAGAAATGCATAATTCTGAGCAGCTCAGAGTAAAATGTGAGTTTATTTTTTAAAATTATGGTAATTACAACATGCTGTGAACGTACCCTAAACTGAGCATGTCAGACAAAAGAGACTAAAAAAATGTGCAGAACTTTATATATATATATATATATAATTCCAAAAAAGTATTAAACAGCACCCTTTTTTCAAGATTAATAATATGTTAAACATATAAAAATAATTTCTGAAGGACCATGTGACACTGAAGACTGGAGGAATGATGCTGAACATTCAGCTTCAGAGGAATAAAAAATGACATTTTAAAAATATAAAAATTTCAATTTGATTGTTTTCAGCAAATGCAGATTTGTTGAGCATAAGAAACTTATTTCAAAAACGGAAAACAAAACGTACCGACCTGAAAACTTAATGGTGATATATAATTTTATTTTTAAAAATTTGTTTATTAATAATTTAATTTTTAATCACAATGTAATATGAATGATTGTTTTTGAAAGTAATCAATTTATTTATTTACCAAGGATACATTTTATTTATATATAAAAAAACAATGTTGATAATGTTAGAAATGATTATTTCTATGGCATTTCACTTGCAGCAATGGGTTGTGCTCCATTCAGAATTGAACTGAAAGTGCCTTGTAAATTCCTATTAATTTTTAATTGAGGTAGCAGACAGAATGTTGAATTGGAAAAATAACTTTGTCAAGTCACTTGTTAAAAAGTTTAACTAAGTTTAAAAATGATCTTCGCCTTGAAGCGTTTATTGGTCTTATGGATGGGCCGATAGAACGACCGTTAGATTAATGGATGATTGTCTTTTTCTTTAAAGTGCTACCTAAAATGCTGACCACACTCTGTATAAATATAATACTATTTAATGATAGTAAATTAGGTGTACACAAAATGAGCTGGAATTAAAAGCACGTTCATTTTGCACAGTATTAAATTGTTAATTGACTGAGTGGGCACCAAAACAGCCAGATATCGGCCAATTAATCATCCCGGCTGATATATCATTCTCTCTAACCGTAAGGAAGAAAGAAGAGAGAGAAAATGTGGGAAATTAGGTCAGAGGGAGAGATGCTTTTCAAGCAGCAAAGCAAAGGCACACAGGAAATAATGGCCTGTGGCTGAGGAGCAGTGTAAATTTATCATCTCAGGAAATGCTCGCATAGACACATAAGCAAATGCACTTCCTTTCATTCTCACCTCTTTTTCCCCACATATATGACTGACAGTGGATCCAGAAGCAGGGCTAGAGGCAGGACCAATGACAGAGACCACTCCCTTTGGCAAGATCTGACACACTTGGAAGGGTAAAGATATATTATTAGAAAGAGACAGAAAAATAGAGCTAGCATGAGAGAGAGATAGAGAGCAGGGTGATAGAGCAAGACAGTGACTGAATGAGAAAGGGACCGGGTAGAGAGAGAGACAGGCAGACATTGCAGTGGGCAGAGAAAAAGCCAACATCTTGGACGCCGCCCAGTTCTGTGTCCTGTTCCTGGATGATATATCAAATTAGGAGTCAATGCAAAGCTCTTTTTGATTAATTACATCAATAAGCACAACACAGATTTATGCTCTGCCTACAGGAGATTGCTGCTCTAATTCTACAGAAGAACGAGAGAGTGAGCGAGAGAGCAAAGGGTGTATATTTAGATGAAAAGATTTTTTCTTGCTTGCTTTTGAACTGTTGCATTGAAGTGTTCGGGCACTGTGCATGTGTGACAAGAGTATGTAATTCATTTTGCGACAAATCAAAATCTTTTATCCTCCTGTTATTCACATGCTGTGCGTGTGTGTTATCGGTCCATTTCAGTCCGACGTGAACGCTTTAAAAAAAAGAAATTGTGCACAATTCAGCAGTGAATATTAGTCCAAAGGGAAAAGAAAGTGTCTTTCATCAAAATGTAATAACATTCTCCGCTGAAAATATTACCAACAGTGAAGTGATTTAAAAGATGTAAGAAAAAATCCTAGTGCCATAAGTTAATTCAATTATATAATGTAATGCATTTAAAAAAAGAAACATGACCTTCAACTTTGACTTTCCATTCAAAAATCATCTTGGAAACTCATTCTGTTAAGGAACACTCTCTTTTTGTTGTTGTTATAATCCGAACCATTTCTAATGAAGATTAAAAAAGATTAAAGAAAGAAAAACACTGTAAGGCATTATTTTAATCTAATGTTCTTGGCAATTCAGCATTAAACCTTGCCAATAGTTAACTCTGATAATAGAGCTGCATGATTAATCGTTAAGATTGCAATCTCGATTCAAACGTCCACGCAATTTTATTCTTAAATGACAACAATAAAAATCTGCTTTTGCGCTGTCGCTGGCCCAGAGAGAGCAGTTGGCATGTGTAGTTATCAACATTTCTCTTACAATAATTCAAATAACCGCAGATAAATGTTTATAATTCAGATAAACTCTGATGTCTAAGGTAGCAATCAAAATAGAGTGAATCACTTTTCAAATAAATATTGTATCAAGTACATCATAACACCAGTAGGTGGAGACAAGTGATTGTGAAAAAATTTAGCAGTCGTTGAATCATTCATCCGAGAGATTTGTTCAAAAACAACAAAAACTGATTTGACAACATTCAGACTGATTTACAAAAAATTATAACAATTAAATCAAATTAATTCATATTTTTTTATAGACTGAAGACTGAAAACTGAATTTAAGCAACAAAAAAAGAAGAAAAGATTCTCAGTTTTTCCAGAATCATGCAGCTCTATCTGATAACAATAATGAAATGTATAATATATTATATTAAATATGTATATATGTAATATAATATAGCAAATGACAATACTTTTGAAAAAGATGTCATCTCAACTAGACCTTCAGCATTGACTTTCCATTCAAAACGCCCACTTTTCTTAATCCAATCAAATTCTAATAAAAACATATCCGACCCTATAATTTGTTCTTGTTGAATTTTCATTCAAGTAGTTGAAGTTTTTATCAAAATACTTTTTTAGTTTTTAAATGAGTAATCAAAAAGCATTTCTTATTAACTGAAACCATGAAACTTATACAATTTAACCACAATTCATAAAATGTTTAGGGTATATGAAAAAGATATCCCCAAGTTATTTTTTTCTTTTGAGAAGAGATTTGAGTTTTGCCTATTTTTTTCTGGCAATCATTTAATTTATCCTTTAATAATATAAAATGAAACAACTTTTATACAAAAGTGCTAAACAAAAAACAAAGTTGTAATAACAATTTATTATTATAGCTGTTAATAATGGTAGTATTATTTCATTGAGACAGCTAAATTCTACTGTACAACAGTAATGTTTCTGTCACAATTTCAAGTTAAACAAACTTTTGTCTGTGTGTTTATGATAACGATAGTAAAAAAAAAAGAAACTGTAAAAATGCTTATGAAGTGACTCTGAGCAGCAGTCTGTGCATATAGAGGCGGCAGAAGCTGAAAACACTGCTAGTGTCACACGTACTCCAGTGTGTGTGTGTGTGTGTGTGTGTGTGTGTGTTGGGGGGGCACTCAGTTTAATATATTCACAGACACTAGTCTATACACTATGACTGGATACATAGGATACACTGACTCAATTCTGCGATCCTGTCCGCAATCATAGCGCCTTATGTGTGTGTGTCATCATGAGTAATTTTATTAGACTCACTTGTGTCTGTAGTCTCGTATTGAGAGTCTCTCTGCAGCTCAAAGATGTCCACCTCCACGCGGGCTCGTGATGGGCCCTCCATCGCACTGTTGATGTTCTCTCGTGCCAGAGCCAACGCTAACCGCTCTCCACGTCCACATGCCGACTGATCATCTAAAATAGCAGCTGAAGAGGAAAAAACAAACAAAAAAAGCTCTGGAATTTAATTGAGTTTTTGATGTTGATGATTAAAGTTTCGTTTGTTATTGCAAGAAGCTGGAGTTACTCATCTAGTTTGAACGGAAACAATTTTGCAATGAATGTGGCATGTTGTGATGTTAACTGATTAGATTGTGCTATTGAGCACATTTCGTTTGGAGGCTTGCCAGAGATTAATTGATGCTTTATTGTTCGCAATAATCAAGATGAACATGCTGATGCTTGAAGCAATCAGTATCATGCTGGGAAGTAACAGCCACATACAAGAGAGGCTCCTGCTTGAATCCAATAATATTGCTTCAGTTCGCTTGAAATCCACTATAAAGTCAGTGGTTTATCCAAATGGTCTAATCTTAGTTTTTATCAACCAAAAAAAGAAAAGAAGCAGAACGATCCCAGCGTATCTGAGATTATTTCTTCACACTCTCGATTTTGTGTAACAGGTGTTTAGTTCAAAGATTAATCCTTGTAGGAAGTCGGTGCTTCAGAAGATGTATTTAAACATTAAATCAAGAACAAGCGTTGTAGTCCCAGGCTTCATGTTGATGCCTCCATTACAAGTAAAGGTTATCTGGAGTTCATAACAATGCAGCCGATTTGCTCATTCCAATTAAAAGGTTTTATTTTTTCACATGGCTTCTGTAGATAAAGTTGGAAAAACTGAGCCAATTGGGCCTCTTGATGGATTTTCTGTACCATAGGCCAGCAACACTATTACCCCTGAAACTAAGTACTAACCTTTACTCGCACTGTTTGTGCTAGAGGCATGAATGATACTGTCTCTATATTGTTTGGTGCATGATAAAAACCGGCCAGACGAGCCTCTCTTTTGACTTGGACCATAAGCAGTCACCTAGAAACTCCTAGTAACCGGGAGATAATGTGAAGATGCACTTTTGTTTGTTGTCTAACAGGAAGTGGTCCGTGGCCTCTCACCCATCCTGACAGCTGTGAGAGCGGGGGTCTGGCTGTGAGAGGACGGGGCCATGGTCAGCAGCAGCAGCAGCAAGAGGAGGAAGAGGAGGTGAATCGACAGCAGCAGCGCTGGCAGAGCCGGCATCTTCCACTGCTCCTCATGGAGAAAGGTCGTCTGGCTGCCTGCACCGCCACCTAGAGTACAGGTACAGAATTACACATGAGAAATCATCGACTGTCATATTGATTCATATTCCTCAACAAAAAAATCAATATGGTGCTGATATATTGTGCCACCCAAAAATGCTTTGTTTTTGTAATATTTATACTGTGCACAGCATGTCCATTTTTTTATGTATGCGTTAAAAAAACTCAGATGACCTACTATATTATCCAACATGTGCATTACAGTAATCCCTCGCCACTTCGCGGTTCAAGTTTCGCGGCCTCAGTGCATCGTGGATTTAAAAAAAATTTTCATCGAAAAATAAAAGTTCAAAAATACCGCCATATCGGCTGCCGCATTGCGGAAAGCAGCGTTGCTTCATCGTGATCCGAGAGAAACGGTTTCCCAGGATGCCAGACAAAGAGAGAAACTCTCTCAGAGGCTTTGTACACACCAGGGGTCGGCAACCTTAAAAGAAAGAGCCATATTTGACCAAAAAAAAAATACAAATATGTCCGGAGCCGCAATATAAGATTTATATATGAAGCGATACTTCGCTGAACTGTTGACGAGGGGGGTTGCGGAGCGATCATTCTGTTGTTGTGCAGAGCGGTCATTTTGTTGACGGGGGGGTTTGCGGAGCGATCACGCATGCGGTGCGACACTACTTCCGTGGGCGGAGCGATAGCGGACCGAGCGAGGATTAGCGGGACCGCCGCTACAAGTTACGTGCAGGGGATGAAAGAGCCGCGGGTTGCAGACCCCTGGTACACACCCACGGGCACTCAGACAAGACACGGAAATTCCCGGCGCGAGATCGACCAATGAGAGCACGAGTGGAGTGGGAGCTCCTTCGCCTATTTCAGAAGCAAATGTTGACGATCCAGCATCTGACGATGAGGCGCTTCCCGAACTGATTTAAAGGCCTCATTATACCAGTGCAGTAACACCATCATCATCATCATCACATTCATCGAACCGCACAGGTCTGTCATCGTCGTCATTACTGGAGTCTCAAGATACTGCTGTCATTGATGAGTGTAGAGCACCATAATACGTATCGTATGAGAGAGTAAATGTATAATATTAAGGTTTTATAATTAAATAGATTTAAATAAAATATATATAAAGTGTAAATATACATATTTTATACATTCCAGTACCTACACACACATATATGGAAATTCCTAGTGGGGTGAATCCAACTTTGCGGATTTTCACCTATCGCGGGGGTTCCGGTCCACATTAACCGCGATAAACGAGGGATTACTGTATACATAAACGTGAACACAAAAAATAAACCAAGATAACTAGATGCTAGAATCTGAATTAAACATTTAACATTCATTGCAAAAATGCATCAGAATGGGGTCAAATGAAAGGTACTTTTTTTGAAAAGTTTAGCATTAAATAATACACAATATTTTTTGGGGGAAAAACGAATACAGTGTATAATGCACAGCGTGCAGCATGCTGTTATTCCATTCCAAACATAGCCTTTGATTTAGTTTAACTTGGCTTTTGTCCACGCCGCTCTGTCCATGTGTTACATCACCCACTTAAGCTATTAAAGGGTTCCTCGTTGACGATTTTGGTTTGCAAGCCGCACAAACATTCCACTTTTAAACATAATACACCTGTTTTTTTTCAATGCCCTTCACTTACACACACAGACATGAGCATATATTCCCATCACACATTGAGAAAGGAGATACCCACACGTATAAGATCCAAGTGCAATAAAATGAGCCATACACAAGATGCTTTGGTTATGATGTGAGGTGATAAAATATTCAGGACCACTGCAAATGTGTATGTTGCCGTTTATGAGCACCTGAAAACATATTTGCAGCGATTGCAGTGACGTACTGAGGTTGTGTTGCAACCGAAAAGCACATTTTTAAAGCGATGATGGATGATTCAGAATGGTAATTTTGACAGATAAAATATTAAGGTATCTGATCTATTGTGTTCCTGCACTAGAAACATTGATTCACATAATAATTCTGGGATGCTGTATACTGCTATATTATTTACTAAACGGTAACACGAGCCTCCGATGGGTGATTTTTAAAAAAAACTTTTCATGCAAGGAGGAACATTTAGACTTATGCAACCATGGAAATAAACCGACTTTTCAAATCAGATGTGTTCAGGTCACTATAGGCCTGAACAGCACTGATATAAGCCTGAATTATTGCCGCTATGGTACGTGAATAACATGCCACGTGCGATGGGTTACGTCACATATGCAATGTGCAGATAAAGCAATCTCAGAACAGGTGCATGTGTGGAAAATGGAACAATAAATGAATTACCAGGGAAATCAAAAATAGACCATGACAGAAATTTTACAACCCAGTCTGTCAAAGTGATGTATAATGATTATTTGTAGTGCAACCTTGGGACATGCGGCATGCAGCAATATAAAACAATTCCCCGCAAGAAAACCCACAACATAATACAGAGAAGCAGAGAGAATTGAATGCAGCCAGAAGAAACAGACTCAGAAATGGCTTTGGGAGACAAAGAGGAGAGTGAGAAAGATTGAACGCTTGACGAATGCTGCATAATAGAGCTGAAAAGACTACGGTCTGGTGTGTGTGCGCCACACAAAATAGAGACACAAGTCAAGCTAAAGATCAAGAGCTTCGTCCCTAAAGCCGCCGTCAATCCTGCGCTGCCTGTGTTTGAGTTTGTCAACAGCTTGATTTGTATTGGCCTTCTCTAGCTCCGTGAAGTAAATGTTTATCTTTCTTGCCAATAAGGCCCTTTGAATGCATTCAAATTGAAGTCTGAATGGAACCAAAATGAAGTGAGCGAACCAAAAAGGGAGGTGAGGACAGAAGAAAGACAGCTGGGATGAGATGGCGCGCAAGAGAAAGCGTGGAGAGAAAGATGAAAGTAAACCGAGAGAGATGGTGAGAGGGGAGAGAGGACGAAAAAGAAAGTATTAACACACACAAGTAAACAGCACATAAGGCGACAGCATGCTGAATGGGCAGAAATTCAAGCTTGGCTGTTTCAGTTATTTAACCGTTAGCTTTCCTGTACGCCAGCATTGAATTTAACAGTCAATGTAACTGCCTGCAGGCTTGCTTAATCAATGGACTTCTGCTTTCGCTCTCTAATAACAATATGTAATGCGTTTAACACATCCTGAGACTGATGCATGAGCATTCACAACCTGTTAACCTTTACAGATCTCTTTCAGTGGCGTGGGTTACAGAAGTCCTTTTCCTTTTTGTAAGGCTGTTGTACAGAATAATGACACGGCTATTTATGCAGGCCTTTAAACGTAGAAGTTCTGTTCAGAAGCACATAATAAAAACTTAAAGGCATAGTATTTTGTACTTAGTCAGCCACCAATTGTGCAAGTTCTCCCACTTAAAAAGATGAGAGAAGCCTGTAATTTTCATCATAGATGCACTTCAACTATGAGAGACAGAATGAGAAAAAAAAATCCAGAAAATCACATTGTCTGATTTTTAAAGAAAAATCATGGTGGAAAATACGGATTTGGTCAATAACAAAAGTTCATCTCAATACTTGGTTATATAACCTTTTACAGAGGTCAAAGGTTTCTGTATGTCTCCACAAGGTTTTTACACACTGTTGCTGGTAGTTTGGCCCATTCCTCCATGCAGATCTCTAGAGCAGTGATGTTTTGGGGCTGTCGCTGGACTTTCAAGCCTTTGTTTCTTTGGTACCAGCTCTCCGCAGGTCATTCCCGATCTTGTGATCATTTTGACCCCACGGGGTGAGATCTTGCGGGGAGCCCCAGATCAAGGGAGATTATCAGTGGTCTTGTATGTCTTCAATTTTCTAATAATTGCTCCCACAGTTGATTTCGTCACACCAAGCTGCTTACCTATTGCAGACTCAGTCTTCCCAGCCTGGTGCAGGAATACAATTTTGTTTCTGGTGTCCTTTGACAGCTCTTTATTGTCTTGGCCATAGTGGCGTTTGGAGTTCAAACCGGTGCCATTAATACAGGTAACAGTGAAGGACAGAGGAGCCTCTTAAAGAAATTGTTACAGGTCCATGAGAGCCAGAAATCTTGCTTTTTTGTAAGTGACCAAATACTTATTTTCCACCATTATTTTGCAAATAAATTCTTAAAAAATCACTGTGATTTTTCTGGATTTTTTTTTCTCATTCAAGTCATAGTTGAAGTGTATCTATAATGAAAATCACAGGCTTCGCTCATCGTTTTAAGTGGGAGAACTTGCACAATTGGTGGCTGGCTAAATACTTTTTTGGCCCACTGTGTGTGTGTGTGTGTGTGTGTGTGTGTGTGTGTGTGTGTGTGTGTGTGTGTGTGTGTGTGTGTGTGTGTGTGTGTGTGTGTGTGTGTGTGTGTGTGTGTGTGTGTGTGTGTGTGTGTGTGTGTGTGTGTGTGTGTGTGTGTGTGTGTGTGTGTGTGTATAAATATATAGTCCGAGCACCATCCAACTAGGTCACTCCAGTCATCCAGCCTGAGACTTTTGCCCATTCCAAAATCAAGGCTGAAGTGTAGGGCTGATCATGCTTTCCCCAGACTCTGGAATGATCTGTCCGTTTATATTAGACTCACTCCTTCTCTATCTGTAAAAACCTCTAAGTCTAGGTTAAAAACCTTTTTATTTGATAAGGCATTTAATCCATGTTGTAGCACTCTTGCATCTTATTTTATTGGTTACCGGTAATTGTTCTAATTTTGCTTACTTTTGTGTCTTTGTGTGTGTCTTTTAGTTGTTTTCTTTGTTTCTTTTGTAAAGCAACAAAGTATTTGTATTTGGTGCTATGTAAATAAAATTTCCATTACATATATACTTTATGTTTGTATATATTTCAAATTAATAAGCTTTTAAAACTTTGAAAAGACATGCAAGACTGCATAAATATGAAGGTGGTATTGAATGTTTGAATTATATGTGTTTAGTGTGGCGAGCGAGACGAGGCGGAGGGCTGTGAGAACGTAAGGGGCTGCCGCCATTACTTTTATTTATTTATTGTATTTTTTTTTTTTTACATTAAGAACACACAAATACAAAACAGAACTAAAATGTTCAGGCCTGATCTTCTTTCATCCTTCACTGGCATCACTCCTCTATGAGATACCATTCACATTTCCATGATCGCAGCATTGCTTGTAGTGTAGACATAAGCACCGATTCTGCCATTTAAGCATTTATCATTGTTTAACAACCGTAGAGCTCATATTAAATCTCCATGTCATTTGAATTACATTTTTCTTCAGAAACCATCTGGTACTCTATGCGTATGACTAGAAACAAATCCCATTCTTAAATGCTAAGCATCAGGCAGTGTTAAAGCATAAGCCATTCCATACACTATTCTTGACCTTAAAGTCATTTTAGTGCGGCCTCCTAGAAGCTTTTTCGAAAATTAAGAATTAAGAAGAATGATTGGCACTGACCTCGCTGAGGTTTTGATCGAAGGCAAAGATTGCACTTAAGACCATGCTTTTAAGTCTTAAGTACCAAGAGATTCGAGCAAAATAAGGCTACAAAAATCGGCAGGTATTGAAGAAGACCGTTTTTTGACTAAACCACAGAAAATATTCCAGCCAGATACTGCTTCCATGCTGTCAAATCCAATATCCTAATTCTCACATTACACCGCAAACGCTGTCCTGCGGTTTCATTTGAATTTACTTTGGAACAGCCACTCTAAGCCAACTGGCTATGATCCTTCTCCACAGGCTTTAGTAGAAGGGGGGAAAAATGGTAAAACAGTGTTCCTAATATGCTTGTCAATCTGACTGTAATGCACCTCTGTTTGGAACATTAGTGCGGCTCATCCTGTGAGGTTGAGGCAAATAAAAAGGTTTGTTTGCCTCAGAGGCAGCTGTGGCATGGCATCTTTGCTGCTTCGGATACTATAATGAAGGGATAATCCTCATTTAGCCACAGACAGGAGATATATTTTGCTCTGTTTTTGTGATGTGTGTGTGTGTGTGTGTGTGTGTGTGTGTGTGTGTGTGTATTAGACAGAAAAAGAGAGAAACTCATGTTTGGGGATGTTGGGGACACTTAACTAGAGCTGCATCTAGCGATTATTTTAATGACAATTCATCTGTCGACTATTTTTTCAGATTAGTCGACTAATATAACGATTGATTTCCGGATTAATCTAATGCGGGAGTAATCCTTTGGCTAGCTTTCCGATAAATGAGTACAACTACCATTTGTATTATAAACTTTTATTAAATCATTTTCTAATAAAATGGTTCAGCTTAGAGAGCCAGACTTAAAACACAAATACCATTTTAGAGCATCATGTACCCTTAACCCTCTGACGCGTATGATCACACAGATGTAATTCAGTGCGTCGTGATCAACCACTAGATTCAAACGTGTTTTCGCGCGTTGACTGGCGCTAAACTCAAGGCAGACGCACTCAGAGCTCATTTATCACAACTATTCAGTGTTTTCAATCACATAAGGTTTATTTTAGGTTTCAGACATTTAAATACTCATAAGTACTGGCAAAAAAATACATTTATAGTTTGAAAGATACACACCGATGTCTATAAACTGACATGGTGTTTTATTCATATCAGATACACATTTCACTCTATTCTTCTCTCACTTCACCGGCCACTTACTATCATGTAGTTTGGGAGAAGTGACAGTTTATGCGTTTCAGATCAGATTCTCTGAACTGCGGCACAAACTAACACGGCGGAGCCCATCATGCATGATAGATCAGTGATCATGATCATTATAAAGGTTTTTAAACGACAAAACATATTCATTTCCACATATTTGAGAATCTGAATATCAGAAGATGGTGAATATTTTAAATTAAAAAATAAATAAATAAATGCGAAACATCTGTCATGCAGCGCTTTTGTGGTTGCGGTGTGAAATGACAAGCATGAAGTGTCGCCATGGAAACGCTAAAGAAAAAAGCAACATAAATACTGCCTAATACAGGAGAAAAAAAAGTTTGCGGAGCGGTCGTCCTATCGGGGCTTGCGTAGCGCAGTGCGTGACAGAGTCGCTAAGTTGGTAACTGAAACGTTCTTATTTTCGGGAGCTTCCGGGATGGGGATAAAGGTCGACCAATCGATCGCGATCGACCGGATGGCGACCAAACATTGACCACTGCTTTACATTTATGTTTCTAATTCTAATCAGTAACCGCAGCGGTTGTGTGGGGCGAGAGACATTGTTTTTATCTTGCACAAAATTTGCTTTCGCTCTTTCTGAGAAATATAACAAACAATAACAGTAACATTTTAACATGAAATCTATGAATGATGACAGTATTAATTGTATTTCAGAAAGGGTAGTGGATTTGTCATTTTATAACATGAAGGCAGGAAGCATTTTAAAACTATTTTAAACAAATGATACTATTCATCATAAGTAAGAAGTATTTAGTGTAGGTCTAATTACGTAATGTGTTTAATCTGTTATTAATTACCGCAGCTGGGAGTGTGATTTACTTAATTGACTTGTGCCGATAATAAACGCAAAAATGCACTTGTATTTCTCTGCAAATGGTTCACGTACACTCACTTACGGCAAAATATCAATGTAAATCTAGGCTTTTCTTTTGAAACTCTGCATGTGCATAAACAACTTCTAAAAACTGGCAAATGCATTGAAAGCACCGTTGGCAGACTAAAGTTGAAGTAAAAAGTTAAAGTCCAGTTTATTGTAACTGTAGGAGCTTTATAGCGTTATTCTCCAGCACATGCGCACTAGCTGATAGCTTTAACGGGTAAAGACACAACAGAGACTCCCAGAACTCACTGAAACACTTACAGCGCGTCACTTTGAAGTTTTATAGAGTGAACAAAGTACCGTTTTTTTTTTTTTTTTTTACCACTTCCACACTGATGATCGTGTTCTGGCTTTATGTGACAGATTCATGCCAGGGAGCAGAAGCAGCCATTATTATAAATTAACTTAAATGATGCAACGCGTCGACACATTTTTGTAGTCGACGTAATCGATGACGTTGCTGCAGCTCTACACTTAACACTTAATATTCATCAATATTATTAGTACTATATTCAGGGGTGCACATAACTTTTTCAGTGAGTTACTCAGGTGAGTACCAGGAGATTGTGTTTGGTACTCACATATGTAACATTGTCTTAAAAAGTTTTAAGCTCTGGCCTGAGAAAGACGTGGAATAGATCTGCTTCTAAACTGTGTCCAAACTGTGCCCTTTGACAACTTTCAAAATTGTTATGGCTTTTCAAAACTAAATACCTCTCCAACAAAAAAAAAAAACATAAAATAATGTGCAAGGAAGCACTAGCATTTTCAAATGAATTTATCCTGGAGAATATAAGAGGAAGCAGAGATGAGAATAAAGCAATAAATGCATTTGAATGTACAGTGGAGTTCGGTTATGTTGACGGCCTCGGGGGTTGCAAACCGTAAAGGTGTTGAGATAACCGTTTAGCGAGGTAACCTATACCCAATATATCTATGTATTAGATGAAGCGATCGGCATGTTATAAAAATGTACATACACTGTATATGTTTGCTAACAGCAAAAGGCATCAACTAACAGCAGAGATTCACCAGAATACAATAATAAAACACCTTTGATTCTCCATACAAACCTTTAATTATATTGCTCACAGTTTAAACAGTCATAACACACATAAACACATTCACTCATTATACAGTCATTTTGCTCTGACACAGTTCTGAAAGTATTGTACACGCGGTTACTATGGTTTCTTTACAAACTCTAAAATGCTTTGTTGCTTTTTGTCTTTAACAGTCTGCTTGAAAACAAATGCTTCTATCAGTAACAACGTCTTTGTCAATGTCAACGTAATCTGGGAATTCCTGGACAATGATGCTTCACTGAACACACACTCACTGCAGACGCGCTCGACTCACTGAACACACACTCACTGCAGATGCGCTCGGCTCAACTCCTGCGCCTCCTCTTCCAAGATAGCATCTAGAAGGCTTTAGACTTCCGCGAGTCTTAGACACCCGCCACTTCCGCGAGTTCTTCTGTGGCTGCGCGGGACTGTACGTGCAACGCGAAATCAGCGCATGCGCAGTGAACTAGGTACGCTCATGACTCACGATACAACCATGTGAAGTGACGACTTTGTCCGAGATATTTGCTCAAGATATTAGTTTTCGGCGACATTAAGGAATCAACATTAAAGAATCGAAAATACTAAGACGAATAGGGAGTTTGGTGGTTCCACTTCAAAAAATGTCGACATAATAGTATTGGCGAGTTAACCAAGACTCGAGATAAGTGAACTCCACTGTACATAAAACGCTGCTAACTGAACAGTTAATTATAAAAACCTGCCAATGCAAGATTTAAAATGTTTAAATATGCTGGTTATAAATGTATGTGTGCTAATTCTAAATGATGTTATAAAAGCACTGTTCAAATAGGACATTGTTACACACAGCTTTATTAAGCTTTAATATAATATTATTATGCATAAGTATGTTAAAAAAAATAATGGCAAAAATAGTATTGTGAATTGTGCTGCTTAAGCTCAATGAACACTGGTTCAGATAATACACGTGCATTCAAGAAAATCATGGGATTGGCTCTTTTAACTGTATGGGAGGACTTTCTATAGCCATTGTTACAATTTCTCCAATTTATACATGTAAAATTAGATTATCCTTGCCATATACCAGTCACTATTGAAACTACATGGAACATTACTTTTTCCAATCAAGAGACCCAATCGATGTGATCTGAAATGAACTAATGTTCTCTCAAATCACATAAATCCCCTCTAAAGCTCTCTAAAAATTCATGAAGACCAAGTAAACCAACATTTCTTACATAATTTCCACCATTCTTCCCAAAAGTTTTTTTCACACCCCCATACCTCATAAGTGAATTTCAAAACCAGATTTTCAAAACCTTATGTTGCATATGATGATATTTTTTAAAATGGAATAGGTTAACATCTTTTAATGTTTAAAAACACAATTTTTCACATAGTGTATATTGCAGCTCCTCTGTTCCCAGTCTGTCTGAAACGTACTGATTCCCTCCTTCCAAATAGCTCAAGAAATGTACAGTAGAACCCCGACTTACGAAACGCTCTACGTACGAAAAATTCAACATACGATAGAAGATTTTGGGGTTTTTTTCGCCCGAGTAACGACAAAATGATTGATATGCGAAAAAACATTTCTGAGTTTTGTTTTGAAATTTGCGCTGATTTTGGTTCGGGTTGGATGAAGGCTACAGTTTGTCCGGTCAGAACAATGATGTCTCACTCAGGGAATAATCCAAAACTGGTATTTATTAAAGGTGCATAGATGTGTGGTTACGCATGATCGATAAAACTTCAACGATTGGCACTAATTCCCTGTATTTCACTCAATAAACTATATATACAATCTTTATCTGATCTCTTTTACCTTAATCATCCGTCAGCTCTCTCAGATGGAAAGTTTGGAATAGTCCATTTCGCACTGAATGACAGGGATGGCTGGAATAGTCCATGTAAGAAGGGGAACACTTTTTACAATCCTGCTCTCCTATTGGTCAGCATTGTGCCTAGTTAACAAACTTTTTTCTAATCACTCACCATGGATGTGAAGATTGTTGCTGAAGTGAAAAGGAAGAAGAGGATGCTTTACATTTTGTTGAAAAGAAAGATAATTGAGAAGTATGGAGCTGTGAGGCTAAATGTGGTGTTTTTGTAAGGCTTGGAACGGATTAGGCAATTAACATGTAGAAGCCTGACCAACATACGAAAAGATCGACTTACGAAGCCAACCTCGGAACGGATTAATTTAGTAAGTCGGGGTTCTACTGTACATTGGTGTGTGTCAGAAAAGTAACTACTTACCATAATCACAAGCTTCAGCTTCCAAGGCATCTAAAGCATTTGTAAACACAGAGTTAATAATAAAGTTGTTGATTTTACCGTATCAGTTTTAGCCCTGGTCAGATTCTGAAAATACGGATGATTAAGCCGATCGATCTGAACCAACTTTGCATGCCCGACTTGAATAACAGTTCACAGTAGAAAGTAGTCTGTGTATATAGACTACATTCTTCTCCCGGGTCCAGGAAACCATCCTCCGTAAAATGGGCTTATACATGAATCTTGACCTCTGATTAACCACTGTAAACTAAACTGGCTTTGATTTTCCAAACAATACAATGTCTTGGCAACATGATGACAGACAGCCCTTCAATTTCATGAAACCTTGCCTTCTTTCTTTACGGATACCTTTGTGCAGCATTATGCTAATATTTCACATTTTTATGTGGACTTCGATCAAGGCATTTTAGGTACTTCTGGATCAGAGTTCTCTGGATCTGACTATGCAATCTGTAACTATACAGCTAGTATACACGCACAAACAGATTACACACTAAAGTAAAAAGCATCATATGATCCATTTAAGTAAGAAAAAATACAGAAAATTAGGAAGAATATGGTGTGCTGGAGGGCAAGAGGAAAATTTGAGCAAGTATTCAAGGACTTGTGGAGACAAAGAACAGACTTCACGAAGCACTTGAGGCCGTGGTTCTGTGTTCAACTTTGTTGTTGTCATACTATTTTATGAGCTGTTCAACATTAAATATTTACATTCAGAGGCAATTAGTGGTTCTGGGAACGACAACCATCGGGGTGCCAAGGACATCCTTTTCTTTTAATTACCTTTCCCTCAGGAAAATAATGGGATGTTTCAACCCCACTATCATAAATGATGACATGATTAGACAATATAGCTCATCTCTGATATCGCTGAAAGCCTTTATGGATTGCATTAAAGCATGTCCAACTTACTTTGCTCCTTTTATTTCTAGAAAGCGCTCCTCCGGCTAGCTTCTCCACCCTAACAATTAATAATCCCTAAGGTGGATGGATGATTAAAAATTCGAACTGGGAGCCCCCGTTTCAAGTTTTTAAACGGCCTCCCTCGTTTGAGCAAAGTCAGGAGGAGGCTGATGAGACTAAATTTAGCAGAGGAGGCTAGAAAGAAAAGCTTTCAATCTCCCACCTCGCAATAACGTCCTGCCTTTGCTTCCTGTGAGGATTGTATTTGCCAAAACAGTCAAATATTGCTGCAAAATGCCAGCTGTGCATTTAATTATTGTTGCTGCGATTATGATACACAAATGTCCTTTAAAGTCAAGCTTTGGCACACAAGCCATCCGTAATATACAAAATGGATAAAGATTGTTTCCTTTCTATTCCCATTATTGAAACAGACAATTTTTACAACTGCAATCGACTCTACACTGCAATTAATGTTGTTGAACCTGTAGTTAGGCAAATATAGGACATTATCAGAGGGATACAGTACATTAATTGAGAGGGAAAACAGATAAAATGTAATTACATTCATGCATTTGGCAGACTTTTAATCCAAATAAACTTATACTGCTCTCAAACCATGCATTTTATCAGTTCCCCAGGAATTGAACCCATGGTAGTGCCATTGTGAGCGGCATGCTTTATTTCTTTAGAAAGGAATGCACAAATACTGCAGAGACAAACCTGCTGAAGAGGGCAACAGATAGAAGTACTAGAAACAAAATGGAGAAAGTTTATAAGAGTAGTAGTGAGCCAATTATTCGCCCAGGATTTGAGCATTTTGAGATTATTGCTTTTGACCGTGTACAGTTGGCCAAATAACAAAAATTAAACTTGTCAGACATATATCATGTTAATAGACAACAAACAATCACACTTTTGTGTGTGTGAGGAGAGAGGGCAGGGGATTCAATTAAATCTACTGTAAAATACACACTTGTTAGTTATGGATAAGTACATGTTAGGATAGTTCAGCAAGCAATTATAATTTTAGTCTTTTTTTCACTCACCCCGCATGTCATATTTTTCTGTTGAACACAAAAAGGTTTTTGTCCATTCAATGCAAGTCAGTGCTATAATAAGCTTTAGATTTGGCTGTTTATCAGATCTGAAGAGTTTTGTTTATTTAAATTGTTGTGTGTGTTGGTGGGTAATCAATAGGTTTTATGTTGCAGCAGGATGTGTTATAATCATCCCCTCCATATCATTGGTTTACGGCCATACCACCCTGAGCATGGCCGATCTCGTCTGATGGCTCAACTTCCTGAAGTCAATAGAAGCAGATGGTAATGATAGTGTGATACAGAAGCACTAGCTTTTAGCAGTCATACTGCCAAGACTGCAGGTGTAGGATTCAAGATTACGACGCCTACAGTAGATAAGCGAGATGATTGTGGATTACACATGTATCAGCGAGTCCCAAGTAACAAAGCCGGATTCCAAACGTAAAGCCAGATTACAAAACAAAGTCGAGGTGGCGACATTAAGCCCGATTACTAGCTCGGGGAAAGAAATAAATACATTTCCAAGAGGTTGTTTCACTGTAAGCTCTGTGAAATGTACCTAAAACTTTTTATCATTTTTGTTACACGTGGAAAGCAATGGATTTAGTATACAGTAATCCCTCGTTTATCGTGGTTAATGTGGACCGGAACCCCTGCGATAGGTGAAAATCCACAAAGTAGGATTGGCCCCCCTAGGAATTACCTACTTTATATATATATTTTAATTAAATCTATTTAATTATAAAACCTTAATATTATACATTTTCTCTCTCTCATATGATATGTATTATGGTGTTCTACACTCATCAATGACAGTAGTATCTTGAGACTCCAGTAATGACGACGATGACAGACCTGTGCGGTTCGATGAATGTGATGATGATGATGATGATGATGGTGTTACTGCACTGGTATAATGAGGCCTTTAAATCAGTTCGGGAAGTGCCTCATCGTCAGATATCGGCGCTGGATCGTCTACGTTTGCTTCTGAGAGAGGCGAAGAGGCTCCCCCTCCACTCGTGCTCTCATTGGTCGATCTCGGGGGGGAACCAATCACGTGTCTTGTCTGAGTGCTGTGGGTGTGTACAAAGCCTCTGAGAGAGTTTCTCTCTTTGTCTGGCATCCTGGGAAACAGTTTCTCTCGAATCACGATGAAGCAACGCTGCTTTCTGCAATATGGCTGCCGATATGGCGGTATTTTAGAATTTTTATTTTTCAATTAATATTTTTGAAAAATCTGCGATGCACTGAGGCCGCGGATTACTGTACTTTCAGTTGTGTAATACCGTTGCATCTGAAGATCACACGCAAGCTTGAAAAACGTCATCAAGACCATTGACCAATAACGTTGATATGTTACGGTTACATTCAAGGCATTTCCTCACATCAAGGAAAAGACATTGTGTCAGTAAGAGAGTTTTCTATTCATGGTAATAATATAATTCATACTAATATTATTAGTCACATGTTTGGATAATCCTCCCCAGACCTTTTAGCGAAAAATCCCAAAGGGTAGTAGGGCACCTGCTGAGCTCGGGTGACTCAGCTGTAAAACCTCTGGAGCAGATGGCAATTCTTTTTCTCAGATCACTTCAAGGACTTTTCCCCTTCTAAATATTTAAAACTTTGCAACGTTTTTAGCAGTAAAACCTTAAATTAAATTAAACTGCATGTTATCATAGTCAATGAGACTATCCTTAAACATTTTTGTAGTCACACTGAAAGTAAACACGGTAGTATTTCAGTATTATCTTTATCTTTACTAACTAGTCATTTCATATGTTCTACTTCTATGCTCATGTCTGCTTGAATTGAAATCACTGGATTTTAATATCTTTATGCAGGGCCAGATCTTGCCCGCTCTGATTGTTGAAAGGATGTTCTTCTCGTTTTCATTGTTAGGAACCTCTCTGTGGTCTCCTTGCCGTTTCCTGTGAATTCTCCTCTGTCCTCTAAACAAAGTCCAACATTTTTAAATGAACCAGAAAAAAAAAAAGGTTCATAGAAATATTAACATGTTTGGAAATTTGCTGGGCAAAAGTGAGGTTTTTTTGGAGTGTGTTTGTGCGTATACAGTACTCCGCAAAGGTCTTAGGCCACCACCAGCTTTGTTGTTTTAGCACATTTTTAATGACCATCCATATCTAACCGTCTTCAGGCAAAAGTCAGTATTTAGTGTGCCCTCCCTTGGCACTAATCATATCTTTATCTCTTTTAGGGTCCTGAAGTTATCTGAAGTAATCATCTGGTATATTATACCACTTTTCTTTTAACACGTCCCAAGAGTTTTTCTTTTTAAATTAAGGCTGTCTTTTATTTATTTCTCTGTCCAGGTGATCCTATACTGCCTATAATAATGAGGTCTGGATTCTGTGGAGGCCAAACCAAGACTGGCAGTGTTTTATCACCTGTTTTTCTCTCCAAATATGATCTCCCTGCATTAGCATTGTGCTTGGGATTGTTATCATGCTGAAAAATAAAACCATTCCAGAAGGTACTTTCCAGAAGGAATGGCATGATGAAATAAAACCTATCTGTACTTTTAAACATTCATGAACCCATCAATTTCATACAATCTCACCAACACCACTTGCCGAAATGCATCCCCAAACCTAGACAGACCCTCTGCCATGTTTCACTGCATGTCCATCTCTCACGTCCAACTCTTCTTCTCAAATATTTTCGACGGTTGGACCCCAACATTTCTAACTTTGAAATTCATTTCTCCTTAATCTTCTTTTCCATTTAAAAAAAAAAGGAAAAAAAAAAAAAAATTTGTTACCAACCCCAAGTTTATGATTTTTTTATGTATACATTAAAAAATATTGTGCGTTCAGTTTCAGTGCATTTACCGTATTGTAACCACCCCAACCCCAGCACATGTATGGTTTTCATGTATGGTATGGTTTTCATTAGGCCAATCGCATAGCACTGAAAATACAGCTGTTTCTGAAGTTGGAGGGCAAGCGCTGGGCAAGACTAACACTGCATGTCAGTACGGAGCTGAAAAAGAGACAAGGGGCCTCGCTGGTGTGTATGTATGGCGATATCCAGTACCTTCAGCCGAATGAAACCTCTGGGTATGGGCAGCCCCTTATTTATTTTTTCAGCTACATACTGACTCATTTGCCTATGAAGTTTCTAGAGGCGGGTCATTTTAGGACCGCGGTTAGCTATTCTTTGACTGTTGACACTTTTAAGCAGGTTTTAGACTTGTCATCTTTTAACATTTCATTCTGATACACGTATTTCTTGGCTGCCTAATGAGAATTAACTGCTGCGGTTCTCAGTCCTGGGGTGCACACTCTTCTTTACACATATTTGGCATTCCCTGTTGTTGCAAGCGTATTAATGACGCGTGTATGTGTGTATTAGGGATGTGCGAGTGTAGTCGACTACACGGTACAGCTGCGACTAGTCGACACTGATAACACTAGTCGACTACACAAGAAAAAGATTTGATAGGTCAAATGACTCTTGACTTTACATGTAACAACTTTTTTTTAAATGAAACATTAAAATAAAACGTTTGAGAAATATCAGCGGAAACAAAATCTTTATCTCAGATTTCGCATGCGTTTTTTTTTTTTCCTGTCAGTCGCAGCGGGCGCAAAAAAAAGAAAGATCGCTAAAGATTTGCCACTTGAAAGATGAGTGAGGTGTGGGATTATTTTGAAGTAGGAGACAGAAAAGTGTTATATATACTGTCATGTCAAATTGGCATATATTAATTCCACTGGAGCCGAGCGTATCAATATTAAATCACAGACACGGAGATGAAATTATCGCGTCAATAGAAGGAAAGCACGCTGCGTAATAGAGACGTTATTTCTAGCGGCATTCATTATGGGTTTTGAACTTAATTCATAATTCAATATTTTAAATATATAATTAATGCATTTACATGTATTTTTGACGGTTGTCTTACTTTTAGATTAGTCGCAAACGTGTGTGTGTATGTATGTATATGTGTGTATATATATATATATATATATATATATATGTATACTGTATATATATATGTATACTGTATATATATATATGAGCTGAACAATAATTCAGACATTACACTTAAATTATGCTTTAAAATGTCAACACTGCAACCACGTGGGGGAAATTTGGGATGGCATAGCCCACCCTAGCGCCTTGCTAAATCTATACCTGTTGTGATTTACATTTGTATAGACGCCTTCAGACCAAAACTGCTGCTAGACTGATTAACATCAGCTTCTCACCTGCACCGTTCCCCAGTTATCTCTCTCTCTGTCTCTTGGTATGGTGTTTAAGGTGTGAAAAGGGTGCTCTGGGGGAGGCCATAACAGGAGGTCACACAGGCCAGCAAAGACACTGTCGATATTGTTTCCCGACACTTCTTGGGAGCAGGTGGTGTTGAGGTCCGATGCTGTCTGCTGATAACTTCTGCCTTAGTGAGCCGCCTGTGTCTGTGCAGCTTACATCTCTCACCTCGTTGAACCGGCTACAGTTTAAAATCTCACTCGATGCTAAACAATCCCTCTGGATAGTATTTAGATTTGCTTGTTGTGTTATTGGATTGAGTCTTCAGTTTCTGCCTTTTTAAAAATGGAACATTTTCTTGTGCATATCAGCGGAAGGTGTTTTAAATAAATAATGCCTTGAAGATTGGAGCGTCTACTCTGATTTTCTGAGCACTGCACCAATAAGCACTAAACTGCCAGGCAATCAATGCAGTTATTCTGAAAATTGTCTGCACTGTATCTAGCTCTGTCCTGCACAGCTATTTTCACTTGTCACTTTGACAGTGGCGCTGACGAGCTTCATATACGCCTGGAGTCAAACCCTTCTTCCCAATCATACCATACTTATCTAAATGTTTTTGCTCTTCTGAAAATCGCTTTGTGTGTAGTCCAGAGGCGAAACTGTATAATTGACTATGCCTTTATTACTCTCTGCTGTAATGAAGGTTTTATTGCTAATTGCAAATTATAAAATGGACAGTTCCAGTTCTAAAACCTGATTGGAGGAGCGCCACTTGAAGCCATCGTATAGTGGATCAACTGAACAGATCAGTTTCATAGAATGATTTTTGATTGGCAACTTTCTGCAGACACCATAATTAACTATATCAGGGGAAGAATTGTTTAGTGTTGTGATTTATTAATTAATATAGTGATTAATAATGCATTCAATTAATCACTAACATCTATCTTTCAGCATATTGCTGTTGCCACAGCACAGTTCATCATGTTTTGAAAACGTACTCATCATACTTATTACCTTTAACCATGGGGTAATCTCTGTATAATATTGCATTTTGTTCAGCTCCAAAACAAAGGGAGCTGTCCTCTAAGGTAGCATGTAAATTAATTCATGCAACGTTCGTGTGTGTGTGTGTGTGTGTGTGTGTGTGTATGTATGGAAGATATATGTAGAATCATACACACACACACACACACACACACACACACACATTCACCGCTCAAAAAATTAAAGGAACACTTAAATCACACATTGGATCTCAATGAATGAAGTATTCAATTTGAAATTCTCTATATAAATTCTACAATTTGTTACAAACTAAATTATATGACAACAGTCAATGGAAACCAAATTCAAAACACATCGAGGGCTGGATTCAAAATCACACCAAAAAGTTAATCACAGCAACTCATAATGTAAGCTAATAGTGTGTATGACCCCATATGCCTGCATGCACTCACGACAATGTCTAGTCATGCTTCTGATGAGATCAGTAGTTCCTGAACAGTCTGTGTTGCTACAGTGGTGTTTGGTTGCTTTCCTATAGCTCAAACAGTATGTAATGGGTTCGATTCCCAGTAAATGCAAGAACTGATTAAAATGTCAATGTGTACATTGAATGCAATGTAAGTCGCTTTGGATGAAAGTGTCTGCCAAAATCATACATGTAAAATATAAATTGCTTCGAATGCTCCTATACATAATGTCCCAGAGGCTCTCAACTGGATTCAGGTCTGTGCAACCCTCCCCAAACCTCCCCACTGCCAAACTGGTCCTGCTGGATGTAACATTTCCCACGGCATCTCCAGACTCTTTCACGTCTCTCACATATACTTCATGTGAACCTGCTGAAGAGAATACGGTGGACTTGAATTCTGATGTTCACTGCCAAATGCCAATCGAGTTGCAGGATGGTGTGAGGCACTAGAGGATGTCAGGCCCTTATGCCACCCTCATGAAGTCTGTTTTTTAACCTTTTGGTCTGAAACGTGAACACCAGTAGCCTGCTGGAGGTCATTTTGTAGGGCTCTGGCAGTGCTCCTTTTCATACTTGCACAAACAAGCAGATATCGGTTCTGCTGCTGGGTTGTTATCCTTCTACGTCCCTGTCCAGCTCTCCTCGTCAAGTCAAGTCACCTTCCTCTATATATAGCACTTTTTACAATATAGATTGTTTCAAAGCAGCTTTACAGTGATAAGACAACAGCTCTATAAAAGTCATTGTCCAGCTTAAATACGTTTTGAATGATTAATTTTCACTGTAGTTCATGTAGTTTTATTAGTTATTAACTTAGGGGCTGTGTACACAACTGAAAACTGAAATCCCTCAATGCGTTCTACACACCGCCTCATGAACACAAATCTCGATATAGACTTCAAAGCTCAAGCCTTTACTGTCCTTACTATTACTATTCTTACTATCTTTTATTAAAGTTTGAATACACGTCTCTAATTCTGAAATGTTCTGTGTCAGCTTGACTATCTCCCTGCATTTATCACATATGAAACCCTCGTCGCTCACAGAGAAGGCTATGATAAACATGTGGCAGGCAGTGCAAGTGACAATTGCAGAAATTACATGATTCACCATGTTTGTTGACTTATCCGAATCAGTTGTTTTGATGGAGTTAAAAGACATGTGAGAGAAGACTGCACGTGTAGATTAAAGCTAGCGATGTCAGATTAATGTGACAGATAATATTGTGATGATTAAGTTAAATGTATATATTTATGGGAAGAACAGACAGCCCTGACTCCTGGTATCTACTCTATACTCTTAAAACTGTACTGGGAGACACACCATTACGACGACATGTATCGATGTCCAAACCTGGAGGTGGAGGATAACTTCTGCCAATATAATTTTGGTTGGGTTGCAGGTACTGCCTCACGCTACACACAGTGAAACCAACTCTTAACAAAACTGAAGACAAATCAGTCAAGAAGAATAAGGAGAGAGCAATTGCCTATGGACACCACCTGCATAATTATTCCTTTTTTTGAGGGTTGTCTTGCTGTTGCCTCTATCTGTTGTCACTTTCATTTGCACCAAAGCAGGCGAAACTGCTTCACAATCACTTGTGCTTCCTAATTGGACTGATTGATATCCCTGAAGTTTAACTGACGGTGTTATATCGTGATGACTTGCATGCACACAGGTAACTCTATTAAGTACACCTGGTCAACAACTCCTTAATGCATATACGTAAAAACTAATATAAAATATAATATCAAACATGCATACATATAATTCTAAATATTGCAATTCAATATTTGTGTTAATTTCAAATTAATTTGTACAATATCAAAAACTAGTGCATCATTTTTTATTTTTTATTTATTTAAAATGGCTGAACTATTGCCATCCCTTTTGGCACAGTATTATGCCTTAAAATGCTGCTTACCAACAAAACAGTAGCTCATTATATTTTTAAAAGGAGTAAATAACTGACTTTTTCATGCTAACTCGCAGTCATCCTGTCTCCAGTAGCAACGTGAGTGGTGCCGCACCTGATCACTCCAGTGTTCCTAATTGCCAGTTACGTTTGACCATTAGATGAATAAGAAAGAGACCGTCGACAGCTTTGAGCACCCACCTGCACGTGCCTTCAGCAAAGAGGTTAAATAGGGTTAATATACTGATCAATGCATGTGTCCCTGAGGCTTTTACTCGAAATGTCAGATGGCAGCACTAAAGATGTGGCATAATACATCTCTTCTAACATGCACTAACACACCAGGGAGAACGAATTTTTGTTATTATTTTATCTCAACTACACTACCATGACACTACCAAGATTATGAAGATGATATTTCAACATCCAAAACATCAAACATCCAAAACCTGCATTAAAAATGCGTAGTAGAAAACAAAAATACTCAGTTTTGAAATGCTGCACTGGCAGCATAAAGCCTCAAATTCATTTTAACCTGTGATGCCAGTGATAAATTTGAGTAAAGCTTCTTTTTTTTGCTATGCTCAGTCGCACAGAAAGATGAGGTCAGCTTTCAGACATCTACAGTATCTGATGGGGTTTTGATTCAGGATTACCGACTGATCTTATTGACTTAATGTTACTTGGTTGCAAATAAAATGGTTTGCTAATACAGCAGCATGTTAACTGTATGGGTATCATTATGACTTACCAGAGACACTTTTCAATGAAATAATATGCTAATTTGACCCTCCTGACTGACACAAATGACCCCACAATGTTTAATGTCTTAAAATAGGGCTACTAAACGCACTCCTGTAAGGGCAAAGGGTTCTGCATATTATTCATTCCACCCATGCAGCACAACATTTGATCTGACTAATTAGCTAATGCCTTAAGCCAAGGAGGCAAATGACTCGTACAGCGCACTGCTTAGTCAGAACAAGTGATACAGATGTATGGCCAACCTGGTTCAGCCTTTACAATAGACATGCATCAGATTTACTGCCTTTGATGTGACTGCAAACCTCTTCCAAAGCTTAAGGACGATGTTGCTATTTTAAATGACCTTAAATCAGTTAGTTTTGCACTGAATTTTAGGCTGCCACAGAGATTTGTGAGAAAATGCACATATAAATGCGTAACGCAGCTAAAAGTATTCAGGACAATTTAAGTCAAAATAAAATAAAATAGCTGTACATATTTTAAACATCTTTTGGGGGCTATATATACTATAGTATATAACTTGCATGAAAAATTGTTCATGTGAAAGCTGTTGGGCATTTTGGTGCTGAAGCTGAGGAGGTGGTCTGAGCTCTATTGAAACAACAGAACTACAGTAATACCTCGGTTTACGAGTTTAATTTGTTCCAAAAGCTCGAAACTCAAAATGCTTGTACACCAAAATAATTTTCCCCATAAGAATGCAATAAAAATCACTCTATTAGTTCCACACGACCATAAATGCCCATTTTAAATATTTTTGGGGTTTTAACCTATTAATTACATTTAAAATTATAACCATTAAGATCTCAGAAATACTAATTAATAATTGACAATTTTAAACTAAAAATACTTGACAATTTATTGTAACGTGCACTTTACCTGTCACTGCTGTCATGGAGACAAGAGGAGAAAACCCCTGGAAACCCCGCCCTCTTAAAGTGACAAGACTGTTAACTTAACACTTATTGAACACATCAGATTAACTAGTTCCTTCAACATTTGTAACGATGTATTGTATGTATTAAAACATGAAGAATAGCGATCACAATTAATGCAACAACACAAGGTAAAACCGATGTAAATCACTTATGTATATAATCTGTACAGCGTTATAACTATTATAGTATGCTGTTCTATAAAAGTGTATGGCCCTTTAAGAACATCATTGGGTGCGTTGTACTGAGAACACACGTGAGCCTCATTAGTATGCAATGTGTCATGTTGGTAACACATGCTCCGTTAATAAAGTTTCATCATATACACATGTAACTGTCGTTGTGATTGATTAACGGAATGAACAACAACTTATAAAAGTATGCACTTGTGGTGAATGATGCAGCCAAACCGAGCGACGCTGAGAGAATGAACGAGTTAAGGGGTGATAAAGGGGTTGGAACCGCGTGACTGTTTTATGAGAAGCTGTGTTTAGGATATTTCCAGTAAAAATGCACGCGACGATGCTGAGCACTAGATCTTTTCCACACAAAAATGCGTGTGGGCGAGTTAATATTTTTCTCGCACACTGATACAATGCTCGTACACCGATTTGCTCGTATACTAAGTCACTTGTAAACTGAGGTATTACTGTCTGCCACAATTTGTGTGAATGTGACCCGGGTCCACACTTTTTCAAGAAGTAAAATAACGTGTGTGTGTGCTTTAGACAATGATGATGATATTATTCATCAAAACTTATGTAGGAGATGATAGTGGTGATGATTTACCTTGGATGCAAGCAAGAGTGAGGGCAAATAATCTGCAAATAAAGAGCTTCCAATCTGCGGTCTCCTCAAAAAAAGGTACAAAACCGCCTTTAATGCAACACACATACATTAGACGCAAGAGTTATTCACTCTGCTGCACATAATAGCACTAAAATTTGTACAAATATATCGACCCGCGTTCAGTTTACTTTCATGCCCGTTTGTGATGACAATCACACTCGAATTCAGACTGAAGCAAACATGCCCCCTTAATTTTAAACAATATAACTTGCTTTATCATTTAAAATTAAACTTAGGATTTTTTTTAAATAAATTCCTTTTATTTTGATATTACTTTGATCTGTGTTTCTTAAATGTCTTAATTTTTTAACCTTTGTTTATTGAATAATATTAATGCAAGGTATGCTTCTGTCATCTCACATAAAGCCCTTTGCTGACTTCTCAGTTATAATGAAGCTCATTACTCAAAATGAGTACAATCACAACTATGCTGTTTTATTACTCAAGTGGGAGGATACTGCCTCATTGCGATTTGTAAGTCAGCCACAACCATTTTTTCCTTTCCAAAAATCACCAGATATCCCTAAAATATCCACACACAAAAAAGGTATAGAGGGAGGATGGTGTAAGCTTGAATTACTCTTTTGCAGTTTAGGTAGGTTATGTTCCTTGAAAAGAGAAGAAAGACTGAATGATAATGTAGAGATGGGCCGTGTAGTTTGATCTTGGCTTGTGGTGTCTGGTTGCCAAGTGCAAAGACTGAAATCGTGTCTTGAATTTGATGCTGTTGTGGATATTTCAGCAGTGAAAAAGAGCCATTATATGAGATTGTAAAACATATTGAGTGAATAAAGACACTGCCCTTCAACATCCTGAATGCAATCATTTTTATCTTCTGGGGTTAATCGTGACTGATCATAGGTCAGACTTTGGCTGCAAGATTATACGAGATGCATTCACAGGGATTAAAGTGGCATATTCCTTTATTTGAATACTCATGAAAATGATCAACCATCTTGTATCTTGAATTTGCGGGGCATTTTCGGGGCATTTTTGTCCCAAGCCATTTAATTTCTACCTGACCTGCACTGATCTCATACATGACCTCTGCGGTCCAATTGATGTAGCGATGGAGAGCTGCATGGATGTCAGAGCTTTCGCGGTGAAATATTTTTTGGACTGGTGTCTCGAGGGGCCAGTGATTGAGCAACAGTCATTAGACTCACTGCCATGATGTAATTAGTTTTGCTGTCCGCCAGTCAGACGTATGATGCACAAACTGTCAGGTCACTTCAATCGGTTTAAACAGACATTGGGTTAACACTCTAGTCCTTTCAATCAATTCTAAATCAAAAATCAGGACGGAATTAAAACGATGTTTCCCAATCCTCAGTCATTTTACAAACATGCACTCATGCAATGCAATTTTGTGGAACAAAGCAAAGCCATTATTCTGGTTTCAATACAAATCCTATTGATTACAGTAAGGGGGAGTTTATTGTTCACAACATTTGATTAAGAAACAATATTGAGTCGATAAAACATGTCAACACTCCACAAAGCGTAACGAGCGTATTGGTGAGAAACACCCATTTTAACAGCATACACATTTGACTGCACATCACATTTTTGACATTATCGATATTGCTTGCAATCGTAATGCAATGGACCTTTTAAATAAAAGGGTTATTGAGCTGTTGTTTACACTGTCATATATAATAAAAGAGCCTGCACTGCGACAGGAAATAAAAATGAACACACACACACACACAAAAAAAAAACTTGAGCCTACCTTACAAAGCACCAAAGGTGGACTAGTAGGATAGAGTAGGATTATCTCTTTGAGTTAAAGTTAATTTTGTTCACATCATGTCTGAATCTGCGAGCCAGTCGTGTTTGCATTAATTAAGACTCGAGAGGAAAGCTTATGGTTGGATAATCCAGTTTCAAGAAATAAAACAATGAATCCTATTTTATAGCCCACTTACAATTTACATTTTGACAGTGTTTATTCAAATGTATTAGTATTAATAACACGCTAAAACCTCACAATGATTTCAGAGTTTTTCCATGTACTAAATCATGTTTTTCACGGTCGAATTCTGATCTAAATAATTAGTGTTTGGTGTAATACTTGAGTCATTGCTAGTGGGTTATCATTACCTTTTAATACTTATGTTAATTATATTAAGTAGTTCTTAGTAGTCCACTGGAAGGTAAGAAAAAATCGTAGTTATTGATTAGTTAATAGTGAACTACCACATTCAAATAAGCACTGTTATTTAGTAATTCGTGAATCAGAGTTTCTTGTTTGATAATTGTAGCTACTAGGTTGTTAATATTGCATGACACATTTGTTCCTATGGAGTTATTCATTAATGACAGAGCAGTATTCTAAAGTGTTACCGTTAATGCTAGGAATGAACAAAATGTTTCATTTACAATCGTGTGAAAACAGCACCCCTACTTCCCACACCCCTGCTCATTATCTTACTTTCATGTGAGGATCTGGCCTCCATGCTGCGTCTACTGTTCTGGCAGGATATTACGCACCTCTGAACAAACAGGGAGGGGGTCCTTGGGAGACGTCCCCAGGGACGGTCTTTGCCAGGATGCGTATGTGTGGACAGAGGTTTGTTAGAAGTGCTGAATCACAGACACACAGCAGTAGAGGCGTCAGACGGCTCAATGAGATTTTGTTGAACGCATGTACACGCACAAACAAATACATGGCTGCAAAAATGTACTCCCATGTGACACCTTTTGTCAAATCGGGCATAAAGTAGGACACTTCTGTAGGACAGACCTGCATTGGCTGATGACCAACCTCTGTTTCTCTCTTTCTCTAACTCTCTTTAATACACTTACCCAGGCCGAGCAACCAGAGAAACAGTGCATTTAAAAAGCAAATGGATCAATAAATAAGGACACCCTAACATGGATCTTACTCCAACACGTGGATCCACACCGCAACACCTCTGCTAATCTGAGTGTTGCAGCAAAGCAAGAATATATGGCTGTTTCAAAAGCTAGTGAGCTGCCTAGACTGTATTTTTGGCCATCTTAAGCACGTTTGAATGTTCAGATATGTCATCTAGGTTTCTAACTCACTTCAGATACAGCCTATATGTGACCAAAATGCCTAAATCACCAAAGTTAGAAAGGGTACACATATTTGGTCCCATTTAATTGATCAAAAGTGAGCATAAGAAACAGAGTACTAAATACAAAAAAACATACCGTACACTTTTGAATTTTCTGTCAAACACATGATGTTTGGCACGGGTACTACCAAACTATAAAAATAAAAAAAAGTTTAAATAAATGACAAAAAACACCTTAAAAGTACAATGTATTCCAAGTCTTCTAAACTCATGAAGGCTTTGTGTCACAAACAGACTAAAGTTTCTGAAAATCTCTCCTGTTGTAAATCTCAATTGGAGTTCTACACATTCATACTGACATTTTGTAATGGCTGACATTAAACGTGGAAAACAAAAACTTGCATGCTGATTGTGTGCATGTGTTTTCCACCAGCTGCATTTGCTAGTTCACACTGTAGTGATGTATCTGATGGCCATTTATAGCTTTGGTCTTTAGGGTTAGGGACATTATTCAACAGGCTCACTTAAAAGCACACAATCTCATACAAACCGTAGAGAGAGGTCAAAAATATATCAAAGTACGCTGGGTACGTATACACACAACACATTTGCCATAACCCAGCTGCACCCTTCCCTCCCAGTCTCCCTATTTCTCTCTCTCACACACACAGCTGCCAAGCCCTGACACCAATCTCATCTCTCTAGCTTCTGGTCTGCTGTTGCCACGGCAGCAGTCACAGAGAGAGAGAGAGAGAGAGAAAGAAAAGGAACATGAGGATGCAAGTAAATAAGTGAATGGGGGGGAAGAATGAGTGAATGTTGCAGTATTAAAGAGTGAATGAATATTGAATGAACTAAAAAACTGAATAGACATGAAAGACGTTGAATTAATATCTGCATAAAAGAAATTGAACAACTAAGTGAATAATGGAAAAATGAACATGTAAATAAATATGAATATGAGCAAGCACTTTAAAAAAAATTGTTAATGAATGAACAAGAGTGAATAAGTAAAAAAATATGAAGGAAATTAATAAGTGAACCAAAAAAAAGCATAGAGTGAATAAGTACCATATGAAGGCAAATGAGTGATTGCATAAATATGGATTACTGAAGAATATTGAAGAGTCACTGAATAACTGTAGAACTACTGAAAAGTGAGAAAATTAGTGAATAAAATGGGATGAATTGCTAAATGTACACACACATATACACTCACCTAAAGGATTATTGGGAACTCCACACTAATACTGTGTTTGACCCCCTTTCGCCTTCAGAACTGCCTTAATTCTACGTGGCATTGATTCAACAAGGTGCTGAAAGCATTCTTTAGAAATGTTGGCCCATATTGATTGAATAGCATCTTGCAGTTGATAGAGATTTGTGGGATGCACATCCAGGACACGAAGCTCCCGTTCCACCACATCCCAAAGATGCTCTATTGGGTTGAGATCTGGTGACTGTGGGGCATTTTAGTGCAGTGAACTCATTGTCATGTTCAAGAAACCAATTTTAAATGATTTGAGCTTTGTGACATGGTGTATTATCCTGCTGGAAGTAGCATCAGAGGATGGGTACATGGTGGTCATACAAGGATGGACATGGTCAGAAACAATGCTCAGGTAGGCCGTGGCATTTAAATGATGCCCAATTGGCACTAAGGGGCCTAAAGTGTGCCAAGAAATCCCCCACACCATTACACCACCACAACCAGCCTGCACAGTGGTAACAAGACATGATGGATCCATGTTCTCATTCTGTTTACACCAAATTCTGACTCTACCATCTGAATGTCTCAACAGAAATCGAGACTCATCAGACCAGGAAATATTTTTCCAGTCTTCAACTGTCCAATTTTGGTGAGCTTGTGCAAATTGTAGCCTCTTTTTCCTATTTGTAGTGGAGATGAGTGGTACCCGGTGGGGTCTTCTGCTGTTGTAGCCCATCCGCCTCAAGGTTGTGCGTGTTGTGGCTTCACAAATGCTTTGCTGTAAACATCGGTTGTAACAAGTGGTTATTTCAGTCAAAGTTGCTCTTCTATCAGCTTGAATCAGTCGGCCCATTCTCCTCTGACCTCTAGCATCAACAAGGCATTTTCGCCCACAGGACTGCCGCAAACTGGATGTTTTTCCCAGTGTATATGTGTGTGTATATGTATATATCTCCTACACACACATATGTACATATATATATGTGTGTGTGTGCGTGAGTATACAGTGCTACAGTGCCATGGGTTGCAAACGTCTCGTTAATGTTGCGCACTGTGGACAAAGATACATCTAGATCTCCGGAGATGTACTTTTTTATATTATATTATATATTTGTATATGTCCTCAGGTCTCTTCTCCGCTTTCTGTTGTCCATGCTTAGTTTGACACACACAGACACACAATGCAAAGACTAAGTCAACTTCTCTCCTTTTTATCTACTTTCAGGTGTGATTTTTATATTGCCCACACCTGTTACTTGCCCCAGGTGAGTTTAAAGGAGCATCACATGCTTGAAACAATCTTATTTATCCACTATTATGAAAGGGTGTCAATAATTTTGTGTAGATAATAAGGTTTGTGTGAAATTTTTAGTTTTGTTCCAATACACACAAAGGGAATAAACGTGTACAGCAAAACGTGCTAATGCAATACCTTTCTGTGAGCAATACTTGATTTTCTGGAAAAATGTCAGGGTGCCAACAATTCTGGCCATGACTGTATACACATACACACATAGACACACACACACACAAGTGATTGACAGCTGAAAGCAATGTGATTTTTGAGTAGCCTCCATAAATGTGTTTATATGTGTTATATGTTGTTAGTCTCTCTTTCTTAACCGCATCAATCAGTAGTCAGTGTTTCAAAGCATGACATTTTTGTGAGGATGATTGCTTGTACATGACGCTCTTTCTGCTATGTGCTTTCAAGCTGAAGTTCCTGACCTTCTTCCCGTTCACGTTTCAATTTCTGCCAAGTTTGTCTGTCATGAGCAACATCTACATGACAAGCACAACAAAAATCATTAGCAATTACACAGCTTAGCAAACAATTCTTGGGAATCTAAATTAGTCCTGAGGTTGACCCTGTGCATCCACTGTCAGGAGAAAAAGCCAGTGGCATTGTAACACAATACTATACTGTTGAAGTATAGTCTTTTTAGTAAACATTATAACATGGGTAGCACAAAAGTGCATCTGTGCTGACACACTTTCAAAAACTTGTTCAAGTACATATTTTTGTTCTTATTTACAAGTTTGCCCGATCTGCTCTCCCAGAAAAGCTCCATTCGGTTACTTTATCATAGTTTACTCTCATTGATTTCCTTCTTTCACGTCCATTTATGTGGTTTCTCTTTTATTTTTATTTCTGTCCCCAAAGGGTTCAGACAGAGTTAATCCTTCTTTTCTGTTCTCTCACCCTCCCTCAATTTCATTTCATTTCTTCTCTCTCTCTCTCTCTCTCGCGCTCTCTCTCTCTCTCTCTCTCTCATATATAGTGTTGATCATTAAGATAACAGATTTAGCTTGTCTCTCACTTATAGTAGATATCTCCAGGAAAACAAGCTGCATTCCAGCTCTGTCAAAACTGAAAACATTTTAGACTTGTGCACGCACATACATACACGCACACAAACACTTGATGTCAGTCTGCCAACAAATCTCTGAAAAAAGTTCTGTTCACAGCTATTGAGTCTGTCAATCATTTGTGTGGAACAAACCCCAAGCTGTTCCTGCTGGTAAAGCCTGGGACAATGTCCACAAAAATGTTATTTGATGATACAAGAGGAAGAAAAAAATCATGTTCATCACACTTTCACTAGATAGGGTCTTTAAACTTTAGAAACACGTTATACGCATTGCTTTTTAAAAGTAGTGAATGCATCACTATGTCTCAAACTTAGTTTTAGAGATTGTACACAAAATTCTCTTAAGTATTAAATTTCGCTGCTCATGCTGAATCATTTGTGCTTGACATGAATAACACCTTGAACAATGCTACTTGCGGAGAAGAGATGTGACATTTCTAAGCTATCAGAATTACAGTTTCAACTTGGTGAATGATAAAACAGACTTGAGGTGGACCTTAACATGTGCCTCTAAACAACCAACAAGCAACCACCCAAAACACCCTAGCATCCACCTAGACCATCCTAACAAATCACTTAACACCACAGCAATGACCCAAAACATTAACCCAATTAACCGCCAGCTAAAAACACCCTAGCAACCATCCAGAGCCTAGTAACGCATACAACCACACCCTCATTATCATTCACATGTCAGCAAATTTTTCTAAGGCAGGCACCACTCATGTTTCTTCAGAAAATCCAGTTATTTCTTTTTATTTATCTTGTCTTTGTAATACGAACGCAAAGGTGATGACAGACACGTCATTCTGGTGAATCACAGTCTCTCAAAACTGCTTTGCCATGTGCAAATCCTCAGATCAGATCTCCGGCTTTAGAGTATTCATAATGCTCGTCTGGTCTTGAAATCGAGTCTCAGTGTGGCTCGTCATGTCACAACCAATTAATCTGGTACAACTGCCATGAGGAATCTAGCTCACAAAATAAAGAGACAAAATCAGAAAAACTATCTATGGACAACCGGTCACATCCTGTGTCTTCACTCTAAGGGTTTTTATCTTGACAGCATTTTTTAAACATTTGAGCATTGGGAGATCTGAACTTTGCTTCGAAACAGCTGTTTTTTTGCTCTGCAGGCCACAGCAGATTATATTGGGAATTGGATATTGTACACAGCATGTATAGAAATAATTCAAAAATAGTGTGTGACAGAGAGCATTGTGCAGTTAATAAATTGCCATAGTCTGCTCTATAGTATATAACCATTCTCTCCACTGTTGGTTCCCGCAAATAGTAACTTTTGTTCTATAGATTTACTGTATATATGCAAAGAGAATAACAATATATATCTATAACATGTTTATGTTGCTGAGGGTGTTAGACGGTGATAGATCTGTACGTTAGCCATGGTTTATCATTAATAAAACATATACACTGTCCAGCCAAACAAAAAGTCACTATTTGGATTTAAATAGACAAATGCTTACGAGTCTACGATTGGATCATTATTGCAGTGATTATGTTTCTAGCATGTTAAATCTCTGGCAACAGTTTTCTAACCTTAACTGATGGATTGTGTAGCTTTTCATTTATTTAACAACCATGTAGGAAGGCACATCATAGCCATATTCCAGGATGACAATGTCAAGATTCATCAGGTTCAAACTGTTAAAGAATTGTTGGTAGGGAATCATATTAACGTAGGAATTCGCACATTTGAATTCAGACCTTAAATTTATTGAAAGTCTTTGGTATGTCCTGTAGCGATGGACTCTTGCATTGTCAGTACAAGATCTTGAACAAAAATGTATGCTTCTGTTGATGGAAATAACATCACAAAATGTATTTCCATCAAGAGGTGCGTGGTTCCTACATGGTTGATTAAGAAAAAGCTACGCACTCCATTAATTAAGGTTTGAAGAACTGTTGCCAAACATTTAAGATGCTAGAAACATAATAATCACTGCAATAATGATCAAATGACTCGCAAGCATTTGCCTACTTGGATCCAAAAAGCGACTTTTCGGGGGACCGGGCAGTGGACTACAATACGAGTTATATGTAACGTGCGTGTTATCATAAAGAAATGGTTTCCATAATGTTTCTTTATAATGGAATTTTCTCCATCTCTAAAGCTAATTTCTTATTTGTCAATGAAACCACAGTCATGTAGGCGGGGAAAAATAATTATATTAATCCACTTTAACAATTCCATTCAGTTCTGGCAATAAAATTAAGTGTCTGCCTACATTATTTCATTCTAAAAATTCTGCTCACATTCAACTTAAAATGTCACAATATATAGTTAAAATTACCTTTTTATTTTCACTTTTAAAAATTAGCAAAGTCTAAATGCAAGTGAGAGGAGAACAATGACTGACATCTGACGCCCGCGGTGTTGTCGCTTTGCACAAAAAGTCAAAAGTCAAGCTTAATTATGATTGAAAATGTAAAAGAATTAGACCCTGGATGAAAGGTTTTGCCTCTCATGTGACATTATTTCAGCTCTACTTCTTTTGTAGTCAAATTAATGTATGCATGTATGGTACATGCGTAACAGATGTCAAGCAACATGAGCTCATATGCGACGGATCAGGCCTGCTCATGTTCTCACAGCCTATTTCTATGGTGTTAGTAAGCATTGGCACTCTTTGAATGTGATCAAAGTCTGGATTAAGACTCATATAGGATTACAACAATGGGGCTTTTCTAGTTCCCCTTTTAAATGGCAATAAACAAAGGGTATCCAATGGCTAGATCTCAGCTCTGCCCTTCATATTGATCCAATCAACCATAACAGCAGTAGAACATATTAAATCACTACGCTTTCAGAGTCAAAAGAAGATTTTAACAGAGATTCTTGATCCCGAGACACTTGAAACCCAGGATTTGAGGTGAGGCCAGCGTTTCATTATAGAAGATATTAGTGACGGTGGGGATGCGACTTGACTCTGCTCTTGGCTGTGCAATGAACCACTCAACTCATCAGAGGTTGTAAAGACCACTAAAAGCCCCTCCAATGAACAGAATCAATGCAGAACAGCACATGCTCATTGATCTGAGCATCACATGGATGAGTTGAGCTCATTTGAGGCAGATGAGATGATCTTGTAAAGATCTGATCTCCATCGACTAAAGTCTGATGATTAACTTGTTGGCTCTCATCAGCCTAGCCTGCAGAAAATGATTCATTGATTAAAAGGCATTTGACATTCTTATGCTTGATTTCTTAACTTTTCCCCATCGAGAGTTAAAAAAAAAGTTGCCAGCCGCCACCAGCATTTCTGATAATTTTCACACAATTTTCATAACCAGACAGAGTTAATACATGTAAATGTCCAGTTATGAATTAGTAGTTTTAGTTTTAGTAGTTCAAAAAAACAATTTTTTTAATTGCCTTGTATTCATATTTCAGACTTTTGTATTTGAACTGTACAATGGGACGCGGCATCCATCAAAAATAGCACCTATATTCAAGTGGCACTGCTTGAAAGTGATCAAAAGTAAAGAATCAAAACAATAATATAAAATAGAAAAGTTAAAAAATAATGATACGAAAGCTAAGTTCAGTTATGCTTAGTTCCTGCTATTCAAGAAATTAGTTTTTACTAAACGAAAAAGGTAAGAAAAATGATCAAAATTAAAGAATACAAATCGGAAAAAAATCAAAACAATAATATGTATTTTTTTGTTACTTTTCTATTTATTAAGATAAGTTATGTTAATTTAAGTTATGTAGTGTTCGTGTAAAGACATCAAGTGTCTCCGTACCGGCCCCCTCCCTCCCTTCTCCACACCTGCCGCTACTGTAAAAACGTATAATTAAAACCACATTTTATTTGACATCACACATGTATCACACTGTATACATGTACTATAATTGTGTGTTTTTATACCAATAAAAAACATATTTTCCCCATTGTTATGGATCTGGAACGGATTAATTTGTTTTCTAATATTTCTAATGGGAAAACATGATTCGAGATATGAACAATTTGAGTTACGAGCTCCACCCTGGAACGGATTATGCTCGTATCTAGAGGTATTACTGTACATATAAATGTCCAGTTATGAATTACAAGGATCAATTATTTGTGGCTATTTTAGTAGTTTAAAATACATTTTTTAATTACCTTGTATTTGAACTGTGCGGCTTGGATGTGGCATCCATCAAAAATAGACAAGGCACCTATATTCAAGTGGCTCTTTCCACTGCTTCTAAAACGTGCCGCGGCGCATCCGGAATAAACAAACATTGACTTTTGCCGGTGGCCATGCCGGAGCCGTAATGTTCTCCAGACTCCAGTGTAAATGAGTAGTGAGTGCAAACAGATTCACACAACGTTTACTTACAAAGTAGTATGCAATTTGTATTAAAGTTAAAAATCAGAGAAATGGAGTTTGTGACAATAGTCTTTGCTAACAAGACATTCTGATTGATCAATGTATGACAGATTCAAACCAATACAATTATTTCATCTTGGGTGTGTGCTGTAATAGTCATGCACGACAAAGTGAAAGGATTTTTGTGCACAAACTTGGAAAGCAGTGCTCACTGAAAATGAACTAGAATCTGACTTTGACAAGGCTTAACGGTAATTGGAAGAGTTTTGTCATTGATTTTTTTTTCATAGTAAAATAATAAATAAAAAGCCCCAGCAATTTTAGAGCCAAACCTAGTTTTAGCCCAAAAAACACATGAATACAACCTCGACAAGAGCTTCAATCACCTGTTTGTGTTCCTGGTTTGAGCTGCTTCTACATTAAAAGCAAACATGCCTCATGTTTATGTATGAGACCCTAACATTGAGCACATCAAATAATCCGGCCACACACACACACACACAAAAACAAAAACTCTCAGGGTGTCCTGCCTGTGCCTGTTACGTACAGACAAGTCTGAAACCCACCGAGCCAACTGGCCATGTTTCTGTATACGGTCTCTCCCAACTGAACTGTCAAGCTACAAAATAGTTTGAACCTGAACTGCCTGTTTGTACCTACTTATCTAGGCAATGTTTACATTATATATTCTACATTACGATTTCACTCTTGTGTGTTTACTCCGCATCTTCAAAAGAATTTAATTGGGTTATTTTATACTTGTGTACTACAGAAAGAACTCGTATAAACTTAAAATCAACCCAAAAATTAGCACACAGAACACAACCTTAAAAGCTTTTACAACCAATATTGCATTATATTTAGCAAACCGCACAATGCCTGCCAAATTACAACAGATGCTCTGGGCAGATACACAGCCATGTAACAGTTTGTACATTTGATTCAAACTAACTTTTATCCTAAATGAATGATGTAACCAAGAGAAAAACTAGCATTTTCTTCCAGATCTGTTTGTCAGGCTCATGTAATTTTAAACAGGTTAATATCATTGTGTAAAGAATCACACCATCAAGGCTAGACTAAAACACATACGCTGAGAAATTTGATTGATTTTGAGACCGGCTACACAAGTCCAAAAGGTAAGAAGTGAACAGAGTGAAGGGAATGTAAAACTAACACTGAGCAAGTATGAAATGTCGGTGGCTCATTAGAGGTAGACATGATCATTAACCAAATCAATTACCTTGGCAAATAAGCGAACTGTGTAGCACATTAATGTAAGGGGCTTGTTTATGCATACTAAACTGTTGCATTACTTCGTCTTCATTAACATTTGTAAACCTTCTTACACAGCAATGTAAATGTATTAAATTGTTTATGCATATTAACCAGATTGCTATCTTGAGCAACCAAAGTTTTATGCTTGTTTACCAAAGCCTGAGATGCTTTTGACATGCCCTGACATTTGTGCTCATTTCCTTTTACATATGAAATTTTCATGGATAAAGTTTGATTACACTGTATTTAGAACAAGGTCTGCTATAATAATAATATGTGAGCTGCTTGTATGTAAAAGTTTGTAGTTTTGTTCATTAATGCTGTTCTATTGAATGTTTCCTGACAGTTTCTTGATATTTATACTTATTGAGCACCAAATAAACATATTAGTTACAATAATTTCTGAAGGGCCATGTGACACTGAGGATTGGAGTAATGATGCAGAAAATGTAGCTTTGACATCACAGGAATAAGTGATTACAATTTTAAATATAAATTCTAAAACATACTAAAATAGTAAACTTATTTTAAATTGTAATGTTTCACAATATTAATTGTATTCTTTTAAATGCCATTTTAGAGCATTAGAGACTTTCAAAAACATTTAAAAAAATCTTACCAACAGAAGTGAATGCATTGATTGTCAGCAAGATTAAATAAACTGTTGTACATTACGACATTGATTTAAGCTAGAAAAACATTGTTGAGCAAAGTTATCATATTCAAAGAGATGTCATGGTGTATCGTTTCTACACTGCAGACAGACCTTTTTAGTCAAAGCATGATTACATGAAAGAACTGTCAGTGTACTGAAACGTGATTTCACAGCTTCTTTTTTTTTTGTCTGGATGTAATCATACTTGCCATACTATCTTTCTAAAGTAGCATTGTTGTTGTATAGTAGATAGTCCATAAAGTTAAGAGAGATGGCACTTAAAGTCCCCTGCTGAAGGCCGCCCTTTCTCCCTGACCTGAGAACAGTCTCACTGGTTTTCAATCATGCCTTCCTTAGGTCTGAAGCAAATCCAAATCTGCGCCCAGGCCTGTGCTCCTACTTATTTTCCAACTCGTACCTCAAGCTGACAGCGGATCGATGCGTTTTGATTGGGTGCCATCATGGCTCCGCCAGGCCCCGGCTTAAAGAGGTCTGCGGCCACTGGGAAATTTGCTTGGTACTGAGCATCCTTGGAACAACCTCCCCAGATTAGAGCTGCGTGCCGCTGGCTGTCAGAGCACGCTCTACTTTATGAGTCTAAAGCTGGAGATGAGAAAATATGAAACAAAAGATTAACTAGCAATCCCTGTTATATTTTTCAAATTGTACAAATACACAAGGGAAACCTGAGGTTGCTGAGACGGAGGAAGAGATGGGTCCCTAGGGACTACCATCCAGGAGGACTCAGGGCTGAATCCCTCATCTTTCAGGTCTGCGTCCCAAATTACTCCGGTGTCACTAGGGAGAAGCCAGTCTCTTTATATCTGTATGTCTGTGCTGAATAACAGCAGACACTTTCAATATATCTGTGCGCAAAAGCCTTTTAATGGATGCCAACTATTGAAATGGGTTTATAATGAGAAGCTTATATTATGTAATGTAAGCAGAAGGTTAATAAAAATTATGCAAGCCTTATTTCACAAAGACATATGGGAAAAAGTACAAATATTAAAACGCACATGATTTACTTTATAATGATCGAAGATCAGCAATATTGTGTGCGTCTCCCACCGAAGGCGTTCATTTACACTATTAAATTGCTGATGGATGTGAAATGACCCATCATGGTGTTTTATAATGAGGTTCTTTACTCTGTGGTGGAGTGATGATGATATTGTCCACCGAACATGCTTAGGCGGGTGGAATTATACATGTATAACAGACTGATTCCCAAACAGTCTTTTAATAGGATTAGATTCCCGGCAGGTTTTAACAGTAAATGATTTCCATTAGGTAGTTTATAGGTCAGTTGTTTAGATTGTATGCTAAACTTCATTTCACATTAAGCATATATACACAACCAAACATCAAATATTAATGCAGGAGCTCATTTACCTGAAGGATGCTGTTAACATCTAATGTGGTGGATAGAAACATGAAAGCATTGATAGAGATGATTCGAAAATCCATTGCCGCTTGTATATATTGTATACATTTCTTATTTTGTACATAATATTCTTTTCTTTTCCTTATTTGTACACTTCAGTCTATCAGCTATGTAACCAATTATTACTTAAAGCCTTTCTTTGCTTTTCTGTATTTTTCCCATAGAGTAAGGATGAATACTGTCTGCACTTCTCACCAGATAGAGCATGTTATCAGAATGTTTTGGGTCTTTCTGTTGATAGTTGGAGCCTGAGCCGAGTTCAGCCTTGGAGAAGCTGTGTATGTGTGTGTGTGTTAATATGGTCTGTATTGGTGAGGTGATTAACTGCACCATAAGGAGTCGTATTGGAGAATGACGTATTGTTCTCGACAATCTGTGATCAACTAAGATATGCTTCAGACTGTCTGCTCTTGTGTGGAAAATTACTAGTTTTGTTTATCTTTCTTTCTTTCTTAGCCAATCAGAATAATTTAACCGTCATCAATGACGTAGTTAGCACCCTCTGTTAGAGTATAATTGCTGTAACAATGTTATTGTATGTGAGGCGGCCTACGAACTCCTTGTGAGACCTGAAGCTTCTGCTGATGAAACTGCAAACTAAACTTCACTAAAATTTCTTCTATTGACTGCACTTCTGACTCCTGCTCTTCATTCAACATATCTGATCCTCGGGACTTAACTGTAAATCCCCTACAGCATGATTTAAGCAGGTCATTTTATCATTTAAATGATATATTTCTTAGTTTTGACAGCAGTGGTGCTTTAATTAGCATGACGACTGTGTGGTTTTTAGCCACACAGTAAAACTTTCTCGAAAACGGCATGCGCATTCAGACAGACATCATTTTTTGAGCACCCTGCCATAAGCATTGCCTCTTTAAGATGATGTGGCAAGTTAAGAATAGTCAAACTTTTCAAACTGCCTCTAGTGATCCCAGCATATTTTTTTTATTGCAGATTGGTTTTATTTGTTGCAGTCCTTATATAAATGGACCCAAAAAATCTGTTCCTCCTAAAACTACCGGTACTGTAATTACACAGGCTTCCATAATACCAATTATCCATATTAGTCATTCACGCAACCTACAACTATTTGAATATTAAAATATTACGTTTTGCATATCCCTAACATAGATCCACCACCAATTTGTGAGCTTTGCATCACAAAAATATCGAACTGGTTTGGAGTAGTGGCATACTCCCATAATGGTAGTTAATCCATATGCTAAACTTTCTTTGACACCAGACTGTTGTATGCTTTATGCTCTTCTTTCTTGTTTTCCTCAGCCCTGTCTTACCCTCAACCAGCAGAAGCAAAGATTTGTCTCTTTAGGTTCTTTGATCTAAAACTTAAGCCTCTGGGTAGGTGGGGATGGTCTCCCTGCTCATGTATACATTAGACAGCACATATTGATTTTTTTTGTGCTGCTCATCCCAAAAGGCCTCCATTTTCCTCCCCCCATCTGCTTTCCACACATGGAGATGAATTGCGCTCCGAGGCTGGTTTTGATGAACCTGTGATTGGCTGTCCTTAGCCTTGGGATCTGCGGCTGTAATTAAAGCCAGGAGTCATCCCACCTCACAGTGAACGAGATGGCTCCTAGTGCCTGTCCTGTAGAAAAATACATGTACATTCACTGGACCAAAAACTGCCAAGAACAAGATTCATGCTAGCTCTGAGCTATTTGAGGAAAAGTGAAGGCTCGGATAGCGGTAGAGATTCATGCATGGGCCTAAATATAGACACGAAGACCAAGACCTGACAAGGTCAGGAGAAAATCTATAGAAGTTCCTTTAAAAAAAATCAATAACAATTTTTAATCTTGTAAGTTGTAAGCAACTGAGACTAGACCTGTGGACTTTGGACAACTGGTAACTCAACCTGCAGGGGAACAAGACAGAAGGCATCAAAGATGTGCTAATAAGAGGATGTACAGAGGAAGGGGTAAGGTCAGCCGACACTGAGATGTATTAACAGCCCTTCAGCATCTGTGAACATGAACATCTCACTTCATAAAGTTCTTCATGCTTTCTTCAAATGCTACATAAGGCTATATATTGCTTTATGCTATAAACACAGCACAGCATCTCAAACAAGGCTAAATAATAGTGCAGTATATTTTGCAGTATAGTAATTCATTGCCATTAATAGCATGCATTTAATTACTTGATGACCTGTAAACTACCTATAAATCAGAATTCCTCTCAAATTCTCTTTGGTAAAGAGATGAGTAGAATTATTACTCAGTGGTGAAAGTTTGGTGATTAGGATTGAAGCAAATATTTTTGTTGTAATATGTAGTTCCAGCGGATCAGGACTAATTTTTTAGAAATGAAAACCAAAACACTTTTGTATTCCTATAGTTTAGATGTAGTTTTGAACTAGAATTTTATTTTTATACATATGTAATGTACTCATTGGTAGAGACTACATTATTGGGTGCTGAAAGGAATTATTTCACCTTGTCCCTTTATCAAGTGAAACAGATGATATGGGCTATGTACTTAATATCTACATGCAAGTAAAACAGGTAAAGAAAGTGAAAAGCGACTACTGTAAAGCATCTAAAAAGTAATAATAATAGAAACATTTCCATAGTTTTAGAATATTTCAGCAGCGATAACTGCAGCTGTTTGAGACTGTAATGTCTGAAACTCATTTTTCCTGTGTTTGAGCTTTTTTCCCCACACTAACAAGTTTTGACAACTGATTGATAGAACTATTTTACTGTCACTTTTCAATAAGGTTCTTTTTAAATACAGGGAACTGAACATAAAAACTAACAACTGCATACACACGCTGAATCTGCCAACTGTATTTCTGAATAAACACCCTTTGAAGCATGTATGTTGTTTCCTAAATGTATTAGTCTGAAAAATGGATGCATTGCTTTAAAGGAATAGTTGAACTATTTTGTAGCTTGACAACTTTTGAATGAGTTAAATAAAGAGTTTAACTCTTCAAGGCTAATGGAAAACGAACAGGAAGTGAGGAAAACTAGTACTGACTTTCTATTGTAACAAATCCAGGAGGTGCAGGCAAAGCTTATTAAAGCAGGGCTTTAGTGTTTGGACAGCGTTGTTTCATACGGTGTCTGTGTGCTCTCCCTCTCATTCATATAAACGCAAGGGGACCCGGCCCTGACTCCAGTGATGGATTAGCTCTCAAGCTCTGGTCCTCCCTCTCATCTCTCTGTGGCACAGTCTGTGACCACAGCAGGAATATGTGTATTTCTGACCCCTGAATTCTACATGGACTGGAAGAAAAAGCCAGACGGAGAAAGAGACTTGAAGAATAGAGGGAACGGTGGCTGCAAAAGCAAATGGAGAGGACAGGCTTCAGGAAAAAAAATTCTTGCTCAATTGAACATTGTTGACCAAGCTATGCCGTTCCAAAAATACCATTATACCTGACCAAAGAACCACACAAAGCTACAAATGACAGATTCATTCATCCAGTGTCACTTGTATAGCCGTTTGTGTCATGGTTTAAACTTTTGATTTCCAGTCCTGGTGGAAATAATAATACAACATTTTATATATAATTACTTGGTGTACTCTCTCTCTCTCTCTCTCTCTCTCTCTCTCTCTCTCTCTCTCTCTCCATTTATCTATATCTCTCTAGCTCTCCTAAAATACTATATATATAGTATTTTGTCACTTTTAGTGAAAATGGCTTGATGAAAGGACCTGTCCTCTGGACTACATCTGGTTATTGGGTTTTGGGTGTTCCTTGTGCAGGATGTGAAGGGTCACAATGTCCACAGATTTATTTTAAAGCACTGTGAGACCAATACCATGCAGAATGTAAAAAGCTGTGGCTAGTCAAGGAAGACTATGTGAGTATTTTGACAGGTGGATGAAAATCACTTGAATGTGGGACCACTTCAAAACAGCTTCTAAAGACCTCGGTTAGATCTTCAACCTCCAATTTTATCTTGAACTGTAAGTCAACGGTTATTAGCAGCTGGATTGAGACGTTGTGCACCAGTAAAGAAACGATTTATTTGTTTTATCTACTGCAATCAACACTTTGCATTTGCCAAAGAAAATAAGTAATGTTGGGGTACTCCAAAATTTTATTGAACTAGGAACTGAACCAGATGCCATGTTACTCAGACTCTTAGGGACTTGAAAAATGTTTCTAGGCTCAGGGCTGCACATGGTTTCAGTGAAATATGCTCTGGACAATTGATGGAAGTCTTGCCAGTTACAATCAATTTGTTACTTGAAGGCTGTCTGAAAGCACACACCCAAAATACACTCACAGAATGCACATCTCAGTGTGTGAATGCATCTTTTGCATCTTAATGCGCTTCTACACACTCAAATACATGCAAAGTTATGTTAAATTGCCCACCTTGGTCAGTATTCACATGAACACGGTCGGTTATGTCTTGAGTGAACCTGAACAACTAGAAACGAGAGAACATCAGATCTTTAAGTACATTTGATCTGTGCATCAGGTCTTAGTGACAGCAGCTTAATGAACCTGCTGCCATTTCTTTGTCATCAATGTTAATCAAACAAAAAGAAAAATCACACTGCTTTTGACTGATTAACTTTAATCATTGTATGCTTAATGCATACAGTTAAAATTATGCAGTTTTATTTTTACATTTGTTACTTAAATTTCTATAGTAGTATTTATTTAATAAATAAAACAATATTTTGACTGGTATATTTATTTGGTCTTTTGCTTGTAATTAATCATTAGACCGTTTACTTGCCTTCAGTAAGTGTCAGTAAACTTTTTACTTTATTATTTTCTTTAGTATTAGTTTTGCAATCAAGGTAGATGATTTTGTACAGGTTGTACAGTAAGCATGTGAGAGCATCATATTATATTGATGCTCAAACAAATCTCTCGATGCACTGATTGCACATTTCACTACTTTCACGTTGTTTCCACACACTCTGGACAATGTTTTGATTTGTCATTTGTATGTTACTGTGTTTTGTAATTCTGAATGTGTCCATATACTGCAGTGGGTAAATGCAGTCAGGTCAAGGCGGTTGGTTTTAGGGCAGGGGAGTCCAATCCTGTTCCTGGAGATCTACTTTCCTGCAAAGTTCAGCTACAACCCTGATCAAACACTACTGAACCTGCTAATTAAAGTTAATTAATAAAGGAGCACTTGATAATTAAAGAAAGGTGTGTTGGATGAGGGTTGGATCTGACCAAATGACCTTTTCTGGAAAGACTTGCCGGGTAACTCCTTTCAATCTGAATATAGCAAATGTGACAAAACGAACATGCTAAACAAGATGGCACAAAAAGAGTGCGATTTAATCTTGAATTAAAAGTTTAATTATTGACAGCCCTAATATAAATTTAGTGAACCATTTTTTTTCTACTTATGATTACTTGATTTATGACTAATAAATTACTTGAAATGTCCTGGAAATATGAAAAAATGAAAAGTAAGTCATTTAGAAAGGCATGAAAAAGAATTGTCAAATATATATATTTTTAATTATATTTTATCTTATGAGTTTCTAGTGGCAATAAATTGCTCTTTGAGAGTGTACTCTGTACAAAATGACTGAAATTAGTTTAAAATGTAAAAAAAAAAACTATCACAGATGACTAGTAATGTCATGGAAATTTATTTAAAAACCTATAACAAAAGATATATAATATGTTATTCGCCATGCTACTGAATGAATAAACCTAGTGAACTATAGCTAATAGAGTTTGTATTCTTTCTTTCTTATTCTAAGTCTTTCCTCTTATCAAGAAAATAATAAAAAAGGCTAAATAATGTGAAGAGTGATGTCAAAGAGATGTCTCTTCAGTATACATTTGTGTGTATGTGTGTATATATATATACATATACACACACACATACATACACACACACACACACGTATAAAAATTTATATAAATATATATTTTCTTTTCTTTTCCTTCTCTTATAATGATTTACATGATGGATGATAGTATCAGTTTTAAATCAATAACTAATAGCTTGAATACTTCTTTTTATTATTAAATGATTTTAAACGATTTTCGTTTATAGACAGCCAAGTCTTTCATCTTATCTTTCAGCCAACCTTAAACTAAAATGCATTGCTTCTAAAGTCCATTAGATATCATGGATGTTATTGCAGGCAAAACAGCAGAGAATCTGTCTGAGCAGATGTTATGATCTATATCGCGATCTGTATGTGTTGCAGTATCTTTTTGCACAAAAAGTTCCCTGCAAGAGTTCTCTGGAATGAATAAGCAAAATATGAACCTGCCATTCGCAAGCAATATAACCAGTACCTGCTATGATCAAGAGTGCAACAGATGTTGACCGGTATGGCAGCAGCTGACCTGTGCAGTGCCAGGACTACAGATAGGAACACATGGCATTTTGGGAAAGGGCCCAATCTGACCGAGACTAGAAATACCTTTAGCAACCACACACTTTCAACAGGAGGCAGCCAACAGGTGTCATTCCTCAGAAAGCAGATGAGAATAAAGACATTCACAAAACTGCACTGCCTGTAGGCGCAAAGCTGCCCTTTTAAGCGATTAAGAACAATGTTTGTGGTCAATTTATAACTGAAGTCCTGGCCTAAAACTGATTCTTTGAAAGAAACAGCTCCACTATTGTTTCCTTTTCAACATATTTTCAATTCAATTGTCATTTGAGATGCACATCCTCTTTGAACGGTGGCCCACCACACAAAACCCCCCATTTTTGTCCAGATTGCCGTCCTATAAACAATTTTTAATTTCTCTAAAACTTTTTACCAACCAGGCAACAAGTCATGGTCAGCCCCGAGTAAACCACAAAACTAGTCTAGTCATTCTCAAGCCTAGGTAACAGCTTTGAAACAATTAACCGTACAGAATGCTCCAACCTAACGTTTCACCAACACTTTTTTGTGTCTCATTCCACGCAGTTAACTGTAAATAAAGGTGTATTCTTTTCCCCTCCGTCTCCCCCGAGCAGAATATCAATATAGCTTTTCAATTATTGGCCGGCCCCAAGTGAGGTCCAGACACTGATTGAGCAAGTGATGGAAAAAAGGCTGAGAGAAGAGACTGAGACCACAGCTGTTCAATCTGGGGGGCAAAGCAGGAAAAAAAAACACAATCATCTCTGGTTGCAACAGCATTGTCAGTCACATTTATTACGAATGAATAGCTATCGTCAGAGCTTACTCCATTGTACAAAAACTTCATGCCGAAGACGCATGCATTAGTACAGTTTTGACTGGCAGAGAATAAATATGCTACTCTGCTGTGCTTGTTTTATAAAGAGACGTGCCACACAGTGATTTTTATCTTCCACTGAGCGCAGCTACAATTTGCATTCATTAGCTCACGATCTCTGGGAACTCATCGTGGTCTTGTGTCACCCTGTACCCTACAAGGTACATGCACACAAGAACATTACGCTTATGACACCTGCTACATATGTGTCTCTACAAACAACACCGGATCTGCAGCAGAACATATATTTGTTCATTACGGAAAACAAGCTATGCACTATGCCCAGCACAGAAGCCTGTGCCATTAACCTTGACTCATTTGGACGTTCACGTAGCGTACACATTCAAGTCAAACACCCACCCAGACATGCACACATAAACAGATGATAGATAAGCACAGCTACACAGGGGATTGAACACCATATGGAGCCAAAGTCAAATACACACACGCACACATGATTGCACACACTCACACAGACAGGAGGAGAGAGTGCGATCTACTCACAGAATGAAGCAGACGACACCGGGAGCTAATATCAAAGGATTGGCACGGATACAAGCTGGCTGCGTCCCGTCGGGAATGCTGACAGATTCCGGGGAAAAAAGGAAGGAATATCCGAGGACACCTCTGAAACTGGATGGGAAAGGGGGGTGGTGGTGCTGGAGGAGAGGGAAGGGGGAAAGCAGATCTCACGCTTTAAGATCGGAGGTTAGGCTTCAGAAGATTTACGTGTCTTGTTCTCGTTGCCAAATAGTATCAGGTTCCTGATTTTGACTTTAGATACAACAGCATTTTGTCTGGGGTAAACAGGAGTACAGAAGAAAAATCAGTTGGGAAAGCAAATAAAAAAAAATTCCAGGGGAGATGAAATAACTCAATTCCCTCCTTTGCTCTCCCAGAGGCATGGAGCAGGGAATGAAAACGGAGATGGAGTGGCAAGATAAATACCCAAAACTGCAAAAATGAGAAGGCAACACCACATTCTGTTTTAGCTAGAGAGAGAAAAAAAATTCTCCCTCCTTTTCCCCCCCACCCTATCTCAGTCACAGCAATGTGTTACGATCTCCCTTACAGTCTTAAGGGTCATCTGAAGAAGAAAAAAGAGAGAAGGAGGAAAAAAAAACTAATTTTCGAGATGAAAAGACGACGAAAATGGAAAAAGAAGCTTAACTTATCAAAAGGTAGGAGTTAATGACGATCTGTGGCATCTGGCCCCCTCCCTGCCCTTTTCGCTTTCTTTGGTCTTGTTCTCCTTCTGTCTTTCAATTTGCCTGAATATGAATAGTGAAATAAAAGCCATGTAATAAAATGTTCTTTGTTTGCCCCAGGTTGGAGATGAACAGCCTTGCAATTCCAAGGCACAACATCTGATTGCTCTTTCTTAATGTTTTTCTTTCTTTTTTTATACCTACACAGTAAAACTGTTGCCAGTCTAAAAGTTGAGATCTGACTGAGATGTAGCACAAAACGATCCCAAAATCCGTTTTCCCCTCAGAACTAGACAAATAAAAAGCAAACCCCACAGATCAGTAGAAGGTTGCCGTCAGAGTCGGTCTCCAATCTGATCCTAAGTGGTGGGGTTCTTGAACGTATCCCCCAGAAAAACCACTTGAACCTCTAGTTCTCCATTTTCAGCTGCCTGCCAGGCAGGAAGTTCAATTATCTTCCGTTGAATGGTATCGCTTAGGATCCTCTCTTTGCGATATGAAATCAAAGGATCTTGGTGTGATTGGATGACACTTATTCCTTTGGCCCCTCAGGGTTCCGTTTCGACTTGAATCGCTGGATGGTTTTGTAGTAGTAAACGTCAAGTGATTTAAAAAAAAAAATCCTAATCAAGGATTTGTTCTTTCTTTTCGGTCCTACTTCCTCAGCCGACTTTTTAGCGCCAAATATCCTCAAGTCTCTGCGCTCCTGTCACAGTGATTTTGCTGGCAGGAAAGTAGGTGCATTCTGAGAGCGTCTGGGGACGTATGGAAGAAGAGCTTGCTGTCAGCAGGCAGGAGTGGTAAGATGCGTCAAGGGTGGAGAAATTGGCCTTTACAGAGCAGGAAACAGCCTGAAGCCGAAAGAACAGACAATTAGGAACATATGATTAAAGTAGGAAAAGACATAATGATGTAATGCCAGGGATGTAGGGTGCGGCGGAATGGTCTTTTTCCATTTCTTGCTCGTTTATGAGTGTAATTGCACACCTCTTACTCTATGGTGTCCTTGCATTGACATTCTCCCTTTCTATACCTTTCTCACGTCTTTCCTTCCAGCATACTAACTCTTTTTCGAGTTCTTATGTCCTTGAAGTAACATTTCAACACAGTCTTACCTCTTATCCTACACGTACAAGCCACATGCACAGTTTTTACTATATAAAAAGTAATCACAGCCAATTGTCCTTCAAAATGAAGTGAGAAGCCAATGCAACTGCTTTTCACAGAACAATCGCTGTGATTATATTTTCAGAGTGAAGTGGTGTTACGAGGGACCATATGTAAAATGTTCTGTGATAAATATTAGTGGAATACTGCTTGAACGTTACGTAAGCCTGTTAGCCGTAGCTGGAATAAAGAGAGGGGAAGCTGGTCAAGTGGCTGCCATGTTTCTAAATCTGTCAATCTACTGTGTTTTTAAACATTAGCACTCACAAGCTGATGCTTTTTACATCATGGCATGATGATCGAGTGCTTAACGCTATAAACACATTAATCCATTAAAATACATTCTATGTTGGCTCTCTAGAGAAATGTGATTTTTTTTTTTTTTTACTCATTTAAACAAATGTCATTTGTATTGGGTTAGGTATGTACAGGTCTTGATTTTTTATTTGTGCAGTTATTTTGAGAAAATTGTATTTTCCCGGTTTCTGTGTGACAGTTGTGCTAATGTGATTTAAAACAATTGAAATGTAGTCTGTTGGGAAAATGTTGCCTTTTCAAATGCATGTCAGAGCATTTGTCCTTTAAAAAATATGCCATGTAACAGGTAAATAAATTATCTGATCGTGCACGGAGCCAAACCAATATGTTTTTGCGTGCTCAAAAGGCCCATTTCACCATTTTAAAAGCCGTCATGTTAAATCAATAGGTCTGAGCCCTAGCAGACATCCAACTCTGTACCTTCGGCACACATATTAACAAAGACTTCAGCAAAGGGCGCCAAGATCACATTCTGTACTTTTCTCTGTGTGATCTAATGCTTCCGCGAGCGAGTCAGAGCATCGTGCCAAGAAACCAAGCAAAGGTGAGAGGTTGAAAACGAGATTCGTTTTTTTTCTCTTGCACTTCTCGCATTTGGTACAGTGAAACATAATTCGGTCTGCTTTGTCATCCTCTATTCCTGCCCCTCTCTGTCTGCGATAGCGGCTCTAAAAAAGGATTTACAACTCTGAAGATTTCCTTGATAAATCCAACGCTTTTCATCATCGCAGTTACACAGAGGTAGAGACAACAACGGTATTTCACTCTGATATCACGTAACTCTATTTCACGGTAATTTATGAATTGCGTCACGCAAGCGATAAGGCAGTTATTATATTGCTTTTCTCATTATCGCTGCTTTATATTTTTGCTATCTTTTGCACTCGCACAAATGTTAAGGAACGGTTGAACTTATCTCTCACATTATTGTAAACTAGCAACTGACAGGAAATTGTATTGCTCAGTGGTTGCTCTTTCATCACTTTTCTGAGTTTTAAGGGGGGTCTCAGATAACTTGGAGAAATAAAATAGTGATGCAAATTAGAATAATTGGCATACAGTAAGAATATACAGCTATGCAATTAATGCAGATAGTGTAACTAGAATTTGATGAGAAATATTTGATTTCATACTGAGATCTCTGACTCTCAAAACATGACCTCTTCGAAACTCTAGACACAACGTGAAGCTACTTGGATCGTTTCTTAAGAAGAAAAATATTAGAACCTCAAAGAAGTCTCCATTTGGTCTCTTCGCTGTTTATGAGAAACAAGTGAGATATTAAAGAGATCGCTTGATTTTAATAATAGCTACTACAACCAAAATTGGTGGTGTTTTACATATGTGGTTGTATGCTTAAACTCCACCTTCTCAGGTGCTTAAGTTAAATAACCTTCACACAGACTCAGAGGCAGTGGTAGCAGAGCCAGAAAAAGCACAGAATCGTGGGTAAGCTGTCACAATCACCATCAATCTGCAAGCTCCCTGCCTCACCCATGAAATACAGCAGAGTTCACCGGCAGACGCATATATAGCTGTGACGATATACGAGTACTGCGTGAGGTTTGTGAGAAGCATGTGTGAAGGATGTGTTTGACCCGAGTGCATTGGTTTAGGTTGAGCGCTCCTGTGACACAGACAGTTGTTAATGGCTGTTGAGGGATGGGCAGATGGGGACCGATGGGGAGAGTGAGGGGGGACCGTGACAGATGAGAGAAAGAATGAAAGACAGAGAGAGAGAAACAACTGGAGGAGACGATGAAAGGGGATAAAATGGCTGATGGACAGCAGAAAAGGGGGGATTTGAAAAAAAGGGGTGAGGGAAATTATTGTGCTCAACTCAAAACGCATCATGCAAAAAAGGGGGGATGACGAACAAGCGAGAAAAGCAAGACACACTCACCCATGGATCTTTTCCTTCAGTTGAAACGGCGAAAGTCTACTGTACTGGCAGAGAGAGAAAGAGACCAAGCTCAAAAGGACTGAAATTATGAATGTGTGCAAAAGAACAAGGACAGAAAACGAAGATCTGTCGAAAATATCAAATGAGCTCACAAGTCCGAGTGGCTTCCCGCATCAGTCACGGTCATATGCGTGAATGCAAAATGACTTGCTAATCAGAGTCTTAGAGAATTACACATGCAGCTATAAATCAACATGTCAGCATGCATGCACTCACACACACACACACACACACATGCACGCAGCGGCATGAGCTGGCTCCACAGGCGATACCTCAGAGGACGCTAGGCTCTCCCCTCCTCCTCTGTTCCCCTCTCTCTTTCTCAGCCTCTTCTGCGGTTTCTGTTTATTCACCACAGATCATTTCCCTAGAGAATTCAATGGTGGGTTCTCTTCATTTTCTGCGTCCTTGCCATCCTCCCGTTTCACGCCCTCCTGTTCCAGTCCAGCAGAATTGAGTTTGCTGTAATTTCTGGCAGCACTGCCTCCAAACCAATCAGAAACACATCTTTCTCTCTCCTCGTCTCTCTAACTCGTATATTTCTACTCTCGCACGTACAAATACTGTAAAATAAACATCAAAATGTACATTTATCACAGTCACACATGGTCTCCTGAGCTTTATCCAGCTTCAAAACATAAACACTTAATGACAGAGGTAAGCTATGCATATATCTGAGCTATGTGATTCTAGCTCAGAAAAAATTAGGACAATTGTAAAGTTACCATACTAAGGTATAGACTACATGTTCACATTTTCAGGAAGTGGGTAAATTCATCACTTTAAAATATTCACAGCACATATGGCAATAAGAATAAACTCACATCATGATCTGTCAGTACAACCGACTTGTTCCTGGCAAACAATGCCTTGATTCATGTCTCTTAAGATTCATTTTCATCATGTTTCATGTTTACTCGCATAATAATTATATTCACATTACATAATAAAGAACTTTACTGTTCAAAATATTTTTTTCCTCATCAAAGCTGCATTTTATCAAAATTACTGTAAAACAGAAATATTATTGCAATTTAAAAAAAACTTTTCTGTTTTAATATAATTTATTCCTTAATTTTCAGTATCATTACTCATGCTACTTTTACTTTTACTTTTCATGCTGCTCAAAAACATCTCTTATGTTCAATATTGTAAATGTTTTGCTGCTTACTGGTAATTTTTTGTGTGGAAACTGATAAATTGTTCTTCCAGATTCTTTGATGCATAAAAAGATAAAAACATATTTAAGATAGAAATAAATTACAATAAATGCATTTAAAAAAAAAAAATCTTATCTATAAAATATATATAAATGGTCCTATATTATCATTAACTATTGTATAGTCACATACGTCAAGAAAATAAATCAATATTAATACTGACAGTAATCATAATGATAATAAGTTCTAATTCTTCCTTCATTGTTATTTTTTATTATTTAATCAGTTCATTAAATATTAAGTTAGTTCATTCAATATTTTATACAAAAACTAAATTAGCAATAATAGTTATAATTTGTGCATATATGCACACGTTAAAGAAATGTTTTATTCAAATTAAAATGCATCATTCCATATGTTGTTCTTTTTACAAAACTATCTGGTAATGTAGCGCAGGTGTTTTCAAACTTTTTAGAAGATTATTGTGATTGCAATAAACATAATCTGCTTGGCTTATTGCTGCAGTTGGTCCCCATTGTAAATGTAAGCTACTTTTTCAATAATAAGCATAAATATAATAGAGCTCAATTTCTTTCTTTATTTTATTATTATTGAGTATTTTCCAGAATAAATAAAATCGCACCTCTAAGTCAAACCAAGTTAAAGAAAAAAAAAATTACACTTACATTTTGCACTTCAAAATAAGTTGATGCAAAATACTGGTAAATGTTACGAAACGTTAAACTCTAAACACTGTATTTTACTTCCTCTCACTCTAAATCATAAAGGAAAAATAAGTATTAATGAGAAAATAACATTGTAAAACATTTTTACATTTGGCAGACACTTTTATCGAAAGCGACTTGCATTGCATTCAAGGAACACATTGAATCAGCTCTTGCTTTTCCTAGGATCGAACCCATGACCTTGGTGTTGTAAACACCAATGCTCTACTGATTGAGCTACAGGAAATGTAATAATGCATTTCAACATTGGGTGAACTGCCCTATTAATATTTTTTGGCTCATTTTAAAACATGTAACTTTATATGAAAAGCATTTGATAATATTTGAACATAAGGTAGAGGCTTTAAACTCATCCCTGTAGGAGTCTCTTATGTACTGTCTCATTCAATCACATGCATTTACACACAGTTTTCTCTCTCGCTCTTCCTTCAGCTCAGAGTGATGTCCTGTTGGGAATTGGTTATTGTGAGTCTCTTGTCTGTCTCATTTTCCCTCCCTTTCTGTAAAATACACACCCACTCAAGTTCCTATGGCACACACACTCAGAAATACTCTCGATGGCATTCAGAAAAACACCAAACAGATGCAAAACAGTGTTTTGATTGGACAACATACCTGCTTTTTTATGATTAGTATGAGCTATCCATTCTGTTCTAGTAGAGTCAGCTCTCGCCGTGGGAATGCTGGGACATTGGTCCGCAAGGGTGACAGCAGGAAATGAGATCTCGCAGCAGGGACTTATTGATGTATGTAATGCATAGCCGTGTTTTCACCTGAGATTAAAGCAGCAGAAAAGAGGGAGGGAACATTGAGTGCAGAAGTGCAGAAAAACGAAAATGCCAAAAGGGCCATTGAGATGAAAGGTTAACTGCCTTCACAAACTATTATTGACCACAGAATATTACATTAGAAAGGTGTGAGTGCCCTTCCGGTGGTTTGTACTGCCTGTATTAAGTGAGCAAGCGTTTTCTAAACCAGAAATAGACTTACCGTTAATCAGGGAAAAACCGAACGAAATACCCTAAAACAATCAGGAGTTGACAACATGGCACACAAGCGATATCGGTGAGATGAACATTATATGCATTCATTTAAAAAAATGTATAATAATAAAAACATTTTCATCTGCATGGCAAACAAACTTAGTAATCATTCAGCAAACTAAACGGTTATCAAGATAAAACCTTATATAGAAAAGTAAAATTGAGAAAATGAACAACAATAGCAATGTAGCAATGGTTTAATAATCACAGAGGTCCCAAATTTGAGCTAATTAATTAATTTTGATTTCTCTGATCTACATGTGCATTTCAAAATGTTTGAAGCCATAAAACAAATAAGAAACAGCTTTAAAACTGTCAGTGAGAAGTAGTTTATACCTGCTCTCTCCTTTTTTGTCTCGTCTCTTCCTCTCCTGAAGCTGAGCTTTGACTAATACTCTTCATTTTCACCTGTGTCAGTAAAGAAACTAAACATGGGGTCAACTGATATTTAGCCTACGTGTTTTATTAATCATTTTCAATTTACTGAAGGCTAATTAATTTACAATATGTACACGTTCATTTTTAATCCTATGCCTAATATGATGACAATGGCTTAGTTAATGCTTTTTGTCCTCTCACATTGCCAGTTAATAATTACATAACATGAGTCATGTAAATTATGTAGGCCTATTAACAATTCAAAATGGCGAAGTTAGACAAAAGTTTATTAGCCTGATTAAAAGCTACTTGCATCTTATACTTGCACTTTATAACCGTTAACTGAAGCGTTGAGTTGTGCTGGAAGTCATGCTCAACAGCTTCTGTTCTGTGAACATAAAGCCCGCCTACTTTGATTTGATTGTTCATCTCATATATTTTGACATTGACGAGTGGTGACAGACCGCAGCGGCAGCTCAGATGAAAATATCTTGGTCCTGTGCAACATCTTTGCAGAGCTAAAGTAGTGTTCATACTATATTAGGCAGTTATTTCACAACATTTATTATATGCCAATTGAAAAAATAGAGGTCTGGACCTTGGTGACTTCATATCTGGATGTGGACGCTGTTAAGTCAAGTGTATACACTCACCTAAAGGATTATTAGGAACACCTGTTCAGTTTCTCATTAATGCAATTATCTAATCAACCAATCACATGGCAGTCGCTTCAATGCATTTATGGGTTGGTCCTGGTCAAGACAATCTCCTGAACTCCAAACTGAATGTCAGAATGGGAAAGAAAGGTGATTTAAGCAATTTTGAGCGTGGCATGATTGTTGGTGCCAGACAGGCCGGTCTGAGTATTTCACAATCTGCTTAGTTACTGGGATTTTCACAAACAACCATTTCTAGGGTTTACAAAGAATGGTGCGAAAAGGGAACAACATCCAGTATGCGGCAGTCCTGTGGGAGAAAATCCCTTGTTGATGCTAGAGGTCAGAGGAGAATGGACCGACTGATTCAAGATGATGGAAGAGCAACTTTGACTGAAATAACCACTCGTTACAACCGAGGTATGCAGCAAAGCATTTTTGAAGCCACAACACACACAACCTTGAGGCGGATGGGCTACAACAGCAGAAGACCCCACCGGGTACCACTCATCTCCACTACAAATAGGAAAAAGAGGCTACAATTTGCACGAGCTCGCCAAAATTGGACCGTTGAAGACTGGAAAAATGTTGCCTGGTCTGATGAGTCTCGATTTCTGTTGAGACATTCAGATGGTAGAGTCAGAATTTGGTGTAAACAGAATGAGAACATGGATCCATCATGCCTTGTTACCACTGTGCAGGCTGGTGGTGGTGGTGTAATGGTGTGGGGGATGTTTTCTTGGCACACTTTAGGCCCCTTAATGCCAATTGGGCATCATTTAAATGCCACGGCCTACCTGAGCATTGTTTCTGACCATGTTCATCCCTTCATGACCACCATGTACCCATCCTCTGATGCTGCTTCCAGCAGGATAATGCACCATGTCACAAAGCTCGAATCATTTCAAATTGGTTTCTTGAACATGTAAATGAGTTCACTGTACTAAAATGGCCCCTATAGTCTATCCCACAGTCTAAGATACTATCCTATCAATATGGCCAACATTTTTAAAGAATGCTTTCAGCACCTTGTTGAATCAATGCCACATAGAATTAAGGCAGTTGTGAAGGCGAAAGGGGGTCAAACACAGTATTAGTATGCTGTTCCTAATAATCCTTTAGGTGATTGTGTGTGTACAGGGAGTGCAGAATTATTAGGCAAGTTGTATTTTTGAGGATACGTTTTATTATTGAACAACAACCATGTTCTCACTGAACACAAAAAACTCATTAATATCAAAGCTGAATATTTTTGTATCAATATTTTAAGTAGTTTTTAGTTTTAGCTATTTTAGGGGGATATCTGTGTGTGCAGGTGACTATTACTGTGCATAATTATTAGGCAACTTAACAAAAAACAAATTTATACCCATTTCAATTATTTATTTTTACCAGTGAAACCAATATAACATCTCAACATTCACAAATATACATTTCTGACATTCAAAAACCAAACAAAAACAAATCAGTGACCAATATAGCCACCTTTCTTTGCAAGGACACTCAAAAGCCTGCCATCCATGGATTCTGTCAGTGTTTTGATCTGTTCACCATCAACATTGCGTGCAGCAGCAACCACAGCCTCCCAGACACTGTTCAGAGAGGTGTACTGTTTTCCCTCCTTGTAAATCGCACATTTGATGATGGACCACAGGTTCTCAATGGGGTTCAGATCAGGTGAACAAGGAGGCCATATCATTAGATTTTCTTCTTTTATACCCTTTCTTGCCAGCCACGCTGTGGAGTACTTGGACGTGTGATGGAGCATTGTCCTGCATGAAAATCATGTTTTTCTTGAAGGATGCAGACTTCTTCCTGTACCACTGCTTGAAGAAGGTGTCTTCCAGAAACTGGCAGTAGGACTGGGAGTTGAGCTTGACTCCATCCTCAACCTGAAAAGGCCCCACAAGCTCATCTTTGATGATACCAGCCCAAACCAGTACTCCACCTCCACCTTGCTGGCGTCTGGAGCTCTCTGCCCTTTACCAATCCAGCCACGGGCCCATCAAGATTCACTCTCATTTCATCAGTCCATAAAACCTTAGAAAAATCAGTCTTGAGATATTTCTTGGCCCAGTCTTGACGTTTCAGCTTGTGTCTTGTTCAGTGGTGGTCGACTTTCTGCCTTTCTTACCTTGGCCATGTCTCTGAGTATTGCACACCTTGTGCTTTTGGGCACTCCAGTGATGTTGCAGCTCTGAAAAATGGCCAAACTGGTGGCAAGTGGCATCTTGGCAGCTGCACGCTTGACTTTTCTCAGTTCACGGGCAGTTATTTTGCGCCTTGGTTTTTCGCACGCTTCTTGTGACCCTGTTGACTATTTTGAATGAAACGCTTGATTGTTCGATGATCGCGCTTCAGAAGCTTGGCTATTTTAAGACTGCTGCATCCCTCTGCAATATATCTCACTATTTTTTACTTTTCTGAGCCTGTCAAGTCCTTCTTTTGACCCATTTTGCCAAAGGAAAGGAAGTTGCCTAATAATTATGCACACCTGATATTGGGTGTTGATGTCATTAGACCACACCCCTTCTCATTACAGAGATGCACATCACCTAATATTGGTAGTAATTGGTAGTAGGCTTTCCAGCCTATACAGCTTGGAGTAAGACAACATGCATAACGAGGATGATGTGGTCAAAATACTCATTTGCCTTATAATTCTGCACTCCCTGTATATATATATATATATATATATACATACACACACACACACATACAGTAATACCTTGGTATACGAGCAAATCGGTGTACGAGCATTGCATCTGTGTACGAGAAAGATTTTCCCTCACCCACGCGCATTTTTGTGTGGAAAAAGTCCTAACACTCAGCATCATTGCGTGCATTTTTACTGGAAATATCCTAAACAGCCTATCCTAAACAGCCTATCCTAAACATAACACAGTAACACAGTTCCAACCCCTTTATCACCCATTAACTCATTCATTCTCTCAGCGTCGCTTGGTTTGGCTGCATCATTCACCACAGTGATACTTTTATAAATGATTTACAGCGATTTTACTTCTTGTTGTTAACATTAATTAATTGTGATCGCTATTGTTCACGTAGTGAAATATACATGTACAGTACCTCTAAGCAGTAACTGTCACGGTTCATGAATTCATTGTCTCCTAGTTCTGCCTGTGTGTGTGTGTGTGTGTGTGTATGTGTGTGTGGTCACGGAGCACTGACACACCTGATTCTCATATCATCTGCCTATCTTCCCGCTTTCGTTCACGGCTCCCGTAGTGTGTTCGTTTGTTCGCGGTTCCTGTGTCAAGTCACCTTTACTTATATAGCGCTTTTTACAATACAGATTGTTTCAAAGCACCTTTACAGTGGTCACATTGAAAACATTGATGAACAATGCATTCTTATGGGGAAATTTGTTTTGGTGTACGAGCATTTTGGTTTACGAGCTCGATCTTGGAACGAATTAAAGTAGTAAACTGAGGTATTACTGTATGTATATATGTATGTATATATATATATATATATATATATATATATATACACACATATATATATATATATATATATACACATATATATATATATATACACATACATATATATATACACATACATATATATATACACATACATATATATATATACACATACATATATATATATACACATACATATATATATATACACATACATATATATATATATATATATATAAATACATACATACATACACACACACTAATAAAATAGGCGTGTGCCATTTATAAAATTATTTATAAAAGGTCATTTATAAAAATCTGTAAAAATTAAAGTATATTTTTTAAGTATGGTGTTTGATCTTTTTGTATATTATCACTTTGAAACATTATAGAAGCATCATCTATAAATGTAGATATTTATAATCTAATATGAAATAGACCACAGTTTTCTCATATCATCATCATAAACAACAACAAAATACATGATTTTTCGTTCTTAAAATAGGCAAATCCCTTGTCGGTTTCTCCACAGACATCTTAGAATGACTGTGTCCCTCAATGACACAGACTCTTAGAAACTATGGTAACAGTGAACATACATGACAAAAAGTTTCCTTGCCCTTCCTGGCATTTGTGTTAGTTCTGCTTTTAGATGTGCATAACAGTTTATGCTATTTTAATTTGCATTTTAATACATTTTTATTTAATTGAGGTAGGATTTATGATTCTCCAAATAAATGCTAAATCTTTCACATGCCTGAAAAACAAGACTATAATTCAAAACTCAGTAAGGATTTTAAAATTCATAGACATGAATAACTGCCTGTTGCATGAACACCTCTTTAGTGCAGATCAGGGAAATGCAGGAATCAGATTGACGTATAAAGTCTTTTATAGGGTCATGTGGTGACAGTAGGCTTTGCATAAATATCATACAGCCTAATGCATATCTAGGGACCTGATGGTTGTACATAGAAAGATGAAAAAAGGAGACCAATCAAACTCCTAAAAGCCTCTTAATACTGTCATATACACAGAGATATGAATGTGATGCCCTCAAACGAGCCCCTGATAGACTGCTAGATTACTGCACTCATTTTCATTCATTTTCAAAGCACAACAATGAAGTAAATAAATTTGGACAGTTAGGTCGCCCATCATCAACTGTGATTAACACATAAAAGTAAAATCGGCTGCAAATTACCAACTAAGTAATAGTAAATAAAACATCATTTAGAAAAAAAGTGGTCCAGTGAAACAACTTGATCCACATTAGAAGTATAGCTAGGGGAAAATGTGGATGATTTGCATTTCAAATATTTATGTGAACAAAAGAAGTAATTTATCACATGCCAAAGTATTTGCTCCTCATTTTTTATCATCATGTTTATTATCAATATTGTGACACTTCTAATCAGAATATTTAAATGTACAATGAAACAAATTTCAGCATTTTGTGGCAGTAACAGCATTTTCCGCATTTCCCCATCACTGAAGCAAAAGTGCTTTTGATCTTTTACATGCAGTGTAGAAAAATAACTATCAGAAAAGATGCTTAATACATTGTGCTACTTAATATTTTTGTGAAAACCAGGATTTTATGATGAGTAGAAAGTAAAAAAAAAGAAAAAGCTTTTATTTGAAAATGGAAAACTTTTTTGTAACATGTAACATGCTGTGCTCTCTCTTATTGCGGTCTTTGATCTTGAAATTAGCTGATAACTAAAATACAGCTCATATGCAAATGTAACATAGTTTACGCCAAAGAAAGCAACACATATAACATGGGAAATGAAGATTGGCTTTATATTTGTTTTGCAAAGACATTTATATGGCACCATTTTAACAAATCAGATAACTATCCGATCAGTAAGAAAGCATGAAGTGATCGGGTGTAAACTCATTATTAATTTTACTGTCACGTTTGATGCATTTTATGCATCCTTGCTGCAGTATAATTTTTTTTTTTTTTAAATCTTAATATATTTTTATTATAAAAATCAGAGAAGTTAAATGCAATTTTTAAAAGATTATGATAAAAAAAAATGTGGCGCAAAGACTTGATAAATTAGTTATTTTCTTCACATAAATATTTGGAAAGCAAATCATCTACATTTTTCCCAAGGGTTCAGCTATACTTCAAATCTGGGACAAAGTTGTTTCACTGGACCATTTTATATATACAGTGGAATACGGTTATGTCGACGGCCTCGGGGGTTGCAAAAAAGCGTCGAGATAACCAAGGATCAAGAAAACCAACAGCCAATATGGCGATTTATTTGATGAAGCGATCGGCATGCTATAAAAATGTGCACTCACTGTATATGTTTGCTAACAACAAAAGGCATATGTGCACCAACTAACAGCAGAGATTGTAACGGCTACTTTATGTTTATGTTGGGAATATACCTTTAAGACGGCGTATATAGTTGTGTGCGCTGTTCTGGTGTGAGCGCGCGCGGGGAGAGGAGAGTGTGTTTGAGTGAGGAGAGAGATGGTCGCTCTACCGCTGACTGTTATATAGAATAATCTACTGTTTCTATTTTCCTTATCTTATTTGTGATGCTTGTCAGAGTGTTTTCTATTTCCTGGTTTGTACTTGCGCTCTTTACATGCTTGAGAAGTCTGCTGGTACGAAACCCATCTATAAAGCTTGTGTAACCAGTTTAATCGCCTCGCGTTTTCTCTCATTTCCATTTAACATCTGGGCAGTCATCAACCACTCTGACAGCCGTTACAAGATCTACCAGTATACGATAAAAACCATCTTCGATTCTTGGCACAAACCTTTAATTATATTCTCCAACATTGCAATTTCACTCACAATGTAAACACAGTCACAACACACATAAACACATTCACTCATAACACAGTCATTTCGCTCGGACACGGTTCTGAAATTATTGCACACTCGGTTAATATGGTTTCTTTACAAACTCTAAAATGCTTTGTTGCTTTTTGCCTTTAACGGTCTACTTGAAAACAAATGCTTCTATCAGGAACGACGTCTTTGTCGATGTCAATGTAATCTGGGAATTCCTGGACATTAAAGGCAAACTCTTGTGCCTCTTCCAAGATAGCATCTGTAAAGCTTCATTTTTCCGCGAGTTCTGCCGCTATACAGCACTGCACCGCAAGAATGAGAGAAGCATCACTGGAGTGAGAGACCGTACAGACCGTGATGCACGTGCAACACGAACTCAGCACATGCGCAGTGAACTCGGTACGGTCATTAGTCACGGGGATTGAGATAACTGATGTAAAGTGGCGGCTTTGTCCCTCTTTTGTGCTCGAGATATCAGGGTTTGGCGACATAAAATAATCGACATAACCGATGCTAAGAAAAATAGGGAATTTCCACTTCAAAAACGTCAACATAATAGGGTTGGCAAGTTAACCGAGCTCGAGATAAGTGGGTTCCACTGTATTTTTATTACCCTACTATCAAGTAAGGTAACCCATAGGTAGAATTTGCTCTCTGTATTTAACCCATCCACGTTAGTTCACACACATTAGGAGCAGAGAGTAGCGCACACACACACAGAGCAGTGGGCAGCCACTCACCAGGGAGCAATTGAAGGTTAGATGCACCTCAGTTGTGAGTATTGAGGTTTACATACAGAGAGCGCTGTTTATTCACTCCCCCCACCTACATTTTTATGCCAGTATTGGAAATTGAAGGCCAACATGACTGCCCCTATTAGGAGTTTGTTTTAGTTGATGTCTCATTTCTTCATGACTAGAGGAGAACTTGAAAAGTGGCACAGCTTACCACACTCTCCCCTCCATGCCAAAGAAGAAAAGTAATCCAGGTTAAATAAAACGTAATCAAGATCACCACTATCTGCCTCCTATATATCTCAGCTGGACTAAAAGAGAAGATGACAGAGAGAGAGACTCGTTCTGTTCTCCCAGAGTTGACTGTGTGGTCCCTCTGTTCATAGAAAGAGAGACAGATTGCCATTCCATCCCACAACACGACCTCATCCATGGAATAGTGATTAGCCAATCAGCATTCCAGTCACATGTGCTCCACTATCAATGAGTGAGTGAGACAGAGCGAGAGATAGTGAGCCATGCAAAGAGAGAGACAGACAAGGTGGAAAAGGGTGGGTTGCAGGTTCGATGGAGAGTGGAAGGGAAGAGCAGGAGGAGGAGGAAGGGAAGCTCAGGAATGTTGATGCAAAATACTGACAAATGCGGAGATGAAGCATTAAGCATGACTGATGAAGATGTATGGTGAGCGCACATGCGCGCACACACACACACTACATCACAGATAACGCCACACACCGCAGGACGCCTGCGAGGCTTCACACATGTAAATTCATGCACATTCACCATGCTGACTCATACGGACTCACAGAAGGCAGGAGGGTGAGCAGAGCACAGAGCGACAGGTTCACACACGTGTGCAGATGTGGACACAGGACGAATGTGCACTTACGCCCTCTCTAATACACTCCCTGGCAGTCAATGCAGGTAGAGTCACCTTAGCAAGGCCACTGGGATACAGATATTAGGATATGGTAGACTGTGTGTGCTAAAAAGGGGCTATGCAACACATAGAAGACAAGCAGTTTCCCTATATATGAAGTATGCAAGTTCAAAGATGATTTAGTGATTTTAATGTGATTAATGTGCCATTATAATTTTTCTACTTTAGCTAGTGTAATGTTATAATGTTTGAGCTGGAAGGAATACAATAGAGCTGCAAGGTTACAAAGTAAACAAGTAGTAAAATAGATCTGCAAGGTTACAAAGTCCACTCCAAAAGGAGGTATTATATTTAACAGAATCCCCTTGTAAAGAACGGCTTGATTGGACTACAAAGCATTTTTGACAGATCTTCATAATGTTACTCATATAGATAATCTCTGCCCACGGAATACGCAAAAAAGGTGCCAGAGCTGTGCTAGAGAAAATAAAGAGTGTTGTCGTTGTCTTTTCCACCATGGAAAAAGTTTGTAGGAAGGCGGACAAACCTTAAAATGTTCAACATTGTAGAGACAAAAAAAGAGGAATAAAATAAGACAACAGAGAAAGGCAATATGGTGTAAGAAAGGTTTGAAATAAATAAAAAATAAACAAAATAAAAAAAGGAGGATGACATTAGCAACAGACAGAGAGAGAAGAAAGAGCTGAATGAAAAAGTCAAAGATGGGGATTGGATGAAAGAAAGATGCAATGAAAAATTATAAAGAGAGAATGTTGAGATGACAAAGACAAGAAAGAAAGAAGGATGAGATGATGAGAGCACAAAGAAAAAGGATGGAATAAAAAGATAATGAAAAGGATGAACTGAAAGACGACAGAGAGAAAGAGGGAACAAATGAAAGCAAACAGGGGAAGAGATGAAGAAGGAATGAGGTGACAAATACTACAGAAAAAAGAGATGAAAGAAAAAGAGGGAAGAATTGAAGAGATGATGAAAGAGGGATGAGATGAAAAAGAAGAATTGACAGTGGAAGAAAGAGAGGGATGACAGAAGGGGAATCATCTTTCACAGAGGGCGTGTGCAGTGGGGATCCATCATTTGCCGTATATGTGGTACATGCAGTGATCAATGTGATGATGCGAATCAGAGGGAGGAAAAATGATCAGAGCGGAGACTGAACTCACAGCAGCTCCTCCAAACACACGGCACTGAAGCAGCACTGCAGTCCAACAGCACCAGAGGCTCACTGCGCTTAATGAAGCGTGCGGCTCCGTGGCTCAAAACCGACGCGGTACAAAAGTTCACTGCGGTTCAGACTCAATGTAGTGGAGAAATCTACACCGGCTTGTGTGCGAAATCTTCTCCATGACTTCTTAAGGGGCGAATCGAAACAAGAGCAGCCCAATGTGAGCTTCGCCAACACATGGTCATCTTCAAGGTGAGCATAATCACCATCTGGACAACCATCTGTAATTATGTAATGTTTTTCACTTCAAAAGCAGGCAGTGATTTGTGGGCAGCGTTGGGGAAGGCGAGTCTCCAGCACATAATGTAATGCTGTACCACTGAGGACATATGGAATACATGCAACAAGCATTGTAGAGATTACGTCCTTCAATATGGTCAACCACATGTTCCCATTATCCATCCATGAGATGTAACTTAACCAGCGAATTAAAGCCAACCATTTTTTCCCCCCATTCTTAATTATACAGTAATCCCTCGCCACTTAGCAGTTCAAGTTTCGCGGCCTCAGTGCATTGCGGATTTTTCAAAAATATTCATCGAAAAATAAAAATTAAAAAATACCGCCATATCGGCAACTGCATTGCGGAAAGCACCGTTGTTTCATCGTGATTCGAGAGAAACAGTTTCCCAGGATGCCAGACAAAGAGAGAAACTCTCTGAGGCTTTTGTACACACCCACGGCACTCAGACAAGACACGAGATTGGTTCCCGGCGCGAGATCGACCAATGAGAGCACGAGTGGAGTGGGAGCCTCTTTGCCTCTCTCAGAAGCAGATGTTGACGATCCAGCGCCGATATCTGACGATGAGGCGCTTCCCGAACTGATTTAAAGGCCTCATTATACCAGTGCAGTAACACCATCATCATCATCATCATCATCACATTCATCGAACCGCACAGGTCTGTCATCATCGTCATTACTGGAGTCTCAAGATACTACTGTCATTGATGAGTGTAGAGCACCATAATACGTATCGTATGAGAGAGTAAATGTATAATATTAAGGTTTTATAATTAAATACATTTCATTAAAATATAAAGTATAAATATACATATTTTAAACATTCTGGTACCTACACACACATATACGGAAATTCCTAGGGGGGCCACTCCTACTTTGTGGATTTTCACCTATTGCAGGGGTTCCGGTCCACATTAACCGCGATAAATGAGGGATCACTGTACATACAATGAAATGTAAAAAAATTATAATAAAAAATGTCAAGTTAGATAATGGTAATTTCAAGCCCACTAATTTGACTGGACATGCAGCAATATTTCATGTAACCAAAGAGTACCGTACTACCATGGTTTTTTGGTTGTGTTTCCAATTCCGATTATTAACAATAATGCATGCTATTATTATAACAAGCAATCAAAATAACATCTGCCTTTAAACCGTAACACAACAACAAGACGCCACACTCAAAAGGTCACCACAAGCAATTTCCACCGTTGAATTGCGACATGTAAAAACACACAATGTTTCATCATTATAAACTAACTGAAGTCTTTCTTGTCTTCAAATAAACACTGTCACAAAATCTCCAGTCAATTTAAAATCCATCCGTTCAACTGTATGCCTGTCTCACGCGGTGTGAAATTGAGGTTTCAACACAAATAATAAGGGTGAACATCAACATAACTTAGATAGTATTCCTTCTCTCAGCATAATGTGAATAATACATCAAATGGAAGCAATCAAACGCTCAATGCAGGTCTTAGCATCACGAAGGGCAAAATTTAAGATGGAAGCCATTAAAGAGAAGTGCATTTTCGAGAGCTTTTAGGACTCTTTATGAGTTTGTCTGTTAGCCTTGTGCCCCAGGCAGAGACTTGATTTGCTTTGCCATTGGTTTTGTTTCTCGCTTCTCTTTCGTGCTTCTTGGTATTTGTCTACGGTGATTACATTCTTAATGCCACAACACTTTTCACTGTCACTGGTGGAATAGCCCACCACTGTTAACCTTCAAATGGCATGCAAAGGCTTATTTTAGCCCGTTTTTAGCTTTTAGGTGAAGTAGCCGACCACCAGACTGAGTTCTGCACAAAAGTAGCCATTTCTGAGACAAAAAAAAAAAATGAATTGGAAATAATTGCACTCCTGTCATTCAAGACTCCCACACGCTGTCTACATAGAAGGTCACTACATCTAACCTGACACTGAACTGTAGTCCATGTACCACATGACACCTGAGCCCTCCGGCGCTATACAAGGTTAAGTGCCCCGTCTCTCCTGTTAACCTTCAACTTTTCCACACCACTGGCAGAAATGAACCTTTTTATTTACGTTGTTTACCCAAAAAATTTAATTATTTCATTTACTCGCCCTCGTGTCGTTCCAAACACATGAGACGCTTTTAAAATCTCTGGAACAAAAAAGGAACATATCTGTATAATATGTTTCCAGTTACAATTGATTAGAAATACAGTGGAACCCGTTTATCTCAAGCTCGGTTAACTCGAAAACCCTGTTACGTCGACGTTTTTGAAGTGGAACTGCCAAACTCCCTATTTTTCTTATGCTATATTGACTCTTTTATGTCGCCGAACCCTGATATCTCGAGCACAAAAGAGGGACAAAGTCGCCACTTCACATCAGCTATCTCGATCCCCGTGACTAATGATCGTACCGAGTTTACTGAGCATGCGCTGAGTTTGCGTTGCACGTGTATCAGTCCGTATGGTCGCTCGCTCCAATGACGCTTCACTCACTCTTGAGGCGCTGCATGTAAAGAGCACAAGTACAAACCAGGAAAAAGAAAACACTCCGACAAACATCACAAATAAAAAAAGGAAAATAGAAACAGTAGATTATGCTATATAACAGTCAGCGGTAGAGCGGCGCATCTCTCCTCACTCAAAAAAACTCGAACTACACGGACACATACGCCGTTTTAAAGGTATATTATGCACATATACACATATGCCTTTTGTTGTTACTAACATATACAGTGTATGTACATTTTATAGCATGCCGATCGCTTCAAACAAATCGCCATATTGACTTTGAGATAACAGAGGATCGAGAAAACCAAAAGCTTTTTTGCAACCCTGAGGCCATCGACATAACCGTATTCCACTGTATATACATTAAAAGTGCCATTTAAACATCATAAAATTATTTACTTGTGACCTATACACCAAGTATTCTGAAGGCAAATGATAGCTTTTTGGTAAAAACATTTCTACTTGCTGATAATGTTCCCCTCTCGTGAGCTGTCAGTCACTGCAACCACACCAAGTCAAGAAATGCAAATTCCTGACTGTACAGTAGAGGGCAGAACTCAAACAAACCTTTCCGCTGTGCTGCAATTCTGGATTATAGAAAAAGAGGAGTAGTTCAACACTTACTTCAGCAATAAAAACAATGTGATGCATATGTTCCCGATGTTAGATCAATTCTGAACCTCCTCCTCACCCACTCCACCCAACCAAAGGTTATCACAATGCCCACGGGTACCTCAGACATTTCCAAACAGACACACACAAGTTCGAGAAATGATAAATTATCATGAAATGGGCATTAAAACGCACCTTCACTTTGAGTCAGCGATTTGCCAGAATCAGCTTTCCGTGAGAACATACGCAGCTGTGGAGTTAGCACCTAATATAATGTTGCTCTTGATAAATGCTGATAGTAGCAAAGGGTGACTGCCTACCTCTCTCCCCTGAGGACAGATCTCAGATCAGTTTCAAGAGTGTCATTTTGCAAGTGTAATTTGGCTGGTTGTCCTTAATGTTAGGATAATACTATTTGCCTGCAAAGTGGAGGCAGCAATAAATGTCGAAAGACCCTTTGGGCATCATGACAGTGCCACTGCGTGCACGGAAACTCGCATGCTTCTTTTTTTCCCCTACCCCTTTCGCCCTCCCACCTTTTCCTTCCCCTGCATTGCAGACCCAGGCCTAAGTGGTGGAGGCAGGCCGGAGCCAGTATCACGACACTGTGAGGTCAGTGTGCTGGGCATTAGGAAGAGGACAATGCTGGAAGACTGACACCATTAGAGTTTGGCCGGCATTCCCAGGCAGCTGCCAACTGTCCACATCCATTGTCTTGGCCATCCCATAATACTAATCCCACCACACATATCTAGTGGTTCTGCTAAGCTCAGAGACGGGGGCATATGAGCAATTTGCAAAGTGGGAGGGGCACATTATAAAACTTCTAAGGCTGGGTCTTGAATATTAATTATCTGATGTAACGTTCACCCAATAGTCCTATCGATATGCTAAGATGATTAAGCAGGAAGCTGCATACAGGTTTGTTACGTGTTGTTGGTAACAGGGAACTTCCTGACCAATAAGCAAAATCATTTCAAGATTTTCTAAAGATTATATTTAATCTGTTTTATTACATTAGTGAAGATGAACTTTTAGTGATGAAATATTAGAGGCTGTAGAGGCTCTGAAGGGTTCAGCTTCTGAACTGTCAACAAGAAAACCTTGCTAAAGTTTGAACTCCCTGAAGCCTAAGGAAATTAACCAGAATTTTCTAAGCAACGGTTACATAACTCCACATGGAAGTAATACAAGTACTGTAATGAGTTTGGACAAGATTGAGCAATGATAAATTGGACAGATATACATCTCCATGGACAAGCAACTAAATGATTATGCACCTGCATAAGGAGGAGTTGGGGATAGAGGATGGATAAGGTAAGTGCATGTCTGTGCGACGGACTAATGCAAGTGAGTGTGCAGATAACTTATGTCTAGCTTTACTGGCCGTCACGCTGCGGTTGGTCTGAATTACATTTGAGCTCGCTTAAACTATATTTAATACTTTCGTTCAACAAAGATTCATTAAATTGATCAAAATTGACTAAATCCTGTCAAAAAAATATATTTTACAACATTGAAGAATTGTTTCTTGAGCAGGAAATCATCACATTACCATGATTTCTGAAGGATCATAGTATCACAGAAATAAATTATTGTGATCATGTTATCTTAAATATTCAGGCGATTAACTAATACACGCAACACACCCACCAGTAGAAAAGGACTGCTCAAGACTTTCCTTTGTCCACTCTCCTGGACATGTTGTGTTGTGTTTGCCTTGGTTGGACATGACTAGAAGGCCAGGTACACAAGCGCAATTGGAGGGGTTTCTTTCCATTGTGTGGGCACGGATGTTCTGCCAGCCTGTGACTGCACATGCTACATGCAGAAGGCCAGAAGGCTTGCTCTTCCACAGGTGAATGTTCTGCTGGAAATGCTTCCCACACTAACCACTGACTTCAAGCAGATGAAGAAAGAAGTGGAAGATGAAAGCCAGAGCAACAGTGTCAGAATACAGTGAATTGCAAATAGTGTGAAGTGTGAATTGCAAATAGAAATTTGCATAGAAGCAACTTATGTTGGAAAGCAAACTTTAGAATTGCAATTTACAGTCGTATGTGAAGTTTAAACTCTTATCTGACAGTGTTGTTACCCTGAATGATTCCCCTGAATGGTTGTAAAGCCCCAAGCTATTCACAGTTTAAAGTAGTTAAACTACTGCAAAGCTAGGCAGTGACATTTTAAATACAAAACTAGCAGATGATATAATTTAATCAGTTTTCTTAGACACAAAGAATAAAGGTTTTACAGCAACAAGAATTATAGTGACCACATTATATAGATGCTGAAATAGGTCATTTTAATAGAAAATTGATATACGTTTCAAATAAATTAAGATTAAAAACTATAACATACCCTAATATATTTGTTTAACTGAATATAGTAATGAACAGTAGTATTTAACTTGCAAATTAGATCAAATACATTAGCATGTTTTTTTTAGTCATGTAGCAATGTGATCTGTTTACTAAAATAACTCTGCTATCGTCACTAAGAAATATAGTTACATTAGTAACTATAGTTACTATTGTACAGTAATGGCAGTGGTCTGGATGTGGCTTTGCACATTTGTTCATGCCGATGGTTGTGGAGGATGATAGGTCGTGGTGAGTAGGTGCTGCCGAAGGGCAGATTTTGAAGCAACGTGTTATGTACATGGCATTCGCAACACACAGAATAGAGGTTTCAGCCTGGAGTGAGAGAGCCAATGAAGGTCAAGCTCCTTTTTGAGTCACACAGCGATGACCACATAGGTCACAACACGACCTTACTATTCAGCGAGCACCACCAGCCCTCCATCCCAATGCCAAGTCAGCTGAGATCTTATCCTGCTATGGCCCTGCTTTTTATGATGACCCATCACTGAATGCTAGGAAAACAGAAATAAAGGCTTTTAAATAAAAGATTGCGTTTAAAATAACAGTTCTAAAGACTTCACTTATGTAGTCTCAGCCTGCATATACACTTAACTGGAAACACTTCAGGGTTTTTTAAAGTCGTCATCTGATTGGTTGAATTCTATAGGAGATGTGAGTGTCGCGTTCTTTAACAAAAACCTGAAAACAAAGATGACATGAAGCCAAACACCCTCATGGAAGAAGAACGCCGCCGCTATTGTTGAAACATCAAGGTTACATTGTCACAGCCCTAAACATGGCTATGCAACCTTTCCCCACCTTATAATTACAATTACAATTATCTGGCTATCCATGCTATCACAACTCCTCGGTTGGAGTGCTATTACACATCTACTGAAAGAGTACAGAATCTCTGTATCAAAGCACAGGCAAAAAAGAAGCAGGAACTAGCAATCGAAGCATTGCTTATGCACGTTGATTTCTTTTGATAAATAGCATGTTCAGATATAGTGATATAACGATAACACAAAGGAACAATATTGTTGGAATCACTCTCAGAGCGATTTGCTCCAGCTAATGAATAATAAAAATATTGACAGCCATTCAGATTCCACTCAAATTTAAAAAGGTGTAGCTTTTGAAGCAGCAGAAGATTAAACCACAGCGTGCTTATAATAAATCACAGTATCGCACATTGGTGTGAAGGCTAATTATCTTGTTAAGATCTGAAGCATCATTCATGTTCGTTGCACAAATGCTTCAGAACGACATGTTGCTCAAAATGGCAATGGTAAGATTAACTAAATGAATAAGTGTCTTTGAGTACCTTAAATATGAATAAAATTGGACTCGAAAGTCCAATTTGAGTGTGCCAATCTTTGCAGCAGAACCTGCAGATGAATTCTGAGGCAGGTTGGATAGTTTGGCTCCTGGCTTTTCTCCATACCCACTTTCTACTCGAAGTTGGAGAGGAGAGGCCGTCTCAACTGAGGTCTGTCTGAGGCATCAGAAGTCTAGGTCGATTCTGAGGACCTTGAGATCTCTTTTGCAAACATCTTTTTACCTCAGGTGATATTTGCCTGTTAGTCACGTTCCTTTGCCTATGGTCCATTTGGACAACATGATCCAGGCATCGCATGCATGTCTGATTGAGAACGGTAAACATGGAAGAGATCTCCAATCACTCGAGGACAGAGCAATTGAGGATCTCGTCCTTGCCAGCCAATGCCTGGTATGCGATGGAGGCAAAACAAATGGAAGGTGTTTAGTTTACTTGATGATGGGTCCAATGTTCACATCCCAGATGAGCAAGTGCTAGGCTTTAGGGAAGCTAGGGAAGCCTAATGGTTAGGGAGTCAGTCTAGTAACCTGAAGGTTGTGGGTTTGATTCTCAATGCCAGCAGGAAATGACTGAGGTTTCTCCCCCAAACTTCTCCCTGGCTGCTCATCACCCCCGATGTGTGTGCACCAACTTGGATTGGCAAAATAACCAATTCCTAGCATGGGTTAGCCTTGGCCTTCACATTTCAGCTCGTCATTGGTCCACACTCTCTTCATCAATCTGGAGATAGTTGTGGTAGCCCTCCTGAGGCTATAAAATATTTGTATTATCATCAATAGTAATAATAATAATAAGACAAAATACTGTCCTCCAATTTCCCTGGCACCCAACAACGCAGCACCCTCAATAACAATATTAACAATACTAAAGCAAGACAGAGATGATGTAGAGCAGCAGCTAATAGGACGAGCAGGAAAGGCAGTGGAGCAGTTTTCATGAGCCATCATGTGCTTTGGCAGTGGGTAGTGTGACGAGTGTTGCTGCAGGCCACAGGACGACTGTATGCGTTACGCTCCGCTACATCTCTTCTTCATCTTTCCCTCTGCCACTGCTGCTGTGTGTTCATTGTTTTCGGATGAGCAGGGGGTGGAGATCAGAGTTTATTAACACAATGTGGACAAAAGCAGCTCTGTGTGAATGCAAAGTTGATGCGATGAATACACAAAGTCACGTAGAAGACGACGGAGAGATTCTTTACGAACGTGTGCATGGAGGTGGAAAGAAGGGGTGCAGAAATAAGCATGCACGTGATGCAACAGTGTAAAAATTAATTCAGTTTGGCTCATCGGCATGCACACACAAAAATCTGATATAAACTTATACCACAGCATGTGTGCTGTAACCCACATGAATAAAAACAAATACATTCACAGGAAGTGAATCATCTCCTCAGCCTCCAGAAGCTTTTTAAATCCACAGTTTAAGGAATATTCCTCCCCAAAATAAAAAAAAAACTGTCATTATTTATTTACCTTTCTTCTGTGGCACACAATCGAAGACTGTTTTCCATGCAATTACAATGAATAGTCGCTGAAGCTTTCAAATCACAAAAGCACCTTAAAAAAATCGTACAAAATTGACTTTTGCAGTCACACTGTAGTTCTAAAAAGTTGTTATTCTCGGGTAATTTCTTTTTACTGTAATTGCGTAAAAACGAGTGTGAAATTTGTCTTCAAAATGTTCACTTTTGTGATCCCGCTGAAGAAATAACATCATACTCCATTTTTGTGGGTGAACTATCACTTTAAGGTATATGACTCAGGCCAAACTATTTTTTAATTCTCTCTCTTTCAATCTCACCCTCAGACTAACATGCTCCTTCTGACCTTGATGTAAGAGGGAGTGAAGCATTAGATGCTTGTAGCAAGGGAAGGATTTATCGCAGACCGAACTAGAATGAACAATGCTGTATAACACACCAGACCAATGCGTCTTTAGCAGATATGTTCAAATTGCATTAGAAACTCTTTAAATCCCTTTAGGCTGACTGAACGAGAGCAAAGCGAGCATAGAAACATACCAACAAAGAGGACATTGCTTAAACTTGCACCGCGCGCAGCATGTCTGTAGTGATTTTCAGTGCACTATATGTAATGCTTGAAGCTAAAGTAAATAATTAAATCTTTTTGCAAACTCTTGCATCAGCACAACAAAGATGTGGTTTGTGCCATAGCAATTATTCTGGCACAGACGTCTTAGAGAAAAACTGCAAAAGGACTTTTACAGTCTAATTCAGCAGCTTTGACTCAGAAAATAATGCGTCTGACTTGTTTAATAGCTAATCACAAGTTCATTACAGCTCTCTCGTTTAATGTGACATAAGAAATAGTCTATAAACCAGTTAGGATTATTTCTCATTGAGGGGCCTGACCGATCCTCCGGCATGCCATTATTTCATAGACACAGGCTCCATTACACCACTCATCTTTTTTCTTCTTCTTATTGCCCTTCAAAACACGTCCGCTAGCTAGAGGACACAGTGTCCGTGACACGTGCACACCCAGTGTCGGGCTGCGGTATTGCACTGGTGCAATGAGAAACCCCCTGCTATCAAAGTTAATGAGTCGTTTTGCTTGCGCTATTACTTCCGCTTGCACACCCTAATTTATGGGTGCTTGCCTGGCCTGTTGCAGTCCCGTCTGCATGGCCGGCCTGGTTCACTAGCACTGCCAATGTTTATCTGCAGCGGCCAACTGAGTGTGTATGAGTGGAAGTTTGTGTGGGCGGCTGAAGGAGATGCATTGTGGGGTGAGCAGCGAGTTTAAACTCGATTAGACCTCAAATCTGTTGCAGGTTATTGGTGCCGTCTAACTAGGCCAAAGGTTTGAGTCATGTTGGTCGAGTGATAAATTGCATCTTTATACGGTGTTGATAACCAAAAGGATGTGAACCCTGCAAGCTAGAAGCGGTTACAAATGTGGTCTTGAGCAAAACTCTTAAAGGGATAGTTCAACCAAAAATGACATTGTTTACTCACCCAAAACTGATTCTTTCGTTCATGAAATGCAAAGGAGTTTGTAACAGAGACAAGGGTGTGCCTACTTAAAAAAAAACTCAAATTGGTTTTGGAGGCATAAAAATGAAGCGACGTGATATCGCAATAAAAAAATTAGTGTTTATTCCAAAAAGTGAAAAAAAGGGGTACAAACGACGTCTACAGAGAACATCCAAAATAAATGACAATTACACTGTTCCAAAACAGAATAAGCAAACAAATGTTCGGCTATGCCAATAAACTGACCCAAACTTCAACAGTCACGCTCACCCTTTCTTTTTTTTAATCTTTACAGCTCTGAGAGGCCATCTTAAAAAGGGAAAGCCCCTCCCCCTTGGACTAAACCATTTAGAAACAAAGCAACTAAAAGACTCAAGACATTCACACAATAACCAATGGGTAAATTATCATAATACAAAAATACCTAAAAATTTAATACCACCAACCAACTGCAATAATTGTTAGCATTTAACAGTTTTAAATAATCAAAAAGGTCACCAAGAAGGTTCCCCTTATACCTGAGAACAATGAATTGTGCCTTCTATTGGCGGGAATTAAGCCTTCAAAATGGTGGCATTTACTTTGACCAGGTTTAAAAGTGTTAAAAGTCCCATGCCGGGAAGAGTCTCTTTCTAAAATAATTACAGTCACAGTCTCCCTGTGACAGAGTTAATGACAAAAAAATTAAAAAAAAGATAAAAAAAAAAAAAAAGCTAAATTAAAATGGTCCATACAACTCTTGCACTATTATTTTACTACATTTCATTTCCGTGAAGAAATCAAGATGAACATGATGAAAAAAGAACAATGTTTCAGTAAATAAAAACTTGTTTTGATATTTAAGTACAATACTTTTCAGGGGTCAGTAAGTGTTTTTTTTTTTAAATAATTAATACTTTTATTACATTTTAAAGGAATTTAAAATGTTGCAAGAGATTTCGATTTCAAATAAACATCCTTTTTACTTTCTATTCATCAAAGAATCCTGGAGACTTTTTTTTTTTACCAGTTTCCTCAAAAATATTTCAATATATCGGTTTTCAATATTGGTGATAATTAGAAATGATTCTAGAGCAGCAATTCAGCATATTTGAAATGTTTTCTGATGTGACTGAAGACTGGAGTAATGATGCTGGGAAAAAACAACAACAACACAGGAATAAAGTGCATCTTCAAATATATTAAAATAGAAAGCAGTCATTTTAAATGATAGTATTTCACAATAATACTATTTTTATTTCTATTTTTTAATCAAATCACTGCAACATTGGTTATCATAAAGACGCTTCTTTTTAAAGCTACAGACCCAAAACCTTACTCAAAGGTAAATACTTCTGTATGCTTATTCGGGTAGAAATTAAAAATAAATGAAGCACTTAAAAGTTCTGCAAAGCCTTTTTAAAATGAGGGTCACTGAACTTTGATTTTTGTACATTGTCCACCGTATACAGCGAATACTGCAAGCATCTGCTCAACGGACTGCATAATGCTCGTGTCACAGCAACTGTAATCATTAGCAATGGCATTATCATTACAATAATTAATAATGTGACTGACACAAGACCACCATTGACATTAGCGACTGACCCTAATACATGTGTAATGACACTCAACGCTATCACTCCCTGTAAGCAATTCTGCCAACAATGATTTCACCGCGGTCTGTGAATAAGACTGCTGTCATATTGTCATGAAGTGACCTTAATCATGATCACAACCTCTTATTGTCACTCCCAGTCATTAGTTTAATTACTGTTGCCATGGCAACTAAACATTGAGTGGACACTTACTTATGGGCCAGTGTTTCTTCTGTCCACAGTCATCTGCATCTGTGTCTGGCTGTGGTCCCGATTTCAAATGACCGAAAATGACCTGTGGCACAGCTCGTAGCGTTGCATGAAACCTGCCTGTTGCTCTTGAAGCATGAGCCGATGAAGAGATGGCTGTAGGCTGGAACAGATAATGTAGGGAAGCTTGAGGCAAAACTTGACCTTCTTTTTCGTTCTCTTTGTGGGACCCTCGAACACAGCTTCTGCTTGGACTTTTGACCGGTAGCCGCTCTTCTCACTCTAATATACCTGGAAAGAATTGTTCATAAAGCATCTCCATTAAGCATTTCCATTTATATAAAAAAAAAAATATTCAAAGCCATAAATGTAAATGATCACGTATATCCTTGCCACAAACAGTGAAAAATACAAATCTATTTCACATTATTAAAATGTCCTCTAAACAAATAAGACTTTTATTACTTAAGACTATAAAATTATTTATTTTCTATTATAACTTTTTGTAACAAATCTTTGTTTCATTTAACAGGGACACATTGAATTGATGAAATGTCACAAATATTTATTTATAAGCATTATATATACTGTTCTTTTGAACTTTCTATTCAAAGAATCTTGAAAAAATGCATTACCGTTTCCACAAAAATATTAAGCAGCATAACGGTGCTTAACATAACAGTGAATGTTTTTGAGCAGCAAAATCAGACGATTTCTAAAAGGATCGTGCGACATTGAAGACTGGTTTAATGACGCTGAAAATTTAGCTCAGGAATAAACATTCTTAAATATATAAAAAATTCAGAATAACATTTCACATACTACAGCATTACCGTATTTTTGAGAAAAATAAATCTAGCCATGGTAAGCATGAGAGATGTATTCCTCTGCATGTTGTCAACACACACCTACTTTTAAATGGCCATTAATAAAACCTTTTGCCTGCATAATGGGGTAATTTTGGCAGCTACCAGCAGGCACTAACTACTGTTATTCATGTCTGTAAATCTGGCATGACGTGAATGCGGCTTAAACATGAATCATGTTCTGATTGGCTGATTGTCACAGCATTTTCTCCGCTGTCTCCTACATCCTGCAATGGCTTTTGTGAAGAACTGCAGCATGCTTGCTCAGACAGGGTTGGACGGAAACAAACAGAGTCCTGCACTCCTGTCCTGACACTGGTAACGGATGAGAGGATGTGTTGGAGATAAGCCGTGCACCCTGTTTACACCTGGGATTAAAACCCGTCTCGGGTGATCTGATCACAAGTGGTCAGGCGTGACAGATTTGTGTTTACACCTGATAGTAGCACATCTCAAATGCTTCTCCTGTGACAACTTGTGTACAGTTTTCACCTACCTCCAAAAGAAGATTCAGTGATCGTTTTGGACCCTGTTTATACCTGCCTGTTGTGCTGTTCACACCAGATCAGATCAGATCTTAATACTCCAGTTAAAGCTATACCTGCAACAAACTTAGACAAGAATCTGAAGAAACTAACGTTGATGTATCAAAAGTGTCACTTGAGTTTTGGAAAAAGGGGTCACGCTTTATTATAACACAACCTATGAATAGAGACATGATTGGGTCTATTTACAGCCAAAGTATTTGGCTGGTGGAAGCAACTTTAATACTTAACCAAATTAATTCAGTTTTTCACACAAAAAAATGTGGCAAATGTGTGCTTTATGTACATTTCTTTGGGAACTCTGTTTGAAAAATAAATAAATACTTGCTAATAAACACTGGAAATTGCACTTTATGCTCATTTATGAGGCATACCCTTAATTAGAGGTTATTGTGACAGGACAACCTGACAGCCAGATGCTCCACACATGAAGCACAAGTGCATAAAAAGACGTGCAATCAGCCACTTTAAGCGAGGAAAAATGCTCTTACTTCCCGGATCATGGCATAAGAGAGAGAGAGGAAAATAACCTTTGAATGTCACCATTACTTCTAAATGAATTAAACCACTTTGCTATTCAATGCACACGAACATAAAGCGAGTCTGGCAAATTAACTAGTGTGCGTTTGATATCCGGTTATTTTAAAGTACTCAAAGTTACCAAGTTTGAAGAGCAAACCGACCTAAACACCTAAATGTGAGTGCCCAACAGTTCAATTTAGCTTTAAAGGCCCACTGAACGCGCAGCATTAATTAACGTGTTGATGCAAACGGAAAGATATATCGGGATATTTCAAACAGCCCCTACACCTTTTTTAAATAGCCAATAGCATGTCATTTCTGCTCGGCCAGCGGCTTTGAGCTCGGTATAGGAGGAAACTGCAGCTTATCTCCATTTCGCTTTAAAATATATAGTATTCTGTGCAGAATTCAAATGCGTTTGATATATTTTCTGGTATGCGGCGACTCACTCATATTCTGTGCTCAGTCTCGGTACCGGAGCAGACTGTGAGCACTGCGGTGCTTCATGTGACACTAATGTTAATTCAGACTTTATTTGCCCCAATGGAAAGCGTATTTACACTGTCTGAATGTGTCATTCACCGTGTAGGAAACGGTAAATGTAAACGGCTTCTGTGTCTATTTGCATAAATATTTATAATGTAAGGGGCGGAACGATTCCGACTGTAAAGAGCATGTGATTGGACAGAAGAGAGAGGGATGTCATCAAAATCATTGATTCATATTGGCAGAAGTGAGAGACTAAGTTTTGAACGCTTCTATCTTCTAAAATGTGAATTTTGTCTTCGTTTTGGACCACACTACCTTATTAACAGTAAGGATAGTATTTTCATACTAATAGCCCCAAAAAAACCCATCCATTTTGATTTCACAGCTACTTTAAAAAATTGTTTCAAGCATATTACGTTCTTTAAATTGAGTCAATATTCTGTCTAATCATATCTATTCATTTGACTAAAATGGCATAAAATTAGTAAAAAATAAAAATTTGATCCATAAATTTAAATGACATGCAGAAAAACCTATCCAATTGTTTGTCCCTGACAAAAGGTTTTTGACTCTACTTGACATTAATATTGCATACAGTTATTGAACAATTACCTTTCTGTAAAAATGACTTTATAATTCTTGTAAACTATGTAAATATTTAAACATAAAATTGATTAAAACATATCTAAACACTTTCCTGTAGCTCAACCACTAGAGCATTGGTGTTTGCAACGTCAAGGTCATGGGTTCGATTCCCAGGGAAAGCAAGAAGTGATTTGAATGTCAATGTGTTGAATGCAATGCAAGTCGCTTTGGATAAAAGCGTCTGCCAAATGCATATGTAATATGTAAATAATGATGTTTATTGTATTGCTGCAACCACTATTTTGCAAACACAATAAGTTTCTTGAGCCTGTGCATTGACAATACACCATAACTATAAACTCATTTTAATGCAGCTTCTCATATCTTGTTATTACTTGAAATCCTACTTTAAAATGACTGTTGTCGGAAGCGTTGCGGTGGCTGAGCAGATGTTGTAGAGCGCTATTCAATGCTGTATAACAGGAGTTACAGGTGAACTTCCTCCAGGGATCCTAACAGCTGCCGAAAGGGTGAGGAACATGAACAGGGATGAATTACCATCCATCCCAACAGACTTGGAAAAACACACACTCAAACAATAATCCAAGTACAGTGAACATGAAAGTAATGCATGTGAGAGATAATGAGGATGAATCAGAACAACACACACATCCACATAATAGGATTGGTTTTATGAGTGTTAAACAGCCGCTATCGTGCCGCGCACACGTTCAGAGAGGATGAATGGCGGCTTAGTGACACCATCCAAACCTGCGGCATGTCAACGTCCCCTTTGGAGTCTAGAGGTGTGAAAGGCCTCCTGTGAATTATATTGCCTTTCTTACTGGATTGTGTGTATTGACAGACATTGCAGACAGATGGCCATTTTGCAACACTCTGGCGGTGGACGTCGGTAGCCACCCCCGCTAGCATATGTACAGCGAAGACAATGCCACGCGAAAGGAAAATAAAAACAAAGAAATAAGTGTTCTTCTGTCAGTCTCAGTCAGTGAATCCTTTCGCACCGAATGACCAGATCAAGTTAAGCCGATGCTATCGTCCCGCCGTTAAAATGAAAGGCCTCACGGTCGCCAATACAGGTGTAATTTCCGCAGTCATCGTGAAAGAAATTAATGAACGACGTGCAAAAGACAAACCTCCTGAAGGGTATATGAGAGATCTTAGATATGACTGCTTTTGTTGATGTTTTTCCACTGCAGCTCTGTATCCCATATCAGTGAAATATATCTGAGCTGCTTTGTTGATTTAAACAACAATGGATTTTTAACTACCGGAGCATGTTCTTACAAATTGACTGATAATCGGCGATAACCCAGCTTCTTCAGCCCCTATCGTCTCGAGAGAATGAGAAAGGCGCATGTAAAAGACAGGTATAGGAGATTTGTTCCAGAAAATGTTTTTGTTATGCTGGTTGAAGTCTCAATCACATCCTGATAGCATTGAGTCTAATTGTATATGTAGTGTGGAGGGCGTTCATCCAATCACTGCATTCGGTTTCATTGGGCCTCCTTTCTCGGGTTGCCATTATGACTTTTTAAACATTTTTTTGTAACCACAGTGGCTAGTTACTATTAACTTGGTGATGGGCACCACTGATATCTAAAACAAAAATAAATATTATTTGAAGGCAGCAAAATGTTTTGACCAAGGTTTCATATTAATTGTTGGCTTTTTCTGAAGAAAGCATCTCCACTGCCATTGTTCATAGTGTTAGGTATTAGAAGAAAGCGGCCTGAAAAACTATGGGCAAGAGTCCCTGGACAAAAGCTGGTCACAACTAATGTTGATTTGAAAAGTTACTTTCCAATGTCATGAATAGATTTTATAAGCATCCACCCATGTACAGTATTTTTTACAAAAGTGCCTCAAACCTTTCTCAGTTCTGTTGTTTTGCTGGTTGTTTTCTTCAAGTGTCTTGAAGACGTTACAGCAGTTCTTCTGGATTTAGTCTCAGTTTTTTCTGTTTCTTCATGTAAATCACAGACAGACTCGATGATGGTGAGATCAGATCTCCATGTGAAGCACCGGCTGTTGTAAAACTCCTTGTTCATAAAAAATAAAAATAAACTCACTGTTTTATTACAATTATTGGCAAAATTAATATTTTTATTAAACTAATAGTTCCTTCTGACACACTATAGCAAAAGATATAAATAACTGGCTTAAAACCATTTTGGGTGTAAACATACTAACGCCTAGCGCATAAGGTTTTTACACTGTACTGTGTGTTTTTTTTCCCTTTATGTCTATAATTTGGTCAAAATAAAACAGTAGTTATAAATTCAACAAACACTTATTGTTGCCTTTGTGGAACATGACTCTTAAAGTTGTATGGCGTTTAAATATTCACGAAAAGTGTCATGTAATTTGAGAGAAAATTATAAAATGTACATACATTTTTCATAATGTATTGAATAAATTAAACACTTTTGAAAATCATACTTTTTTTGGGAGCCAGGATGTCAAGATATGTGTTATTATTTCTTTGATATATAATGGTGATTAAAGTTGTTAATAATAATAATTTAAAAAAAGCACCACCATGTAATATTTATAATAGATGATATATTTGAGTATATCAGACAAGTAGCTAAAATGCCTAGTGACTCCTGACCTAAAAACCAAACACAACATCTTAGTAATACCTACAATTCCCATAAACATACCTTACCTTAAATTTACCTTAGTAAAACGTAATGTAATATGTAGCCTTGGTGATCTAGACATATAAATAAAACGCAGTTACTAAGGAGTTTTGGCAGAAAATTTAGTTACCATGGCACTCTTTATTTTTGTGTAATGCTTGATAAACCCCAAAGGTTTGATGTTGCTTGGTAAACAAAATCATCAGACAGAAAAGCACAAGACAACCATTTACACTCAAATCACCGAAGGCTTACGAAAGCTTGTCCTCCAGCTACAACAAATATTTGAAGCACTGCGTACGTATGCATAAGACCAGTAGTTCTCAACCAGTGTGTTTCCTATGTAACAATGCAACTTATTAATAGTCCAGTGCATCACTGAAGAACTAGTCACAACTGTTTCCCGAAACGTGGTCATCTGGTCATTTATACCACATCGGCTCACACATAGTTGGAGGAGTAATAACTTCTGCTCGTTAATCTATTGGAGATCTCAGAGATGCTGCTGTAATGAACTTGGCCCCTAATGACTACTATATTGCTTTTGTTCCATGTCATTTCGCTTAATTTGAAGTTCAATTCATCACGAATTCACTCATACGTCCTCCCGAGTTCCCTTGCGCATTTTACAACTCTTTGCAGCACTGATTGTTGACATGCTAATGTACATTTAAATAGAATGAAAGATATATACTGTACTGAAGGTTAGCTTGCTTATTGTGCCCAAGAGCATTTGGTTCACAGTGCCACGGGTTAAATTTCTTGTTTAACTCGTCATTTAACAAGAAATCATGCCTCTAACCACAGCTTGGGAGCTGCAGTTGGCACTGCGGGTTTGTGAAACACCAAGCATTGAATGATCCTGGGAACTTGCGACCATAGCTGGCTAGAGGGAAACACAGCCTTTGAGGTCTTAAGATGACTTAAATGATTAGAAAATAAGACAAAACAACTAAAAATTAAATGTATTCACTCCCATAAAAACGTGCCTAATTTTTCAAAGTAGATTAATAAAATCTTGTTACATTTAATGAATTTACTATACAATTTAGGAATTTTGAGTAAAACATTCTTAGGTTGAGAACCACTGTATATAATTCAGGAGGTACAACAAATGACCATAAATCACGCAGTCTTTACTTACTTCAATCGATCTTTACTTACTTAAGCAAGTGTTACTGGTTGAAATCCTGCAGACACTCTTGTTTTCACAAGAAGAACCTAGTCATAGAAGTGAAGCAAGAAGTAATAAAAACAGAAAATCACAGAAAGCATAATTTCTGACTCAAAGGAATTGAAATATCTCCATTATATATATAGTGTTCACTCAAATCATCAAACTGATTTTTCTCAGCAAA